>CM040632.1:44976570-46176570 GCA_022818045.1 Neotoxoptera formosana | reverse complement strand
TTTTTTATCTTTTTTACTTTTAAATCCTGGTATTTTAATGTCTGACAAGTCAAACTTGGATGTTTTGATATCTGTTTTGGGAATTTCAACATCAAGTTTTGGTGTTTTCAATTCTGGTACCCCAATTGTCGGTAAATCGGTGTCTTTAATTTCTATGTGACCCTCCACTTTGGGAATTGATGGAGTTTTTACATCAACACTTGGTACAATAACCGATGGAATGTCAACAGTCACCTTTTCCTTAATGTCAAATGCGAGATACTTCAAACCCTTCGGTGCTTTTCCTTTTTTAATCTTTATATCTGGAGTTTTGATGTCAGTTGAAATACCAAATTTAGTAATTTCTGGTGTTTTAATGCCTTCGATCGAGCCTTTAACATCAACTTTGGGCGTTTCTACCTCGGGTATTTTAACGGATGGTATATTCGAATCCTTGATTTTTATATGACCCTCTACTACGGGTACTGATGGTATTTTTATGTCGACACTAGGTAGAGAAACAGATGGAACTTCAACAGTTATCTTACCTTCTACGTTAGTATCAATGTCTTCGGTTTGTTTTGATTTTTTATCTTTTTTACTTTTAAATCCTGGTATTTTAATGTCTGACAAGTCAAACTTGGATGTTTTGATATCTGTTTTGGGAATTTCAACATCAAGTTTTGGTGTTTTCAATTCTGGTACCCCAATTGTCGGTAAATCGGTGTCTTTAATTTCTATGTGACCCTCCACTTTAGGAATTGATGGAGTTTTTACATCAACACTCGGTACAGTAACCGATGGAATGTCAACAGTCACCTTTTCCTTAATGTCAAATTCGATATCCTTCAAACCCTTCGGTGCTTTTCCTTTTTTAATCTTTATATCTGGAGTTTTGATGTCAGTTGAAATACCAAATTTAGTAATTTCTGGTGTTTTAATGCCTTCGATCGAGCCTTTAACATCAACTTTGGGCGTTTCTACCTCGGGTATTTTAACGGATGGTATATTCGAATCCTTGATTTTTATATGACCCTCTACTACGGGTACCGATGGCATTTTTATGTCGACACTAGGTAGAGATGCAGATGGAACTTCAACAGTAATCTTACTTTCTACGTTAGTATCAACGTCTTTTGTTTGTTTTGATTTTATATCTTTTTTACTTTTAAATCCTGGTATTTTAATGTCTGACAAGTCAAACTTGGAAGTTTTGATATCTGTTTTGGGAATTTCAACATCAAGTTTTGGTGTTTTCAATTCTGGTACCCCAATTGTCGGTAAATCGGTGTCTTTAATTTCTATGTGACCCTCCACTTTAGGAATTGATGGAGTTTTTACATCAACACTCGGTACAGTAACTGATGGAATGTCAACAGTCACCTTTTCCTTAATGTCAAATTCGATATCCTTCAAACCTTTCGGTGCTTTTCCTTTTTTAATCTTTATATCTGGAGTTTTGATGTCAGTTGAAATACAAATTTAGTAATTTCTGGTGTTTTAATGCCTTCGATCGAGCCTTTAACATCAACTTTGGGCGTTTACCTCGGGTATTTTAACGGATGGTATATTCGAATCCTTGATTTTTATATGACCCTCTACTACGGGTACTGATGGTATTTTTATGTCGACACTAGGTAGACAGATGGAACTTCAACAGTTATCTTACTTTCTACGTTAGTATCAATGTCTTCGGTTTGTTGGGATTTTTTATCTTTTTTACTTTTAAATCCTGGTATTTTAATGTCTGACAAGTCAAACTTGGATGTTTTGATATCTGTTTTGGGAATTTCAACATCAAGTTTTGGTGTTTTCAATTCTGGTACCCCAATTGTCGGTAAATCGGTATCTTTAATTTCTATGTGACCCTCCACTTTGGGAATTGATGGAGTTTTTTCATCAACACTCGGTACAGTAACTGATGGAATGTCAACAGTCACCTTTTCCTTAATGTCAAATGCGATATCCTTCAAACCTTTCGGTGCTTTTCCTTTTTTAATCTTTATATCTGGAGTTTTGATGTCAGTTGAAATACCAAATTTAGTAATTTCTGGTGTTTTAATGCCTTCGATCGAGCCTTTAACATCAACTTTGGGCGTTTCTACCTCGGGTATTTTAACGGATGGTATATTCGAATCCTTGATTTTTATATGACCCTCTACTACGGGTACTGATGGTATTTTTATGTCGACACTAGGTAGAGAAACAGATGGAACTTCAACAGTTATCTTACCTTCTACGTTAGTATCAATGTCTTCGGTTTGTTTTGATTTTTTATCTTTTTTACTTTTAAATCCTGGTATTTTAATGTCTGACAAGTCAAACTTGGATGTTTTGATATCTGTTTTGGGAATTTCAACATCAAGTTTTGGTGTTTTCAATTCTGGTACCCCAATTGTCGGTAAATCGGTGTCTTTAATTTCTATGTGACCCTCCACTTTAGGAATTGATGGAGTTTTGACATCAACACTCGGTACAGTAACCGATGGAATGTCAACAGTCACCTTTTCCTTAATGTCAAATTCGATATCCTTCAAACCCTTCGGTGCTTTTCCTTTTTTAATCTTTATATCTGGAGTTTTGATGTCAGTTGAAATACCAAATTTAGTAATTTCTGGTGTTTTAATGCCTTCGATCGAGCCTTTAACATCAACTTTGGGCGTTTCTACCTCGGGTATTTTAACGGATGGTATATTCGAATCCTTGATTTTTATATGACCTTCTACTACGGGTACTGATGGCATTTTTATGTCGACTCTAGGTAGAGATGCAGATGGAACTTCAACAGTAATCTTACTTTCTACGTTAGTATCAACGTCTTCGGTTTGTTTTGATTTTTGATCTTTTTTACTTTTAAATCCTGGTATTTTAATGTCTGACAAGTCAAACTTGGATGTTTTGATATCTGTTTTGGGAATTTCAACATCAAGTTTTGGTGTTTTCAATTCTGGTACCCCAATTGTCGGTAAATCGGTGTCTTTAATTTCTATGTGACCCTCCACTTTGGGAATTGATGGAGTTTTTACATCAACACTCGGTACAGTAACCGATGGAATGTCAACAGTCACCTTTTCCTTAATGTCAAATGCGATATCGGTCGATTTTATTGGTGCTTTTTCTCTGATAAATTTATCATCTCCTATCTGTTTGCCTGTTCTATTTATATCTTTTAGACATTCAATCTCGGAAGTAACTGGTACAGAAAATTCGGTACTATCGATATTGATACCATAACCATGCACTTTACCTTGTGGGAATTCTGTGGAGTCGTTCGATTAGTAATTCTTCTATTGTGTCATCATCTATTGGTACATCTACAATTTCTCTACCACTTTTTCTTTTCCATCTACTATTTTTATACGCTTCATTATTTTTCGAATTTTTTTAATCGTACGGGTTGTTACTGTTTTTGTTTTATCGACATTCATGTTATCTAATTCAAATGGTTTTTTAAATATACCAACTGTTGTCTGGTTATCATTTTTTATCTGACTCATATCTGTATTGTAGTCAATTTCAGGTTCATCAATATCTTCCTCTTCAACTATCTCTTTACCATCAACAATCTTTATTCGTCGTATCGTTCTTCGAGTTTTTATTGTCGTTATTATGTTATGATCGGTATGAGTTTTGTTTATATATTCAGAGTTAATGTTTAAACTGTCATCGTGGGGATATGTAGTAATATCGTAACTTTCTTTTCCACCTTTTAGAATTTCTCTCTGCAAGGATTCAGTAAGACTATAGTTTTCCGGTTCATCCACTACCTCCTCTACAACCTTTTCTTTTCCATCAACCACTATTATACGCCTTATAACTTTCCGAGTAATAGTGTTTGTTATTAAACCAGGTTCAGTTATTAAATCGTTGCTAGATGTTTGGAAAGCATACATTTTAGGATCTTTATCGACATTTTCTATCTGGCCTACTACCTCTACACCATCATTGAACGATTTCTTAATAGCCCTATCCGAAATTTCATCAGTACTCGGTTCATCAATGACCTCTTCTACCACAGACTCAATTCCGTCAACAATAATTTTGCGCCTAATAATTTTACGCGTTCTCGTAGTTGTTACACTTTCACTCGTATTTGTTACGTTATCGTTGAGTACAGAAAACTGTATAATCTTTTCAATTTCTTCTGGATCAATAATATTCTCAACTACTTCCTCGCCGTTCTTGATTATTTTTCTCAAAATACTTTTGACCGGTGCACCGGGTTCAGGCTCGTCAATTATCTCTTCGACCTCGATCTCTTTTCCATCGACGATAATGATTCTTCTAACAATCTTTCGTGATTTCCACGTAGTAATCGTACCGGTTTGATTGATTTGAATATCAGGTGTTAATGGTTTAAAGATTTCGGTTGTGTCGGATTTGTCATCGTTTCGCTGCACAATTGTTTTTTCTCCTTTAATATGTGATTTTGAACCAACATCATTTTCAGGAACGTCAGTTCCGGAACTTTCATCACTTGCTGTTAAATAATATACTTCAGTGTTCTCCCTTTCTCTTTCAATAAAATCATTCAACAATGATTTCGTTGCATCGTCTGATTCTAAAGTTTCCACATCACCCTTATCTTTCGATTTTTTGTTCGACTTTGATGTTGACATTTTCAGACCTTTTCGCAATTTACTTAGAAACGATGGAGAATTTAAATTTACCAATTGATTGATTTCTACTTGGTTCCCATTTTCTGATTCCTGAATAAGGTTTCGTTCTTCGAATTCCAGATCAGGAATATTCTCGATTGAAACGTTAGTAGTTGAATCGACATGACCAGATACTTTTACGAGATCTTCTTCCTTAGGAATCGAGGTAGTTTTAACATCGATTGAAAGTTTAGGCATTTCTACCTCGGGTATTTTAACGGATGGTATATTCGAATCCTTGATTTTTATATGACCTTCTACTACGGGTACTGATGGCATTTTTATGTCGACTCTAGGTAGAGATGCAGATGGAACTTCAACAGTAATCTTACTTTCTACGTTAGTATCAACGTCTTTTGTTTGTTTTGATTTTTTATCTTTTTTACTTTTAAATCCTGGTATTTTAATGTCTGTCAAGTCAAACTTGGAAGTTTTGATATCTGTTTTGGGAATTTCAACATCAAGTTTTGGTGTTTTCAATTCTGGTACCCCAATTGTCGGTAAATCGGTGTCTTTAATTTCTATGTGACCCTCCACTTTGGGAATTGATGGAGTTTTGACATCAACACTCGGTACAGTAACCGATGGAATGTCAACAGTCACCTTTTCCTTAATGTCGAATTCGATATCCTTCAAACCTTTCGGTGCTTTTCCTTTTTTAATCTTTATATCTGGAGTTTTGATGTCAGTTGAAATACCAAATTTAGTAATTTCTGGTGTTTTAATGCCTTCGATCGAGCCTTTAACATCAACTTTGGGCGTTTCTACCTCGGGTATTTTAACGGATGGTATATTCGAATCCTTGATTTTTATATGACCCTCTACTACGGGTACTGATGGCATTTTTATGTCGACACTAGGTAGAGAAACAGATGGAACTTCAACAGTTATCTTACCTTCTACGTTAGTATCAATGTCTTCGGTTTGTTTTGATTTTTTATCTTTTTTACTTTTAAATCCTGGTATTTTAATGTCTGACAAGTCAAACTTGGATGTTTTGATATCTGTTTTGGGAATTTCAACATCAAGTTTTGGTGTTTTCAATTCTGGTACCCCAATTGTCGGTAAATCGGTATCTTTAATTTCTATGTGACCCTCCACTTTGGGAATTGATGGAGTTTTGACATCAACACTCGGTACAGTAACCGATGGAATGTCAACAGTCACCTTTTCCTTAATGTCAAATTCGATATCCTTCAAACCTTTCGGTGCTTTTCCTTTTTTAATCTTTATATCTGGAGTTTTGATGTCAGTTGAAATACCAAATTTAGTAATTTCTGGTGTTTTAATGCCTTCGATCGAGCCTTTAACATCAACTTTGGGCGTTTCTACCTCGGGTATTTTAACGGATGGTATATTCGAATCCTTGATTTTTATATGACCCTCTACTACGGGTACTGATGGCATTTTTATGTCGACACTAGGTAGAGATACAGATGGAACTTCAACAGTTATCTTACCTTCTACGTTAGTATCAATGTCTTCGGTTTGTTTTGATTTTTTATCTTTTTTACTTTTAAATCCTGGTATTTTAATGTCTGACAAGTCAAACTTGGATGTTTTGATATCTGTTTTGGGAATTTCAACATCAAGTTTTGGTGTTTTCAATTCTGGTACCCCAATTGTCGGTAAATCGGTGTCTTTAATTTCTATGTGACCCTCCACTTTGGGAATTGATGGAGTTTTTACATCAACACTCGGTACAGTAACCGATGGAATGTCAACAGTCACCTTTTCCTTAATGTCAAATGCGATATCGGTCGATTTTATTGGTGCTTTTTCTCTGATAAATTTATCATCTCCTATCTGTTTGCCTGTTCTATTTATATCTTTTATACATTCAATCTCGGAAGTAACTGGTACAGAAAATTCGGTACTATCGATATTGATACCAAAACCATGCAATTTACCTTGTGGGAATTCTGTGGAGTCGTTCGATTTTAGTAATTCTTCTATTGTGTCATCATCTATTGGTACATCTACAATTTCCTCTACCACTTTTTCTTTTCCATCTACTATTTTTATACGCTTTATTATTTTTCGAATTTTTTTAATCGTACGGGTTGTTACTGTTTGGGTTTTATCGACATTCATGTTATCTAATTCAAATGGTTTTTTAAATATACCAACTGTTGTCTGGTTATCATTTTTTATCTGACTCATATCTGTATTGTAGTCAATTTCAGGTTCATCAATATCTTCCTCTTCAACTATCTCTTTACCATCAACAATCTTTATTCGTCGTATCGTTCTTCGAGTTTTTATTGTCGTTATTATGTTATGATCGGTATGAGTTTTGTTTATATATTCAGAGTTAATGTTTAAACTGTCATCGTGGGGATATGTAGTAATATCGTAACTTTCTTTTCCACCTTTTAGAATTTCTCTCTGCAAGGATTCAGTAAGACTATAGTTTTCCGGTTCATCCACTACCTCCTCTACAACCTTTTCTTTTCCATCAACCACTATTATACGCCTTATAACTTTCCGAGTAATAGTTTTTGTTATTAAACCAGGTTCAGTTATTAAATCGCTGCTAGATGTTTGGAAAGCATACATTTTAGGATCTTTATCGACATTTTCTATCTGGCCTACTACCTCTACACCATCATTGAACGATTTCTTAATAGCCCTATCCGAAATTTCATCAGTACTCGGTTCATCAATGACCTCTTCTACCACAGACTCAATTCCGTCAACAATAATTTTGCGCCTAATAATTTTACGCGTTCTCGTAGTTGTTACACTTTCACTCGTATTCGTTACGTTATCGTTGAGTACAGAAAACTGTATAATCTTTTCAATTTCTTCTGGATCAATAATATTCTCAACTACTTCCTCGCCGTTCTTGATTATTTTTCTCAAAATACTTTTGACCGGTGCACCGGGTTCAGGCTCGTCAATTATCTCTTCGACCTCGACTTCTTTACCATCGATGATAATGATTCTTCGAACAATCTTTCGTGATTTCCACGTAGTAATCGTACCGGTTTGATTGATTTGAATATCAGGTGTTAATGGTTTAAAGATTTCGGTTGTGTCGGATTTGTCATCGTTTCGCTGCACAATTGTTTTTTCTCCTTTAATATGTGATTTTGAACCAACATCATTTTCAGGAACGTCAGTTCCGGAACTTTCATCAATTGCTGTTAAATAATATACTTCAGTGTTCTCCCTTTCTCTTTCAATAAAATCATTCAACAATGATTTCGTTGCATCGTCTGATTCTAAAGTTTCCACATCACCCTTATCTTTCGATTTTTTGTTCGACTTTGATGTTGACATTTTCAGACCTTTTCGCAATTTACTTAAAAACGAAGGTGAATTAACATTTTCTGTAGCTAATAGATCTATATCCCTTTCTAATGGATCTTCTTTCTTTTTTGTATCGTCAACTTGTTCCATTGGTTCTGAGGAATCTTCTCTCCCTTCAGGTTCTTCTGTTTCTTCTTCTACTAGTGTTTCCTTCCCGTTGGAAATAATTACTCTTCTTGCTATTTTTTTTTTTTTTAATTTCGGGTATTTGGTTTTATTTTTAGTGGTCAGATTATCTATATCCGTGTTACTATCTTCATTTGGAATATCAATTTTTAGTTGTAATTTTTCCGATGTTTCTTTTTTATCGGTTGTAGTTTTGGACATTTTAATTAATTGTTGTGTGTTGTTTTTTTCTTTTTCTTTGGTTATTTTGTGTAAACCAATTTGGCTTTTTTCATTTGTGTTTATATTTTTAGGGGAATTAGTTTTTTCCGTTTCTTTGACAAATTTTTTAGATTTATTTATTTTTGTATTAGTATTCAAATCCGGAATCTTATTTGTTTTTCCTTTTTGTTCAGTTATTTGAGTTGTGTCTTTTCTAGTTGTTATTTTAAGGCTTTTAGTTATTTCATCGTCCGTTGGAATAATAGTTTTATCTACGGCTGTTTTTGCTTTTTGATCATCTTCCATTTTATTCTTTATAGTTTTTTGTGTCTCGCTTCTTTTGGTATTTTCATTAGGTTTTTTAATTTCATCATTCATATTTGATTGGTTCTGCAATATTAGTTGTTGCCGTGTTTTTTCCATTTCTTCATATTGATCGCTATCATCCTCCGTTATTTTTCTTGGAGATTTTATAATTATTGTTTCATTAATATGGTAGTCTAAAAGCTCCCTATTTAGTTTGTCTCTTTCATTTTCATATTGAATATTGCTAAATATTTTTTCTGATTCAGTGCCAATTTCTGTTTTTGCCGTGTTTTGTTTATCTGGAGAGTTGGCATTTTCTATTTCGTTTTTGGTTTTATCAATGGCGTGGAAAGTATCAATGCCCTTAGTAATAGGTAGATCATAGTCAGTAAATTGTTTATCAGTATCTGAAACATTTAAGTCTAAATCATATGCGGGCTCATTAGAATATAACGAATGTTGCAATGTGTTTTCCCTTTCTTTTTCAAGGAAAATATTTAAATCTGATTTGATTTTATCGTCTATCTCTGAATTTTCAATATTACTATTATCCCTAGATTTTTTATTATTTTTGGATGTCGATATTTTAAATCCTTTACGTATAAGTTTACTTAGAAAAGAAGGTGAGTTTTCTATTTCTTTAGACGGTTTATTTAAGTCCATATTTTCAACAGGTTCTGATAATGACAAATTACTATTCCGGGTTTGGTTGTCATTCAAATTACTGATGAATGACATTGATTTATCATTTTCTTCATAATCTAGTGCGGGAATTATCTCAAAACCATCTTCTATGTGTTTATCATCTTTTTTTTCAATCATTATTTTTTTGACACCCTCATTTGAAGTTCCTTCTTTTTCTGTTTCGTCAAAATCTTCTTCTACAACCGTCTCTGTTCCATCAACATTTATTCTACGCTTAATTATTTTTCGTATTTTTGTCATTTTTGTTACTTTGTGGTCGGTTATGCAATCTTTTTTTATTTCTTCCGGATTTTCAAAAATGTCGTTGCCGTCTTTTAATGTTTCAGTTATTTCATTAATGACAGGCCCATCAACTTCCTCTTCAAAAACAGACTCTTTTCCATCAACAATAATACTCCGTAGAATTGTTTTACGTGTTTTTGTGATTGTTACGCATGTGTTCTGTACGTTATCGTTGGTTCTAGACAACCGTAATATATTTTGAATTTCTTCTGGATCGGTAATATATACAACTTCTTCTTTATTATCCTTAGTTATTTTTCTCAAAATTCTATTAACGGATTCACCAGATACGGGTTCATTAATTATATCTTCTACTTTGATTTCTTTTCCGTCAATTACCATTATACGTCTGACTGTTCTGCGGGAGTTTATCATGACTGTGGGATCAGTCTTTATATGTTGTGTATCAGTTGTAACCGGAAAATCTGTATTTCGCATACTGAGTTGATTTTTACTTAATATTTGAACTTGTTGAATTGTTTTATCAGTTGGATATTTTAATTTATTTTGTTCAATTATTCGTGCCACTTTATCATTGATACTTGTAAGCGCAGTACTATTATCTTCTTTTGTAGGTGATAAGTCTTTTTCCTGGATTCCACGATTATTATCCTTTCTATCAATTGTATTAATTTCATCATTCAGTTGGTTTTCATTTTGTTGTGAAATATTGGTATCATTACTTATACTACTTGTTCTTTTATACATTAATAGTTTGACATTATCACTTTCAATGTCTACACTTTGTTCTGGTGGATTAATCAATACATTTTCATTATCTATTTCACTTTGTTTTGATTTTTTCGTAAACACATTTGGAATTTTAAAACGAAGAAAACTTTTGGATTTTTTATCTTCTTTTTTTTCTGGCGAGTCAGTTTTTTCAGATTGAAATTGTGTGTTTACATCTATTGATTTCTTTTTCTCTAATGTTTTCTCAATTTCAAAACGATTACTTGTGCCTAATTCAGTTTTTTCTGGAGAGTCTAATATTTTTTTTCTATCAATATTTGTTTCAGTTTTGTCAAAGTTATGGTCATCTCGTAATGCTTGATTTATTTTCCTCACTAACTTTGGACTTCTCAAAACTTCACTGTCTTTTAGCATATTTACAGTATTTATCTCATTCTCTCTTTCAATTTTTTTCATTGCATTCGGGCCAGTTACATAATATTTTTCTTGTGACTTTATTCCTATTTTTGGGTGATTTAATGAATAATTTAATTTTGGAATCATCATGCTTTCTACACTAGTTAGTAAATCGTTAGGTGAATTCATGCAAGATAATTCGGTCGATTTAACCGTGCTTTCAGCATTGTATTTTGTGTCCTGAAAATAAAGCATTTTTGGTCTACATAAATATTTACACTTTTTAATTTGAGTGTTTGAAATATAATGGGCTCTTTAAAATGATAGGTTAATATCACATTGAATATTATGTATTATTTCATTACCTACGTCCTACATGTTAAAATAATATTTTTTTAAATATATATATGATCATAACTAAAGATAGGATGTTGATGACTTGCATTTTTTTTCTTTTGAACCTTTAAAATGCCATCTTAGCTAAAAATTTGTTTTATGCTTCCTTGATTCAGAATATACTAATTTTATTTTGCATTTTTAACTATAAATCCATTTTTTTGGTTGTTAACGTCATTTTAAAATATTTTTACATAATTTTTTCATATTAAAGGACATAATTTGTAAATTGTATACAATGTGGGGCATTTTAAAGAAAATATAAATACTTTATTTATTTTAAATATTCAAAAAAATAATTTTATTATTATTATTGGGGGGTTTTTGTTGTGATTAAATTTATCGCTTACCAATATAGGTTTACCGTTTGCGTGTATTACTTAAAATTGAAATGTTTACTATTGGCTATATTTTACAATTCATATTTTAAATCACTCTGACACCCATTATCACAGCCAAATCTCTAATAATAATAATAATTTTTAAATTACATCTTTTCATTAATTAAAGTAGATTTTTTTGGTAATTTTTGTGTTTTTTAGATCATCAACATCCTATTTCTAATCATACCAATTATACATAATATAGTATATATTACAATAAGGTACACATCTACAAAATCAAAGTTATCTTTCCATAAGCCTATGCAATTATTATGTCCTTATAATGACTTTTGTAATGAAAAAGTTATTTTTTAGACCATTACACCTTAACTTACTGAATCAAGTCGGTCTCTACTCAAAAAGATATAACATATTATAAACATTAATTTAATTTTAATTTTTTTAAATATTATTTTAGTTTTTTTTCATCCTATTTGATTTAATTTACTTATAGAATTTGCTTATACTTATTTTTGCATTTTGCTTTATAACAGTAAACAATATTTGTTCTTTTAAGATAAATAATACATTTATTAAAAACCAAAAATTATGAACATTATGATCTTTGAATAAATGGTAGATATTTTGTTCATGTTTTATTATATATTGTAATATCTGTAGATATATCTGTATGATTTAACTGCAGTGTTCAAAATCATTACATAAAAGTCGTCAACTAATTAAAAATATATTAATATGTTTAATATAATCTACTAAATTTATTTATAGATAAAAGTCAACTAAATAATATCGTGCATTTTTAAAAAACTGCGATACTAATCAAATTAAATTCCATAGTTCAAAATCTTGTTTTATACAAAATCTACAGTCTTTAGACTAATCACATCTAATCATTTACGCTTGTTAAAATTTTAAATATATATTAAATAAGTATAAAAACATACCTTTTGATTCAATTTTGTGAAATTATCTTTAATAATTTCAAGTTTTTCAATAATAAATTGTAGTTTTGAAATACGTGTATCGTATTCAACATTTTCATCATAGGTTTTCAATTGATGTAGTTTATTATTTAATTGAATAATTTTTTCTTCAATATCATCCTAAAATAATTAAAATGTTATTAGATATCAGTCAAAAGTAAATCTACCAGTTCCAAAAATAAAATTACCACATATTTCGGGCCATCATTTTCAGCTGTTAATAACCAGTCTTCATAATGACATATTAAATCATCAGCATCTTTTAATTTCTTAAAAAGAAAAATAATAATTATTATTATTATCACTTTAGGTGTGATTACATACAATGAAATTATTAACCAATTTGTATAAACATATTTTTTCATGTATAAAAACTAAACATACAATTCATTTTATTTTCAAATATTACACATTAAATTATATTAAAATACCAATTTAAGATTAGTTTATTTACCTGGGTGGCCATTTTGTTTTTGTTGATAACTGAATTCTCAAGTTTTTTGACAACAGTTCTAAGCTGAATAATTAATATTTGAAATTCTTCTATTTCTTCATACATTTCATATCTAGATATAATCTCTTTTAATTTTATAATTTTGGTACTTAAATCATATGTTTCCTATAAAAAACAAATAAGTAAATGTATTTAGTATTTATTTCTTTAATTATAGTAGGTATACACTATACAGTATTGCATATTATGTGAAACTAGAGTTTGTACCTATATTATAGTTATTATACTTACGTCTTTATCTTCATTTGTATTTAATTCCACTAAAATTTGTTCATATTGTTCGATATATGTTTTCAGTTCTTTAATTGCCTTAGTTTGTGATTGATCGGCATCATCGGTGATTAATGAAGTTATCATAGTTTGTGTTGTAGTTAATTCATTTATTGCCGTACACCCTTCATCAAATGTCACAAATGGTTTCATAGCTAATTCTAATGGTATACTCTCATCGCTTAGTGCTTGTAAATGTGATTTGATAGTCTGAAAACAGTACAATTTTCAAACAAGTTAGACAATATATTTTAAAGTATTATTTTTGTATTAATGAATAATTTATAGATCTTATATTAGTTGTTATATTATGCAACATATATTAAAGCAACAAATAACAATTAAATTCACAAAAACCATTGTTAGAATTCTGTATTAAAAATAATTGGATCAGGGGCATGTGCTATGTATATATAGTTGTAGTCTGTAGACAACAGTTACTATTTACAATCACAAACATGACTGTTAGTATTATACTATGCATATCCCGCCGCTTCGTTTTTTCCAGTCAAATATCAATTATTGTTTGAAAATATTTGTTATTTTTTTATATTTGATACTTGTTAATATATTAATATGTAGAACTATAGATATTCGATGATCCGATACATTTTAAGATTATTAATAGCATATAGAAGATACGTGTCATATAATTTATTTGAAATAAATAAGTCTGATACTTTGTTTATTACAAACTGAGATAAAATCAGAAAAATTATTAAATGACATAGTCTATCTAGAACAATATTAATACACGAAAATCAGATTTCGAAAAAAAAATGTATGTATATTGACAGGAACAAAATAATATGTCAGGACTCCTATAATAATATTAATTCAGATACCAGAAATGTTTTTTCTTTTATCTGCTTACAAAATTGACAAACAGTAAATATAAGAATATTAATAAAAACTATCACACAAATGTCAAATATATTAAAAAATAATTAAGTCCAAACGAAAACGATTTTAAAAACGGCACAAACGTCAAAACTCAGGTAGGTAACCTTACAGACTCGTTGTATTCGTTGTCAGTAGTTCCGTCTGACCGCCGTTGCATTTGCGTGTTTCCAAAAGGGGATAAGATAATTATATTATCAAAAGAACGTCTACCGGAAGTGGAGTCCCTATTGGTATGGTTTTTTACAGATCCGGCACTACGTTCGAAACGGCACGTGTACTTGTTATTGTCATCGGTATTGGGGCTAGTAGTAAATATCTGCGTGAGTTCGTTCAGGTCACGAGTATCGGATTTGGATCGCGGACGATCGACGACACGGTGGTGCCTGTAGTGTTTCTGGCCGACCGAACCGAATATCCCCTTCAACCGTTCGTTCAGATCGAAACAGCTATCCGAGCATCTGGCGCTGCCGAGCAAACCGTCCAACGACAATCGGGATTTCGAAAAGTCACCGATGACCGACTCTGCGTTCAACGGTACCGCCTCAGTAGCGTCATCGACGGTCAATAGTTTCCAGTCACCACAGCGAGTCACCTGGTCACATGTCCCGGAGATTTGCTCCACCAGGTTCCGGGATTGGAGGTTATCTTCGCTGTTCCGTCGGGTTTTCACGTCGGAAACAACGATTTCCGGTTTCTCTGTCGACGGCCAACTCGTGATGTGCACTGGGTGTCTTTCGGGCGGAAATGCAGTTTCTTCGATGTTTGGTGAGGATTTTCCACCGGCGACCGGTTTGTTTCCGGAGTCTTTTTCGGTTACGTTTCGGTTCCTCCTGGACCGAGATCGTCGTTTAATGTGTCTGGGACTTGACGACGCACGGCTAACGCGGTCCGAGTCGTCTTCCTTTGATTGGTCATCCTCGGTGGACGCTACAGACGTCGACGAATCCTGCAGCGGTGATACGCGTAAAGTCGTGTTATTTTTTAAATCCTTCGGTTGCCATCTGTCTTTTGGTGATTTACTCCTGGCTCTCGTCAGCGGTGGCGTTCGGAGTAGATTATCGAAACTCGACTTTCTATTCATACGTGTTCCACCCTCGACATCGACACTTTTCAATTCCGGAGTAGCACTCCTACTGTTGTTCCTCGACAATACGTATCCGGTTTTAAGGACTTCCGAGTACGTGGACGTCTCGCCTTTTATCCAAAACGGTGAAGGGGACCGTGATCTAATTCGTGTTTGGTGCCTGTCGGTGTCGGTTGTTAAATTTAACACTATTTGGGGTGTTTTAATAATATTATGGCTTATTTGTTTCGGTGGATTTTTAAGATTTTTTACGGGATCTGTACATGACGTGGATTCCAGCAAAGGATTGGAATCGATAAAATGTTCGATATGCGTTCGTACAGCATTCATTGTACAATCCAAATGTTGCCGATATGATTCCAGTGCGTTTCGAACGTCCTGCGTGACCGAATAAATGCCTTTAAAAACTAATTTTTATTTTGAAATGTTTTTTTTTAATAGCTTAAATAGAAATTTGGAATGAGTACGAAGGTATAAATATAAATGCATTTAAAAGTCTAGTTAGTTTAGTAAAGGGTCGGGTATCGGGGAGCCTCGTTGAATGATCAGTTTGATTCGTTCGGTTCTTGAGTTAATCTTGCTTTGCAGCACTCGTATTTGTTCTTGGAATGCCTGCAATGTTCCAATCAATGGAACGGTTTTTTTTTTAATGTTTTCATTTAGAAGAGTATTTTTTTTTTAATTTGTACATCCAAAATGTATTACAAATTATTATAATTAATCTTAGTACATTCTAACTCCAGCATACACTAGTATTAACAAATTTACGTTTAGACTAATCGGTCTTTACTAAGAATTTATGTGCTCAATAAAATGTATTCTCTCTAGCTTATGTCAATTCCTTCTTACCAAAAATAATTTATGATGTTAAAAATAAACTAAAACGATTCTTTATACATATGTTTGCAATCGTATTACTTTACAACATGACTAGTTCAATATGTTTATGCAACACATAAAAATACCTCTCACTGATGTTTAATTTTGAACAATAAAATTATCAACTTTTGAAATTTAAATTTGTTAGAGTACTTACGTTTTGTTCTTGTATAGCCTTTTGTCTATCATGGGGTAAATACGTTGGACTTTGTGTCAGTCTTAATTGTTGTTCAGCAGAAATGACTTTTTGACGAAGATGTTGTATTTCCTAAATTATAAAAATTTAATAATATTAATTGTATTTTTTTTATAAAAATGTATTACTTGTTGGTATTTATCGAGTTGCGAGAGACTTTCTTCCAAATTATGTGCTTGCTCTTCGACAATTTTGAACAATTTATCTAGCTGTGACAAACTGTCTTTAGCTAAATGTTCAATATTTTCACTGCCTCCAAAACCAGCTCGGAAATGAATCTAAAATTCAATATTGATTTAAAACATTATTACTAAGAAATACATTATAGAATAATATTGTTTCTTAAAAATAATAAAAATTTTAATTCACAAACCTAATTTTCTACCAGTGTAAAATTAATAATTATAAGGTATATCTTCTTATTTTTTTGAAATATATGAAGTTACAACAATTATTATTATACTAAATTAATTAAAAATAAGATAGGAAAATAATTATACACTTATTTTAGAATGTATTAATCATCATTACCGACTATTATAAAATAGAAAAAATACTTGATTTATTGGATTAAGATTAATCTGTTTGTCAATCAGATCTGATCATGCATTGAGACATGGATTTTAATTTAATATGATTTATCTGTTGTTAAATTTTTAGTGATAATGATCAAGTAAAAATATTGTCATAAGTGATTCACTTAAAAACTATCATTCAATCCATTTAAATTATCCAGACTTAATATATATATAGAATAAAATATGTTAATGCATAACATGTTGAGCAGTTAAATTATTACTTTCAAAAAATTAAAGACTATAAGAAATAATAATATTATGATCTAACTGACTAATTATATATATTATAAGTTATTACTTTTTGCCTTTTGGAATATTTTGTAAATACATTTTAATGTGACTTTTAACTTACATAATATATTTTTCTTACAACACCTCATATAAACAAATATTAAGATGTGCCATTATTTTTATGAAGAAATTTTAATCAAGTAACTATTGCAACTTTAAATGTAACTAAGTTACTGAAAATGTAACTTGTAACCAGTTACAATTAAGTCCAATGTATAGGTATAAGGTATTTAGTACCTTATACCTATCTTATAACTGAACTAGATACAACATTTTAGTGTAACTTGTTAAATTGTAACAAGTTAGAACTAATTGTGTAATTTGGCCATCTCTGTCCATCTTTATGCAATTTTCAATAATTATTTATTATGAGTATAAATTATTTTTCAATATTATATCATATTTTATTTTATGACAAAATGTGTTTATGAATTAATTTGCACATTTTATATTAAATTTAAAAATATACTACCACTGGTTTCCAAACTTTGCAGTAAAATAATATTGTATATCTACTCATTATTTTTAGACCATTTTTGTGGTTATGTTAAGTTTAAACTTTTACAATTTTCTCTCATTGAGAATGATCAAGAACTACCAAAGAGTTCAATAACAACATTTTTAGATTACATTTTACATTATTTTGTATGATATAAAGTTAAATAAATTAATGTTTCTTTTGCAATAAAATTTAAACATAAACATGATAAGATATTAAATGTTAAATAATTTTTAATGAGAACAATTTAAAATGTTTAGGTCTACTTAGACCAAAAAAATATGGGAACCCCTATGGCTGTACTTTACTTCAAACTTCTACAACAATAATTGCACCTAACTAAAAAGTAGGCATAGAAAAAATACACAGAGAACTCACTAAAGCATTGAATAAATAAATTAATCAGCCTATCGTTTAGTTATTTAAAAAGAATAAAGATGAATAAGACATTAATTTCATAATATTATGACTTTGTAAGGGTTAAATAACTTGAATACAGATAAACATCATAAAATAAGTTGAGTTATGTTCTATCTATTAAAAATGAATATTGTTGTAATAAAGTGTTTAACCTGCAATTTTTCAGTTGACAGTGTAATTTTGTTTCTTTGTATTGTAATATCAGCCAACATCTTTTCCCTCAGATCATGTTGTTCACGTAGTGTTCGTTTTTTGTTAGCAGCTGATTCAATAGCATTTTGAGACTTTTCGATAAATGATTTAACATCTTTTAATTTTCTTTCAAATTGCTCCCATTCTTCACATGTTTCATGCAATAGAGCACTCTGTACAATTATATTAAATACATTTAAAATAAATCATAACTTGAAATTACTAATTAAAAGTTGATTACCTTTTCTGAGAGTTTTCCCTCTACATCATTTTTAGCATTATTAGCTTCTTCGAGTTTTTCAGGCAACTGTCCAACATCTGTTGACAAAGCGATGATATCCAATTCTTTGCTCATTTCAGCTAGATGTTTGCTCTGTTGCTTGCTTGATTTTACAGCAGCCTGTTAAAAAATTACAACAAATAACAAAATTGATATTAAGTATACAACAATATATAAATTTTAATATTACCGAAAATTCATGAGCTTTTTGTTTTACTACTTCAAGTGAACTTAGAGTTATCGGTTCTTCTAAATAATTTGTTTTACTCTGGCACCAGGCCATCACCAAGTCATAAACAGATAAGAATTTTTGCCAGGCATCCAAAGTGTCACCAATCTAAAAAAAAATTGTCAATTTAACAGATCAAAGAGTCTCTTAATGTGCAAAAATTACTGTTGTGCTATTTATTTTTTAAATTAAAAATATAATCTTATGTTTAATATATAACTACAATAGGTCTTATATGGACTTATATACATGACATCATCTTAACGTTTGTTTTTTCTATTTATCGTACCTATAATATTATCTTGAAGTATTGTTATTATTATTACAATGATTTATTTTGTTTATTTATTATAATTGTTGAATTTGAAGTAGGTACATATAAGTAGGTATTAGAATTGCATTTAAATTTAAATGGATTATAAGATAGGTACCTTTATAATAAGTTTTGAAAAAGTATTATACAAAACATTTTAGTAAAAAAATTGGGCAGCATTCACATAATATACAATGTAATAGTTTTTCTTCTCCATAGTTTATTTATTTCTCACAATTATGAATTATTAATGATTTCAATGCATGGTTTAACTTACTTGATTGCGTTTTTCGTCCAACCAAAGTTTCACTTGGCTCATTTTTCCTACTAACGATTCAATCGTTTTTGGAATCATTTCTTTTTCTTCTTCATCTTTTGTTTTTTCGACGATCTCTTTACCATGTTTAATAGCTTTATTTAATTTGTCATTAATTGCACTTATCTCATCTTCAATCGTCTAAAAATAAAACAAACCACTTTTTAGTACCTACATAATATAAAACAATGTTTAATTAGTAGTTACTTTAAGTAGTCGTATGTTGTAAAATAGTATAAAGAATAGATACTTAAACTTGTGTTTGAAACAATTAATGTGCTGAATTAATTTTATTAAATTTCAATAAAAAACTTTATGTCAAGTTTGAAATTGATCAATAATATTAAATATCAACATTGAAGTTAATTAGGTATTCATTTTTACATAATTATAATTGAAATCGTTTCGCTAAAATTAAAAAAATATTTTTTTCTACCTATGGTCTGATGGTCAGTATAAAACACTAAAAAAATGTTCCATTTTTTTAAATAACTTTATTGCATTATTAATCGTAAAATAATTATTTATATTATTTATATTAATTAATTATATTGATTTATAATTTAGATACATTTAAAAAATATTCTATGCAGTTGAAGTATCATCTTCAAATATTAAAAAAAAATCACGATAATAAATTACTCTGTAGTTAACAATTTCTTTAATTGTTAAATTGCCAACAATGTAATTTTAAGTATGATAAAATTATATAACTATACAATCTACTTTTTATCCAAATTTTCATAAATTGTTTAAATATTATTTTTCGGAAAAATGGTATTGCTATATTCACGTTATATTATATTAAAAATAATTTATCCTGATCTAATATATATATTTATAGCTAATTTACACAAATATAGTAGTCAGTAGCCACTTATCAGGCAACTCAGGCTATACATCCACATTTATCTGAAACTTGCAACTCGTTTAACCCTTAAAAATTTTAAACAAAAAAACCCGTATGACACCACGAGTGTTTTCGAGTGACGCAACTCCTAAATATTCAGGAATAAAATGTAGTTTTAACTTATAACACACAATTAGTAGAACTTAAAATATAATGGTGCGATATCAATTTGATTTTACCAATAATATTTTCAAATAAATGTAAGAAGGCCCTATAAAAAATACTGCAAGGAAGCAATAATTGTGTGGTTTAAGGTACTAAATCCTTCCAGAGCCGAGAAAAAATTCAAAATGTATCCTTGGACGACATTGATTAAAAAAAATGACATCTCAATTGTAATTTTTTTATATTGCTGTTAAACTACGAATGAAATTGTAACTATCAATTTTATAGCTCTGTATTAGGTAGCTACTAGCTGTAATAAGTATATAAGTAGGTAAGACTGGTAAGAGGTACCTACGAAAAGTACAAGCAAGTATACGCTATAAGTTATAACGCCTATAAGTCCTATTTATAATAGTATTTTTCAGCAAACTGACTGTGTATTGTTCGAGTTTTCCCAGAGTAAGTTTTTAATTTAACGTATTATTTTACAATGTCTAGATCATATAATCAAACTCTGTAATTAGGTATCGTATTAAATTGAATATTCGGAAGAAAAAAACGTTCACCAAATAAAAAATTACTTTCGCTTTCATTATCATCGAATAATGACATTGTTAAATATATTAAATTGTTCAACGGATACGATAAGATCTGAGAGAACAAATAGCAATAGTTTTAGAAATTTCAATAATATAACAATATTACATTTTATTAAAACCGTTGACGGAAGTGGGGGAAATTAAATCCTGATGGAAAAGCTCCTGCTCTATCATGCCCTTCAGTTAATTAAATGCCTGAATTTGGCTAACACTCAAAAGTTCGTGTGAACCTAGAACTGAAAGATAAAATAAATCTATTCGGACGCAACGCTTTTGTCGGTGACCACCGTATACCGGCAACTTATTAAATGTTATCATGATGCAGAATGCAAATAATGATTAAATAAACATACCTATACTTACTGTATACTCTAATACTATAGATATAATATCAATAATTTAACAGACATGATTACTGAATTGAAAAATATATATCTCCGTCTGATTAACTAATATTTAATTATATTAGGTAGATAATAATTAATAATATTATAGGTACATATCTCAATTTTTTTTTAAATTGTTTAATTCGTTAATTATTAAAAGTACTGACAGATTCACTATATTTATTTATTATAGTGGCGAACTTTTTTTGCATGATGTATTTATATTAGTCGTGTATGGTGTGTATATTCTCAATAAATCATTATAAATATTCGAAACCAAATAAAACAATATACTTATAAGAATATAAGATTATAAGAATATTACTTTCAAAACTGTATAATATGAATGCATGTAGAATAATAATATTATACCTAATTATTATTTAGGTCGTACCTGTATATGTTCTTTGATTTTTTTCGGTTCACTGCCGCGATCTTGAACCTTCACTTCTGCCTCCTGAAGCCATCTCTGCACGTCGTCTACGTACTTCAAATACTCTGTCCGGACGGTTTTGGCCCGTTTTAGGCCTCTGCTGTTTGAATCCATCAGGCTCGTTAATTCTTCGGATACGAGCTCCAACGGATTGAACTGAAAACGCAATTCCGGTTTAGGAAACAACAAAAACGAGTAGGTTCAACTATAGACTCAACTTTAAACGAAAAGACAAAATTATAAATAAAATGTTTTAAAAAAAACTACCACAATCGGTGAGCTGCAGGTAAGTAATATAGTATTGTAATTAGTTTTATTTGTTAATTTATAAACATTTCTTCGGCTTTTAATTTATTTGTAGATAATAATTGTGCTGTAGGTATACGAATTACGATTACATTTTTTAAATAATTAAATAATTTTTATAGTATTAATTATGTGTAGGTAATTTTTTTAACACGGCACAGCATACCACGCCGAAGAGAAACATACAAACGATAATATTATATTATTTTAACGTTGCGGTATTTGCGTACAACAGTCGAGTGGCACAGAATACGCGCTTGCGGCAGGATAAACAAATCGCAACAACTATAATAAAACGGACGAACGTTTAACCGCACTAGCGACGGAATACGGTTTTTAGTTGCGCATGGATGCTGTACAAACAGGTTTTATGCACATGAAGAATAATATTAGTCATCATAACAACAACAGTAAAGGACGTTTTATTTATAAGTCTTCGGTAATATACAAACACATTTGAGACGGTCCGTATATCAAACGGACCAAACCTAAAAGATAATTTTCGAATGTTTGACCTCTGATTGTGTAATTTTATTGACGGGCCAATCATAGCTATACAAGAGACCGACTTTATTATACTGCTCACCCACACTCCATAAGTTATTATTTTTACTTTTTACCGTCCATTATGTTAATACTTTTTAATTTTTTATATTTCGTTCAAACATGACATTTGGAGATAGGTGCCTATATCCTACATGCCTACTACTTGTTACACACGACGTTTAAGTACTGTTTAACGATCGATTGACATATTATTACTTTTTATGAAGCACAAGTGCACAACAAAAAAATCACTTAGTATAGATCGGAATGCTATTTGTCAACAATCGAAATGTCATTTGGCGTTTAGGTATGATATAAATATGGTTTTATCGTAGTCTTATATTCTCCTTACTCATTTTTTATAATTAAAAATAGAATTATAAGGAAACGGTTGAGTATATTACCATAATACATAGTGCACACCTTGGCAGGCTTGTCATATATTATTTGATTTCACAATAATGAAAAAAATCACATTATTAATGTGTGAAGATTATAAGGTAGGTAGGAAGGTAGGAATATACTGTCCTATCTTGCTATCTACGGCATAATATAATTTATTGGCCTGCAAAATGCTATCTACATAAATTATAATATGTTTGTATTTAGAATTTTTAAGACCTGCAGTGGGATGGTTATTTAGTTACATTATCATAATCATCAAGCAATAAACATTTACATTTAAAATGTAATTACGTAAAATATGTTTCTGAAAAATATATATGATAATTGATAATATTTAAAAAAAATATTTGTGCCGGTATATTTAAACGGTACACAGGTGTAGTGCGTTCTTCCCGAAGTATGTTATTTATTTTCCGGAGAATAGCGATCAAATTGTCTAAACCGTCAGTGATTATCAAATGCCATAAATGATCTAATGTTATTTATTATTTTCAAGAATTATTGTTCTATTTTTTTTTATAAGATTAACAGACGATATTATAATATTTATGAAAATAATAAATAACTTGTAGGTACATTTTTCGTCAGTCATAATGTTGTCACCAACATTACCGTTATTAATTCGTACGTAATAAAATTATTTAAATGAGTTTAAATTTAAATTAACTCCATACATTATTTTTTACGTATAATTAAAATTCATAAATTATATTCGTCTGCTCTGCGCTGGACCCTATGTTTCGTAATAGTATGCAATAAAAAATATGAAGTGCACATCGAAAGGACACAATAAAGAACAATAATGATTATTATCCCGCAGAATTCCATTATTGAAAGGCTTAAAAATGTAGTTAATTTTATGCAGGGATAAAAACCATCTTGGTAGCTACTCTTTTTTTCTTAATACCTACAACTTATCGTCCTCGTTATTGGTTACCACTTTATTATTATTTTTTAGTTAATTGAACAAATTGAAGAGATTTCATCGAATAAAAAATATGTATACCACCTACCTACATTAAATTATTAAACAATTCGCGCACCGACTGGTTTTGTTGTCCAATTATTGCAATCATTAAGTTAATAATAGAATCTGAATTAAATGATAGAATAGATAATGTATTTTCACGAAATCGGCGTACTCAGAGTTATTATTTTTCAGTATTATACTGAAAAGAATATTCTGTTATAGGTAATAAATAATTTAGAAATTTCAAAATATAAATTAAAAAATGATAGTAATGAAATTAAAATTAAGTATTACTATCAGACACAAACCAAAATTTTAAATAATCACTTATTATACTAATAAATATATTATTTAGCCTTTAAAAAAAGAATATCTAATAATCATAATTATTTTAATCTGTAATAATATTGCTTTATTTAAATTATATAATATGCCGCAGTAACTACTAGGTAACCTAATTTTTTTTTTCATTAGTGGCCTTTTTTATTTCAGTTCTAAGAATATAAATTACAGTATCTTTAATAGTACGAATTATTCGTACTTAATTAATAAAACGATAAATGTTATAGTTGATAGAATACATCGCACATATTATAGGCGATAAATAATTTCACCTTTGTATTCCACAGAATTTTACAATTAAATAACCGTTTGAAAAATTAATTATTTGTCTACAACATAATTTATTATAACTACAATAATGCATGTCTTAATAGTCGGTCTGTGTCTTTTATTTTTTTTAGGTAAATGGGATACTGTATTATTTTGTGTACTGATTGAAAATGATTTGGCACGCTACTTTTATAGGCATTCTGTTTATAGACTTATAGTAAATAATAGTTTATAGAAACAAGAAAATCCACCAAACGAATTGCTGCTAATACTCGTTCGATTGACGAAATGACTTTGAAGGTCGCGCGAGAGAAGGCCTGAAGGCATGGTCACACTAGAGTACCTACTAGATAATAAATTATAGAAAGAAGCTCGCTTTTACGCGACGGACTAGTATAAATATTAAACAAAAAACAAGAAAAATTACAGTTTACTCACCGTTGTTTCGATCGGTTCGACTACATAATTAATATCGTTTGCGAGTCACAGTCAAAAGAAATTTAGTCAAAAGATTATCGTGCTTACATTTGTCACGCTAAAGTACGGACGTTGTCGTCGTGATATGGTGTGGCGAACAATATTGACAAATTAAAAATATGAAAATTATTATTAAAATCGGTCGGGCCAGAAATAAATATAGACGAAATAATAACGTTCGTCGAGCAATGGATTATTTAGGGTTACAGAATGAAAAAAAAAAATAATATTTCAGCGTTCAGACGCCCAGACAGAAAACGTAATTTTACAGGTAGGCGTGGTAATTCGTCTCTTTACGACATGTTGTGCTACAGTGTAGCTATCGCGTACTGTACCTTATTCATCACAGAATAGAAAGGCCTTGGGAATGAATCGTTCTTAAACACGACGATGAACAATCGAGAAAAAAATTCCGACTTAATTAATTTGGACTAAAAAAAAAAATACCCGGAGCGCGCAGCACAAGTAGCCAACTTGTATACATTCCGATGACAAACACCTGATTACTGATACAATGTATGCGCGCGACCAAATTTGAAAACAATTTGCTAACAATATATTAATAGTGGGACGTGATCAAATGTACAAGATTAGCCGGTGTTGTAGGTATATATAAATATAATATGTGAAAAAACTGCATATACCTAATATACGCTTGGCATGGCAGCAAAACATAATAACAATATTTGTTGATAATTTAAATCACACTTTACACCGTTTAAACGATTGTTTTTATCGGACCGATTTAAATAGTAATTATATTATCAACAGTTTATAGTTTATAGGGACACTAGAAATAATTTTCTTTAACCGTCCTAATGTGTACACGCATAACGCGTTTAGTTGCGTTAAAAACGTGATTCCTTAATACTTAAATTATATTTTTACGTACCTATAGGTTTATTATTATAACACTATTATTACTATGCTTCGAATATTTGGGTAATGTAATACATTGGCTATATATTATACATATATAATGACTAATATCATACTGACCGGCGACCAGCAATCGACACTATAACAATACTTACTGCAATTAATTTTAAAAGGAAACGGTTTTTACAATTATTATTATCCGAATTAAGCAGTTATTTTTTATTTATTGTGATTTTTTATTATTTGGCAATTGGGTTGCAAAATAATATTACTATATTTTCCATGATCAATTAATGTTTACTGAAACTGTAATATTTATTTTTCTGAGCGCGTTTGTTCAAGTAGATGCGCTAGAAACATGATATTAAAAAAACAAACCAGAATACAGGACAGACAGCCAGTGATGGGCACTTGTCTCACTTTGCTCACCTTGGCACAGGACAGTGCAAGGTTCTGATATTTAATGCTTGACAGCAACTTATTTATCGTTAGTAAATTATCATATTCAAAAGACGGTGTTGAGCGGATTTTGAAGAATTAAAAAGAATATTATTTTAGAGTTGTAGACAGTTATTAATGTTAATTTTTCTTAACACAATTTAAAAAAATTGAAAATTATTACCTATCTAATAAACATATCATCAACATATCGGAAAAAATTCATGCCGAATTAAAAATATTGAAGTATTTCTATTAATTCTTACATCAAAAAAATGACAACTGAGTTAAAAAATGTAATTAAGACTTATGAAAAACGCTATTTTAACATAATATTATTCTAGCCTGATGGTATTTATATTAAATATGTATTAGTAATTAGGTTATTTAAATCAACGTTTTAAATTGAACCATAAGTCATAACCATTAAATTCCGAAGTACCTATGATCTTAATCAAAATGTTATTATAATTTGAAATTTGAAATTTTTATTTTCTGCAACTTAATTAGTTATTATTTTAAGATGGTCTATACTTCATACAGGTATTATCTGAGTTGGTAAATGAAAAGTAAGAAAGTGTTAAATTATCATAATTGTCAATCAGGCGTTAACCATAAAAGTAAATCGCTGTATTGTCATTTTAACATAATATTTACTGCTAAAGGATATTATGATTATTAATTAATACAGTATAACAGTCTAATCATGATAAGTGAAGTACCCAGTACAACGAAAACATGGGAAAATTCTCTTAAATGATAATTTGCATTATTCAAGTTGTCACTATAGAATAATTTGTTTACAATTACATTTAAACATTTTTCACTAAATATGAATAAAAACATTGACGTATTATTTTTTAGGTAGGTATACTGTATATTATAGTTGGATTAACATAACATTTAACCTTTGATAACTGGTTTTTTTTGCATTATTATAAAATATAATTTAGCTTTTTTTGTACACACATAAAACCGTAGCAAATTAAAATTAAAAACGGAGATTAAGTCACCCGAAAAATTAAAACTTTGGACTTGGTAACACGCCAAAATATGCATAATAATAATATGTTATGCCTTATGCAAAATAACATATGCCTACGTTATAGCATTGATTATAGATATTTTTTGATGAGGGACAACCCATCATTCAAACTACGATATTTTTTGTGTTCTTCAGACTCGAAAGTAATTTTTATAACTAACTACAATGATGAACATCATTAACATTACAAGGAAGTGATCAACAAATACATCTACAACATCCATGTAATCTAAATATGTTTGTTCTATTATTTATTTAATTAAGATAAACTTAAAGAATATAAATCGTCGTCGAAAACCCAAACAAATAAAATTGGTCGATAATAATTAATAATCATAATAATAATTTGTTTGTAGATAAATTATTTGTAAAATCACTAAACTTTAACCAATCACTAATGTAGGTATATTTAGATTCTAACCTTCTCGTTGTTAGTAGGTATCTAAGCTTAGTCATTTTTAATTTATTAAGTCATAAATTCTGTAATATATTCTTTATAATATTATAAATAATAGAAATAACCAAAGACTAATGAGTTTATAATAATTGTAATTATTACATATGTATGGAAACATTTTTTTATTTTTTTATTAAACATCGTATACGCAAGAATATGGTAACAATTGTCTAAAATACCATCATAAATCGTATAGTTCTAACTAAAATAAAGTTTTCACTTTACTTTTTTTCACTTTTTCAAATTCTATTGACTATTGATGATATTTAAATTATATACCTACCTAGGTATATATTATGAATTATGCTATAAGACACGGTAGGATATGTAAATTCTCAATTTGTTTTGCGAATAGTTTTAAGCGTTCAATAATAGTTCATATTATAATAAACTATTTATAATTCATATATTAGAATACAACTACCCCCTAATCGCAACTCGTCAAAAATGTAAACAAATATAATGCGTGCTTATAAAATCTAATTTTTATTCAGACATTTAAAATTATTTTTTTTTTATTCTTATTGTTTTTTATGCTTTCTTGAGCACACAGTGCAAACAGTAATAATACTATCTAGGAAACCATATACTTAAATACATTTCATAAAAATATATACTTTTGAAAACTGGTTTTTGAACTAATTCATGAGATCGTATTGCATCGTATGCATATGTTCCGCTTTTGTCAAATAGTGAATGTAGGTAGGTATTAAAATGTTTCTATTTTAAATGAATATATAGTTTTTAATTGTATAAACATTCAACGGTATTTTATATGTCAAGTTTTTAATTAAATTTATTTTATACATTTAATCTAATTTAAGACGAAAGCCATAACATTTTCAAAAAAAATTACCTTATTAGGTACCTAAAAAATCAAATGAATATTTGATGGGTTTAATAATTTGTAACTTTTTACTGATAAAATTTAAAGTTTTTAAAGTAGTTAATATTATGTAATAAGGTAAATAAAAAAAGACAAATGGATAGGGACCTATAAAAAGTTATGGAAAAATATTGGAACTTATTTTTACTTTTGAAATAATTACAAAATAGTTGTAATAAAGTTTGCATAAATAATAAGTATAAAATATAATGAATAATTATAATAATAAAAACATACCTTGCTTAACAAATCGTTTGGCACTAATTTTTGTGATGAAACGTAGTTGTTTTGTGTGCATTCAATAAATTTTTTCAGATCACTAGCGGCTTCTTTAACTTTTTCGAATAAATTCTAAAAAAATATTGAAAATTATTCTCATTATACATTTAATAGATGTGTATAAAAGCATTAAAAACGAATCACTCATGTATGATATGAACAAAAAATATATTTCTAATAAATCACTACCTAGGTACCTATATACTATATTCATACATAATAAATAATATTGTTTGGTTAGGAAATATACTGTAATGAGTTATTAAATAACCATACAGTTCTTATATGCTTTTTAAGACAACTTGACTAACTTAATTTAAGTCAAAACACGTTTTCTGTATTGAAATTTGAAGGGGCAATCTTATGAGAGGACCCTGGCCATTGGGATTCTAAGCGGCATACCTACGTATTAACCACTATATCTAAAGTTATTATTTTTGGAGCTGTGATGACTCGTCTATCCGTTTAGTGTAGGTATAACCTATGTTTCAATAATCAATAAATTTCCATTATTTTATGACATAAATATTTGTAAAATAAAATATTTACAAAATTGAAAATGATTGTACTTCTGTGAACTTACGTCAAATTCCTTCTGGGTTTGTTCCGTATCTTGAGCAAACACGTAAAAATATTCCACTTCGGGTTTAAGATTATTCAGAGACGATTCCAATTTCTCTAGTCGGGCTTCAATCTTAGTGAAATCATTCAAATTCACTTCAAATTGACCGAGTTCGTTGTTCAATTGGTTCGCGAGTCTGAAACACAATTGATGTTTAAAACGCGATGCCGCACTGGAATATACTGGATCGAAATCGCACACTTTTTCGCTACTACACTAGAAGGCACGTACTAAAAAATGCCAACAGTTTATTATTGTAATTCTGGTTACATATATTCCAGTGCTATATTTATACATAAAACTTTTGGACAAGAACCAATTATTTAAGACTAAATTATAACGATGCAAATGTTTTATTTTAGTCGAGTGTTTTGAGAAGTGTTTTGCACTAAAATTCGACAATATGATGAAGTCTGGGTATATTATGACGACTGCCTATTTGTTAAACAGATATAAATCAAAATATATTTACTGTTTCGGCAAGCCGCGTTTTGAAAACATCCGAGTAAATAACAATGAAGTATTAATTCGACTCAACTATGCTAATTTTATGATACCTATATTTAAAAAATAGTTTAAATTATTATTATTTAAAATTACGAATTATTATTCAAATATACGTAAAAACTAAAAACGAAACAAATAAATTCATGCATCGTAAATGTTTGCAGTTTTATCTCAATTCGACGGTAATTTATATATTTTTGGTTGTAAAATTATACAGAAAAAAGAAAAAACTGAAAAATTAAAACTCTATTTTTAACTAAAAATTTACAAAAATAATTATAAATGTGTTTTGTCAGAAGTTTTTTTAAATACTAAAAATAAAAACTTTTTTTAAAAATCCAAATAAAAAAAAAACACGATATAAATGATATAAATGTATTTTTCTCAGTTACATTATTTTACTGTGAACTACGCTACCTAAATTTCTACCACGTAATCACAATTTAGGAAGTTTGGAAGTTGCTATTCACTGAACTGTACCCCGTAAATACAACTGATTTAAATGTTGAGCCCTCGCTTCATAGGCGCAACTATACCTACATTTTAGGGGGTGGTAAAATTATGTATTTCCTATCTCACAACCTAACCTAATCTGTGTGTTTACAAAGTAAATAATTTGTCTTGTGATAGCATAATATTGAAATACCTAATATTTTACAACTATAATTGTATAAACGTATAATTTAAATTAATTTCAAAACTATTTTCCTTGTTTTTGTTCTGTATCTAAGTACTTATCTAACACTGATTCTGTTTTTATGTTGTTTGCAACATCCTTTTAAATATTTAAAATATACCTCAACCAATTATTATTTCGTTGCATCCTTGGAAAACTGCGTTCATATTTTACAGAAATTGTTGGAATTGTAACTGCAATTTAAACTAACTTGTTAAAGTTGGGAAAATCCTCTTTTTGAATATTTTTTTTTAATTAAAAAATTCTTGTTAAAGTAAATAAATTGCTGTTTTTTCACATTATTTTTGGTGTTTTATAACAGAGACCAGGGAGTGCTAAGCATAGATAATATATACATATATATATATATATTATCTTTGGTGCTATACCTCGTTTATCAGTACGTCAGTATCACTAGTTTAAGATGTTAAAATAAAAGCAAAGTAGCGCGCAGAGTTGAATTTCATGAAATTCTTTGTTTGTCAATTAAATATGTACTTAAAACTTAAATTGTTTACAAAACTGAACCCAAATTTATAATGATGGTGAACCGAAACAGTGTGTCGATGAGTCCCGGTCCGTTCTGAGACCTGGAAATATTATGTAGTCATAACTCATAAGTCATAATGTATATCAGTATGCATTAAGACATTTAAAAAAAAGTAATGATTAAGAAGACTACTAAAAAATTGAATTTTGTACTAAATATTGAAGTTTATGATTGTTTTATAAGTACATATTTCTTTAAGACTTCTTTAAGTGATAAATTGTATACGTCAAATGTACCCATTTTTTGTTCAAAGTAGCAGCAACTTATTCCACATTCCTTTCAATACTTGACCATAAAACGATTTTTACCTATTTTAAATTTCTCCTCATTAAAACAACAAAAATTCAATGTAAAGTTGTTGACATATCCAAATCCAACTCTATTTTCAGAATAGTTTTATATGATAAATAGAACAAAATATGATATGATTCACTGAATCCACCACGGTAACATATATCTTTCTTACAACAAATGTGTAAATTCATAAAGTTCTTAGCCACCACGTGTGAAATATATAAAATCATACATTATTATAATATACTACCTATAAAAAAAAATATAAATATATAAATTTATATTATGCATGAACATGGGTTTTGATAAGCTTTGGGGCTTAAGCTCCCCAGATTTTTTTCTAATATACCTTAGGTTAATTAATACAATTTATTGGTTATTGTGTATTTGTGTGTAAGGGAGAGTAGGCAAATTTGGAAGCCCCCCTCTCATAAAAAAAAAACATGAGTACGCGCCTGATTTTAATTATTTAATTATTTTTTCCCAATGTAAAATCGTTTTAATTTTTTTTGTTGGAAATCGCACCTAATTCAATTTCAAACAAAAGTGAAATAATTTAAAACGATAGCCATTGTATTACATACTATTTGAATATCAGTGAAATTACACGAGGTTTTATTCATAAGTTCATAACTAATACTTTCTCGGCTTCTCCAGCATTTTACGTGTTATTATTTCAATATGAAATTATAAAAGCTGTAATACTTTGTGTCTTTGATGAGTATGACATAATCAATTAGGTGGTCTCATACATTAATTGTCTAGCAGCGTGCCAATGTGTTAGAATTCTTTTTGAAAGCACGGTGTGTACTGCGAGATGAGTCATATTATTTCGTAGAGCCAATAGGCTAACACATATAGTTACAATATTTACGCGCGTCGTGCAGAAATAAAAAGATATTGAGTATTTCATAAAATAAAATTAATAAAAATAACCAATAACTGAAACAATACGTAATGACTATAAATTGTTTGCTAAAAAGTTAAAATGTATTTTTATTGGTGTCTACCCACTATTCATATTATAACGTGTATGTGTACATACCAACCTCGTAAAGGCACGTAGTGTAGGTACCTATAGTCTATACATGCATATGACTATATCTGTTTTTATTAATAAATCTAGACGAATACTGGCAGTGATGGAAATGTACCTATTAAACTATTATTTTTGAATGTAAAATAAATAAATATATATTTTATCTTTTAATTTCTAATTCCAAAAATATATCAATATTTTAATTATATTTTATTTTTAATAAGCTTGAATAAATTGATACTATTTAATTAAATAATTTTTGGACTTTCTTACTTATACTTAGGTAATGATAATATTGATACACCCAAATCACAAATTAATTTTATATTTTAAATATTTTTTAGTTGTTTTATTATACAACTTGAATAGTCAACTTGTATATTAAAACTGTTATAATAAAAACAAATGTTAGGTTAGCCAACAATAATCCCTTATCTACCGAAACATTGGCTAGCTCCGTCAACATAATAACAAGTTATTTTTATATTTTATGGTACCTGGACATAAAATAAAAAGTAACCATAGCAGCTAGTGGCAGTGTTGAATATTTTAATATATTTATATCGTTATATTATAGAACAAGTAGAACAACATTATCCAATTTGAAATAAGTCTTACTTAAAATACCTAGGTTAATATTACTGTTTAAATACCTAAATGACATTGACCTATTACCCATCAATAAATACATACAGTAGTATTTTGTAGTTAATTTAAAAATAAATAAAAATCAAGGTGTATATGGTGGAAAAAACAAGTGTATACATTTTTTTTAAATTTAAAAAAACTTAAAGTTTATCTGATAGCTCTGAATGTTTGTGGAATGCATTCGATAACAAAACTAATAAATAATTAAATAATAATGTAATTTAATGAGGAACGACTTATTTTTTATTTCTTAAACTCCAAAAATTGTAAATATGTATAATGTAAAGGCGAGTATACTCGTGTTGAACGTTATTCTCAATTAAAAATTATTATCCAATAACCACGTCTTAAAGGAATCAAATTGATCAAGCCAATAGTCAATAATAAGTTGTTATCAAAAGAACTTTCTTTTGCCCGAAATCTTTGTTAATTGTTTATTGCCTATCAAAAACAACGAATACCTATTGACTAAAATAAATATTTACCCAACACAAACTGCGCATGAACATTCAATAAATGAAGATGTTTTATGAGCCAAGACTATATCAATATATAAATATATGATACATACATAATGTATGATACGATTACGTCCTTGTACTTAAATTGTATAAATTATATTGTCAACATAACTTGCGAGTTGGCCAAATGACCTAAAATACAATTATATTTGAAATGCACTAATACGGTATTTGCAACTAAACTATTTAATGAGAATTTAAAATTGTTAATTATTTTTCTACATGGCAGTTTTAAATTATAATATTACATTTGAGGAAAATTAATTTATTATAATATACTAGGCAAACGTTGAAAATTGTATTTAAAAATTATTTATTATACCTGCCTATTATATTATACTTATTATTATTTATAAACTAACATAACTCATAAGTACTGTAGTTTAATCAGTAAAGAAAAATAAAAATGTTTTTAAATATACAAATACAAACAAAATGACTTACGATTCGAGTTTATTGTCATGTGATTTAATGTCATCTTTCAAAGTAGTGGAAGCGGGATGGGATTCAGAAGTTAAAAAGTCGAGAACGCTCTCACCAATCGGCTTAGTATTGTTGAGTTGATCACCACAAACATCCAAGTTTTCTTTAAGTTTCTAGAAGAAGAAAAAACCCAGCATCAATGTTAATGTGCTACCTATTAGAAAAATGTACATCGTCAAGACTTACGCGAAGTGTAACTAAAGACTCCACTAATTGATCTTTTGATCTAATAACTTGATCAACGCTTGTTAAAGCATTTTTTATGCGTGTAAACTCGGTTTCGATAGCCCTATACTCGTCTTCGAAATTTTTCCATTTATCGCCCACTTCCATCACCAGCGTAATTCGAGAAGACATTTCTTTTTCTAGTTCAGACCATTTTTTTGCAAGTGAATCGGTTTTAGATTTGATTTCATCGTTGGCGACTACCAGTTTTGATTTATTCAATAATGAATCCAGTTCATTTTGTTGACGCTAAAAATGCAAAACATTAGGTACTGCTATAAATTAACAATTACAAAACAGCTAAACACTATACATTGCTTACAAGTAAATCGTTTTGCACTAATGTAATTTTTTCAACATTGAAATATAAGCCAGCTAGGTTTTGAATAGGATCTTCGTTGTATTTACAGCGGTCCAAAATCGATGATACTCTGTCGACGATATTTCTATACTCTTTCAAAACACCAAATTCATCTTCCATTTTCTTCTGAACGGCTTTGGCCGAGTTCATTACGTCGTCGAGATCATTGTTAAAACCCCGTTGTTCTGCCGTTAGTACGTCGTTTTGCTGAGAAGTTAAAGAAGGTCTGATTTTATCTATGGAATACTTGATTTTCTTTGTGACTAAATCATGAACAGTTTGATCACCAAAGAATTCCTGAAAAGAATAAACATATTTTAATAAATGGATCAATTCAACACTTTTCAATTGTACATCTTGTACTGAACATACTTTTAAATGCTCCATATTTGAAACCATATTCGCATAATCATTTTTGTCTTCTTTGACGGATTTTAATTTTTGTTTAGCTTCGTTAATCCACGATATAAATTTGTCCTTAAACTGTTCATATTCTACTCGATAGTCTTTATTTATATTTAAATATGTTTGTCTGTCTTGTAATTCTTTTGGCATAGTATTCAAAAATGAACTAGCTTCACTCAAACATTCCAGCATTGTACTGTCTTCAATTTTTTCGTTTTGGGCTGTTGAATGTATCGTTTTTAATCGAGACAAATGCTCTTCAACTTTTACATTTAATTCCTGAAAAAAAAGAAAAAACAACATTAAATTTTAAATGTAAGTACCTACCATAATAGGTATTTAATATTAAACGTATGAAAAGTATTCATAAAGTATTTTGCTTTCAAGTAGGATGAATATTATCTTATTCAAGTAGGCACAGTAAGTAATGTTACATTAATATATAATACCTACTATTTAAATTTAACTAAGTACTACGAAGGGCATGTCCGTTAACATTTTATGAAAGATATGAACAATTTAAGAACAATAGGTTACTTAACTATTTTTTTTTTAATGTATACATTTTGATTATTACATAATTTATTAAATTAAATCCCAAACATTCTCTTTCATTAATTCAGAAACTAATTTTATATTATTTATAAATTGCGCTATGGTTTTATTGAATTTGTGTTCACTGTGTCATTAAAATTAGTTTTTACCTAATTATTACACAATGCGTTAACATATTGCTAAAATAGATTTTATTTCAACAGCAGCATTCTTTTACAGACTTTTAAACTAATATTATGGTTTTATCCTGGTTTCAGAATGAGTATTCAAATTTATTCAAATTATTTAAAATAATATTACCTCGTGTGCTTTTAAATCAGTGTCAACACTATTAATATTAATTTCAAGCAGTGGTCTGGATTTAACGAGAGCCTCGTTTTCACGTATCCAATCTAAAACTTGTTCTAAATCAGCAGCAAGTTTAATGTGTTCTGCTGCGGTGGCTTCAAGTTTTTGTCTTTCTTTTTCCACAGCTTTTCTCAAAGTAAGCAACTGTTGTTTTAATGATTGCAATTGTTGAGTTATATTGTTATGATCGAATGCAGAACCTACTTCTGCAATTCTTTCTCCTTTATCTGTGGCCAACAAGAGAGTTGCTTCACATTCTTGAATTTTAACCGTAACCTTTAATATATTAAATATTAATATTCATTATCAATGGAAAATGTATTGTAAGTAGGTAATTAAGAAAAATATAAAACCTCATCCAACTGCTTGATTTTGTTTTGAATAGTGTTTCCAGATTTTCCAATCTCATTGACAACACTAGAATATTTTGTAAGGAACATGACAATATCTGAAATTAATGTTATAAACTGCTCATGAAGGTGTAACAATTGTCCAAGTTTTAATAGTTGTTTTTCAATAGTATTGATCAGTTCTTCTTGCTGTTTAACGATTTCGTTAAGTGATTCATTATCATTATCACTCAATTTATCGTTCCATTCTTTAAGTTCTTTTAACAATGTCTGCAAACAAGGAATTTCATAAATAATTGTATAAACATTCTAAATAGGTATGTATGATTGACTTACTTCATAAGACTTTATCATGTCTTTGACATCATCCACAGTACTTCCTACTGGACGATCAAGCTCTTGCAAGTTTGACTGAACTTTTAAAATCATTTTCTTACTTTCTTCTACGATTTTTGAAATATTTTTCATTTTTTCTAGATACTGTCCAATCATTTCAATTCTATCTTTGATCATGGCTTTTGTTCTTTTTTGACCGTTTTCTAATGATAAAATCTGATCGCTTATTTTTAATGTATCCGGTTCGCATAGTACCATTTGTTCACTGATTATTTTAAGTTGTTCAATAGTATGATCAATTTCAGAACTGCGATTATTAAGATCATCATACTGTAATATGAATACAAAATAATAATATATTTATTAACAAAAATTATTTAATATTTTTTATTCAATATGTCGTGTAGAAAAATAAATAATAATAACAAATTTTAATTAAAATGAATAATTTACCTTTTTCAGTTGATCTTCTGCAATATTTAAGCTTGATAGACGAACATCAGCAGACATGATCACTTCTACTTCACTAAACCATTGCTGACATAAATTAACATTATTTTCGACACTTTTTCTATTTTCCAAAACAGATTTTGATTTTTCTTCGGCAAAATTACTCATATTGTCAATTTGTTTAGTCTTGTTGAGAACATCTAAAAAAACAACATACATTTATACAAGTTAAGTTAATAGAATAAATACATTAGTTGTACTTAATTTAACAAAAATAATTTACCATTTAAGACTGATTGTATTACTGAAATATTGTCTTTATCACAAAAAGCAGATAAAACTTGAATATTTTTTTCCAAATCCGATAATTTTCCATCTTTAAAACTTTGAATGTCTGTTTTGAAATTCTATTAACAACAATTATTTTAATTAAGTTAATCCATCATTGTCTATTTATTAAATAAATAAATATATCTTACCAAAATTTTTTCAACATTTTTCTCAGCTACAATCAATTCTAAAGGTTCAAGTTTATATTTATCTGGTGAGAGATCTTTTTCACTGCGATCTAACCATACATTACACTGATTAAGTGAATTTTCAAACTTTTGACTGGCTTCATGCATATTCTTAATTTTTAATAAACATTCATTTATTTCTAGAAATAACAGTATTTTGTGATTTGGTAATTGTTGTAAAAGTTGGGTTAGGTTGTTTTCAAAATGCAATGAACCTATTTAGCTTACTTGTTTTAAAATTGTCCAATTTGTTGATTGTAGGCTTGTATAACTTATCCTTGAGGTCATTGAACTCTATAGGCTCTGATTCAAGTTCTATAGCATTGAGTTTAACTGTAAGTGAATCAGTTAAGAAAATTTGTTTTGTCTCTGCTTCTTTATTAATATTTTTGAAATCAATTAACTTTTTTTCAACATTATCACTATCATAACTAACGATATTATTTTCATCCAACTGTTGTGATTTTGTATCTACCCAACTATTAATTTCTTCTATTTGTGATTTGACATAAAGTAAATTCTTTTTGGAATTTTCCAAGATTTCATATTTTCTCTCCATTCTTGTCCAAAAGTCTCTATAACGCCGATCAGCTGATTTCATCTACAGCAAAATTAAATTATATATTTCTTTGATTTATTGTAATTACAAATGTTCATATAGTATATGGTTTATATATGTATTATTATACACATGATTAATGTTATAATTTACTTAATTGTAAAAATTAGGAAACCAAAATATAATGTATGTACCTGATCATCAAGTAACTGAGCATCAGAAATACCGACTACTTCTCTTAAGTTTTGACAGTTCAATCTTAAATTATTGATAAGTTTTTCTCCATTATTAATATAGTCTTCTTTGACATCATTAAACAGTTCTAGTTTTTGTTGACAAGTGTTTCCACTACCTTTTTCCAAGGATTCAATACACTTAGACAAATTATCAAACCAATTTTGTAAATCTGTTTCGCTATTTTTATATACTAATAATAAGTTTTGATCAGATTGTTTTTTCAAAAGTATTTCATTTATCTATAACAAATAGAAAACAGTTATTTAATTTATATAATTCATTAAATTGAAAATCATAATTTATGGTTTAACATTTATAATTTAACTTTTAAATAGTTTGTTTGATATAGTATAGTTAATTACTAATTACTAAATTTACCATATCTGTTAAATTGTTTAAATCAGTAACAAGTTTATCTGATGGATCATCTAATACTAATTCAGTTATTTCCAATTTTTTATCATTAACATTTTGTAAAATTTCATTTAAAATGGTTATTTCTTGAGCAGTTGCATCTATATTAATCCTAGTTGGTTTTTCCTTCATTTTGTTCAAAATAACCATTTCTTCTTCAACCCATTCATGAATGATTGCACGCTGGTTGTGTTTATTTTCCAAAATTGATATCATATTGATCAATTCATCAACAAAGTTTTGCACCTACAAATTATTGTTACTATTATAATCAAATTCTTAAAAAAAAAATGTTGTGTAATAATTTATGTTATGCTGTTGAATTAATATTAATGTGTATTGTATAAAACTATAAACACATATATTGTAAAGAACACATAAATATTAAGAACACACATAAACACTAATTATTAACAATCAATATAAAAACATAACTACATACATAATCAGTAAATCGAATTAAAAGTATAGTTATGCCTGTGTCTTCCAAGTGTTCAAGCATTAATAACAGTGTTTTAGATGGTTCTGGTGCCGGTTTGCTTTTCTACGTAGCATAAACAACATAAAAAACAACACTACTTTGTTAAATTAAATCAAAAAACTACAAACATTAGTATTTATAACACACAACTAATCATAGGTATGTTATATTTATGATAAACATTTATTTCATTTCATTAAATTGTTAAAAGTATTTAATAATAAATCAAAACAATGCATTCCAATTATTGTAACAGTGTATTTTATTATGCATTATGGGTTACCTGATCGAGATTTTCTTCTAAGCGTAAACGAATGGAAATTTCTTGTTCGGGAATCATAGAGTTGGATGACTCCACAGGACTGCTAGGCCTAGAAATACTTGCTACTGCAGCCTCACAAGCTTGTACAGCTAAAGCCAACCTAGTTTTTTCCCCTTGTAACTTATTCAAGAGATCCTAAAATATTAAATTATATGAGTTAAAAATACATTTTATAAAATTATAATGTTTTTTACTCGTATATAATATTTTTATGATCACAATTGATTTTATTTGGTGGCACTGTTTGAGGTATTATATTGTATGTGTCTTGTTTAATTTGTTATTTTGATCATCAAAGGTATCCACATTTTTAGAATTTATTTATACAAGCCACAAGTAAGGCTATAACTTTGGCTGACTTACAGTTTTTTATTTTGAGAGATTGGATAAAGGTGTAGATTTAAAAAAAGCTATAATAGAATTTTTTTTCAATTTGAATTTTTTCAAAAATGAGGATTTTTTAAAAACTCAATATTTTTAGTTATTAAGTTATTTTTATATTTGTCTATTGTTTGTACCTTTCATAGTTTTTTTTACTATGATATTGAGAATATATTTTTAAAAAATATATGGGGTTGAAACATCAGACAAAATATACACATTTTACCGTGTCAAACAAATACTAAAAATGTTTATGTTTTGGGTTGATTATATTATTGATAAACTATCCCCATACTATCTCGACACCTAAACAAATGTTATTAGTTTATAAAAATATTTAATTTTACTCAGTTTTGATTATCTTGATTCTACTGTTAGTTGTATATTGCATAATGTTGTTGCCTGACTTACCAAAAAAAGTTTATAATAACCTATTCTTACCCGGTAAATTGTTAATTGCTCTTTAGCTTCTGTAAGAGACCAATTATCATCTATGGTCTTGTTCATAAATGGTTGGTAATCATCCAAGTTTGACCAAATACTTTCCAACATGTCCTCGTATTGTTTGAATTTTAATAGAGACTCTTCGAGTCTAGCTTTTATTTGCTGGGCTGTGTTAAACAATGAATTATAACTATCTTGAATATTATTCAATTGCTGTTCAACTACTGTCTGAATTGACGGTGTAGATGTAACATAACGTTGTATTTGAGTTTTCCCCTTAGATTTTAAATCATCTAATACTTCTTGATACCTATGAACATACAACATATTTAAATAAAATGATCCTCCATAATGAAATTACAATGTATTACTGAATTATTTCATTGAGTAAGACTTGGTGGTGTCTTATTTGTTCTTGTGTCTGTTGTCTATTAGTGATATACAACGAGTTATGAGCCATCAACTGAAATGATATTTGCAATAACCATTTTTCTGATTCTTGAAGTGCTTGTAAATAATTGGAATGTTGTGATATTTCACTTTCTAGACTATCTATACGTTTCAATGTTTTTTCTTTAAGAATATTTTTCCTTGTTTTTAATTGTTTAGTATCAGAATTTAGATTATTATTTTTACAGAACTTTGAGAGTTCTTCGGTTTCAGTGATAACATGATTGAAATCGGTTTCTTTTTCATCAATCTCATTTATTGTATGATTTAATCTTTCGAGAAGCGTTTTCATTTCTCCAACATCTGCTCTAAAATCATGCTTTTTAGTGGTTTTAGATTCCAAGGAACTTAGCCATTTCTCAAGATGATCTTTTGCTTCATTGTTTTCTTCCCAGCGCGCTTGGAGAGATTTTAAATGTGCAATAACAGAATTTAAATCAATATTTAAACTGTTCCAACTGTTACTTAGTTCTTCCATAGAGTTAACTAAAGTATTTCTTTCTGCAGCTAATGTATTATTCAATGCTTTGGTGAAAACTTCCTGCATACCATTCATTAAATATTGGCCTAAAATTTAAATATGCAATTTAAGCTAATACCTTTGGTTTGAAAACAGAATTATTATTATTATTGTTTAAGCAACAAAATGAAAATGTAATACCATGAAATATATATAATATACATTCACAAAATTACATTATTGTTATAAATAGTTCAACAATACCTTCTGTTATTCTAGAAGAAACCAGATGCACTGTTTGTAGTTTGTCTTTCACCCAATCTAAATCACCTTCACCAATGCAATCTTGAACTGTACCATGAGCACGATTTAACCATTCTTCAACTTTTTCTTTTGCTGCTATAAATTCAGTATGATCTGTTAAACTCTTTTCTGCTTTTGATACAAGTCTATAAAACAGTAATAAAAATAAATATCAATAAGTACCATTTTTTAAAAAAAGGAATTCATAAAAAAAAAAATTCTCACCCTTGAGTAGTAGTTAATAAAGTTGTATATGATGATTGTATTTTTAGTGTGTCATCCCTAACCCAATTGCATGCACTTAACTCCATTAACGATTCACACCGATCTGTAAGTTCTTCAATCGATAAATTTTGATTAATGATTTCTTGTAACCAGAGTTTGTATTGGTCTAGATCATCTGGGGTATATGCTTCATTAGACAATGAAGCTGTGTTGACTTTATTTGTTAAATCTGTTTCCCAGTCTTTTAATGCCTTATATACTATATTAAAATCGTCCCACGCCTTAGCACATTTATTTAATGCCGATTGCACTTCTTTAATAAAATGCTTCAGCTCATCCCAGTCACTGTTCAATTGATTTTTATCTTGGTTCAATTTATCACAACCTTCTGGTCCAGTACTGTTTTTCAGGGTTTCAATAAGTGCTAAGACATCTTTGATCATTCCTTCGCCACTTTGAGAAGATTCTTCGATATCTTTTAGCTGGGTGATCTTAGAAGAATTAACTTTATAATCACCATGCGTATCAGCACAACTTTGAACTGCAACTCGAGTTTTTCTTAACCAATCATTTAAGTTTATAAACGCACTTCTATAAACTTCATGTTCTGCTACTTGATTTTCCATAGCCGATAGTTTATTAGTTATCTATAATATTAATAATAATTAATAATAATACAATATGAATATGAACTACTTGTTCATGTTTTTATATTCATTATTACCATATTAATAAGACTATTATATCTTGATACACAAGTTATGGATTCCTGAGGTGAAGAAGACTTATTATCAATATTTGACGATAAGCGAATAACCTGTAAATTATATTAATGATAAAACTTATTTAAATACATTTGTATGCTTAAATTTATACATACTAAATCATTGTGAGTATTAAGTTCATGAAGCAGGGACTTCAATTTTTCAAACGCAGTTTTCTTTTCACTTAAATCATTTAATGGTTGATCGAGATCATTTCCATTGATTTTAGAGCTTATATCATCCAAGCATTCATTTAATATTTTAATACATTTTTCTAATTCTTCAAGTTGTGATACTCTCAATGTTAAATTATTATTACAAACCTTTAACACAATAAAATTATATAATTAGTAAAACTTATTTAATTAAATATACAAAATTGATTTTTACTAACTTGAATTTTGTTAGAAAGTTTGTCAAATTCTTGTCTTAAATTTTCTGTGTCTTCTTCGATTTTAACAGTACCTTGAGGTTCAGTACTTAAAACAACTTTTTCTTTTAATTCCATTATGTATCTTAATCGATTTTGACCTTGTTCAAGTGTTTGCCTAATCACTTTCAAGCTTTGAAGTTTACTCTTCACTTCGTTCAAACTGTTAGGTATTTCTTCACATTCGTTTAACTACAAAATTCAAATAAAAATATTTAATGATTTTCTATTAAGAGTTTCTTAGTGAAAATACCTTATCTCGAGTTCTTTCAAGCCAATCTAGACATTCCTGGTACAGTGAATTATGCTGTTGGTGTTCTTGATAATGTAATTCTAAACGTCGCATTACTTCTTTAGCTAAAGAAAGTAACGTATTGTATTTGGTTGTCATCTGAGTGATTGAATTTGATAAACGTGTATCAGAACATGTTTCCAATAGAACCTGACAAAAAATCACAGTATAAAAATAAGAATATTATTCATATAAAAATTAATATTTTGTATTAATATACTAACAATAATGTTTTACAATTTTTTTTTAAATATATACAAGTAATATAGGTATACAATAGAAGTCAAATTAATAAGAAATAAATTCTATATTATATTTTTGAAATACCTGTGCTTTTCCATTTAAAATATCCAATTCCTTCTGCCAATCAAATAATGTTTGCAAATGAGTTTGAAATTCTTCTAATGCGTCTTTTTTCCCTTCTAAACTTGGCTGCAGTTTATTGTATGATTGAACAAGTTGTTCAGTATTATTCAACCATTCTGTTGCGCCTTGAGAGTAATCATCAAAGTCATTCCATTTATATATTCCGTCCTTAAGTTTAAAAAAAATTTTACAACATATAACTTCTTTACAATCAGCAATTAACATTTAGCAATATTGGTTTACTAAATTTGATTTATTTACTTCTAATAATGCTTTTGTTTTTTGAAGAGTATCGTTATGTATATCAAATTCTTCTTGTAGCATTACCACTTCTTGTTCAATTATTTCTTTTTCTTCTTCATCAGCAAAGGAACAGGCTTTCTCTGCTCTTTCGAGAGCAACCTCCAATTTGTTTTGTCCTGTGGGTAATTCACTCTGTAATACCTAAAACAAGACAAAAAGTTTTTAAAATTAAAAAAAAAAATCACAATCATTATTATAATGCCAGTAGGTACCTTGAATTGAACAGACTTAGCACTCAGCATTTCTTTATCTCCTGTTGGTTCAGATATTTTACTAACACGTTCTTTAGCTGATCGTAGCCATGCAGCAAAATCATTTCCGGCGTCTATGAATTCTTGATGTAATCTAACTGTTTCTTTTTGTCTTTCATATAGATCTTTTGCTTTGATACTTAACGTATGATATTTATTAGTAATTTCATTTGCAGGTACAGCCTGTTGCAAATCTTCAGCCTTAAGTGTCACTTTTTGAATCATAGGTTCAAATGAAACTATGTCTTGAACAATACTATTTGTTCTACGTAATGTTGCTTTACGTTCTCCAATACTTAGGGATCCAATTCCAGTTTGATTTTTTTTTGCTTTTGACACCTATCAGTAAATACATTTGGTATTATTCAGTCTAGTTCTTAAGAAGAATAAATAACTATTCTTATTAAACTAGTAATATAATAATTATAAGTAAATACACTTCAGAATGAAATATATTATATATTTCATCAATGCATATAATCAAAGATTTTGTTTTTTTTTTTCTTAGTTATTAATAGAGTACTAATTAAATAAAAAATAAAAACTTAATTTAACTTTTATAGATTAAATCTAATAGTATTAGAAGTAGTAAGTAAATATAAACAATAATATATTAAAAATTAAGGACAAATAATTGATAATCAAGCTGCACCAATTATTTTATTATTTTGTTAGATTAAAATTCAATATAACATAGTATAGGTAATACTATCAATGTTACTTATTGTATCCAGTATACAAATTGTAAAATTATTTTAATAAAAATAAAAATAAAAATTCTAATTTATCAATTGGGCCACTTAGTACAGGATTGTTAAAAATTCTAATTTTGTAAAAAACATGAGTGTATATTTAAATATATTTAAAAAATAAAATGCAACGTTTTATTTCATAAACTATTTTAAGAAAATGTTTTTACCTTAAGTTCACAAACTTCGTCAAGTTTAGCTTCACGATCTGAAATCCATTGTTCTAGATGCGAGTATGATGAATTATAATCAGCCCATTGTAGAAGGCTTGTTTCAATATGTACTTTTGATGTTGCTATTTTCTTCACAAGCCTATCCCAGTCTACTTGGATTTCTTTTAATTGATTGTTTATTAGATCTTTACCATCAGATCTGGTACTTCTCAAAACTTTTTCACCAGAGTTTACAGTGGAATGAATAATTAATTGACCTTCTTCTTGTGATTTTAATAATTCCTATAATTTTTAAATGTTTAATATATTTTTCACCGTACATAAAAATAAATATGATTGATTTTTACCAAAATATTATCAAGACGAGATTGCAAGACTTCTTTACTGGTATTAGCTGTAGTTGTTTCAGTTCCGCATCGAATTGCTTCTTTTGCATCATTTATCCATGTTTTAGCTTTTACTAAATAATTTTCATACTGAACATGATGTTCAAGGTTGGTCTCTACTTTCCTTTGAACATCCTTTGCCAGATTCACTTGAACCTTAAATATTTTATTTCAAATGTTATAAATAGTTAAATGAAATCAATTTTAAAGTATTACTTCATAACGGGAGTTAAGATGTCTTAACTGATTATTGACATAAGTTTCAAGATGAGATTTTAAAAGTGGACCAGAACTTTCATTAAATCTCTCAATATTAGATTTACCTTTTTCTAAATTATCTAACACGTCCTATAAAAAGAAGTAATAAGATAAAGTTATCTATACAAAAAAATGTTAAGAAAATATCTTCAAAAATGATAAATATATCATGAAAAATGTCATCAGTTTACCTGTATTTGTTTTACTTGATCAGTTTTTTCTAATACAGTTGCTAATGGTGTATTTTTAATAGCCTTCATAGATATATCAATTTGTTGTAACCAATCTGATAGTTTTTCATATTCATCTTTATATTCTCTCCAATGTGTATGAATAGCATGGAGATTATCTTTTTGAGTTAATATATCTAGGCGGAAAGAATAAAATATATTATAATATGAATATTGTGTTAAATACCTTTTCTGACATACCATCAAATAATTTATTCAATTCATCAGCTATGGATGAAATTTCTTGTTTTATAATTTTCTCTCCATTTTCAGAGGTACTTGCAATTATAATGCCTCCGATTGTGTTCAAGTTGTCTAAAAGCAATTCTCCTTGAGCTCTTTTATTTAATAGGGTTTCCAATGGTGTTATTGCATTTTCAATTGCTAATTTATCACTAAGTGGTCGTTCTTTCAGTGATGGTATTTTATCTCGAGATCTATTCAAAAAATTAGATAGCTCCTCGTACGCTTCTTTATATGTCTTATGATCTTTAAATTGTTGCTCGCGTTGATTAAGTAATTTCTGAAATTTAAATTATAAATATTATTTAGTTATATAAAAACAAAAAAATATCAAATTTATCACCTTGACTTTATCTGCAATTTGATCAAACTTATTAAATACTTCTTGTGTTTCTGCCACAGCATTGCTTTGATGCCCTGTTTTTAACATCTCATGTGCTTTTGATTTCAGAGAATCCATTTCTAATTTTTCACAACGGACTTTTTCGTCCAAATGCTAAAATAAATTATAAAAATATTTTATTTTAAATTGAGGGAACTCGCTTTGTTGTACAATAGTAAGTGTTGAGTATACTACATCATTAAATAGGATAATGTAATGAATGTGTTAAATTATTTGAAATCAATAATAGAACATTGTATACAACGAGAAACAATTATGTGTGGAAACGATCGTAAATCTATATTTATAAGGATATTTTGTTATTTCTTTATATTGCTAAGTCATTTTTTTCCTATTCAAAATATCATAGGTTTAATTATTTTTGACCAAGACAAATCGCATAGGTACATTAAGTACTAAATATTAATTATTATTTTAATATTTCATACAATATTACTAGGTAGCTGTTATTAGCTTAAATGTCAATACTGACATACTGTAGACCGATGGGAATTATATAAACAGCTAAAAATAAATAGATATATTTTGAAAATTTCATTGTGTATAGTAAAGAATATTATACATAATGGGGAAAAGTTTCAAATTTTCAATCCTCTATGAATATTTTTCAATTCAAAAAAATAACTAAAATCATTATTTTTTATTTCATTAAACGATTTGTATACATCTTTATTCCTCCAAAAGCTGATGAAAGACACAAAAAAAATTAAAATACATCAGTGTACAATTAACACATTTGTCGCTCTACTAAAAAGTAAATTAAAAAGAAATTTGTAAAAAAGATTTTAAATAATAGTTAATACACTTGTATAATATAATCATAATATACATTACCTATAGTGTATAAACACTTGCATATTTGACTGTAGGTATAAAATAGGTATACAAATATTTAAACCTTAATTTAAGTAAGAAAAATAATGTATTCACTTTTAATTTTTCTAATTGATCTCTTTTTTCAGACATTGTCCCTTGAAATTCTTCCAACTCTGGTAATGCATCCTCAAACTTGTCTATTATCTTTCCTACTTGTTTGACATGCTCTAAAAATCCTGACCACCGCTGAATTGATTCATCAATATTTGTCTACATTATTCAATTAAACAAGTATTATTTAATAAAGATAATGACTATACATATTTTATGATTTTATATATTTTTTATACATACCTTAGTTTCAACCATCTTTGTTGCTAAACTACTCCAATGTTCTTGTAGAGATATTAGTGATTCATTTATTGGTTTGTGACCTTCAGGTGCTGTATTAGCCAAAACTATTTGTGCTATTTCAATGCAATTTTGGACTTTATTAAAACCATCATCTTTATATAGCAACATGTCCTAAGAAAAATATATGTATTTAAATTATTATTGTCCATAAATTTTAATTTTTATGGCATTTTTACATTGAAAAACAATGACTTTTGTATAATTTAAGAATAAACATTTCATATTTAATGAATCTCATGAAATAATTTAAAACTATATTACCTATATACCAACATAGCTTTTGCAATGTAGCTGTTTAAGTTCTAAACAGTAAACATATACAATATGGCAGTAAAGGTATATGTTACAAATTAACAATTCAACCAAACTATATTTAATTGATGCTAAAAGCTAATATGAATAAATATTTTGAATTTATAATTTTACTTGAATAACAATAAGTTTTTCTTCTAAATCAGCTTTACTGGTAGATTTGAAGTCTGTACAACTTGTTAGTTTATCATCCACAGTATCTAACCAAATAATGGCTTCACTTAAACTGCTTTCAAATTCCAAGTGATTGTTTACAAATTGTTGCCACTTTCCAACCAATTCCTTTTTTTAAAATTAAAATAATTAAGCACACAAATGATAATGCATGTATAAATGTGAAAAAAAAGTTATAAATAATAATAATTTTGAATTCAAATTCATATTAAGCAGTTTCCTATTGACTATTGTCAGTTATATCTAAACTTGTTAAAACTATATGCATTTTTGAAACCTCAAAATAAAATTATTATTATTTATTTGTTTATAATCAATGAATAAAATTACTTTTATTTTCATTGAAAGCTGATGAAATTTCTGAACAATTTCTGTGATCTGAGAATTTTTGGTTGACATTGACATTATGTATAGATTTTGTGATTTTTCTGTGATTGAATCAATCTCAAACTCTTTAGCTCGAATCACTCCTTGTAAATCCTAAATTATAAATATTTTTAGTAGAATATTCAAAATCAAAGTATATATTTAATAATTATTACCTTAAGTTCTTCAAGCTGGGTTTTCTTTTCTTGTAATGAATTTTTTAAATCAATAGCATGAATTTTATAATCAGTTTCTCGTAACCATGTTAAACATGATTCTTTGAGTACATCAAATTCATTCCAACTATTAAGTTTATTTTCTAACGCTTCTATTGATGTTCTACAAAATAAAATTAATATTTTCTATGATTTACAATGCATATTGGTTTAATATTTAAAAAAGTAAATGTAAGTTAGTTAAAATAATTTAATAATTGTTCAAAAAAAAAGTTAAAATATTTATAATCTTTTAAATAAGGTTTTGTAAAAAAATGTTTGTCTTTATATTTAAAATATGTATTCAAATAAATAGCATAAAAAGGTTTTTTTTAAGTTTTACTACTAAATAAAGTTTTAATACTTTAAATACAAATGATCATACATATGTTTTTTAACCTGTATGTAGTTTTGTTTAAATTATTAAATAATTCAAATATAATTACACATACATATATTTGTATTTCAACCATAAGTCCATGACTAAATTATTGTAAATGCCTGTATTTTAATAATATTATATTATTATTGATAATGATAAATATGAAATAAATAAACTAAAATTTGATTAAATATACAATGATAAAACCTTCTTATTTAAATTGAAATGCATAAGACATATAATAAGACATAATAAGATAATTATATATTATACTTAATGAATAATTATTATCATTATCTTTGAAATATTATAGGTACCTATATGTATACACATAAACATTTTAAAATAAATTATTTAAAATACCCACTTGGAACAAATAACCTTAGTTATTAAAAAGTTTTTTAAAAACATTTATATTATGTGTATACTTACTTAACTGTCGTCATGAGTCCTTCCCAATCTTGTTGTGATGAGTCAATTTGCGCCCTAATATTTACTTGACCATTTTCAATAGTACCAGGAATAACTTTTTCTGCTAATTTTTGTATGTTATAAATCCTATTTTCTTCTTCAGTAAGGCTTAATAACAAATTCTAAAGAATATAATTGAGTAATCAATCATTAAGTAAGTATAATACATTTAATAACTGTAAAAAAAATGCCTATATTTACTTTTATTCTGTCCAAGTTGCTTAACAAAGAAATCTTTTCCAAATTTGTATCACCCCAGAGCATCAACGTATTATGTGTTGCATCAAGCCATTCTTGCATTTCCATAACAGATTTAGTATACTGTTCATGATCTTTTACAATCGCTTCATATTTATCAACAAAATCTTGAACTTGTTTTAAAATTTCATCATGTTGTTTATTCATGGATGACAGAAGAATATCATTATTTTCTTGCATCTGCATTTTGCCAATAAGGTCCTGTAACTTAACAATATCTTGTTTCCTCTTTAATGTGGCTTGGAGCATATCTCTGTAAATTTGTAACTGCATTTTCTTTTCGTCCAATGTAGATTTGAGCACTAAATCCTTATTCAATATCTGCTTTGTATTGTTGAACCATTGGTTTAATTCATTGTACAGTTCTTCAAATCCACTCCATCTAGTAAGTTGATCTTTAACTTCTCTGTTAATATTCAAAAGATCATCGTACAAAGAGTCAAATACAGTTTGAAGTTCATCTAACTGACATTTTATGTTTTCTCTTCCGGATGTAGATGTACTCAAATATAATTTTTCTCCTAATTCCATACAGCTATTCAACAAACATGTTACATTTGGTTTTGTGTCTAATAACTCATTTAATTTTCCATTTTTCTGAATTAAATATGGATGAATAGCTTGTGACGATAATGGAGGTTTGTTTAAGTTTTTAAATTGACTTTGAACATTTGAAAGTTGAATTGAACATTCGTTGTATTTATCCACATATTCTTGGTGGATTTTAATTGATTCATTACATTTATTTAAAATGTCCTTTAGTTATAGTTAATAAAGAATATAATACAAATTAGTTTCAGTTATTCAATTATTAATATTAAGTTTTACCTTTATTGTAGTTTGCATTGATTGATAACGAGATGATATTTGTTTTACTTTGGTTGACAGTCGTGCTTCTCCAGTAGATTCATACTCATTTGATTGATCAATATGTTTGTCTACTTCTAAGACTTTCTTTTTCATATCATCCATTAACGACTAAAATTGTTTATGAATTATTCATTTGAATTAACAGGTTGATAATATCATTTTAATAATTTTTAAATCATATTCTTATGTAATGAAAATTAACAAAGTTGGATTTTATATTGTACTTGATGTATTAATTATTAAACATTATGTTTTTATATTCATGCAATATTTGTTTTTTTTTTTTTTATAAATATGTCTTACTTGCTGAAGATGATCACCAAATGCAATTAAATCTTTCACTGAATTAGATTTTCCTTTAATTTCTTTTTCTAAATCCTAGATGAAATTTAAAAGATAAAATATTAGTACCTACTTTCCGAATCTCCATTTTTTTAGCTGAATATATTTTAAGATATGATTTTCATATAGGTATCAAATAAAGCAATAAAAGCTATAATAGTTATAAAGAAATTAAAAAATAATTGTAATTATTTCAATACAATGTGGAGTTTGAGTCAATGTAATAAACTTCTAAGATATTTAATTAGTTATTTTCATAGCATGAAAAAATATAATAAAGCAATAAATCATTATAATATAATATCAATAATGTACCACCATAACAACTAAAAATAAATTAATATATATTTAGTGTACAACACATTAAATGTTATATTGTTCTTACATTTTACTTATCAATATAAATAGGCAGTATTATTACGAATACTTATTATAATATATTTTATAATCTTAAAAGTTATTAAATTAACTATTAAAATTCCTGTAGAACACTTTAAGTTTAACTTTAGTAATTAAATGAAGATATTATGAAAATATGAATGTATTTTTTACTATTTCATTTAACAATGTTCTTTTTTTCTAATTGAAATTGAAATTAATTTAAAGAATCAAAATGTATATAGCCATGTCCTATATAGTAATTTATAAGTTATAGAATGAAAATGTATGATACATTAAATAATGATACTACTTGATTGTTTGAATATAGAACCTTATATTTTTATAAACGATATTCAATTAAAAATTAATTACCTGAAATTTATTATATTGCTGAGTTTTTTCTTCAAGGGTACCCTTTTCTGAATAGTTTTGCAATTTTTTTTCAGTATCATTATGCCACGAAATTAATTGATGCATTAAGTTTTCAAACTCTATCCATTGATTTATTCTACTTTGTAAGCCTTCTAATAAATCATTTAACAATGACTGGAACTTTTCTTGTTCAAATCTATAACATAATTGACCATAGTTAATATTAGGGTAATTTTTTAATGAATATTTTTAATATTTTACTGTAAATTTGTATGATCTCTCAACATTGTATCAATTGCTTTTTGTGGAATTGTATCCTTTGAGTTTTCTACAAAACGTTCCATTGTCAATAAAGTTGTTTTATTGTTATTGAAAGTAGTTTGTATGACATTAACTTTATTTAATCGGGACTCTAAAATTTGTTTATTCCCTGAGTAATCTAAAATGATATAAAATATTATTAAAACAACAACAAAATAATGGCAAATTTGAATATACCTGTATATAATGAGAGTTGGTCCCAAAGCTGTTTTTGAGTATCTTGGTATGATTTATTTAAATCTTGATACTGTTGATATGTCTCTAAGTAGTTTTCAAGCTGTGAAATTGAACTATTCATTTTTTCACGTAACAAATCATATCTGTCCTTCAACGACATATCTGAATCAGATTCGTCATTAGGCTTCTTTATTGTTTTCCCTTTCTCCATTATTGTTTCTATCATACGACTATGGGAATTTATTTCTTGCATTGTTGCCTATAACATGATTAAATTTTGTTAAATAAAGTTTTTAATTTTCAAAATTGAATTGGAAATATATTTTTTAGTATTCATTTCTAATTTTTCATCAATACCTTTTGCTTTAAAAGTTTGGATCTTATTTCTTGTGGAGAAGACCAAATAGGTGATTGATTCGAAGCAATCACTTTTTCTATTCCTTCTAACCAATTAATAGTTTGTAAAAGAGTTTCTTGATAACTATTCCATTGTTGTGACTGGACTCCAAGGGTTTTTTGAGCTGTCTTTACTTTTTCATCTAATGTGTCCCATCTATATTAAACACATTATAAGTATTACATATATTTTTATGCCTCTATTACATTGATTTATACCTTTCCCGAATATCTTTAAGTTGTTGACGAATAGTTTCTCGCCCAGCAGCAGAAGTATCAGGGTATAAACTTTCACCAAGAGACGTTAACAATGATATTTTTGCCGATGTTTGATCAGAACTACCATAAATACTCAGTAATTGTGATAGTTTTTTGTTTAAATCTAAGTCATTGTCATCCAGGATTTGGGCAGGTTTACTTTCCAAAGTTTCTAACCATGACTTAAATTCAGCCAATTTGTTGTTGAAATTTTTATGTTCATCAGAAATATTTTGCCATTTAGCCACAATTTCTTTACTTAAAACTAGAATTAATTGGTATCTGAAACAAATAGATATCGAAAATAATGACAGAAAAAATTATATAGTTATTAGGCATGTTAGTGAATAAAATAGATTTTTTTATGTTTATATTGGTCTTACCGGTTTCCAACTTGGAGTATAAGTGGTTTTAGACGTTCTACTCCACTTGTATGCAATAAGTTATTTGAATTATCAATGAACTTTTCTATTTTGGGCTCATAATTTAATACTTCATTTCGTTTATCCACAAAAAGTTTTAATTTATTTTCTTTATTTTCAAACGTTGATTGCAATTGTTGATCTTTAATAAGTGATTCTGTTAATCTAAACCAGTTGGTAATTTCATCAAATTCATTTTCAAAATCAGTCCATTGAATTAGTATTTCATCCATTTTTTCAATAATGGTATCTAAAATAAAACATATTGCATTACTTATATATTTAATGAATAGGTACATTTTAATTTTTTTTTTTTTAAATACCAAGTTGTATTATTAGTTGTGATTTATCACTATCTATTTTTGATATTTCTTTTGACATAACATTAATTCCTTTCTTTGTGGTTGTTTTGCTAACCAATTGAAATATACTTCCAAGATGATTTCGTAATTCATTTTCAGTTGTATTTGCTGTTTTCATTTCCTATGATTAGTAATATAAAAATTATTAATTGAAATGATTACCTAGGTCTTTAGTTAGTATATATTTACTTTAAGTATATTAATTTTTTTAACAATATGGTCTTTTTCTGCAGCAATACTTTCATTTTCTCGAATTTTATCACGTTGTTCTTTTAAGATCAGTTTAAGTTTCTGACAAACATAATTGAATTCAGAATGATTTTGAACAGAAAGCTCTAACGAATCCATCAATTCCTAAATATAAATATATAGGTTCAATTTAAATTATTTTAATGGTAAGATTAAAATTATTTTTTTTATTTACCTTAGATTTTGTAACAATTTTTTCATATAGATTTTTAATTGATTCTAAATAAGTGTTTAAAGTGTTATCTTTAGTTTGATTTACAAGTTCTTGAGCCTTGTCACACACTGATTGAACAAGATTTTGATGAGATAATATTTCTTGATTGATAACAACATGGTTCTAATATTGTAACAAATAATTAAATGGTTAATTTTTGTTAATTTCTTAGTTTTAATTTAAGTATAAGTAATATACCTGAAGTTGAGCTTTTTTTTCTTGTAAAGTAGCTTTTGTTTCAGTATGTTGTTGCATTGCTTGCTCAATATTTTTCAGCCATTTGGTCAATTGTTCTTGTGACAATGAAAATTCAGCAAATTGCAATAAACAATTTTCAAGTTTGCTTAGGCTGGATTGCAAAGTCTCTGACACTAATTCCCATGCATTTCTCAAATCCCTGAAATCAAAATTAATTAGTATTTTTGACCAATACCTCTTTAAAATACATTGGTACTTCATATTTTGACGAATAATTTCTCTTCCATCTGGAGAGGTTTGGGCATATAATTTTTCTGCCATATTAACAAGAGACTCATATTGCACACTTTGTTGACATTTTGAATCTGACAATGCTAACAGTTTCTTTTGCCTTGCCTTAATTATAATAATAATAAAATAATTAAAATTCAAAAATTTAAAAATTTAATTTTATTATTATTTACTTGTAGAAGTCCTAAATTGCCAACAACTTCACTGTGATTGTTTAGTTCATCTGATAAACATTTTACTAATCCAATAAACTCTTCATAACTTAAATCAAAATGCTGGTGTTCTCTAACAAAATTTTCATACCTTAATATTGATTCCTAAAATAAAAATTTATTTTATTATTTTATTTTATTCATATTATATTTAAGACATAAGTACCTTGGTTCTGGTTTTAACAGTTTGATAAGTTTTTATTAAATTAGTAATTGCACTATTTACATTGGGTGAAACCTCAATAGTTTCAGATTGTATTTCTAAAATCTCCTTGTGCTTTTTGGTGATATCTTCGTCAAATTGTTTCAATTTTTCTAAATATTGTTGTTTACTTGCTAATGAATTTTTTAGACTTCTATCTTTGATTTGTGTTTCTATTGATTTTAAATATTTATCTAGATTCTCAATTTTAGTTAAAAGTTTATCATTTTGATTTTGTTTTTGGCTTAGCATTTTGGAAGTATTTTCACAATTTAACATTAATCTTTCCCAGTTAATTTTAATTTCATCGAGTTCATTCTGTATTGCATTCTTACCATCTACATCGGTTTCTTTTAATAGAGTACTTCCAATTTCTCTACATTTTTCTAGTAATAACTCTCCTTCAGATTTATGACCAATTATATTTATATACACATCAGAATCAGTTTCTGAAACATTATTGACTGCCACTGAATATTCATCTTGTAATTCCTTGAGATAATTCTTAAATATTTCTACATTCTCTAAATACAATTCATGATTTTTCAAATGTACCTCGTTTAATTTTAAACATTTATTCACTCCTAATGCAATACTATCATATTTCTTTAAAAAATCTTTTAGTTTTTGATCAGTATCTGGTTCATTTAGTTGAGTTACTTTTTCTTTCAACTGATTAATGTTATCTTTATAAGCAATCAAATCTTGTTTCAATGTTTTTAAATTATTGCAATTAGTTTTTTTGTCAATAATATTGTTTCTTTTTATTCTTTTACAATCATTAAATTTTTCTTCTGTTTCGTGAAGCCAATTTTGAATTTGATTACAACTTTCATCAAAAGATGATTTTTGTACTAAAATGTTTTCAATTGTTTTTGTTATATTTCCACATTCGTCATTTAAATTTTCACAAGCTAATCTTAATACCTTAACTTTGGATCTTATTTCATCCCGATTTTCCATAGTAATGTCAGGGTACATACATTCGCCTTTTGATACTGTCTCATTGACTAATTGTTGACTTTCTTCAAGTTGTTTGTTAAGATTTTTCATAATCCCTAAATCTGATTGGGAATTTTGAATAGATTTTTTGCCAGCAGGTTGAGTGGTTTCAATAGATTTTAATTTATTATTTAATTCTTTTATTAATTTATTAGCTTTTTCAAAAGAAACGTTAAATTCTTTTTTCATTTCTTTTAAATGTTCTATTTTTTCCAAGCATTTACCGATGCTATTTTGATAAGATTCTAATTTCCGTTTAATTTTTATGGCTTGATTATCTAATGTAGATTTACTATCAATGCATTTGATATTTTTGACACAGGATTCAAGGTCATATAAAAATTGTTTAGCTGTATCAACTTTGAACTGGAATTTATTTACATTTTCTTCCATAATATTTATTGAATTCATATCAATAGGAATTTCCACAGACATTTTTATATCATTTTCTAGAACATTTACTAATGGAAGGATATTATCCAGATGTTTTTGATATTCAACCCAGAAGCTTATAATATTTTCTAGTGCTTCCTTTTGTTCATTTATTTGTTTTTCAGTGTTCTCGAGGTTAACACTTAATAGCTCATCGTTATTGCTCAATTCTTCTAAGCTTGTATCCATCGTTGAATAATGATTGAGATACTCTAAGACATCGTCTATTTTAGATTTTTGTTCTTTAATCACAGTCAAGTTTCCCTTGATATCCTCAACAGAACTAAGTTTAACTTCTATTTGTTCTTTCTCAATTTCTTCTTCAGGCTTACACCATGTTAGCTTTTCATCAATACTTTTTAACAAATGTTGAAGGTTATTCAAATCATCTTCCAAATGTTTTTTTAAATATGTCATTAATGTTGTTTCAACTTTATCAACCTGATGAACAACACTTTCATATCTTTTCTTAAGACTTTTTAATTCTTTAATTGCTGTTGATTCTGCAATTATTGGAAAAGTTTCAGTCATTTCTGATACTGAATGGTTTACAGTGTCAATGTTCAAATTCATTTTAATCAGTTCATTTTTACATTTTTGACAAGATTTTAAATTAATCAATAATGTATTTAATTCATTGTTTAAGTTGTCACACTTACTAACATTTTCTCGTATTTGGTTAATTTCGGAAGTACGTTTTTTTATTTCAGCTCTAATAGCTTCTTCTCGTTGAGAAAAAGTAGTAATTAGACGAACTAAATTACAAGCAATACTTTCAACCCCATCAAATTGATCATTAATCAATACATTTAATGAATCTAATGTTATTATAGGTTTATTTTCATTAAGTTTTTGTAATTTTTTTATTTTTTCAACAAGATTGTTTTTTAAATCTAAATTAAGTTCTTTTTCTTCTGAATATTTAATGAGTTTGTTTTTAATTTTTTCAATGTCGTCTAAATTGTTTGTGCAATCTAAAAGTTCAATGTTTACATCAGATAACCATTGTAGAATACTATCTTTGGTCTGGTTAACTTGTTTCCAAATAACTTGTTGAGAATGTGCAATTTCGGCATTTTCTTTGAGGTCAGCATGATATTTTTCCAGACTCTCCAAGTCTTTTTTATAGATTTGATTAAATTTTTTAACATTTAGTTGTGGATAATTTTCAGCTAATGTCACCATTTTCTGCACAGATTCTTCCACTACAGGTAAAACATCCAATACGGCTGTACTTTGTTTTAATGCTTTGTTATATTTATCTTCTATCACCTGAGCCTCAGTTAAATCATTTGGTGTTTCTATCGATTCTAAAATAATATTACATTCTTCTTTAGTTATCTTTATTTTATTTTTAATATCGTTCATATTTAACCAATTATCATTTAATTCTGTTAAATTTGCTATAGACTGTTCAGTTTTAGTTTTTAAATTAATCAACTCTGTGTTTATATCCAATAAAATATTTTGTACAAATATTGAACTACTTTTGTCTAGCTGGGTTAGTATTTCACCTTCTTTTTCCAAAGTCTTTAGCTGTTCAAAAATTTCACTTGTATCTTTTAATTTTTGTAGCTTTGGAATTACAAGAGCAATATCTTTCCATGATTTTAGTGTCAATACATGATCATTAACTTTACTCCCTACTATTTTAATTTGTTTTACCAAATCATCGTTTATTTCACTGACCATTTTTTGACAATCTTTTACTTTCTGTTCGTTTTCTTCTTTTGCTCTGAATTGTTCCCTGAAAGAGTTATAGTTAAATACATATTAAAATATTGAATTTATTTAATATTTTAAACACTTAAACATAGGATGATTCATTAAATATGACTAGGGCCCAAATTTATATGCATTCGCATGTTTTTTTTTAACAGTTCAAATAGTAGCTAGATAAGCTACTAGTTTGAATTATAATCAATAGATACGGAATACAAAGTATTATTTTACATATTTTTGCATATTTTGTCATTTTTTTATGTGTTCTGCATATTTGTGTATTTTACAAATACCTAAGTGTTTCATAACCATTTATTTTACTATTGTTCGTTAGTTTTACCCACATATACCTATGGTTTGAAAGGAATTTGTTTTTTTTATTATCTAATAGGTTCTAGATAAATATAGTCCTTTAAAATAAATGTTAAAAATAATAAATGAATAAACAAAAAAATATTTTTTTATGAAAACCAAATTTTTTTGCATATTTATTACTTTAAAAGGTATGTTTCTACAAAATAAGAGCATAAATGCATATTTCTAAGATTTTTAGAGCACATAAATCCGGGCCCTAAATATGACCAATTATTTGTTGGTAGAAAATATAAGTTATTTTATCAATGGAATATAAGATTTTACTTACTGAATTTGTACCATTTTCGATTTTAACTGTTGAAATTGCTCTGCAATTGATAATCCAGGAATAGTAGTTTTACTTTGCTGCAATAAGTGTTCAATTGAATCTATATTGTTTTTCCATAGTTCTACTTCCTCAGAACAAGCACTAATATCATTAATTAAATTAATTTTATCTTGATTTGAATCAAACTGAAATTCAGCATGCTTCAATTTTCCTAATAATGTTTCATTCCAGATAAAAAATTCATTTGCTTTTTCAAGTACAATTTTTTTCTTTTGCATTAAATCTTGAAGCTCCTACAAAAATAATAATAAAAGTATAAAATATAAAAAGAAATCAATATTTAAAATAATATTATTAAAATTAATTATATAGTACTTACTTTAAATTGCATAATTGATTGTTGTATTGACATATTGTCATCAAAATGTTTAAAATCATCTTCGATTTCAGTAAATAACAACTGTTTTTCCATATGTTCTTCCGTAAATGTATGAAGCTTTTTCAATATTTCTTCAATTGAAGTACTCGGTACAATATTGCATTTATTTACTTTTGAATCCAATTCATTTAACCATTCGCAAAATGTATTTACTTTGATTTGATGTTCTTTTCTAAAATTAATTTAACATTCTTATTTCTCAATACTATAGAATATAGATAACACTAAATCAATTAAAAAAGTTTAAAAAAATGTATTATTTAGAGAACAATGCAATTCTTTCTCATTAGGTGATTACTGGTCATGGTTATAAACATACCTATCAATATTATGTAAAAATGAATGCACAATAATAAGAGATAGTTATAAAAAGCTTTGGACATACTATATGTAATTTCAGATGTAATCAGAGTTTATCTTGTGTTGATAAATATATTTAATTAAGTTATAATAGAATAGTAATACAAAAAACTATAATTATTTTAAAAAAAAGATGTTTGGAAAGTGGGTACCGATCTGCTGTAGGTGTCAAGTGAGTTACTGTAATGGATGTGTTAAATTTGAATTCAATGATATAAAATCCTAGTATACAAAAAACGTCCAAAAGTACTCACGAATAATATTTTTAAATAATTTACAACAAAATAACTAAAATTTTTATTCTTAATAAAAGATAATTTTTACACTTCAATATTAGTAATTTATGTATGTATGTATGTATGTATGTATGTATGTATGTATGTATATATATATATATGCATGTATGTATATATGTATGTATGTATATATGTATGTATGTATGTATATATGTATGTATGTATATATGTATGTATATATGTATGTATATATGTATGTATGTATATATGTATGCATGTATGTATGCATGTATGTATGTATGTATATATGTATGTATATATATTATATGTATGTATATGTATGTAATATGTATGTATGCATGTATGTATATTATTAAATATAATAAATTCAATTTAGGTACTTGTCTGAAATAATATTGGAAATTGTTTGCATTTGTCCGTGCATTAGCTTTAAATATTCATTATTTTTAGCTTTTAAATTAGACAACTTCTCCTTAATATCACTGGTAGTTTCAAGTGAAAAATTTTGGTTTAGTCCATTAAGATTTTGTGAAAGACTAGAAATGTCACTAAGACATTCGTTAAGTTCTTGAGTTAATGCCTAAAATTAACACATTGTATGTAGTTATACTTATTAATTTAAGGTAGAAAATTAAAATAATTCATTATTAGTTCTTACCTTGTGTTCCATTAATTTTTTTTCGAGTAAATCTTCTGAAATTGATTGATTTATAACTAATTCCTTCAATTCGGATAATAGTGGTTGATTAAGTTTTTCTTCTATTTTTTGAGCTTTTTCATTTAATTCATTCCAGTTTGATAACAATCTTTGTAAACGAGTAGTTTGTTGTAATGCCGATGATTGTACAGATATACAACGAGATTGAATTGCATCTACTTCATTTAAAATAACTGCAGTCTTGTTCTCAGAAGTTATCATTTTAAGATTTGTAAGTTTTTCTTGGCACTCCAAATTGATCAACTAATCAAAAAACATCAACATTTTATTAAAGTACAAAGTTTATTTTTTAATTATAGCACAATATACTTGTGTAGTTTTTAACCAATCATTGGCCATTTGCAATGTGATTGGTTTTACATGATCAGTATTTATTTTTTTTTCAGCATTTTCTAACCAAGGTCTAATTTCTTCTAACTTTGCTTTATGAACTTGCCACTCATTAAGATCAATATTGATTTCTTCGTTCTTACGATTAGTATTGCACTCCAAATTTAAAATCGACATTCTTACTTCATCCAAATCTTGTCTGAGTTTTTGTGTTTCATTTGTATCACTTTCTAAATGTAATAAATAAAAAAAATTCATAATTAAGTTTTTGCGTTCAAAATGTTTAGTCTATGATTAGTTGTAAAAATTAATGATGTTTAATATTTATGCAAATATTTTTGGAAACACACCAGCTATGGATTATGAAATTAAAAACATAAGTTGCCATTTGAAAATCAAAAATCATAAAAATACTTTTAACTGTCTTACTCAATATTTAAAGAAATTAACCTTTTTCAAAACTATGTAGATCTTCTGTTAAGCGTTCTAAGCTATTTCGCTGTTTTTGTAGTTCATCTTGAACTTCTTCAATTCCTCGAGCCTTAACTTCAGGATTTGTTTGATCTTGTTGTATTCTTTCTATAACAGCAGGAGCAGATTCAACAGACCAGACATGAATTTTGTTTAATCCTGAATCAAGTTCACATTTTTTCATTGAGAGTTTTTCTAATCTCTGTGTTTCTTTATCCACTGTTTGAATTGTTTCTATTAATTTATTTTCTATCATACTAATCTGCACAACAAAAAATATAAACAAAATTAAATGTATGTTCTAAATTAGTTAATAAATTAATTAAAATACAACATTGCAGTAACAATTATAATGTTACAGTTTATATATAACAGTAAGTTTATATAATATTACTTCATTTTCAATTGAAAATTCTTTTTCAGGAATATGTAAATTTTGTGATATATCTCTTAATTTGTTTAACATATTTTCAGCTGCTTCTCGCAATGCAAGACTTAATTCTTGTTTACTTCTCAACTGCATTGAAATTTCTTTTGAGTTATGTTTATTGTCATCAGATACCGTTTTTAATTCATTTTCAGCTTTTTTAATTATTTCCATAACTTCATTTTTAGTTTTAGTATAATCAATTAATAGTTTTTGAGCATTTTTTAACTTATTGAATTTATCAATAGAATCATTATATACAAAACTCCAATCTGTTTCCAATTTGGAAACAAGTTGAGGAATAAAGTTTGGTACAGAAGATGAATTTTTCACTAATTGCTTGCCTCTCTGCAATGTTGACATTACAGTCATTCGTTGTTTCTCAAGTCTTTCAATTATTTGCTCCTGATTTTTAATCAGCTCACTTAAATCATCCCACGATTCTCCTTTATTAAGTAATTGTTCATCTTTAGTCTTTTCTAAAAATTGTCCAATCTAATAAAACAGTTTATGTTTAAAAATTAATTAAATTTAGAATACAAAAAAATATATAAATGAAAATAATTCAACCAACTTCTGTAACTTCTTTTTTGTATACAAAGCATTTAGTGTACATCTCAGTTTTAGTTATTGTCATGTCTATAGATGGTATTAAATGCTTATATCGACCAATTAATTCTTCAAGATGTTTTTGTTCTACTTGTTGCTGTTCTTCAGATACATAAGGTAATAGACTATCCAGTACCTGAACCATCCATTTCATATCATTACGTTTACTATCTACATCACGGCAAATTTCCTGAGCAAAACATTTAGTACACATATATAAAAAGAAGTAATAAAATATTAATTACATTTAACATTTACTTGGAATATAGATTTTTCTTTTTCAAATTCTTCGTCATTTAAAAGTCCTTTTAATAATCTTTCAACGCTTACATCAACTGCGTTCATCCATTTTTCTAGATTATTAAATTTAGATTTATAATCTTGAAACTGATTAGGTATTTGTTTACATTTTTGTCTCATTTCTGCAGTTCTCTTTTCTATGCTTTCAAATCGATCAATTGATTTGTTCAGACTTAAATCAATAGATGGATTTGATATTTTTTTACTTTCGGCAGACATATTATTTAAACATGATTTAAGTTCTTTAACAATCATACCATTGTCAAAGTATTCCTAAAGACCATTCAATAAGATTAATGAATAGGTACATATAATAATAAAGTAAATTCTGCTTACAATGTTTCTTTTGAGTATCAAATTGACATTTTCATTTCTATTAAACATTTGTTGCTCAATGTTAAGTTCTTTTTCTGCTTCATTTATACATTGATTGAATGTAATTTCGTTTATTTTAAATTCAACTCTTTTGATGTATGCTGGTACCATACTTAAACATTCCTATAAACAATATAAATCAATATTTGCTAATCGGTTGTGTAATGCAATATTACTTGATATTTTAACTTAATTGCTTTTGATCTATTCCTTATTGTTTCTTGTTCACTTGGCAAGATACATTTAAGTAGTTCATCTTCAACATTTTCTAACTCAGCAATCCATTTATTATTATTTGAATACTCAAAATATCCCTAAAAAAATATAGTTTTCATAAATATTATTTAACAATAGATTAAATTTCTATTTGAAGTAAACTTACTTTTTGAGATTCTAAATTTTGTCTTGAACTTGTTTGTTCCTCTAAAAATACTTGTTTACTTGTTTCAATCCAATCTAGTATAACCTTTTCTATTTCAATAAAATTATGCCAACATCTCAAAATCTGTTGTAATTTCTAAAATTAAAAAAGTTTAGATGTTTGTTGATAACAATACTACAACATAATATTTTATACATTAAATATATCCATACCATATCCCACTGTTGACATTCTTGAGTTATTCTAGAAAATTTAGCGTTCAGGTCAGCCATTGTTTGTACAAACTCTGAGTTATTTCCTTGTTCTTTCTCTGGTTGAATTGATTTAATAATGCTTTGGAATATTTTATTCTTGCTTGATAACATAGACTGGTAATACGACATGCGTACTACAATGCTCTAAAATTAAAATTGAATATTAAGTAATTAACTTTTAAAATCATAATGAACTATAAGCACACTTGCCTTTAAGTATTCAATATCTCCATGTAATTCTTTTTGACTTTTACTTAGTTTTAATGTGGACAAAAATTCTTCACAATTAGTTAACCAATGATGTATTTCTTGTTGGCCTGACTCAAGAGCGTCATACTGAACGAGCATATGATGAAGAGCATTTAAATGTACAGGTATGCTTGCTCTAATATTGACAAGAGATTCTATGTAAAAAACAGAATACATTAAAACACACTGATCATAAATTTATAATTTTTTTTTCTTTGCATTAATACCTTATAAGTTAAAATGTTTACGTAAATTATATTATACCTATGTACTCAATGATATGCACTTAAATGTATAATATTATTATAATCGCAATGATATTATATTAGGAAAACACATTTTGAAGCTGTGAAAATAATACAAAAATTCTGATGCAGAACCTACGCCTGGATTAAGGCACTGGCAGTGTAGGCTATAGCCTACAGAACTGGGATTGACCACAGATTTAAAGGTACCATCCTTGGTGTATTTTTTTAAATTAAAATATTTATATAAAATAATTTTTTTTTTTTTGATATGAAATTTAATTTATTTTAAAATTGTTTGTTTTGATTAAGTATAAAAGTTTATGATACGCATAGTCTGCTGTAGATTAGATTGTATCCATACCTAAAAGTTAAAACCTTGTGGCATTCATTTTTAAACTAATTATATTTATATACACTATACATACTTAAAATAAAATAAATCCCATGTAATTTTATTTCATTTTTATTGTTTTAGTATTTTTATGTATAATTCAATGAGTGTAAAGTATTATATTATTATTTATTCAAGTTGAATAAATATGGGTTTATGCGTATTCATTGAAAAATGTAAAAAGTTTGTACAGTTAATTTAAAAACACAAATTAAATGTTGAAAAAATATTTTTACACGTAGGTAGTAAAATAGGGGAACCCAATTTTTCAGAGCCTACAATCAAGTAGTAACACAGCCAAAGCTAAGCCTGCCACCAGGTACCTCTTTAGATTAAGAATTGAACCCAGACATGGTTATGAAAAAAAAACTTATTATTAGTTACTTATGAACAGTTTCATTAAATACCAATTAAATTTAAATGAGAAACATATTGTTATAAATTATAAAGCCATATTTTATTTGTTTCGTTCAAGACGTATAAAATAATGAAATACCTTGTATTAAATATTTTTACATTTATATTGAATTTACTTGCCTTTTTCTCTTTTAACACACAACATCATCTCGTTGACTTCGTCTCTTGTTAAATCTTTAATTAACACTTGAAATTTTTTACTGATTGCCTTAAAAAGATCATCCATTTGATCCAATTGTGCTTGAAGACTCTAAAAAACATTTTATTTAAATCACAATAATTTTCAGATTATTTTAATAAATATTATAATCATACTTGGATGTCACTAAGGTAATCTTTAATTTTTTGGGATGAACTCAAATGTATTGACGACATAATTTGTTCTGCTCGTATATTCCATTTGTGCAATGTGTCCAACCCTTCTAAATATTCTTTACGATTTCTAATCATATCACCAGAGTGCATGTAATCTTTAGCTTTCTATTAAAAAAGGTTGTATTTATTGTGACTTCCATTAATTTTTCCAAAATACTTATTTGATTATTTTTTTATTTACCATAAATATAGTCTCCCATGTAGTTGTAATACTTTGGAACTCTTGCTTTAATTCAGCACAAATTGAATCTTCACATGTTGCAATTAAAAAGCTTACAGTATCATTAAGCAATTCATATTTTTCCTTCCAGACACCAATATCCTATAAACAAAATATAACTCATTTAGTTTTCATTGCATTATGTGCATACAAATTAAAGTTTACTATACCTGGAAAAAATCAATTCGTTGTTCGTGTGGCAAGTTAATTTTTTTAACAGCATCTGCTAACCATGCTTTCATATCTTCAGATAATGATTTCCACCGTCTCCAATATGATATTACTTCTTCAAGCATACTTTGTGCACATCTCAGTTCCATTGCAATACTTTTCCACTGTTCAGCAGTCTGTCTCATGAATTTTTCAATTGCAACTGTCTCTTTATACTCTATACGACATTCATGTTTATACTCTTGTACAACATTTTGCATATCTATAAACGCCTTATTAAATTCTTGAAATATATTATTTCCTATAACGAAATTGTTGTATTTCTCGAGCAGTTGCAAAACATCCTGTTGGCGGCCATATTTAACAGTCCATGCTTTTAGTTTATTTTCAGTCAAATTTAAAAATGCAATCAAACAACACTAAAAATAAATAAACTTTCTATCATTTTTGTAGGGTACATGCTTTTAGTTACATTTCAGTTAATCAAATTAATAATCACATTATGCTTTAATGCTTGCAAGAAATTTTAATTTTAGTATTTTTTTTGTTTGTTTCTGAAATATTATTTTAGTTGAATTATAAGAGTTATAAAAATACCTTGTGTTCTAAAAATTTTAGATGTGTTCGTCGTTTATGTGAATCTACTTCAATGTTGTTAAGACGTCTCGATAGATCATTCACTTCTTTGTTTTGGTTTTTAGTTTTAACTAACAGCTCATTGAACTTTTGACGAACTTCAGGTAAATCAGCAAAAAATGTCTATACATTGATGATGTTTAAATTAAAATGTCTCTAAAATATAAATTGATTTGTACCTTATGAGCTTCCAGTTTTCTACTAATTATAACCGCAGTCTCCTCATTCATAATAGATGGGATATTATTGTCGTTTATGAGCTGCTCAGATTTTGTAATCCATTCTCCAATTACCTTAAATGGTTCGGGTAAGTAGAGGTCTAACTGCCATTGCCAATGTTTCATCTGTAAGAATATTAATTATGATAAATATTACGATTCTGAACATCATAAAATATTAAAGCTCGAATTTTCTTTACTAAATTATCTAACAACGTCCAAAGTTTTTCTAATTCTTTCCACGATTGTGTTGAAATACTAATTGACGAACCAGAATCACAGATTTTCTTTAGCCTGTTGTATAAATGACTCATAGAAACGATTTCATCTTGGACAGTTGAAAATTCCTAATGGACATTCATAAGTAATAACAAAATTGTTATGTTTGTTATTTTTATAATTACTAACCGATGAATCTTGGGATAAATTTTGTGACCAAGACAGGTATTGAGTTTTTTCAGTTAACCACGATAAAAGAAGATTATAGTCTTTTTGAATTTTATCAATTGATTCGCCACTTTCACTTCGAACTTCAGGATACTTATGCACAAATTGCGCTACATAAGTCATAACCGATCTCTCGTCCGGCCGATCTACATCGACATCCTAAAAATCGATTTTAGATAAATAACACGAGTTGAAATATTATACAAATTTTAAACATACTTCTGGATCCAGTAAACGAGTTATTCCTAAATCTTGTTCAGCGACATTAAATGCAGTTTCTAGTCTGGTACGGTTTGTTTCGTTTCTCAAAGTCGTTATATCAATTAAATTTGCTTGTATAGTGTCTATAATAGTGAGGAAAGCTATGCCATCCCTCCAACTTGGGCCAAAATCTTTAACTTTTATATTACTTTCCCTGAGTTAAAAAAATACATCATAATATTTATAATCTGAGTACTTTTTAAAACATAATTATATATTATGCAATCACTAATCAAATACGTACTTTGGTATTACCGTTCCGACCCACTTTAACAATGTTTTTTTAGCACCATCAGCTTTCCGGTTGATTTCCATCGTAGGAGATCGAATGCTTTCAAGGCTACTCGTGCTTCCACTAAAAGAGTAGTTCAATGACGAGAGTCCCTTTGTATTTTCTTCAATCTGTTAGACAACAACAAAAAAAGCTTAAAGAAACAGATCTGGTATAATGTATTTATTTACATTCTACGAGTTGTACAAGTTGCAACCTTTTTTTTTTATAAATGTTTGATATGTTTAGCTATACTCACGTCATTATTCGTAACAGTAATTCCAGTTTTACGAAGCTTAGAATTTAATTTTACAATAGTTCAATAAAACAAAAAGTAAAAAATGTCTAAATTATAATAGTATTACCTGGAAGTATAAAATTATAGTCCAAATGAGCCCTAAGACTATAGGAGGTCGCCCATCAACAATATCAGCAGAATTTATGTTTACTAATTTGATCTAAAAAAAAATGTATATACAAATATTTGAAAATCTTAAATTATATTGTGTACCTATCATAAGGATCGTTACTTACCCGTTTACTTTGTAAAAATTGTATTGCAGAGTTTACGTTACTCAAAAAATGCGGCCTCCTCATATTACGACCACGCTCAATAGCCTTAAAAATTTTTTTTTTAACAACGATTTTATTTTAACTGTACAATTTAATTGATATTTACCAGTCTTTCTCCTGATAAAACTTCCAACAATGCAAGTAGCTTTGTACCATCTTTAAGATCTTCGATCAAATCATCAATTTTCAGTGGCGGTATCCTCTACAACAAAATAATGATTAATAATATACGATCGAATATACAATACTTCGATATGTGTACGTTACTTGGCTCAGATACGAGTTTATCCAGTTAACAAAGGTCTTCTTCTGCACTCTCTCCTGTTCATCTATACGATACAAAACACACGAACACCATTTTGATATTAGTTACATGCGCCTTAAGGCTGTTATATTCGAAAAAATAAACAAATAATAACATAGTGAACTCATAAAGATTCCGTGTGCAATTGTAATTTGTAATATTGTTTCAAAAACATGAAATATATAGGACAGTAGATCACTCGTTTTTATTTCAGGTTGTCACCGTGCCGGTATCTGAACTGACATAATAATAATGCAATAAGGGACAAATGTTTAATCGATACTATTATATTAAACGGCTTAGGAATATCGCACTACAATTTCATTTCTACAAGTCTTACGTAACGGCAAAAACTAAATAATCAGCAAGTCTATACTGATACAATCATCACTGTTATTGTCATAAACGATAAATGGGACGTCACATTAATCTGCGAATAATAGTTTTTCAATTTAATAAAAGTATACGTTTACCAAACAATAAAAAACGAATTTTTAAAAATGTAATATGAAAAAGAATAGGTAATATAAATATAATAATACTAAGAACTATTAAAACCTTAAGCTAAATTTGTATGAAAAAAAAACAAAAATAAAATTGCCGGTTGTCTACCATACCTATAAACAATAATATTATAGAAAAAATAAAAATAATTATTAATTTTTCATCACGATTAATATAAAAGTTTTAATAGTTATCATTAAAAAAACAGAAATACAAGTCACTATTACAATTTCCTATAATATTGATAAAACTGTAAAAAATAATATGCTATTATAAATCCAATACTTATAATTTGGAACCAAATTCAATATATTTTTATAAATATAATAATAATATGTATGGTTTAATTAAATACCTAGAAATTCTAGGTAGTTATTTTTAAAAAGTATAACACTGATTATTTTTTTTTTAAGATAGGTTCTAATATTAGTACTTAGGTACATTCTTATTTTGATAACGATAAACAGAACACATTAAATGTATTCATTTAAACTTTATACCTAAGAAATATTTTATAGGTTAAATAGGTTTTGCACCCATTTCATATATTCAAGTTTTGGTTAACTCGGGTAAGTATTTATGAAAAAAATCATTCAGATGAATAGGTTTCGGGATTTTGGATTCTTAAAGTCTTATTCGAGTGTTACGGATTTCTGTTATTAAGATGCAAAGCCTATTAAATAAGTAGTAAAATGGTTAAATTATGCCAAGATAATGCCTTTTTCCAATCTTAAAAGTGACAAATAATAGTTAGTTTAAATATTTTGATATTTTAACCAATTGTTTTAAACCTTCTTACCCACAAGTCACAACCCCGTGTATTTTATTTAGATTATAATCAATGTAGGTACTAGGTATACAAGTTTAATTTTGACGTATGTACATATAATATAATATACATGTATTGGTAAAGCTATTTAAGCTTTTACGTGTTTTAATTAGATAAATGGTAATCATTTGATGTTTATAAACTTTTTTCAACAATAAACCAATAAGAAACGAGTCGCAGACATGCGATACATATTACATTCAATGACGGCAAGACAGCAGCAAGTAGGTATGAAAATAATAATAAAAAAACTGTACATTTACCATAAACTATTGTAAATTCAAAATTCTGCAAAAGATGTTACCATTGAAACTAAATTCATGACAATAACCGGTTTTATATTTTAGGATTTCTGAATAAATACAATTTAATGAGGGCCGGCTTTCTTATACCATCAAGTAAAATTATAAATACAATCAAGATTTACAAATATATAACGTTTTTGCTTAAGCAAAAAAATGGGTTGATGGGTATTAGGTAGATATGGAGATACTTGTATATAAAAAAAAAGCAATTAAGTTTAACATGAAATAATTATATACTAGATATATTATTATAATATCATTGTAACGCTCATAGTTATTACTGAGAGATTCCGTATAGATTTAAAACTGACAACAATAAATTTACCACAGTGTATCGATTTCACAGTAGGTAGTAGATATTATATTGTATACCCATTGGGGTAGATATGTAACTGTTATCAAAACCAAAACAGGTTTAAATGGCCGGTAAGGTATAATTACAGGTTGAAGTCGATACGTAATGTATATGTAAATTAACATTTAACAATCAACATATTATATGGGCTATCGTTCAAAAATGAATTTGTTTTTATCATAACATCTAAAAAAAATTTAATTTATGAACGAGCATAAAATATGAATCAGCAATTCTGAAAATAATTATTTAAGGTATTATCTAACTGATACAGTGTGTTCAACGATACAGGTAACACAAAATATTTAGAACGCATGACCTTAAAGTTAATTAGGTCATTTTTTACTACATAAAGGACGTATAGACATTTAAATTTATTTTTAATATACATATTCAAATTTTAATCTTGTAGCAAAAATTATTTGTTGAAACAAACATCCCCTCTTTTTGAAATATAGGTCTAAATTAAATTATTTTTTTAAACAACTGACTTTTAAAGTTTTTCACTATCATAAAAATTGACTGATTAAAAGCTAGTTTATACTCCGATTTATACAATTCGTATTCATTGCATTTTTAACAGTCTATTGGTACCTTCTATTTTACCTTTTCCCATTTCCGTGTGATTTCGTATGATTTTTTTTGAAACTAACTCACTCTCTATATAATTCAATTAAATAAAAAAAAAAACTATATTATATTCAAGTCAGTATTGTTTAGAAAAAATATTCTCATTCAAACCCAAACACAAAAAGAAATTTGTTTTGCTTTATATGTTTCATGTACTAAAAAGAGATTAATTGAAATTTTCAAAAATCTATAGAGTAAAAAAAAACCGAATCAATGTAATGCGCGTTGGTAATATTTCTTGTTACCTTTATTGTCGGACACACTGTATAATATAATATAATATATTATCCTAATTATTACTATCGTGATTAGATAATTGAATAATTCATTGTATAAATTGCAACGTTGTATGCGAATGGGCGTATAATATGGGCTATAAATCGGCAGGTAGTAACTTATTTTTCGGGCGCATCTGTCAACATCCCTCGGGGCGCAAATGGGCCGGTGTTTCCTAGTTGCGGACAAAGTGACAAAAACCATGTGAGTTGCGGACGAAATCTAAAAAGGTAACATACGAATTGCGGACACAAATATAACATAGGCACCTACTAATTGCGTACAAATTTCCAAACGTTTCGAAATTACTGTTCAATATTGACGATATTATTGACGACATATTGATTTTGAACAATCTATTCACTCAGCTGTTCGTCTAGTATGGCCAATGAGCAAAATAAAAGGATGTCGGTTCCATCTTGGACAAGCTTGGTACCGAAAAATACAGTCATTAGGTCTAGCTAAAGTATATAATACTGAAGGTGAAAAGGGAAACTTTTTAAAATCATTTTTCGGTCTACCGTTTTTGTCACCTAACGAAGTTGATGACTGCTTTACAGATGACTTTATGTCTAAGCTACCGGCTGGCTGTACTGCTATACACGATTTTACAGATTATGTTTTTTTGAACTATATAAATACAGATTCTGCAATGTTTCCTCCAGAAATATGGGCAGAATTTTCTTCATCTATTTCACGAACCACAAATGCTTGTGAAAGTTTCCATGCTAAACTTCATGGGATGTTTTATCGCAGTCATCCTAATATATATCAATTGATCGAGGCCTTAAATGAAGTACAGACTGGTAGCTATACTAAAATGAACTGTACTGCTGTACGAATTTTAAAACGAGCCAAAAGAACTGTCGAAAAGGAGGATATTATTAGCAAACAAATGTAGCAATATTCAAATGGTGAAATCAGTAGATTACAATTTATACGGGCTGTTTCAAAAAAATGTTTGCTACAAAAACTATAAATCCAATCACAAAAAATAAATAAATAATAACAGTAATCTATAAATATATTATAAAAAAAAAAGCATTTAACAACTTTTAAAATAACGATTGCTTTTTTGCAAGACACAAATATTTTTAACCACACCTACTAATTTTTTAGTAGCTTGTCCTAAGTCCTGAATAAGTGGTGAAGGGAAATATTTGTGTCCGCAACTCACGTGATTTTTATTTTAAAAAAAACTGTACGCAACTAGTATTATGATAACGAAAAACGTGTCCGCAATTGTTATGTTACAATATTGACCTGAATAATTTCATCCGTAACTAGTATGCGTCCAAATGGGCTGTACCCTACGAGAAGCCCTTATAATTTTATTTATTTAAAAAAGCACTATTTTGACATCGAGTGACTTAAAATCATAGTTATTAGTTTATTTATACGTTAAGTTATATTAGACAATCAAATAATTGAAGGTTTATGAAACTCTTATAGAAATGTTATTTTAATTGATCTGGTAAACGACCAAATTTGAATTGGACTATTGTCATATTTTAAAAACGTGTTTTGTTTAAGTACCTATCTGCTTAAAATAAATGTGAAAAACTAACTTTTGATAGGTGAATATAATAAATTGATGTTTTTTTTGTGGCAAAATTATTTTAATATCAAATTAAATAATGGTTTTTTTATTTTTTACAATGTTGCCCATTAAATGCCACGTTATTATATGATTTAAAGATAGTAGGTAAATGAATAAGACTATTAAAACTTTCATGTATGCTGTAACCTGTTTACATTAATATTTAGTTTGAGTATAATCATTAGTATCACTTGAACTTTCAATCGGTTTTATTTATGTTGGCAGAATAACTATATAGACACAGAATGATTTCACAATAGCCTATTTCATCCGGGAACAGCGGCTATAAATAAGATAAACTGCACAAAATTTACTTTTTGAAAGTCCACTGAAATCAATTAAACTTATTTGATACTATTTTAATGCCAGCATTTATAAATAGACTGTTGTTCGGTTGGATTTTTCATCATGAGGTCATTATAATATGGATTATATTAAAGTGTTATAAATTTATTATATATGTCAGATTATTCAAAAAGGAGCGGGCTGAAATTATAAAAAATAAATAAATAAATTCCTGTAACAATATACTTTTATAATACGTAAATGGTAGGTAATAGGTATAATAATAATGGTAGATACCTATTTACAAAATGAATAAACCACGAGTGTTGTATGTTGTTAATTTGTTATCATTACGATGACATTTATAGTGAATTCAATTTCAGTTCAATTATACTATTATAGAATAAATTTTACAGAATTTATAAAAAAATATATACCATGTTTTAAAAATGTGGATAACTTTCAAAAATTTTCGAAAACTAAAATAAATTCTTAAGGATTACAGTAAATATAAAAAAAAATGATTTTGGAAAATGTCAACATTTGAGTTTTAGTTGTTAATTTTAACTTTTGAGCAGGATTGAAATACGCAACTTATTTACCTACTATTATATAGGTGAATAATAAAAATCATTCGATTACAAAGGTAACATTAATAAATTAATTAAATTGACAGGTAATTCACGCATAATATAAATGTTTTATTATTAAACTGATCGACGAGTATCGAGTATCAATATTGTATGCATCATATAGGCTTAAAATCAATTTTAAATATTAGTTGGATTATTCTAGCATAAACTTCAGGAAAGAATCAATTAGATAATAAATATTTAATAGGTTTTATAATATTATGTAGGTAACTCCTAGTAAACTCGAGCGCCATCGATGTCCATTTCGTTTAAGAAACCTGCACATGTGCATGTTGTACTATCCATCCAAAAAGCCATAAACAAATTGAAAAATATTACAAATCTTAACTTATGTAACTGTACATCCAATAGGTTATAATTTATCTTATCATATATTTATTCTACTGTGCAATAGATATATTGTTTTTAATAATATATTGTCTTTAATCATTTATAGCGACAATATAATACTAGTATAAAATGTGTTAAGAAAAAAGTTTTAATACATTTTTTAACCATCTGATAATTTTAGTACATTGCTTACTTTTTATTTCTTCAATATGCAAGTCAAATTGTGACCGAGTACCGACAAACGATTTTCTCCAAGTATTCGGGGACGAGAGACTATCTCTGGACGAAGACCTGCTCATTGAACCTTCTCGGTCAAATGATAACGAATGTTTGACAGCGGGATTCGCTTCCGGGGTACTAATAGTTTTTACACTTTTGTGTACTGTTACCATGTTCACGATGACCATTTTGCCCCTTTTCCGGCCATCTTTTGTGTATACATCGCGCTCTTCGAGTACTTCTTCAAACGTTTCTTCACCAGACCCATCGCGCAATCCCTCGTCACCAACAGCTACTTGGTGAAATTTTACATCAATTTTATTTTATTTCTCTTTTTTCATTACGACTGTGATCGTTGATTGGTCATAATATGTATAATGATGTGTATTTGGAAAACATCAAAGTATTTTTGTGTAAAAAATAAAAATGTTTTCCTTCAATATTACCAAATTATATAAAAAAAAAAAAACTTTATCATTACCAATATTTTTAACAGTACATTTTTACACACCCAATCTTTACAATCCTAATTTAATCTTCCGAATATGTAAACATGCAGCTTTTTTAACATCTTTATAATACATATTATATGCATTTTATGATTTATTTGAAAAAAATAAGCTAATTAATAATATTTTCATACAATCTTGTATCTATATTAAACATAATTATACAGAGCTGTAAACCTGTTACTGTATTGTCTATATTAAACGCCTGATAACACAATCAACAATAGTTATTACTTAATAGAGCATGTTTACTACAATTTTAAGTTTATCATAAACTTAAACAATAATTTAATCTAAGTACCTAGGTATTATATTATATGATAAAAACACAATCGTAGAACACTTTACGTATTAAATCGATTGTTAGGTTTATTTGTTGGCACCTAAGCTTGACAGAGAATATTTTAATACTTTTAGTCATTTTGTAAGAAAAATAACGTATTTATGTTTCGGATACAAAATCAGATAACTATTTATAGTTTTGAAATAAAATAATAATTTATCATTTGTTAACAAAATGTAATATACTTTATTGGCAAGCTCTTTTAAAATGACATTTTTATTTCATTGCATGCAGTTATACAAATATTATTTCCTATTTTAAAACTGCAATAATTGTTTCATAGTTTTAAGAAATACAATTGAATAATTAATACGGTACTTAAGTGACAATAATACTTTTGATGAGTAGCACCGTAGGTCCTATGCACTCTACTACAGTGAATGTTATGTTAGAATAGCACCCCTACTGGCTACTTAGATACAATAAAATAAAAAATGTGCGTACAAGTAAACCTTGTATTGTTTGGATAATTTGGTGGTGGCCTGTGCAGCCACGTTCGCATACATATGGTATTATTATTCGAATTCCATAGAATTGTACTACTTTTTAAAGTCAGATAATCAAATAAGTAATTAAAAGTACGATTTAAATAATAATTGGTTAGTCAAAAATAATTATTTGTATGTATAAGTGTATGTTAAATTAAGGGGATGCGTAACATAAATAGTGACCCGCCGACGTCAAAAATATTTGGACTAAGTAGGTCGTAACTTGTCGGTAACATTATACGGACTATATATTATGTCGTGTACTGTTTATAATGACCAGTTCTAGGCATCATCTGGACGTGTTAAAAATCGAAAATGAAAATGTTAGTACTGAGCTATTATGGGCCGCATACACTAATGTAAAATAAATAAAAATAGATAGTACAATTATTGTTATTAATTATATATGTATTGATGCATGTCAGTGATTGTCGTCTATACGTGCTACAAGAACAGGACCGTGTTTCCACAAACCTCGTAAGCCTCACGGAATTCTACAAATGTACAACTCTTTTAACAGTCATAACAATTATTAACAATTGTAACTTTGGTATACATTTCATGTTTTTTTAGTAAAAAGCAGACTGCAGAGGTCGGCCACCTTTTTGATATCAAGGGCCAAAAAATAAATATAAATTTTTCACGAGCCACAATATGAATAAGTATAAGTTATTTGATATTTAACAAATACGTATAGTCATACCAAATTTAGTTTAAGTTCATAAACTGTTAGGTATATTAATTTACCAAGGCATTTAAAAACAAACGACGTTTTAGTCTGCCGTTTCTATAGTCCATACTATCTTAGTTCGTGTTTTTTATACATAATGCCTGTTTTATACTAGGTAGTTATAATATTTACTTAAATAAAATTGTTATAAGGGCCTTATGCTGCCCGTGTGCCGATCACTGGTATAAAGTATATAGACTTGGGGGTGAGGTAACCACTGATAAGTGATAAACATGTACCATGTTTTGTGTGGTATCATGTAGATACCTTATATAGTTATATATCGGAAGAGGTATATATTTGTAATTGTTTTAAAAATGTAAGAAGGGTCAGCATTTTTTTTACCGTTTTGTAATATTTCTGGTACCTAATAATGATGTATAAAAATAAATAGGTTAGGTTATAATACGTATTGTTGCGTTGAATGTTGATCACTTAGTATAATGTCCCTATTGGAATTTATCAAAATACAAAAGACTTTTCGATTTTAATAAGCGAAAGTGTAACTAGTGTAAGCACTAAGCCTCTCAAAATCAAACAATCAAATAATATTCAAAACAATGCGTGCACTCAATATATTCAGTTGATTCTCTCATAGATTAACAAATGTGTGTGAATGTGTGATTATCGAATTATATTACGGTTACTAAATTCGAATTTGTACTACAGTATACTTATATACTTTTAAGTGCAGTCAAGAAACTAAAATTTCATGAATTTTAGATTCTAAACGATTCTTTGATTTTCAACTTCAGCATTTTCTGGTAGAAAAGTGAATCTAGTTGGTCAAAAGTAAAAAATGCCTAGTACTATTTTTAATAATTGAAAAAAAATGAAATTTTTACATAAAACCATATTTTGACAGAAACGATTTCCTTATATTATTGTAATTCAAAAACTAATAACCGCAGATACTTGAGTAGTATATAAATATATCATAATAAACTTAGTTACCGTCTTCACTCAGAACTATTTTTTGAATGCAATGGTTTATCATTGAATTCAAATTTAACACATACTTCATACATTATAGTGACTTATTTAATATGACAAGGTACACTCGATACCGGCTCTCCCCCTTATTTTATACATGAAGTGAAAATATAGCATAATATCAAATTGTAAATATAGTTTCTTATTAGATCCAACTGATTAACAATTTAAATAATATTTTTTAATTTACGAATACTTTAATCGGAATTTTTTTATCAGGTTTATTTTATCAACAAAATTAAAGGTCAATTCAGTTATACAACAACATTTTTTAGAAGAAACGGCACGATAATCTATATATTTAGTTTAACTTATTGGTAACTCTACATTTTCCCACTGAAAATATTAAATTTACGATACCAAGTTTTTTATTTTGTGCAAAACCATGGCTTTATGAATAATGAAATATTATACTGAATACTGAAAAGTGATAACTGTTTAACAATTATTTAATTCAAAAACAATAATAATTTGAGAATGTGTGACAACGAAAAGACATGAAAATATTAAATTTTAAATCGCGAAAAAGTTAAAAGTCCAAGCAGTGCAAATTGAAAAATAAATGATAATTTCCAATGGTAGGTACCTACCCTCTACACCGATAAAAAAGTAAATACCTATAACCGGTTTAATAAGCTGATAGATATAATTATAATATGATTTATTCTATCAGTACCTATTATAATAATATGCTATCTTCTCTTTTGCAAAACGGCTCGTACTATATTATCCTAATCGATGTTTAGCGATCGTTATAATTTATTATTTTAAAAATAACGGTATTTAAAGTAGTCCTAATATGTGTATTTTTAAGTAATAATATATTAGTAAGTAGTAAAAATTTAAAAAAAAACAACATATTTTAGGATTATACACAAATTATTTTTATAATTTAAAATATCCATCTTGAAACCATTTATAACTAAGTTATAAATATATATTTTATAGGTAGACTAATAAAAAAAATGATTATATGAAGGTATTTTAAAATTAAATTTTTAACATAATTTCAAGACGACAGAACCTCGTAAAACACATTGCCGATAATGTGAAAGTTTTGTTGTTTTATTGTTGGGGTTCCTTGATATAAAAATGATTGCCTTGCATAGATTAAAAATATGGTACATATTCACGACGATTGTATGGACAAAATTAGATTAAAATCATTTATCAAATCTAAAGAGTAGAACATATTCAATGATGATCTTATGCCTGTTTTTTTAGAATTTTATGAATATACCTATAGGCTATGATAACTAATATTTAGTACAATAATTGATTTTATTATATTTATTACTAAACCTCAAAATATTTAAAGCATTTAAAATACTCAGCGAATAGTAACGGTTTTTAAACAAATGTAATTTGTGTTCTTTCTTTGGAATTAATTTAAGAATAGCGCGTGTTGCTTGTAAAATCTGATGTTTAACGTGTAACCCATTTAATATTTATCTGTAGCTGTTGATTAAAACACGTAATAGTCAATTATACTGTATCAGTGTACCATAATAATATAACGATTGACAATTAATTAAATAGTGTATGTATATTTTGTATACTTTGTATCGTATAATATAGAGTTATAAATTATTACAATAAATAAATACCTATTAATATTCAAATCGTTTTAAAAATATTGTTCAAAAATACCTAATTATTGTATATGTATAAAGGTATTTCACCGGTGTCCGGTACTAAATTAATATTATATTCCATATCAAATACGATCTACGTCCATACGTACGAGTAAGTACCATTTAACACTAGGTACCTATCATCTAAATGCATTGGTTCCATATACCTAGATTATTGTAATATTTATCTTTTTCAAAATCATCATTAATATTGTAATTATTTTTATTTTTATTAATGTAATTTTAATATTATCTTTGTTGTGCAACAAAAATGGTTTGATATGTCATTGTATCATATCTGGCCATCAGTAAGACAAGCAGTTAGTTCACAGTTTATTTTATCCAATAAAAGTTGTTATTTCTCAGTCCAAAATCATTTAAAATTGTGCAAGAAATTATATCACGTCTACTACATAAACAATACTAAAATGAATAATCGGTGAAAATTTCAAATCTCTATAACTTTCTAAATTACAACAGCTGAATAACCGACGACCGAGTTAAATGACGGGTAAATACACTATAATTAAATGAATTTTTTCTAACGTTTTTTCATAATTTCCAGACATACAGGGACCAGGAACAATATCTTAAATAAGTCAATGAAGTTTACGATTTATGTAAATTTTACTATGTTATATAGGAGTTGCATAAGACTCAAAACTACACACACAAAGGCCACATGTGTCACACACATCACTAACATACTACCATTGATTATAAATACTAGTATTTATAACCAATGATACTACCTAAAATAAAATTTTGGTCCACCCAGCAGAATCTAAAATATGTTGATGTGATGCTGCCTATTACCAAAAATATGATGTCTTAAATTTAATTTAATATAGAGCTTACAGTAAATTATGTACCAATACAACATTTGATCACAGCCGTTCTGCAGGAGACAGGAGTATATTAAAGTAATTAAAATTATTCCGAAATTTACCAGCATCTTGACTATCTCTAGAATCGGTGGTCTTTTCGAAAAAGTCTACTTTATCCTTGAAAGATTTCTTTGTAGGCACCTTATCTTGTGACGACGGTTCATCTTTTTTCGGCGTTTTTAACGAAAAAAAAGGCCTCTTGGGCCTGTCCATGTTAAAGGCTCTTCCCCACCGCCGAGCTCAGCACATATTATTATAACTTCTATTGTATTTTATCAACTGCACTCAAAAAGGTTTTCAAACCGATCGCTCCACAGAATATTAAAATATTATATTATGTATGGCGTAAAATGAATAGCGTTTCAAAACATAAGTAAATTGTGTATAGGTTATGTATTTATGTAGGATAATAATATCATAAGCAAACGACACGTCGCTACACACTGACCGCGGAGCATAGATAACTACGGTAAGTACGCTACGACCGTCGAGTGTCGACTGATCGCCGAATCGCCGGACTGCCGGAGAACCGGTTCAAAGTGATATAGCGCCGGTTCTACATGGTGTGTTTTGCAGTGTTGCCCCATTAATCAAATTCATCGAAATATTAACAATAATACGTAACAGACGAAAATACGAAATGTCTAACACAACACAGCGTCACAGCATTACTGCTCAACGTGTAACTACTTGAACAAAATGTGACGTTTGTTGTGATCGGGGAAAGTCGGAAAAATCGTAATATTATTACTATCGTTCCCTTTCAGATTTGTACACAATTATAGCCTACTACTGGCGCCTAGCCGCCAACGTATAATAATAATAATAATAATAATACAACGCGACGAAACTGCTGTAATATCATGATTTGTTTTTGATGGACGTAATTGTGTTAAAAATGGTAACACTAAACATACGAATAATATTTTAACAAAATATATTTCCCATCATATTATATACAAAATCAATGACATTTTTTAGTAGGTACCTATTTAGGTGTTTGTATTGAATTGAATCGAAACATCAAGGAGGATTTGTAGCCTCATAGGAACATATAATTAATATCACTTTATTTTCAGTTTTCTCGATGTTTTTTTTTGTTTTTGTAAGAAATAATTGAAAATTATATTGTTTTGACGTGTATAAAAAATAGAAGTGTTCGTAAGAGTTCTCTGCGATTGTTTCAAAATAAATATTAGTTACCTATTTCACTGCTTATTAAATAATTCGAAATGATTGTCAAATGCAGGTACCCTACGTACAAATATAATAATAAAATATAATGTGTGCTTTCTTGAACGTTATATTTAAGTAAAGTAAAAATGATATAATTTCTACGTTTGTTTGAAATGTGACAAATCGTGGTGAGGGCGATGATATTAATTAGAGCGTGACCGTATTCCGATTTGTCCAAAACCGTCGGCGATATTACTTTGCCGAAAATTAACCGAATCCATTGCGTTTTTAAACGGGAAACTTGGAGCGATTATGTCGACCGAGGAGGTATGACGAACCAAACTACCGTGTCCTAGGTAGGTACTGCAGCTCATAAAAAGTAATTAATAATATGTTTTTCGACGGCTAAAAGGTTCGACAACATAGAAATTTGAAATTATAAAATTTATATTACGATGGTTAGGTTATTACGATATAAAATTCTGTCGTCTCGAACGATTACAAAAAAAACCGGTGAAAACGTTGGGCGACGAGTCAAAACACGTACCTACCTATACCTACGCGTAATTTAGTAATAATTATTACGATACGGACGCGTTTGCGTATCAATCACAATTCACAAGGTCGTCTACTCACGGGCCTCCGGAGTCCGGACGTACAATTTTTGTTGTCGAATCGAAACTATTGTAAACACTACGTATGCAACACTATACCGTTTCGAACGTTTTTTTCTCTACCACCGTAACTGCAAGACTCGGCCCGTGTTATATTATATTATTTTCGATCGAGGCATTTCGACTGGCACACGTTTATAGTTTGTGTCGTTTGTGATCTCGTGAGTTGCGTGTTTTTGCACGGATATTATACCGTTGTTGTTCGTGTACACACTGGTGGCCGCCGGGCCGGAGACCGGCGTGGCGGCGTAACGTCAATAAAAGTTTCACTTTCACTGAAGCGCAGGACCGCCGCCGCCGCCGCCGCCGAACCACGTGTTCGCGGTGCATAATGACCCCAAAAAACGCCACGGCCCATGAGCGGTACGAGCACATTACTATATTATACTATTATTATATTGATCTGGTAAACAACATTCGACTCTGTTATCACTACGACTACAAAACGTGGTGTCCGGGTAATTAAATTCTCAATTTGTGCGTCAGTATGTGATTTTTTGTTTAAAATATTGTAGCCAAATAATACGCATTTCAAGCAATTTAATATACGACCAGAGAATATTATGCCCATTACGATACGCGCACACCAGTTAATTACGTATGCATAATGACTCGACCTAATTTTATTATAGGTACACAAGACACGAGTGTACGACGTCAGTTTGTATAATTTTTTCCAACAATATATTATATAACAACTTTTGGTGGCTATAAACAATTATAGTGCGCGTTTTGACGGATTCGACGAGAGCAATTATTTTTGTTTTGTGTTGCTATTCAGTCTGTCGGGAGTGTTCATTATTATGATGCGTAGGCGTGTTCGAGTAACCTATATAATAAAGGTAGTATAGGAAGTAAAAACTTTTAATTTTAATAGAAAAAAAATTACTAAGGTCTAAGGATAACAGTCCAGAACTAAATTCATTATTTCAGAAAAAAATGGGGTGAGCTTAGTGGATCGCTCTTTGTAGGTGTACTTATTAAACTTTGTTATTATAATGATTATATATGATATTATTATTATGATGTTTATTTTTTTGACCTAGTAGGTACCTACTATTCGTGGTTGTCGTGTTAAACAGTTAAATGTTAAATAATTTGTTAAAAGTTATGGTTCATAAAATAATATCATTCAACAATCGGATTTTCATAATATTTCTTAAATTATAATATATTATAGTGTATGTACCAATAACAATAACGTATATAACTGAGGACAGTTAACAACATAGGTCTATAAAATATAAATTATAATAGGTAGGATTCCAGGCATGACTTAGAAATATACCTTTATAGGTATCTTTTCTACAGAGTATTTCTAGTTACGGATATAATATCCTATTATTTTTTTAAATTTTTTTAGCTATTAGTACAAGAGACTATAACAGCTCAACAATTAACTGTATACATACAGCGAGTAATATTACATAATAAGGTTAAGAATAAGTTTAATATGATAGCAAGTATAAATAATAATATGATTTTTTTCAATAATACCTACAATATAATATAACTATTGTTATATGATGAGATACAAACATAATTAAATAATAGAAATAGTTAAAGAGATAATTAAAGTGAGATGCTAAATATAATATAATAATAATTAGTTAATGAGAAAAATGATAGCTATGGAGTATGGACTATGGAGAAAAACATTTATGTAAGACCTCGGTAAGGAGGGAAATAAATCAGCAAATTAAAGAACTTAGGTTAGAAATAAATATTGCGATAACAATATACTATTATTATTATTATAACTTATCAAAAAATTACGATTAATAAATACGTAGATTAATAAATATATAATGTTTAAAGATACAGAGGTACAGTAAATCTATACCTACCCAGATTTTTAAAATAATTGCATGCGATTTTCTTGAATAAAAGTAAAATTGTGAATTTTTATAAAAAAATTATATGTCTATAAAATATTTAAATATATTATTATGATAGAACAAAACTTATTTTAAAATTATTCATAAATCATATTACAGAATGTTTATCCAGGATTTTAGAGTTGAAGGAAACCTTTGTAGAAAACCCAAATAACTGCAAATCAATTCAGTGGGTACCTACGTTTTTTATATTTTAACTAATGTGAATGTGGTTTTAATATAAAATCAATTAAAAAACCTATAAAACTATGTAATATTTTAGTACATATATTTAACTTCAGAAATAATCAATAATTATCAAATTACGTGTAAAAAATATAAAGTAATAGTTTTTTTTTAAATGCTCACTGCAAAGCAACAGGCTACTGTTTTTCTTAAAAAATGTATACCTTTATTATATCTTATATCCAACCGTCTTGAAATATTGTAAAATATCCGTGGTGTGTCGTGTGTGTTATTTTGTGAAATTCAATATCCTACGTAGGTATTCCGATATTGGAACTGATAAATAATAATAAAAAATGAATAAGGGTATATATATTATTGCTATATATAGCATAATATATCTACTGTCCTTCACCAATGCGACAGACGATTGTGTGGCCTCGCAGTTTGTCTCTCACACATCGCCTGCGGTGTAATAATCATGCCACAGCTGACACCGAATTGCTGTTGCGCGCAGTGAATAAGACTTTTTGTAAACGTGGGAGTATTATTCGTACTAACAGCCTTGTGTTTGGTGTACCGTATAGCCCAACCGGTGCAGAAAAAACCGTTGGTAGGGGAACAATTTGTATTGTTCGTGTTTTAGCTATAATACATAGTAATATATTGTATACAATATTGCAGTTTTATTCCCCAAATGTTCTATTCGATTTTTGTTATTAGGTATTATAGGTCAGTATAAGTAAGTAAAAATAAATTCATATCATTGCATTAGACGATTCAATGATTCTGAGATGATTTATTAAGACACTTAAAACCATAATATGCTTATTTACATTTCAAAACGTGATTATTACTAATATTTTAAAAATTAAAAAAAAAAATCAAGTATAATAACGTGTTTAAAACTTTAAAATACTATTTGTGTTCAGACTCCGATTTGGTACCTATAGAATTGCTGTATGAAAATGTTTAGCCCTCTTTTACAATGTACCATCAATTTTTAACAGGAAAAATGTGAACTAATACGTTTACATATTTATTTCAAAAACAAATTACTATTAAAATAAAAAAAATGTAGAATAAGCAATATTTACCATAATAATATTATGATTAAAGTATTAAACAATAAAGTTTTAGTTAATCACCTATTTAATTATTTTACATCATTATTTATTGTACAGAAGTTTCATGATTACTATATTTATTATATTTTTATCTCTGCTAGTATTTAAGTTAATCAAACCAAGAATAAATTGAACTCATTGTTTACTAATAATGTTACGAAATTTATGTTATTTACTTATATGGGGCATATAGAGTATAGACATATACAAATAATTTAACATTAATTATGAATAAATTGTATTGCTATCTGAACATCATACCTAATCAGAGATCGTTTGATATTTTTAAGCTGTTATTATTATTAAACATTTAAAAATGTTTAAAAAAAAAATATTATTTGTACATAATATTATTACAATAATTATCTTAAAATATTGTAACAAAATAAGAAGTAGACAGAAAAAATCAATATCAAGTTAACTAAAATAAATGTAAAGTAAAATATGATATATTAATATTTTTATAATAAGACAATCCGAGTGATTATATTAGTTTGCTTATTGGGATAGACAATGAATTTAAAATAAATTTATTTGGCAAATACTACTCGTATAATGTTTATGTAAGGAGTGATCCATTTAACATAAGACATTCATTATTTAAAGAAAACACTTTTGTTTTTGAAAATGTGTCTTTCATGTAATTTGAATTCAAAAAAAAAATATTTTCAAAAACGTTAATAATTGTTGAAATAATGAGTGTCTTACGTTAAATAAATCACTCGGTACATGTTATTATATATAGTGATTAGTGAGTAAATATGATAGATTCAAATTTTAGCATAAAATACCTATAGAGAATTTAATGATGTGGCTAAAATTGTAAATGACTTCATGATAATGTTTCTTTTATAGTTTTATAAGTAGATAATATTTAATAGGATATAAAGCTATAAGAGCTAAATTTGTACAATGATTACAATTACCTACATCACGAATAAAAAACAGTATAATAACTATATATCTACCTACATTATAAAGTACTGCATGTCTTCATCTAAGATATTTATGGTTTTTTCAAATTTTTTTTCCTTAAATATCGATAAAAAAAATGTCGTTAGGTCAAGTTTCTTCATAAATTGTTAAAATAGCAGATTAAAAATAATACAAATACATATGCACAATTTTTTTTTATAAGCATTTAAACTTCAAATTTTGACCTAAATTCAAAATCGAACTTTTGCAAATTGTTTTGTAGTTAAAAATTTATAAAATGTTCAGTTTTTATAGCTTAGGATTGACAATTTAAAACAAGATTTTTCGTAAGTAGTTTATAGTGTAACCAATAAATCAAAAAAATATATTAAAAAAATTATTTTTATAGAAATTTTAAGTTAAAATATAGACATCAAAATATAGAACCATTTCAAATTATTTTGTGGTTAAAAATGTATATAATGTTCAATTTTTATAACTAAGAAATGAAAATTCAAAACAATGTTTTTTGCAAGTTGTTTTAAATGCAGTTTTAAAAATATTTAAGATACAAAATCACCCTTTTTTTATAAGCATTTAAAGTTCAATTTTTGACCAAATTCATCAAAATCTTGAATGTTTGCAAATTATTTTGTAGTTAAAAATGTATAAAAAGATCAGTTTTGATAGCTAAGGAATCAAAATTTAAAACAACTTTTTTCGTAAGTATTTAATAGTGTAACCAAAAAATCAAAAAAATATATAAGAAAAATAATTTTCTATAGACACTTTAAATTAAATTTTAGACGAAGTTAGATTTTTAAATGAAGAATTCCAATGTTATTTATTTCGTTGTAATTTAAAAATATTATTCTGGGCGCTTGAAACTTTTAAAGTAGGTACCTATATTATTATATTTTATACACTCAATTAAATTTTCTAATGCAATGTTTTCTGCAAAAATTAATTCAACCTACATTGTTATTTATAGTAAAATAATTATTGTAATAGCAATAACATCATAAAATACATTTAAATACATTTATGTAGGCTGACAGACCGTGTTAGCTCAGAATCGTTTTTCGTATACTATGATTTTATATCATTGAATTCAAATTTAACAAATTCATAACATTGACCCCGCTCGACACCCACTGTACAGCAGAGCGGTACCCACTTGCCGACCTTTTTATTTTTAATTTTTATAAGTTTTTCTATATTGTGATATCAAATATTCTTCTCTAAAAAAATAAATGCTTACCATTAATATTTTAGTATTTTTTTTTCGTATACAAGTTCAAGAAAATATATAGGAATATACTCAATTCCCTATCGGGGAGTAAGAGTGTACACCTTTTACACTATTCCCATAAATACATCACTGATATATAATTTTTATGACCTAAAAATTAATGTTACACTTAATGGCCTTAAATGTAGAAGTAAGATAAGCTCTGCATGATTTTTGTTTCATTAATAATTGTTGATAACCTTTTGTGAGTTTTTATAACACTACACTATATACAGTGCACTTTAGATATTTGCGGGTAAAAAAACTTTGTGAAATGTATTTATTGATTTGTGTACGACACGATTTAAATGAATTGATATAATATTTATTGGTAAACGTCTAAGAACGTTTATGTCATATTACAGTCATTGTTGTCAACCATTTGCAATGTTATATTAAGCACTACAAGCAATCACGACTCACGACTCACATTTTCAATGTATACGGTATACCGACAATAAAATGACTATTTAAATGAGTAATGGATAATAATTATTATTGTTAGACGAGTACATAATTGTTTCCGAAATTCGTGAGCACAAGATGTTTGTTTTCTCTCACTGTATAAGCTATTTAAAGACTTCTTAAGGGTTTAGTTGCACACACGGAATTTTTTTTCCACCAGTCATAATTATTATTTATGAATCATATTTTGCTTAAGACGTTTTATCACTATTACCTTGTAGCATGTAAATCGTAGCCTGATACTCAGCCAACTTTTCATCAACGTAATCCTGTGATTGTTGCGCAATTATGTCTGCAGTTGAACGGCCGTCGGTCGTGTTATCTTCGTCTGACCACTGTTGTGGTGACGGAGCTTCGAGCACCACAAATTCTCGTGGTCTATATGATGGCATTGATGTAGGCGATTCATATACTTGTGGCGACGGACACTTTAATTATAAAAGTTAATAATTAAAAAGCGTGATGCGTAGTAAGTACTAGATAGTGCATGAGCTGGTCACTAAGGAAAATGGTTTTTTAATATAAAAGCAAATTTTTGATATTTAAAAAACGATTAAATGTTGGGCTTTTTAAAAATATTCAATGTCTTATTTTTTGTATAAAAATCGGATCAAAAATTACAGAGACGTCAAAAAAATGACCAGCCCAAAGTACAACTTATGGTTCAATTTCTTATTATCACGGTTCTGCATGAAATATGTTGATTTTCTTATTTATAATCCAACATAATATGCAATAGTGATGTCATAAGCTTAAAAATAATAAAGGCTGATTTAAATTTTAAGACGATGAGGAATTTACCGGTGATGGGTATCTAAAAGGTTGTGGTACAGCAGCAGGCAGTGGAGATGATGTGGGCCTCATCGGTTTTGGGCACGGAATGTACGGTGGTGGGAGACGGTGAATCGGCGAGTGTCGGGTTGGGGTTGCTGGTCTGAAACACACGGGCGGAGAAGTCACCGATGGTGCCGGTGCCCAGCCTTTAGGATGTGCTGGAGGCCTCGACATTACTCAGAATGGATGAAATTAACCTAAAACAGTGATATAATAATAATTACTTATTATTTATTTAATCATCTAATCATTTAATATTCTAATTTATTATTATTATTATTATTATTATTGATGCATATTATATTTTATAGTTATAATACCCCTTGGCCCGTATTCTATTTATAATATAATACCTATACTTAGTACTAAAAACTGTATTACTAATATCGTGTTAAAACTAATTATATTATTAATATTGTGAACAATATTTTGATGGATACACACAATATTTTATTTAAGTAATGTTACATAATATATGCAACTTTAGCTGTTATATTAAGTGATCTGTATATCTAAAATCTAAATTAAACGTCAATCAGTAGTTATGTATTTGCTCATGACGAAAATCAACATAATAGTTCATTCCTTATGAGGAGCATCCTGTTTGTTATAGATGCATTACCCTGACTCCACAACCTCGGAATTTCAGAACAAAACTAGGTGTATTTTCATGTGCTACATTTGTGCTGGTACGCAAGCTTGACTTTCTGCACCTTTTGTGTAGCAAACTCTGATTTTTAATAATTTTTTCAAGGTGGGATGAGGTGCTAATGAAATGCACGTCCGTCAGTTTTTAATTTAGGAACTTTTGTGATAAGAAATCCTTGGAAAATCAATTATATGTAATTCTAAGACTCACTGTCTAGTGATATAAATAAAAATATATGTATATATATAATATATATATATTTGTATTTATAATTTATTAACAATATATACATATAGTTAAGGCCTTTTAATACACTTTCATTTTAGTCACCACTTGTTCAATTTTACTTTAAAATACTTGATATTATACACATGACACGTATACGAATGTAATAAAAAAAATAAACGATTAGGATAGACTATTTTGTTCTATTTGCATTTACACAATATATTTTTAGTTTAATCGTTAGATCGTTAGATTCTAAGCAGAGCGATGAATGTATTGGTTTTACAATAAGTGTTTTTTCTTTTTAAATGTTTGTGTCAATCATAATATTATTCTCTTTTTGAAGGAGTAAAACAGCTTCAACTTACGCTTTTAAGAGTGAATTCTGATAAACAATTTGTACTTTTGGGGATGGAAAGTAAAAATTCGCAGTAAATACTTAAACCTACTTATAATCGATAAAAACAAAAAAAATATTATGAACAAACATTTTAAAAAACTATAAAATAATAGTTTTTTTTTAAAACTTTACTTTCAAGTACCTATATTCTTAATTTTCTTAAGAAGTTGATTGTACTAACAAAAATAATAGGTAGTTCCATACGTACTGCAAAGGTGTACCTTTATTTATACAGTTAATTGTGCATAGATATTAGTAGAATAGTAATAATAAACTATTAAAATATAATAAACAATACCTATGCAGTATTATGATAATTAACACGATATATGAATAATACAATATCATTAAGAAATAATATGAGAGTAGAAAAACAGTACCAATATTATTATCATGTATTCACTTATATAAGTATATTGTAGGTGTTATATATTAAACATAAATATATATTTTAAGTATAATAGTATTTATTATTTTATATATTTTATTATAAATAATATTATATTACGTACTTAATGATAATTTTCCATCACTTATTGACTATTGTTATTTGTTACCAGTAAAGCTATTATTTTTTAGGTAACTATGTTTCACGTACATTTTAGGCACACACCTCAACCAATTTACAATAAGGTTTCTTTTTACAATCGTGTACATCCATGAATTTAAATTATTTACATAAATATCGTAAAAATACCATCTTTAATGACGACCGTAAAATCATTTTATACTTTTAATTTTATGTGAACATAATTTAGATCATATAATGTCATATTATTAACGTGAAAGATAATAAAAATGAATATATTAATAGATTTAATTAGGATGTAATTATAGGTAAGTGTTTATTCAAAGTATTTCGTACAAATAACAAATGTACAATACAATATTATGTAAAAGGTATTTTATGCGCGTGGACATTATAAACAGATAAATTGAATGGAATCAGTTGTTAACATATTAACAAGCAAATATATTTGTAAATTAAATCATTTAAATATGTTAGTCATAATTCATAACCTAATTTTTTATTATTATTATTTATGTAAAAGTCGTTAAAAATATAGCATTTTCAAAAAATTGTTAATAGTTCCATTCATTAATATTATATATATTAATGTTTGAAATTGTAAACAAGTGATTTATGAGCCAAATCTTTTACTTATAATATTTTTCAAAGGGAACTGCCGAAGTCAACCCAGTTATTTGGCAAATGATTCAATTTCAATGGACATGTGACAGTTTTTTTTTTATAGCATCGTTGAATAGTGAGAGTGACCAAATCATAAATTAAAAACATTTATAATATATTATGTTTTAAAAATGAAAATACAAATGAAGACAAAATAAATATAAGTAATTTTATTTTAAATTATATAGGTACAAAGTTTAAATTGAGGCTCTTTTAACCTTTAAGTGTACTTATCGTGTTTATGGGATTTTTGTTTATTATCATGCAATCTGATTTTATTTTCATTTTTTATACCACAACCGTTAATACATAATAATATAATAGATTTGTATAGGAGTATTACAAAAAAAAATATACTTTTTTTAATCGATTTTTTGTAGTGCTAAGAAATAATAGAAATACCTAATATCATATCCTAAACATGAATAATAAATAATAATAATAATAATAATAATAGGTAATTCAATGCACATTTTTGGGTATCTTTATGTGTATTTGATAAATTGATTCTGAAGTATTTAAATATTTATTCGAATATTCTTTTCTTTTTTATAACTTTTGTTCGGTTTGATATTAACACACTCAATAAATACCCTTATAAAATAGATTGAAACTTGAATGCTTAAAGTTAAGTTAAATCATATACTCAAAATTAAATTTAAGTTTAAATAAGTACAATGTTTATCATTTTTTCAAACATTCAAAGCAATTAATTACACCTGAAGTGGTTGGCGAACGTTTGTTGAAAATATATAAACTGCACAATGTGGGAATGTTCTGTTAATCGTGCCATGATTTCTTACGCAAATCTTTAAAACACTGTTACCGACAATTCATTAAAATGTATTTATAGTCTACCGAGTAGTTAGTTATATGACTTATAACTCTAAAAGACTAGAATAATCATGAACAATTTGTTTAATCCAAAACAAAATACTAAATAGATAAAAGGTAGGTTCATAATGATATTATAATATAGAACAATAGATTTAGATTTGTTCTTTAATTACGTCATATTTATGTCGTATAATATACATCTAAAACGAATTGTATTGCCAAAATATGAATACTACTTGAGTTATAGTAATTTGTTAATGTATTATATCATATATAATTACCATTTTATTTTTACTCATATCATTATATCATATAATTTATATTATAACAAGATAAATATTGTCTAAAGACTAAAAGAAAATCATGTAATATACGCTATTAAAGTTTTTAATGAGAATGCATGGTAAATACAACAGACATACTATGCTTAGCTGCGTAGGTAGTCTAAGGTTCCTAAATTATAAAACAAATAATCTAAGCTAATATATTATATTTCTTGTTCCTCTACTGCTATTACATTAGTTTGTACAGACACTTTATTTTTAAACTACCATTAAGAATAATTAATATATAATAAATAATAATCTACCAGGTATCAAAAAGTGATCATAAAATCATAACCTAATCTATGTTTTCCCGAGTAATTTGACATCGTTTTTTAAATACTCACGTAAGAAATTTGTTCAACAAATACATGCAATATAATATATATAATAAAATATTTAAAAAAAAATCGTATATAATTAAACATAAAAAAATACAATTAAAATACAAATAAAACTACAAAACTTAAAAGCTATAAAATGAGTGTCTAGAGTCTATATATTATAATCTAATTTTATATTTTATCTTAAAAAAACTAGATACGATCTTTGGCAACTAGTTTTATAATCGTATTTTAAATGTATATAACATACTTAAACTTATAATTGAACACGCTATAAAGTTGTATTATAATGTTTTTAAATTTTATCATTTTTATCTATTCCTTAAATAAAAATATTGTAATTTGCGAAAAATATATATTTTCTATACAGGTACATTACCAAAATATTTGTTTATTTTACAGTTATTACAATTCATTGATAAATTGAAAATACTGAAAGAAAAAATCTAACACCCACTATTATACCACCTACAGGTTACACACTAAAAAACCATCTGTTGCGTATAAAAACAAAATTTAAATTACATAATATATAATAAAATGTTAAAGAACTAAAATTATAGTATTTGACAAAATTAATGTTTCATGTTATAACCTTTTTTAATTGATTCTTACAAATTTACTTTTTAAAATCTTTATTTTTCAATGAAGGTAGAAAAATTATCAATGATGTACTTAACTATATAATATTATTATAAACATAACAAAAAATAAATAAATAATCTTATTCTTCTTGGGTTTATTGGGCCCTTATGACCATTCCGACTCACAATCAAGCCTCCGTCCTTTCGTGTATAACGTTACATTTCTCCAACTTGAAACACCTCCCATCTGTTCAACATCCTTTTTTTATGACAGCTTTTTCTTCCCAGCGCATTCTTGGTCTTCCCGATGGTCTTTCCCTACGGGATTTTGTTCTATTACCGCACGTTGCAGCGGATTGTGGTTTCTTTAAATATGGCCAGCCTGTCACTTCTGGTAACTTTCAACATGTTCGAATCACTTACTATAATGTTTCCACTTTTATATTATTTCTTCGTCGCCACTCTCCCATTAAATTATCCTTGATTGGACCATAAATTCTGCACAAACTTTTATCTTTCATTAACGATGAACTTTTTTTAGTTCATTTTTCTTAGTGAGCAATTCTTAGCCCTGTATATAATATACAGTATGACTGGTCGTATCAGTGACGTATCCAGCTGTTTCTCATTCTTCCTGACAATTCTCGTGACTTTAGCAACTTCGTGAGTCCATAATAACGTTTATTTATCTTCCAATAAATAATACAAATAGTACAAAACAATTCAATATGAAACGGGGTCGTTAAAATTTAAGAAATATACACAAACTAAATTATTTTTAGAGATATGTTGTAGATAAACAACATTAACCTATAACCTAACATACTGCTTAGATGTTAAGGAAAACTAGGCACTCTTTAAAATAAAATGTTGTTATTCTTAAAATGTATGAATTTATTGAAGGTAACTTAATTTTAGATGTTCATTAATAAATTCAATGAGGAGTATATTTTTTCATAAGAGATTTTTTTTTATGAAAAATATTCTAATAATGGAGAGTTTTATAAAAATGTATTATTTTAAGAGAAATTAATTCAGTTATTTAATATTTTCTTTTGTCGTCTAATACACACGCAACTTAAGAATTCAGATGTGTTCTATTTCCAACGAACTAATTGATCAAGTAAAGCGATAAGAATTCTGAAAACATTTAAATTTATCATACAATCTAACTATTGAGATCGACTTTTCCAAAATAGTTGACTTATCCACAAAAAATGGAAGTATGACAATTTTTGAATTTATACTTTATCTTAGAATTTAGTGGGATAAATGAAAAAATGTGGAAAAGTTGGTTTCAAGTAGATTTGAATATTTGATGACAAATATAATTCTGTTTTCAAAGTAGTGATCGTTTCACTAGATCAATTTATAATGTTGTAAATTGATATAAATGTATAATTCATATTATCTATATGTACCTACATGTTGCGCATGTATTAGACAAAGACATAATATAATGATATGATCACCGATTTTAATCCCCTAAATATAAATATTGTATATATTATGGACAGCTAATTGTTTTAAACATTAAATTTCTTATTTTCTCTTAATTAGCTGCACAGTATAACTTAAAATATTAGTCCATTATATTTTTATAAATATAACTAATATAAGGTCAATTAATGGTAGTAAAAATAATAATTAATTCATAATTTGTGCCAAGTTGAGCTCGAAAAAAAATCACTTAAAAATATAGCGCTGATGGTGTTTATAGTGTTTATAGTGACCTCGATATGAAACGTGAGTAATGATCATAAAAATAGAGTGATGAGAAAATGACACTGTACCCACTATAAGTAATTAGCATACTGGAAAGAAAATGGTCTTACGACATAAATGCAATCATCTAGTATTACTATATGTCTATATTTTAGTCGAATATTTAAAATGTATTTATAACTATAATGTTAATAATAGCATTGATTATACATAGTACTATGTAGTATGTACCTAGTATTTAATCAATGGTAGTATCTAGTAACTTTTTGATGGTACTGTTCTTTCAGATTGAAGATCTTGTAGACAATTTAACATACAAAATATTGAAATCATCATTAGTTAATCGAGTTCATGAACTTTATAAGTTTTATTTAGTGTAGGTTTTTCATGTACAAATTGAAATAATTGTCAAACTTTACCCAGTCTAAATAAACAGAATATAAAGAAAAATTAGGTACCTAAAGGAAAAATCTCTCAAAATATTGAAAGGGTTTATTATTTAAATATATACTTTTACCAGTAAATAGTAAAATTGAATCATAATGAATTAATGAATAATACATCTGAGAATATACACGAGATGTATAGTTGTTTCAAATGTAAAATAAATTTATTATTGTTTAATTACTATTGCAGAGATTTTTAAGTGTATCAATATTGTACTGATATTATTTATTAGGTACCCACACTTAGATTTATAAACCCAAGCAGGATTACCTATATATGAGTTGATAAGTAAAATATAACGTTTATTCAGTTATTTGACATAAATATAATAATATTATAAAAGATAAGTTATATATTTTTAAAAAAAACCAAGTTAAAAAATGTTTACTTCTCAGGGCAAAAATTATCTTACCTAATACTTTCTAAACTTACTGGCATTACGGCATGTTATACAGTTCGAAATAATATTCTATTAGTATAAGAAAGCAAGGCACCCTGCTATAATGGTGATATTAACCAGGTCAATTATTTTTTTTTCGCGGATATAATTGTAAATTACAAAAACGATACATACTCCTCGATTACATCATATTATACAATGCCTTTTGTTTTGTTTGGATACGTAATTTAAGCAATAAAAATTAAGCATAGGTGTCTCAAAATCTTCATACATATTGGTATCTACCAATAAAAACCTACCATCTGGTGTATGATGTACTATATTATGTACATAGTAAATAAGTTATTGGTTTATTACAAATATCTCAATTATTTAATCGAAATATTAAGAACTTTTAAACTTGAATCTATTGAATCTATATATGTATATATAATAATAATAATAAATAATATAAATAATATAAATAATAAATAATATATCTTACTAGTCTTAAAACGTTTAAGTATAAAAATATGTTTTTACATTTTACCAAATTTCATAAATATATTAGAGCTTTTATACAATCATCTCTATTATACTTTTATACTAGTTTACATTATTATAGAGGTATATAAATAATACATATTAGCATATTGTGTTTGATGAACATGGTAATGTGTTAAATGTTATAATGTATGTATGTTATATATATATTTAAGTATGTTATGTGTTATATGAATATATTGGATTTATACAATGCCACCCAATAGATAGGTACTCAACAATTCAAGTCTTTATCAATACCATTATATTGTATATAACATATACTATTAACAGTATTAGATTCACTTTAGAGCGAGGTGACATTTATTGAAAAATTGTTCTTTTTTTATCAACTACCTATACACAAAATAATATAATATTACCATCATAATAATTAATAATTAAATGTTATTTTTTTAACTTCATATTATTAAGTAATGATATTATTACGATAGATCCACCATCAGAACAAACGAGTAATTAGGTATATAAAAATTAAAATCAATATTAAAATATGTAATTATATTAATTTTTCAAATATCGCCTTTGTTAAAAATACCTTATTACTCTCTTCTATTAAATAATAATACTATATTATAATATATTATACTAATATACTATTGTCATACATTTTCTAAAACTCATATTTTACTCACCGCAGTATATAAACGGGATGAGTAATAATCCAGTGATCGTTCTATCACAAAACTATAATATATATATATATATATATATATACACGCGATATCAGCTATTCGAAACACTGTATATTGTATAATATTATTATTGTATTTTAAGATGCACTAAAACAAACACGTTTCACACCGGGGACGGTTTGTTTCAGGATAGGGAATTGGGCTTGAAGACCACGAGGATACTGAAAAAAGATTTGACGCGCACGGCTACTGCCAGCCGCGAGTTGAATTTTTTTTAAATATAGCATTTGGCACTGGCGTGGCCCTTCGGCGGGCGACCGATCTTTTTTCGTGCGTGTACTCGCGCGCCCGCACGCACGCACACACACACACACACACACACACAGCTATATTATATTATTATACACACAACCGCAACTGTATAAATTAAATTTCCACTAAATCCCGACGTATACATTATATTATATACTTATAATAACAATAATATATACGTATTATATGCGCAAGAACGCATACGCGTATATAGGTAGGTATTTATAAATCTGTATACACGACGACGGTTCAGTGTTTAATTGCCGCACAATATCCAGCTGCGTAGTCGTGGGAGGGGAGGGGTTGCAAAGGGGTTCGCTCCCCCACCCATTTACCCATCATATCTTTGCCGAACATAATATAATTTGTATAATTTGTAAATATAATAATATTTGTAATAAATTAATATAAATACAAAATTGTTAAACAAATGTATGTATACCTATACTTGTTTCAGTGAATACCTATAGTATTTCCTCTTTTAGAAATCCTAGTCAGGTCACTGATAATATCGTCGTATTATGCATGTAAGACGACGTCGCCGTCGTTTATTTTGATAACTACCAAAATCTTAACCGTCCAGACGTTGGTTTTTTTTAATTCCATCGACGAGTTTCCCCGGAAACCTAACTTACATAATATGTAATATAAAGTCAAACTTGGTTACTCGAATTTTTTAACCCCTACCTATATATGCATAATGCATTGTAAATTTTTACCATTTCTCAAAGCTCAAAATATTGGATCCTCTCCGTATCACTTTACAATAATGTTTTTGAAATATAGTTTTATCGGTACAAAAATGAGAATATAATACATATATGGGTTTAACCATTAACTGACAGTTTTTTCCGCATGAATCGTGTACCTACAATATATCGCGTGTACACAAGACATCCGTAATAAATTCATACTGTCAAAATGACGAATAAACAGCCCAAACTGTGTCTTTACTTTGGAAAAGTAGTTAAATTATATGGCTAAATATAAAAATATATGATACCTATATAGTCTATACTCTATACATTACAATAAAATGTATTGTATGATGATCAAAACGTATAGTTTATATTGTTTGTGAGGGTCTTTAATTTCAAAACGTTTTGTAGCCTCGACGTCTCGTCGTAATATTATTTAGGTAAGTATATATTATGATATTTCCCGAATACCGATAAAGGTACCCATCAACTACATATTATGTAACAAAAAAAAAAAATCAAATAATAAATTTAACTGTACCTATATAGTTAAGCTACGACTAAACCTTCAGCCCGCAGGTCTGCGACAAATATAAATTATAAATTAATTAATTGGTACCTCTACCTACGCACAGAAGACAAGTGACAACAACGAAACTTTTAAACGTTTTATTTAACGTTAGCTAATAAGTATCAGACGTATTTATGTCTATCACAATGGTGAAATATTATGTTATAGGTAGGTGTAGGTACTAAAAACTAATGTCTAATAGTTTGCATTAAGTTGCAAACAAATAAAATGTATACATATCCTACGTACATAATTTATCTTGTATAGGTATGATAGGTACCTTTATACATTTATAATACTCAAAATTATCAATAGTTAGGCTATTATATATCGTTATATTGATTAGAAACCGCTAAAGCTTAAAGTCTAAAGGCGTCTTTATGGAAACGCCTTTGACGTGGAAAATCCGTTGGTCCAATAGTCCTCCAGCAGCGTTCTACGGTATCGGACGACGGACAACAGCGATCATAAAATATTATGTATAAATGTATAATATTAGGTATGACATTATTCACAATCGATTAGAAACACTAAAAACCTTAACAAGTCTGTGCAGATCGCGTTCGTGGTTTTACGGAAGTTACTTTATTACCTACGTAATAATAATCACGTTTCGCGTAGGTATATTATAATGTTCACGCGTATATTGAGTTGCCAACTAGAGAAATACGTGGGCGTCTAAATTCGATTATACATTTTACCTACTGGCTTTTATACATAGGCGATAGGCTGTAAGCCTGTAGCTATTGCATTTTCCCAAAGTCAAACTCCGAGATCCTACTTGATACATGTCAAATTATTTACCATATCGTTTTTATAAATCGCCCGAAAATTGTTAAAAAAAAACTTTTTTCTGCCAAAACATTGGCGTCTAAGTCTCGTTGGAGGTACCCTCCTCCACTAGAGTTCCGTTTCGATGATGACTCGGGCACTCGGTATAGTGGCGTATAAAGCGTTTCAGAGCTTTGTTTGAGTTTACAAAAAAATGTTCCACCTCTACCATCACTCTGATAAAATAAAACGACCAACTTTTCATTCATTATATTTATTTATTATTATTGTATATACGGACTAGCCATTAGGATAATATAATATTATGTTATTGTATAGTGTTTATCTTACTAACAAATAATCACATAATTACATAAAGATATACCAAATTACAAAAATTCAATAGGGGGGGGGGGATAAAAAAGTTGCAAGTGAGTACTTATATATATATTTAAAACAAGAACAAACATTATGGTTAGACGCATTAGACTACTCGTTGAACATAATAATATTATAGTTGGTTGAGCATATCGAAATTTCAAGAAAAGTAAATGTGAGCAAGAGGAACTTTAAAACTAATTAGGAATAAAAGTTTTGGGGAGTCAATAGATTCAATGAGAAATTTTAATTTTGCATTATGCTTTAGACCAACAAAGGAAAGATATTTGCTTATAAACGTGTTCCTCCGATGGTATTTTTAACAAGAATTTAGCATCATAGCGGAGAAACCGTCACTATACCTATACTCTTTCTAAATATTCAGGTAGATCGTAGATATCATGAGAAATACCACATAGATCCCATAAAACGGCTTAATTTTCCATAAAAGGTTGAACTATACAATACAATACAATACAGTGCTTTCAGTAAGGGACTTACATTCCTTAGAAAATCGTTCTAAAAAACTTAATAGTTGTAGACTGTAGTGCCTTACGGCTTACAGTTTGTCATTTCAACATGAAGTTTATTACTTTTAGACATTTAAAAAATTTAAGCCAAGATCTACTATGTAGATACCATCGCGTGCACGCGTGTAAAGGACCAATTCGAGCCATTATTGTTGTTGAACTAATAACGTATTATATTAGAATATCAACAAAATATATTTCAACATGTTAGGTTAAAAAATGGCCATTATAATCATTCCGAGTATAAAATATAAAAACAAATGCTGTGTTGTGTTTGTTACAAATTTACAATAGGTATTATGATAAGAACAGAACTACAGAAGCGTATTTTGATTGTCTGGCCCGTATCGTTATTCTAGGAATGACCGGTTGCGGTAGAAGGGCTTTTCCTCGTTTTTATGTGGCTGTTGAAAGGGCTGAGACACGATTGAGCATAAAACACCTTTTTTGCGACACGATTGAGCATAAAAAACTCTGCAACGTTGCCATTTTCAATTTTAAACTCTACTATACAAAAATATTTATTTAAATTATGAAAATAATAAAATCAAAATATTTATAAGTCAATAATAGTCAATAATATAAGTCTTTTTGATAATAATAAAATAATAATAAATTAAATTGATATACCTTGGTATCTGTTTCCAAATTGGCTTAAATATATTAATAAATATTCCTTATTCTTACGATTTAAATACTGGTTGTAGGCTTGAATATTAAATTCAATTTTTTTTATTTCTCAGATATCATAATAATTGGTGTAATAATACGAAAATAATAAATTACAAAATATTGGCAACGTAAATTTGGCAACATCGCATAAAATATTCTATGCTCAAATGCTCAATCGTGTTGCTAAAAAGATCTATGCTCAATCGTTTTATGCTCAATCGTGCTTTACCGGTTGAAAGCGGCTGTGCCGAGCGCTATCGATATTTTTAAAAGAATTGCAATATTTTGCAGTTGCATTTCCGATATTTTCAATTTTCTAAAATTTAGGCTGTAATTTTTACCTCGATTTTAATTTTGTGAATAGGCGTATAGGTGTATCTGATTTCTTGGGATGTAAATAACTGCAATTTTTATGACATAATTATTATTAGTATAATTAATAACCACCAGCGTTTCATTAAAACTATAGATAATATGGCACGGTATCAAGGAAAACGTTTTCATGATTTCAAGATTATTATAAACTAATATTGGATAATTTTGGGAACAAATGTCAAAATATCGGTTAAAAAAAATAACGAATGGTTTTGGTCAATAAACTATACTTTATTCGTGGATCTTGGTCCTTAAAGGTATCCGTTTTTTTGAGATAGACCTAACAAGATTTTTTACCTGGCCTGTGGATTACATTTTAACCTAAAATTTACAAATTATCAATTTAATTATACGGACATTTTGTTACCTTCTTGGAGTTTATCGATTACCTGCGGTCTACTTTTTTAATTTAATTATATAGTCGGAATTAATTTATTATTTCGATAATATTAACTGATATTTCGTTGTAAAGTTGATGAAATAAGTATTAAAAAATGTATTTGTTATCAAAGTATCTACAGCTAATTTCCGATTCCGTACTCATAATTGAAGAACTACGAAGTAAAACAAGTATTTTATTTTATTTTTAACAGTAACTCTTAAAATGTTTATTTTAAACATCAAAATTGATTAAATTACCCATAGCTGCAAAAATTATTTAAAATTTAACCAAATTAATCAATTTAAAAAAAATATTTTCTGTTTAAATTTTCTATTTGAAAATTATAATGTACATAGAATGTTTTAAAAAACAACTGTGTAGAGGTAAAAAGCAAAAAGCTGATTTTAAATTTAAATTACTGCCAACTTAATGATACTCGACATGACGTCCAATTTAATGTGACTTAATTAAATACTCTGTCAATAATTTATCTTATACTTTCTTTAGATAAAAAATAATAAAAATACTAAAATGCTTATGGAATAATCATTTTATTATGATAGACATACAGTAAAATAGCATTACAAATAGGTACGAATATAATATTAATATAATATGTAGTTAATACAGTAGTTATTATTATATATCGATAAAGCTGAGTATTAGGTACAATTTACAAAAAAAAAATATAATAAAATGTAATATTTAAAATGTTTAATCTTAAATGTATGTTAATATTAATAATTAATAATAAACATAAGATATTATAATATCAGAGAAACATTACGTATGGCATTTTTAACTATTGTATAATATTATTAAAAAAAACAACAACTGTATTTCTAAAACCTTTAATTTTTATGATTTAACAGCTATTATTTCTGTACTAATTAAAAAACCAAATAAATTTTTTTTTATGATTTAAAATGATGTACTATTTCAAAGTCTACATTTATTAAGATTTATTGTTGTTATATCTGTGGTTATTATTATTTTAAAATAGTTATCTAATTTAAAATGTTTATTTAGTTAATAATTTAGTAATAATAAATATAATAATTTGGGAACAGATATTTTTCCAGTAGAATAACAATTTTTATTAATATATTTATTAACTCATTGAATAAATTTAAGACCTCTACGATACAACTATACAATAGATGATACACCTTATTGTTACTAAAATTTTAATTAAAAATATGTTATTAATTATATTAAGTTAAGTTAATGTATTTTTCAAAAATCTGTTGAGTATTTTGTAGATAAACTTACATCAAATTTACTCCCTAATAATAATAATAATATACTAAAATCACACAAATTATTTAAGTTGGTATAAAGGTTCATTATTATTATGATAATACGTAAGTTTTTAATTTTCATCTATTACTTAATATTCTATAAATTTAAAGATTTTTAAATTGTAGATATTTTATAATTTCAAGTACAAAGCAAATTTTGGCACTAGGTTTTATTTTATTTTTTTATTTTATAGAACTTCAAATTTATAAAATGTAAAGAAAAGTATAATTTTGTTGTAACGATAAGATCTAATTAAAAATTATTAGGAAAAAATATTTGTATAAAAAGAAGATTTAATTGTTATTGTTAAAGTAATTTTGAATGGATTAAAAAAAAAATTTGAGCAATATTTGGTAAAAAAAAAAATAATAATGATGACACACAAGTAATCTGCATATTATTTAACTTTTGAGGTTTTGAAAAATATTCAAACAATTGATACAAATGTTCTACAAATGATACAAATGTGATTTTTTATGTACCTATGTTTCTGAACTACCTACTTATTTGAATATTAGGTCGCCACAAATGCTACTAAAACTTACACAATATAATATTACGATTACATATGTTTTTACGAACAAAACACTCAACGTAAACATCAAACTTAAATTATAAAAATAAAACAATGACACAAAGCTGAAGTAAAATTAATAAAATATCAGGTTACTTAATATATAATATAAATTGGTAATTATAAGTTTATAAAGAAATACGTTTACAAAACTATAATATTGTATGCACCATTAAAATAAAGTATTAACAAAATTAAAATAACTATTGTTTATATGTTAACCAAAGTAACATACTTAGATTCTTATTAATAAATGTCTAAAAATTAAACAGTTCAAAGAATACAGAGAAGTACAATTTTGAAATCATCTCACGCTTAGTGGTTTGAATTTTTTTAAAGTGGAAGAGCATAAAGGAAGTTTAGAGTCACATAATTTCAAATAAGAAGCTAATAAGTTTTCCTCGAAGTTAGGAAAACTTATTTAAAAAAATAAAACATAAACATAGACAATGGGAAGAGAGAATTTAAGTTATTCTGAAATATAGAAATAATAATAATAATAGTATATTATACTTTAATATTATATAAGAAGCATTCATCTTTTAACTACATAAAATATAGTAAATTAATTACTGTAATTTATAATCCATTATCTAATATTTGTCTGAAACATCATAAATGGCGCATCAATATTTTTTGTACTCGCATAAAAGGAACTCAAAAAACATTTTTAGCGGAATATTTTTAATGGAATTATAAAATTCCTAATAATGTTATTATTATTATTGTTATGTTTTTTTTGGTAAACTAAAGACATTAAACTAAAAATGTCTACTAAAATTTATAAAATAAACCTAATATTCACAGATCTTTACATATAATTAAATATTAAAATAGGACATTATTTTAAATATCTAAACCACTAAAGCGAAAAAAAGACACAACACTTAGGATTCTTATTGTATAAAACACTCATAATTGGGATATTGTTATCAGAGTCTAATATTGTTTTACTCGCATTATGTGCATAAGTAAATCTGTTAAAAACGCAATATAGTTAAAAGTGCAGACCAAATATTTTGGGAAAAGGATTTTTGTTTTTCGAGATAATTTTAAACATTAATATTTTGGTTGTAGGCTGACTAGAGGTTACACTGCCACAGTATCGTAGGTTGTGAGCCCTCCGCTTTGGAGGCGTTGTTGTCCTGCTGGGGCTTCGTTTCTACAAACAAAGCAAAGAACATGTGAATAATTTATAAAACAATTAAAAATGAATAGTTTCTGGTGTACTTTAACTATTAAGACTATTAGTCATAAAAAAGATAGTTTATAAAAAATAAGTTTTAATAATTAGTAGAAGTAGATGGTTTATATCTAAATCACAAATGTTAAAATGACTGTTTGTATGTAAAATGTCATAGGTACAGAATAAAATACCATATTATTGTCTTCTACTCATACTACTTAAAAACCCACATCACACAGTTCTAATTTTACTTATAAAACACAATGCACAACAATATGGTACTATAATTATTATTTATTAGAGCGGTAGAGTTTAATAGCAAAAACATAAAATAAATACTTACGATTTCCTAAGATATGACCAATGCATTAAACACACACAAAATTAAATAACAAGTTAACGTATGATAGTTAAATCTATAAGGCTAATATCTAACTAATTTTCATACTTTATATCTGTTTAGTATAAATAATTATTTTAATAGTCCTAAAATGCATTTTAAAATTAAATTTTGATGATTTCTTTGATTTTATTAAGATTATTTGATAATTTTGGTTAGCCTGATAAATTATAAAATATGTAGCTTATATTAATTAATTTATGTTTATATCAGTTTAATTTTCTGAATATGTTGTATAGGCCTATTTCACTGACCTTTCTATGAGTTTTCGAAGTTCTTCTGTGGTCATACCATCCTTGGTATTGCCCTTCAAATGCGCTGAAAATCAAAATTAATGGGCCACATTCATTGGTATTCAGATGTTGAGTTTAAAAAATGGCTGTCGAAGCAACGTGAAATGTGTTGAAGCACCGTAAGCAGAATATGCTTTTGATAATGCAGACAAGTCCATGTTAGTCTATCGCTATTAATCTTTTATATGTGATAACAATATGTACATATATTTTTTTTAGTTTGAAAGCATAAATAGCAAAAATGATTAGGTTTTAATGCAGATGAATAATTTATTTATAAAAGCATATAATAATTTAAATTAAATGTTGATCTCAACTCAAGTAGAAGAATGATCATAAAAAACCCATAGGTAGGTGTTTGTTATTAATTTATTAGCATTGAACCAAAATGCTAACTGTATAATATTGAATAAAAAAATAAACCTTACCTTTTAGACCTTGTGCATGCAAAACCATCTACATTTTTAAATAGTTATAATATTCATGCATATTCTGATAAAAAAATATTATTATTGGTGCATAAATATTTGATTAAAATTAGGTTATATCAGAAAGGTAATGGTAATATTTTAGTAGGTAATAAGTATTTTCAACAATTAACATAAATATACTCAGAGAAACAGTAAAATTGTTTAGGTATTAAACCTATATAACCTGTTAAATATTTGTTAGTGGTCTACATAGATGTAATAGATTAGGAACCAAATGATGTACTAAGTATCTTAGCCCTAAGATCCGTAGACCATTAATTTCGGTTTTAGGATTTCTAAGTTAAAATAAAGTTGGAAAAACAAGGTTAAACAAAATGTATTATAGTATTAGGCCAATTTGAAATCATTAATAAATTATGTAGATAATTTTGTTTTAGAATAATGTATATGAATCACCGTCAAGCCTATTTTAATAGTGAATTTGTTTACCTTTCATACCAAAATACCTCTTGCAGTGGGATATGGCCGCAAACGTTTGCCTAGTTTTAATAATGTGTAAAAAGAAAAACAAATGCAATTAAGATTAACAATACCAACGACTAATGCAAAAAAGTTTGTGGTAAACTTAAGTCAGCTATTAACTTAGTAAAGATAATATATTTTACATAAATCCATATTATCTATTAAAACATTGTTGCAACTAAATTCTAAAAAGCGTTATCAATAATACAATAACTAAGTGCTGAATAGTTTTCAAGCTTACCCCCATAATTCTGAGTAGCTGGTTGTTGATGTTGATCACATTCTGCTTCAGAAATTTGATTGCTTTCTTTGGAGTCATTAGCTTCATTACTTGTGTTGCTTACATTTGGATCATGATTACGAGGCGGAGGTGGAGGTGGTTCTGGGCTTCCTGTAATTATTTAACATTTAAAATTGAATTATATTAAAAATAAAAACTTTAATTGGTTTTAAGATCAGATTAATGTTTGTTTAAGTTATTACTTAAATGTACATAAAAAATAAAGTTTTATAATAGGTAACACTATAAACATAGGTAATATGTAATGTAGGTAAGTACTAATATTATTAAATATTTAGTTTATACATGTATGATTATAAAAAAATTATGAATAATGTAACATTAATTTAATGTTTAGGAGTATAATAATTAGTATATAGTTAGTAATAGTTAGTACCAATGCTACGTCCAGCCATTGACGCACGACTTTCATATTGTTCATAAGGAGCTCCATATTGTCCATACTGACTGCCATATTCATCTCCCATATTGGCGGGATCATCATACTCGGGTGAAAACATGGAATTAGCACCACCTACGCGAGAATAACGTCCATTTCGAGGCTGAAATCAAATATTTATATATTCATTTATTGTAAATAAATTACAATTTTCTTTGTTGACTCAATATTCTTAAACTAGTATGTACAAATAGTGTAATTAAAATAAAAATTAAGTATTTTTTTTTATATAGATTAAACATTGTATTAGTTTACCATAGTCTGGGTTCCTGGGCATTGATGCATGAGACCATTACTAGCAACAGTTCCACCGGGACCAATTGTACCACAATGTCCATTAGGATGTGGGAATGTTTGGAATGGCATTTTTGAAGGATCCATTTCTTCACGAAAACCAAGTAAGTGGAATGTAGCATATGGACAGATGTCTTCACCATCTATTCCTGAAATTATTCAACGTTTAACCATATCAAAATACATTTTTCATTCAAATATAATTTTTAAAAACACCAAAGCAACTCGCGACAGCAAAAGAAGGCACATAATAGTATGATATGTATGTTAATACTCAACACATATTATGATACTATTAATATTTAAATATTATAATAACAATTGTCAATTATCATATTTAGAGATGTAATTTAACTATTCATAAATTGTTAGCATTTGAAAAAATAGTAATATATTATTCAACAACTTGTAACTATTGAATAATACTCAATAGAACATTGCTATATAAAATTGTAGAATTGTAATTTTATAACTAATATTTCAACTGCAACAGATACTGCTTACACCAATAGTGTTAATTTATTATCAATATAATATCAATTAATACTATCTTCATTTTTAAACATAGCTTTTGTTAATATATTTGTAGATTAAAGCTTCCACACTGTTCTAAATTGGTTTGTAAATGGTTAATGAAACTCTCACACTGCTGATATTAAATAATAAAGCTGCCGTGCAATAGTTGATTGTTCTTTTGTCATCTTTTTTACCTCTACACCTTGTATACATTGTCTCGTCGGACCCTGGACATGGGGGCAAATGCCCCCTACACCTAGGATTACTACCATTTAGTTCTTCATACATATGACGGGCTCTAGGGTTCCATGTACCGTGACCGTGGTAAGGGCCGGGAAAACCTGATTGATGAACGTGACGAGAACAAAAATAATACAGTTAAACGCAAAATAAAAATAAAATCGAGCGGACTCAAATTATAAAAAAAAGCAAAATCATATAAAACAAACATGGACAGTAAAATATTATATTAGTTAACTACAACAATGTACCTCTTTTAATTCTGTCACAAGTATTGTAATTGGAACCTGGAACAGGTGGAAGTTTGCGATTGGGAGGCGCTATGTAACCAAGTTCATCATTGAAATCTGTATGTCTCTTGTCAAGTGTATTACCTCCCATAATCATTGATTGATTATAAACAGTCATATCATCTAATAATAATATAGCATATTTTAATATATCCACACATAAAAATTAACAAAATGTGATATTTTTAAATTTTGAAAATGTTTAGGTCTTTTTTTTAAGTGGAAAATTGTATACATTGAATTGAGTATTGCATACATATATCCACATTTCCTCGCTAAATTCATTGATATTATAAATACACACAATATTTAATATACCTACCAGGAGTATATTATAGCTCGTAATAAATCCAAAAATGCAATTATTTTTTTTATATAGTTTATAAATTAAAATTTTTTTTTAGTATGTATATTTTCTATAGTTTATTAAATATTATTTTTTTTATAACTGTCTAATCTAAGATATCACTGAGCTGTCGTGCTGATCAGTTAAATATACATTATTTTTGGCTGCTTCTCGTATTATACTGTTAGAAGCAGGAGTTCCACATTCTTCATATTAGCCACTCCTGGTATATACTTACTATATTTATTATAAATATTAAAGTGATATTATATAAATAGAAAATGCTTTTGATTTAGAGTTTACGTAGTTAAAGTTAATATTATATACCTCTCAATCTAGTTTGTCCATTTTCATGAACTCTACGAGACCAAGCAAAACAAACCACAATTATACCAACAATAATGACTATAATTGTTGCAGCAGTCGGCACCACTACATTTAAGTCAATCCATTTTGGTATCCATGGTAAGTATGTATAAATGGATGTCACATCTTGTGCAGGGGGAGCAATAGTACCTTAAAAAAAAAAAAATAAATACAACTAACCTTTGATATCCACTCCTCTTTTTCTTAAGTAACATAAGAAGATTATGGCCACAATAATAACTAATAAAGCTGATGTGACTGGTATAACCAGATTCAAATTTGCCAATATGATACGTATAGCAGTATCAGTAGCTGAACCAAAACCGTTGTGATGAACCTCACGAGCTGGGGCAATAGTACCTGGAACAAGGAAATAGGAATGCATTTATATATAAAATTTTTAAATCCAAAAAAAATTGTTCCAAGTACTAATAAAACACCACCTAGTGAGTAAACGGTTTTGGAAGAAAGGACAGATTAAAAAAAAAAATCACTTACCTCCACTTAATGTCAATGATGCAAATTCATATTCAGCCACAGAAAATCCAGCATTATTATGAGCAGTTACTCTCAAATGATACCACGAGGCAGGATCTAAATCAAGTACTACAAAATTTCCTCCAGGTCTTACATTATTCGAAACTTGAGTCCATTCCGATTGCAATCTTAAAAACCACACAAGTACACATAGTTTTAATTTAATTTTTAATTATTCAAAAAAATTATTTTTATCAAATGTTACTTTTTTTTATGTTCTACTACAAAGTATAGCATAGGACAACCACCATCCAACCAAGCATTTAAATGTAATGTTACACTTGTTGCCGATACTTCAATAAATTTACTTGCTTCTGGAATTTTAGGTTTTGAGCCGGTAGTTTTTGTATTCAACAAATCTGATTCATCACCCGTGCCAATTCTAAAATATACATTTTGAATAATTTAATTTGGTCTTCGGCTTGTACGTTTGTAGTTATATTATTCTTACAAGTTGTATGCAGTCACAGCTATTTGATACCGTGAACCACACCATAAATTTTCTAATGTAAATTTATCAGCCTTTGCAGCTACTTGAGCTGTTTGCCAATCGCCAAATTCAGGTTTATATTTTATTGTATATCCATGAATAGGTTCTTTATCAGCAGCATGAGGTTTTAGATTTAATGTTATTGTATTGGATGTTGTTGCTCCAACAGAAACTTCTGGTTTGTGAGGCGGTGCTATAAATATATTTAACATGAATTATCATACTCACATTATGTAATTACTTTTTAAAATACCTAAGACAACAATGTGATGAGTGATTTTATCTTTTCCAAATGAATTTTCCACAAAGCAGGAATATTCTCCAGCATCAGTTCTAGTGACAGATCTAATTAATAGGGAACCTTCTGGTAACTGACGAATACGATCATTGCTCTCAAGGGGTGCACCTTTAACTTTCCATGAAATTTCTGGGGCTGGTACGCCAACAGTTAAACATGGAAGTTTTACATCTTCGCGGTATGTTGCGACGAATGAATCATCAAAAGATGCAATCATAGCAGGAACTTAAAAAAAACCGCAAATATTATTTAACTATTTTATTAACTATAATTAATTGGTAAATACCTCGAGTACTAGGTGCAATAACAATTGATTTGGTCGGTTGTCCTTCACCAATATTAGTCGAAGCTGTGACCCAAAATTCATAAGGATCTTGCTTAATCAAACCAGATGCTTCAAAACTCATTTGATTTGGAGCAACTTTATGTGCCAATGGTTCTTTCTAAAATAATAAAAATAATTTAACTATCTAATTGTACAACTATATTTTTATTGGTATTATTATATCAATTTACTTCATTAGTTTTACCAAAGAAAATAAAAACATTTAAAATATTATCTATATATACATACATCTTTATTATCACTGCTTGGTTTAATGTAAACAGTGTACTGATTGACATCTCCATTAGGCTCTGCGGGAGGTTTCCAACTAACTAAGACTGACTCTGTAGACATAACCAAAGCTTTGAGAGCGGCAGGTGCTTCTGGGACTATAATGAAAACACAAAAAAAATTAGTAAGTTCAAATCTTGAACATTTTATTGCATAATTCTTTACCATCTTGTTCAGTTTGGCAATATATTCTTGGAGCACGAACACCATCTCCACCTGCAGTGAACGCTAATACTTCCATACTGTAATTTGTAAACTTCTTAAGACCATGTAAAATAGTTTCACTTGATACTGTAATCTTTGTGTCTTTTGTACTTTCATCTAAATTTATATAGAAAAAAAATTTATTAATAACATACATATTGATGGAATAAAATTATTATACTTACTAAACCAAGAATCACTAGGTCCATAAATTACTTTGTAACCTTTAATAACTCCATTAGCTGTACTTAGTGGTGGTGATACCCAAGAAATTCTAATGGTTTGAGAAGTCAAAGTTGTACAGGTTGTATCATGTGGTGGTTGTTCTGGCACACCTTCAGAAGTGTATTGTTTAATCTCATCAGACATTGGTCCAGCCCCTAATTTGTTAAATGCTTGAACTACTATCGTATACTGAGTATATGTTCTAGATAAAAGTAAAATAAAAGTAATATTATAATTAAGTATTAAATATTAAATACGAGTTAAATAGGTACACAATGTAGGTGTGCAAATGTTATATGGGCATAAGATATTTATATTTCATAAATATAAAATGTATAAATGTAATATTATACAAATTAAAAATTGTAAAAACTATAAAAAAAAAAAAACAATATAGCTGTTAACTTACTTGAGATTGAATATTTCCAAATAATGCTCTTTTCCTTCTTCTTTACTGAATTCAACAGTTTCAAACACAAATTTATTTTCAACTAATGACGATTGTTTATATCCAACATAATATCCTTGAATTTCACCATTCCAATCACTACGTTCTGGAGCTTTCCACATAACCTTTAGAGTATTTTCATCAATAGGATCAACGTGAATGTTAGTTGGCTTTCCACCAGGAGCTAAATAACAATTAATTTATTGGTTATCACAGAAAATAATGTATACAATGATTTACCTTCTTCTGACGTAATTATGGTTACTGGATCAGAAGGTTTAGAAAGACCTACTCCATTTTCTGCAACTATTCTAAAATGGTATGTAGTAGCTGGATGGAGACTTACTACACTCATTTCAGTCTTATCCCCCGTAGCTTCAACTTTTTCAATGTCTGTTTCCCAAGTGTCTGGTGATTAAATTACAATATAGTTAATGTAAAAAACAATTTTAGTTATTAGACATTTATAAATTATACAATTACTTTTCAACAATTTGTATTCCACAATGTAACGAGTGATAGGCGAATTCCCATCATATGGAGCTAACCAAGACAATTGAACGGTTCGGCCAGACTTATCCAATACTTTTAATCCAAACGGGATCTCAGGCACCTCTATAATATTAAATAAAACAATAATTATACAGGTACAAAATAAATACAATAAATAATGGTAATTGATATATAATGTATACTATTAACCTTGAACAATTAGTTGAACACTCGAATCATCACTTCCAAATGAATTAGTAGCAACACACGTAAAAACAGCAGTATCAATTCGTTCAGATCTTTTGATGCTCAGGTCAGACTTAACTCCATCTGTTAATATTTCTTCACGTATTGTATATCTAAATAAGATAGGTAACAAAAAAAAAAGCCATGCATTAGTTTCTTTCAATAAATTGATATTGTGCTTGACTAAAAGAAATATTTTTTTAATTTTAACTCTGCGTTATATAAGATTCTTTGTATACATAATTCATTTAGATGAAAATATAATACCTTTCTTCTTCCTTAGCATCTAGTCGTTTGTTGTTCATATTCCAAACAATTCCAATAGGTTTCTCTCCTTTTGCCATACATTCCAAAACAGCAGGCTGTCCCTTTTCAGAAGTTTGATTTCTTGCCTTTATCTCAAAATGTGGTGGAGCTTAAATTTAAGTTCAAAAATTAATACATGGATACATCTATGATCTATTATAATTATTTTTGCCACTTACCTTGTACACTGATAGTTATCACCGCAGACAGTCCAGAACCAATTCCATTAACAGCTTCACACAAATAGTGACCTTCATGATTTTTTTGAATGTTATGGATAGTTAATGTTCCTTCGTCAACTTTAATGTCATCACTGCCTGGTTTTAAATCCTTAATATCCTTATAATCTCCTGGAGAATTACCTATAGGACACATATCAAATGAAAGAAATATTTAGTCTTAAGACATCAAATAATCAATTTATAAAATAATACTTACCAATAGCTTTTTTCCATGTCACTTGAGGCTTAGGGAACCCATCAGCTTTACATTCAATTTTTGCATCACCTCCTTGTGCAAAAGCTTTATCAGTAGGTTCGAGTATCCACCTTGGAGGAACTAAATAAAAAAATATAACTATGTAGATAACGAAATTAGATTTAAAGTAACGGAGTAGCAAGAGTCTATTTACATTCAATACTAATTTAATAATTTTGAATATACATTATAGGTGTATAATAAAATATATTCTGAGTGTATGTATTTACAATTAATAAATTAATAAATATTTAAGTATACAAAACAGTATATATCTGAAATGTATAGCGATAACAAAAAAAAAAAAATTGAAACTCTTGCTACTTGATGTTAATAGTTTTTAAAATAAAGCTTTTCTGGTGATGAAATTAAAATATTAAATGTAATGCAAATAAAAGGTATGCTTTTAACGACTTTGAATTCATCACCACACAGAAAAACTTAATTTTTAGTGCGTAAAAGCGTGCTAGGAAATAAAATGCAGTAATAAAACTAAAGGTACTAACTATAATATGTATGTTAATCAGCAAAAAATAATACAAATATGTAGACAGATTACATAATATTAACGTAAAAAACGTAATCAAGTGAAGTAAAATGTATGGGCAAAAAAGAAATGCAACAAAATATTTTACTCTGCGAATTTCAAAGAATCTCAAATTTTCAATGGTTCAATTGAAAAACGTCAGAGAAGCAATAAATTGTAAATTAAAGAAATATAAAAATGCGAAGTTTAATAAATTGGTAGATAAAAATTGAATAAACTGTAATTTGATCTACACGCTGTGCAAATATTAATTGTTGTAAGATAAAAAAAAATGTAGTTGTAGCCGTTGTGGGGTAAATATATATTTTGAAAAATGTCTACACATTAAAAATTGTAACAAACAAAAAATAAATTAACTGTAAAAAACCGTATGATAATAACGTTCCATTAAAGGTATTAATTGCATGCACTTATTATTACGATCAATTCAAGCGACTACACTATAAGCAACAGAAAGGATAGTCTAGGATGGATAATGACAGCTGGATTCAATTTAGGAAAAATATTCTTCTGAATTATTCTAAAGGCGCGATAATTAAAACATAATATGGGCGCGATAACTCCTCAAACTTTCAATATGTAGATGATCACCATATCTATATGTATTATTTTATAAGTACTTGCGTGGCACCTATATCGATACCAAACGAAACCACGTATTGTAAGTTGACGGTCTGGGACGAAAAAAAGTTCGAAACTTGCACACACACACACGTGTAGCCTCATACGTATAATTTATACCTACTACGTACACGTAATAATAAAATATATAATTATTACCTACGTACCTATAATATGTCTATCGGTGCCGAATTCCTGTCAAAAAATTCGACAGACATCATCACACGCGCAAAGATTAAGTGAAGACTGAAGCACGGCGCAGAGAAACCAAACATAATAATAATATTGTACGTCGAATAATCGCCAAGCCAAAAAAAAAACCACGAAATAAAGACGCGACGAAAAACTTGTGAGAAGTATACCGGCCAATTACAATATCGTGTGTTATTCGTGTTTATAGATGGACGGGACCATTTTCCTCCAAAAATAAGATACCGTTTTTCTCTACTGTTTATTTTATTTATTTCCTCCAATAAAGAGAAAGCTAATTTCAATTTTCCTCCACATATTGTTATGAACTAGATCCGTGTCTATTTTTCCAATTATTAAGATCATATAGGTAGTATTAGGTTTTAAATATTAAAATTATTTATTTTGTTTGTATCATGTAGGTACGAAATGATGACACAAATTAGTTGATTTGTATTCATATGTTATAAATAGAAAATTAAAAAAAAATGTACAATCATTTGTATAATATATTTTAATTTTATGTGTGTTATTATATAGTTCTAAATTATTATAACAAATTATATTTTACTATAGTTGATCACAATGATTTAATATTTTAATTTTAGTTTATTTCATATAATTGACGTTTAACTATTTACATAAAAATAAAATTGCAGAACTATATTTTTGTCCGGAAAATGATAGATAAGCACCTTTTTAAATTGATAAGAGCATGACAATTTCTTGTTTTGATAATAGAGGAAAATGGTCAAGATTTATTTTTTTTTTTTTGGGGGGGGGGGGGAATTAACAATGCGGAGGAATACTACGGTATCTTATTTTTGGAGGCAAAAGGCTACGGCCATACATAGGCGTATTATTGCTTTACCCATGACTTTCAGAGTAGCTGTGCGCGAGGCGGAACCAGCTTCGTTTTGTGCGACGCAGCTATAGTTGCCGGCATTTTCCGGCGACGCTCTGGTCAACGAAAGCAACGAAGTCAGTTCGTCCAACCTCTGCACTTTGAGACGGTCCCCGTTAGCCACGTCCGTCAACCGACGGCCGTTGACGGTCCACGAGAAGTACATCGGCGTGTCTCCGGATGATGCGGAACACAAGATTTTCGTCGATCCCCCTTCGTTTAACGTACTATCGGTAATCGAGAACGGGTCGACTTCCGGCTTGACTGCAACACACACACGCGCACGAAAATACCGTCGTCAGAGGACATCATATAAAACAAAAATTAGATGGTAACAATACCTATAACTCTATCGTGCACGATACAATACTGTAAAAAAAAAAAAAAAAATGGCAAAGAGACGAAAATACTATTTGACGACCTCAAAGAGCTCACGTCTCACAGTGGAATGGCCCCGAAAAACGCTTCAACCGAGAATCGAATAAAACACGATGTATAATATCCTATTATCCTCTATCCTAATTAGTCACAATCATCCGTGCCGACAGGTGGGTAGGTACGACTATGGTAAACCGGTGGTTTGTGAGTTACGTGGGATTGTGCTTATGTAAAATCATTTTAATAACAGACTGTTGTAGGTAACATTTTTATTTTTAAAATTATCATAGTGATTTTAACAATAAATATTATTTAACCTCTATCATGAAGAAATATGTTTGAAAAAATGAATTAATAACAAAAAAATAGCGTATTAGGCGACTCGTGTATTCAGATATTTATAATAATTTATACCTACATATTTTTTTTTACAACTACGAGAAATGCCACGATAATGTAATGACGATTTTGTCGATATTCGAGTGAAAAAAAATTATTACATTAAAAAATGTACCAAATTTTGTTGATTTATTTGTTTTTTTTTGTAAAAACAGGCATTTAAATTATATTGTAAAATTAATTCCATTTATAAGTGTATAGGCATAGGGGATAAGGCACCTACTTATATAAGTCAATCGACCATATGTCAAAGTAGTGCGATGGGGGGTGGGGAGACGAACTTAAAAAGTAAGGCTGTGGCAATGGTAGTTTTTGCAAAACGCTAGAAAACATGGAAAATGAAAAATGTCATATTGAAAACAAAGACTACAAAAGCACAACTGCGTAGGCACACGTTCAAATAAAACGTGGTTCTGCAGCCATCGAGGACAAACATTTGTCCGAAGACGAGGGCCGTATATTATATAATACTATGATATATTATTATAAATATATAATTATTATGTGATGGGTGGCAACCGGTATAACTGCGGTAAGGGTGGTTGCAATGGTAGTGACCGCCATGCAGTTTTACCGTGGACATTTAACGCAGCGGTGCGGTCAGCGCGACCGGCCCGATTGGTGGCGACGCACGTATAGTTGCCGGCATGACGGGATGACGAGGCGGCGTCGATGTAAAGCATGGATACTTTGCTTCCCATTTTGTTAACGGAAACGCCGCCCCGGAGTGGCGAGGCGGCCGGGCCGGCGGGGCCGCTGAACGTCCAGAACACGTCTAACGGCGGATCGCCCTCCGAAACGAAGCACGTTACCTGCGTCGACTGTCCGTCGAACACGGGATCGCCGAAGCTGAACGGCTCTATTCGGGGGGCAACTGAAACACAAGCGGTCGACCATCATACCAGACACACAGTGCAGTAGGAACCCGTCTTACGTGGGTTTCTGTGGTTTCCGATGACTGCCTACTATTAATACAGAACTAAAAATAATAATAATGGCTGGTGAATTTTAAAAGTCAAAAAAAATGGTTTACTGTCAAAATCAAAATCGTATTTCACAGTACAAAAAAAATCGATGCCCTCGCACACGTCTTGGACGGGATGAAAAACGACGTTTTCGACTGTATGTGTGTGCAGTATATACACCGTGAACGCGGATTGTGCGTCGTGAATACAGAGTGGTATGCGCGCGCGCGGAAAAGGCTGCAGCTGGACGAAATAACATAATGTATAAATGTATAATATATCATATGACAACAATTGCAGGGACGGGCAACCCAAAAACTTACCAAAGGGCCAGTTTTAAAAACCTCCGAGCCCGCAGGCCGTATTGTATTTGAATGACGATTTTTTATTTTTGTTCTTTTGTTCATTTTTTTTATAAAAAATTATCTTTATATTATTCAGGTGCATTGAAAATTATAATTAAAATATAAATAAAAATAAACGCAATACTGAGAGTCTTAGGCTTATTTCTATTAAATACATTTTTTAAATCTTTTTTATGTTACGGTATATACGGTATAATTACGATAAAAATTAAAAATAAAAATTCCGTACTTGAATAATAATAATTATTATTTTAAATGTATAAAATGTATAATAATTAATTAAATATTAATATATTATGTACCTATAGTGAAACCTCCCCTAACAAACACCTCTAAAACTATAAAATGTTTACAAACTAAACCTTCTGAATAGCGGAAAAAATTTTAGTGACAGAGAGTGTCCGGTATTTAGAGGTTTCACTGTATTTGGAGATTTCTTTATGTGTAAATAAACCAAAGAAAATGTCATTCAAAGCACCTTTATTTATGTACACATTTTCTTATAGATTTTTTAATTTAGTGTGGACCGCTAGTTGCCCATCCCTGTTATATGATTTAGGTAGGTAGATATAAGTATATAACGGATCTTATACGCATTCCAGTAACAAAAAGCGTTCATTCAAGCCACGGCGTTGTACAGGTAGTATTAGGTATAAGGCCATATTTTAGTCGTCGTCGTTTTACCGTGGACGTTCAACGCGGATGTGTGTTTAGAACTCCCGGCTCGATTTTCGACGACGCACACGTAATTCCCGACGAAATACGAAGACGTAGATTCGATGAATAGCATGGACAATTTACTACCCATTTTGTTCACCGATATGCCACCGGGTAACGGTCTCAGTTCAGACTCCTCGGATTTGAGAAACCACCAAGATATATTCAAAGGGGCGTCACCCTCGGACACCAAGCATGTGATTTGCGCCGATTGGCCGGAATATATAGGCTCATCAAACGCAAACGGGACAATACGAGGAGGTACTAAAAAAAAACAAAAAAAAAACGTCCAAATCGTAACGGTAAAAAAACGAGACGAAAAATGGTTATGGTTTTTTCGTTAATCTCGAGGAAATCGATTGATCTTCAAAACTCGAGGGAAACGATCATGGTTTAATATAGAGCCCGGATTTATGTGAGCTAGGAAAAATGCTTAAAAGTGCATTAAATAAAATTCGCGTAATCATATAAAATAAATTGGTAACCAGGAACCGATTTTTTTCTCAAAATACCACGTTGTTGAGGGAATAACGGTGAGAAGATGAGAAGGGTATATAGGTATAGGGTTGGCCAATTAAAGGGTAAGGTAATAAAAATCAAATAATCGTTAAACGAAATAATTGCGAATTTTACGAAACAGTGGCTTATAAGGAGAAACAGGATCGGAATCTATTGTAACTAGAAGCAGAAAACTTTAAAATTTACCTTAAAAAAAAAATGTATAACGATATAATATGTACATAAATCCGGACTCTAATCACAACGGTGTTATACTATTATATATTATTATCGTTGGGAGAAATATCGACAAAATGCAACAACGCGCAGCAACACAAACAAATACAGTATAAGTTCGACAGTCGCCTCAAACCACGGGCAGGTGTTATACGGGTATACGGGCATTACGGTATATAGCTTTAATATAACACTTAATATATAATATATTTATTCGTCACAAGTATTTTATAATTAAGTTGTAACTCGCAGCTGACAAGTACTCGTCACATGCTGAAAAACGTATAGCGACCCGCGGAAAATGCGATCCAACTATATGTATAAGTAAGTAGGTACCGTGTACGTTCAAGCCGGCCGTATAGGACGCCCGGCCGGCGCGATTCGTGACGCTACACGTGTAATTTCCCCGGTGAACGGAGTCGGTGTTGTCGATCGACAACAGACTGGTTTTCGTGCCGATGTTCAGCACGGACACACCCAGGCTGAACACGTCCCGGGGCCCGTCAAATGTCCACGACAACTCCAGCGGAGAGTCTCCCTCCGAAACCGAGCACGCCACTTGGGCGGACTGCCCGGCGAACACCGGCGTGTCCCCGAACGTGAAAGGTTTTATTTTCGGGAAAACTGCAGGTGGGCAGACCAAAACACAATGAAAAACATAAAAAATTATGTATTGGCGTCGGACGGGAACAGAAAATAAAAGAGAACGGACCACCGTCAAACGGAATAATATTATAAACAACATACTATTATAATATTATAATGCGTATGCGTGTAGTACGTATAACCATAACAATGTCATAGCTGCGTACTGCGTGTGTATTATCGATTCACTTGTCACTCAATATTCTTCGACCCAACGTAACCCAAGAAGAGTTCGAGCTAACCTCGTCCGTCTAACCCGGCTGTAACACGATTCCGAAAAATTGCAAAATCATGTAGGTAGATTTTAATAATCGAAATTCATTAACACACATACCTACACTTTCCCCCAAATTAAATTGTTATGTAAGTACTTACACGATTCCGCATGGTTTTAAATTTCACGTTGCTATAGGTACAGAAAATCATGACGTGTAAACAAAACATATATTATTGTAACGTACATATTATGTATATATATATATATATTGTACAATAAACAACTCAGCTGTTCTAAAAACAACATTTTTGTGAAAAACATGATTTTGTTTTACATATACACATGGTGGAACGTGGAACTTATCGTACTTGATATTTTGACTTGGACTTATGGATTATTTTCTTGGGCTTTATTTATAATAAATATTCTATAGACACTGGTTCTTGAGATTTTTACTTTTAAATTATAATATAATACATTTATACATATCATTAACTGTATAATTAATAATAACGAGAGCAAACAAATATAATGGCAACGTTTAAAAATCATGCAGAATCGTGTATATAATATATAATATATATATATATGACATTTTCAAAATGGTGTACCTATATATATAAATGGTGTCGATTATTAAAATCTAAAGGTAAGTTTAATTTAGGTTATGTTAGATTAATGAATACCGAGTTTTCTGCGATACAAGAATCGCTCCGTATACCTAATTATGTATGTCCAAATTATGCACCGTCCAAATTTTCGTCGCAAAAAGTGTTCTGTGTATAGGTACTAGGTAGGTATACGGGATGATCAGTTTAACCGAAGACTACACTAATTGAACTAAACAGATTTATATGTTATAGAAATAAAAAACTAATTTCGCAGTCAGAAGTAAAATAACATTTTTACCTTTTTTTTTAATCATATGCATTTTGAATGTCGGTAAAAAAGTTTTTATTTTATTTATCAATGAGCAAATATCAAAATTCAAAGTTTGTATAATAGCGGAATAAATAGCGGGGGTTACCTACCATTAATAAATACATTACTCCCCTCATCACAGAGACGTATTAAGATTTAAGAGAGGCTAGGTGGGATCACTCTATTTTTGTTATTCACAGATTCCTCGTACTATACGATGCCTCTATGAACATTATATTTTAGAATTTATTGCAGTTGCACTATGGATGTGTATAAGTGTAAAGTGTATAAATGTATTATACATATATTATATACGTTCATACAATCCAAATAAAATCATGACAAATAGTTGTATGTTTACGAAATCTTAAATGCCAGAAGAAAATATTCATAAAAAATGGTCTCTACTAATATTATAAGCTTAAAAATGGATGTTTTAATAAATTTATATAGTTTAAGCATATAAATGGGTTTTGTATGGTGGGACTGGCATATATTTAGGGGTGCAAATCGCTACCTGCAATTTTTTTTATTTTAATTTTTTTTTAGCATTAGTACATTTTTGAAACATATATTGTGAACTTGTTAGAAAACATTTTTAATTCTTAAAATTAAACTTTATAATGAAGTGGAATGGGGGCAAAAATTAGGACCGGGGCTATACAAATCTGAAAACGTCTCTGCAATTCACTCGTCTATACATTTAGATATTGCTGCAGCTAGAAAAATTATACCGTTCAGTATATTCTAAATTTAAATAAATAAATAACTTAAGAAAATGTTATTTTGCTTCCGATCAAATAATATGTAAACATTGAAAAAACTACAGACAAAAAAAAATGAAATTTTTTTTTCATTTAAAATCATTGTAATCCGCAGTTGTCAAAAGCATCGTCTCGCACAGGATATTGACAATTATCTGCTACGATTTCTGCCATATACCTATACTAGTGCGCATGCTAGGTAGTGTACCTATTTATAATAAACATTTACGACGACCCTGCCGCCCGGACTTTTATCAGCGAGTAGTTACCGTTTACGTACAATGACGCGGTGTGGCCCGTTTCGCCGGCCATATTTCTGGCGAGACACGAATAGTTGCCGACGTTCTTCTCAGTCAACGATTCCACGGTTAACGAACTTACTCGACGTCCGGTTTTCGATACGAAAACATTCGCTAAGTCACTGGTCGATTTACCATTGAACGTCCACGCGAACTCGATGGGAATGTCCCCGGAAGACACAGTGCACTGGATCGAAATCGTTTCACCGGCCTCGGGGACATCGTCGCCGAACGAAAAAGGCGTCATCTTGGGGGGAACTTCGAAATGAAATTATTCATGTGTACAAATTACAAGACGTTTATTTTATATTACGTGATAGATAAGGACAATATTAAACATTAACATAAGTACCTATACGTAGTTTAATAAAAAATAGTTTTCCAAAATTAACGTTTCGTACCTATCGTTCATTTTTTAAGATTTCTCAATCGTCTATACACTTTTAAACTTGAATCTGAAACTATTCATACACACCATGGTTATACGTTAGGCATCTGTGTGTTATAGCCTATATATAGGCTTAACGAACAAAATAAACGGAACAATTAAAGGAATCATTTAAATTAAATGGTTAAGGGCCAAACTATAAACAATAAGTACTAGTATTACCAGCTATGAATAAGTTAGACGACAAATAAAATATCAGACGTTAAGTGTTAAGGGTAACACTGTTACAGAGCAACGCTATAAATCACAAGCAACACTTTGAAAATAAAAATGTGTACCGTCGACGTTTATGTAAGTTGAATAGTCATAAGATCCGATTCGATTAGAAGCTATACAGGTATATTTTCCCGTGTGTGCTGCAGACACGATACCGATGGTAAGTACACTAGAACTTGAACCGAGCTTGGTTGTCGTCACGCTCAATTCCGAGGAAAGTTCGTCGTCGTTGAATAACCAGTTGAGCTCTAGAGGTTTATCCCCCTTCGAAACATGACAGTTTAACTGTATGCTATCGCCAGACCTTACTTTCTCGTCAACAGAAAACGGGACGATATGTGGTAAGACTATAACACCATAAAATAACAATTTATAAACTTTAGAATACAGTAGATAATTGTGGAAAACTAAACAACCTACTACATACACCAATAAGAATTTAATATTGTATTATGATTTTCGAAAAAAACATAATCCAAAAACTGAGTATTATTGCAGCTGATACAAAATATAGTTCGATTTCGAATAACCGACAGATAAAAAATATTGAAACAAAAATAAATAGGAAATAGTGTTTTATTATGCTAATGTCGATGAAATCGAACATAGGTATCGGCGATAAGACGTTAAATATTATCACGAGGATGAGATCGCGTGTATTTGTTAAATTGGATAAATTACAGGAAAAAAACTCACCACCTGTTATGTAAGCGTTGTGCTGAGAATAATAAATTATTATGACTTATAATGTATAACGGGACATGCGATGAATATAACAATAACGTTATTGTACCGTTGACCATCAGTTGAGATGTAAACGAGTCGAGCCCAACCGAGTTTTTAGCGACACAAGTGTAATTTCCCCGATTTGAGCCACTGACGGAAGGGATCGATAAAAAATTTGTTGTGTCACCAAACATTTGAGTGGTGACACCCATGTGAGAAGACAGTTCTTCGCCGTAAAAACTCCAAGTTATCGACATGGGTTTATCGCCTTTGGCCACCGAACAAGACAGTTGGACAGACTCACCGGCATTAACAGGTCCGTCTCCAAAGGAAAACGGCAATATTTTGGGTAATACTAAAAATAATTACCAACAACGTCCAAACACTCATTCTTGTATAAATAAAATATATGTTGGGTATGGTAATAGGAGGAATACTATAAACTAAACAAATTAATATTTTACAGTTAGTATTTACATCAGCTACCTGATGATTGTACCTATAGATACCGATTTTGACGTCTAAACTAATAAACGTAATACTTATAGGATAGTCGAAACGGTTTAAACCATTAATCATTATAATCACAATAGGAATATTAAGCTCTGCAGTGCTGTTGTTAGTGTCTCTGTGATAAACTAAACAGTAATATTTTTATGCGTTAACCATGCTGCTATAGTTTTGTTAACACGATCGTTATTCCCGTTTTTTTTTTGTTAAATACCGTAGACCACGAGCTGTGAAGTATACGTGTCGAGTCCGGCATTGTTCTTAGCGATGCAAGTATAGTTTCCTTGATTTGAAGGACCGGCCGAAGGAATAGACAAAAAATTAGTCGCATCTCCCAACATTTGTGTGGTTACACCCATATCTGACGATAAAGCTTCGCCATAAAAACTCCAAGTTATTGACATCGGACGATCGCCCTTTGATACCGAACACACGACTTGAATAGATTCGCCAGAATTTACCGGTCCATCTCCAAACGAAAAAGGTACGATCTTTGGTAATACTGAAATAGGTAGTTCTTATACTAATACATTTAAATGTTCGACATGTACTACCCAATCAATTTTATTTTCAATCGTCTTAAAGGATTTTTTATCATGATTCAACAGAATTAAATTAGGAAATATGTAAATGCATAAATAAAAAAATCATAAATAGGTATAGCTTTAAAAATGATGATCTAAAAAAACATATACATTTTATATATTATATAGTAAATCTAATAGTTACTCTAAATTGGGGAGTAAAATCACTACCATTTACTAAGAGCTGAGCAGTAAAAGAATCATTTCCAGCTGCATTTTTTGCTAAACAAGTGTAATTCCCGCGGTTAGAAGGGACCACCGATGGTATAATCAAAACATTCATCGAATCTCCAACAGGCATAGTACTAACACCCATATTTGATGATAATTCTTCGCCATAAAAATTCCAAGTAATACGTAAAGGTTTATCACCCTCCATAACAGTGCATCCGACTTGCACAGGGTTTCCAGCGTTGCTTGGTAAATCACCAAAAGAGAATGGTAATATTTTAGGACGAACTGTAAGAATCAATATATAATATTTCCAAATGGCTGTTTCACATTTCTATAAAATTGTAAATTACTTATCATTTTTAAAATAAACTATTATTTTTTAATAGGTACATAACTATATATTTATATGTGATGATGAAATATTTTATTATGATGAGAAAATGGTTATATTTCTTACATAGATTCATAGATTCAATTTTAAACGCCATTAGGATAGGGTTAGGATAAAGAGTGTTGCACTATATACACATATAAAAAATAGTTAAACCCGGATAATATTGGATACCGTTAACTAAAAGTTGAGCTGTAAATGAATCAAGCCCAGCTGAATTTTGTGCAACACAAGTGTAGTTTCCCCTGTTTGAGGGAGCAACAGATGAGATAAACAATGCGTTCATTGATTCTCCAACGGGCATGGTACTAACGCCCATGTCCGATGACAGGTCTTCACCATAGAAATTCCAACTAATACGTAACGGTTTATCGCCTTCTGAGACTGTACATGCAACTTGAACAGTATTTCCAGCGTTGCTAGGTGTATCACCAAAAGAAAATGGTAATATTTTTGGACGCACTATAGAGTAAGTAAAATTATGTGTGCAATTTTTTTTTGATTAACAATACACATCTAATACAATCACAGTATAATTAAGTTTTGTCGTTTATTCAGTGCCTAAACATACAAAATTCTAAATATACAATTCATAAATTTTTTAAACGATAAAAGGATTAAATAGGAATCAGAACTGCTGCACTACTAAACGATAGTTGCGTGTATAATAAAGAGTATAGGTATAATGTATACCATTAACCAAAAGTTGAGCCGTATATGAATCATATCCAGCAGGATTTTTTGCAACACAAGTATAGTTTCCTCGATTTGAAGGAGCAACAGATGGAATAAACAAAACATTCATTGAATCTCCAACAGCCATGGTGCTAACGCCCATGTTTGACGATAGTTCTTCACCATAAAAATTCCAATTTATACGCAACGGTTGGTCACCTTTTGCAACCGTGCACCCAACTTGAACTTTATCACCTGCATTACTGGGATTATCTCCAAATGAAAATGGCAAGATTTGTGGTCGAACTGCAAACGTACGTGTTAGCTTATCATAACTTATAAGGTTATATTAATAATGATTAATGATCAATGAAAACTATTTATGATACTACCACCGAGAAATAAGTTTATTATTAGGTAATGATTTTTAGTATTTAGATGATTACCCTAATATCTGTTTGATAGACTGACAAAGAAAAAATGTATTTAGAAAATATTGTCAAGTTACCTCGAGGATAGACACCTACTGGAAGAGGAATGCTGCATCATCTACAATAAGCATACTAAGTTTATTTAAAACTGCTACCATTAACCAACAGTTGAGCTGTATACGAGTCATATCCAGCTGAATTTTTAGATACACAAGTATAGTTTCCTCGATTTGCTGTCCCGACAGAAGGTATAGACAAGACATTCATCGAATCACTTACAGGCGTTGTAGTAATACCCATATTAGACGATAACTCTTCCCCATAAAAATTCCAACTAATACGTAAAGGTTTATCGCCTTTAACAACAGTGCAGACGACTTGCACTGAATCACCAGCATTGCTTGGTGTTTCACCAAATGAAAATGGAAGGATTTTTGGGCATACTGTAAACAGTTCAAGACATTTATCAAAATAATGATTTCTAGACATATTATAATAAATTCATATAATTTATCTCATAAGTAAATATTAAAAAAATTAATTTACTTTTAAATAATTTCCCACCAACAGTCTAGTTAGGAATACTTTTTAAATGTATTTTAAATACAAATTACTAATTACCTATTTTAATATAAGTATTATTATTTAGTTGATCAAATTTAGTTAATATTTTGAAAGTTAAAAGATAACATACATTTGACAAACAAGTACTTATTTTTAAATATTTAAATAGGTTAGAATATAAGAAATAGGTACTTATGTTTAAGTAAGTTGTTAAGAACAATAATTTGAAAATAAATCAAAGCAAATAAATTATTTTAATATGAAAATAATATATGTACTAGCAACAACTAATCATGTTATTTGAAAAAAAAATGTTATATACCTTCTAAATAATTGTTTGAATACTTAACAAGACTGCTTATCAACAATATTTTGATCATCAGCAATTTGGAAATAGCTAAATACCGAATGCTCAATAATTGTGCACTTATGGGACAAATAAATCTTCATTTATCTATATTATATTGATAATATTCATTCTACTATATTGTTAAATAGTATATTATTTTATCTCTGTCACACAAAATGACTCACCTTATTATAATTTTTGCAAGGTTTACATAATAAAATATTCTGAATTGCAATGGACTAAGAAGCCTATTGGCTATTAGTTTAATACTTTTTTCTTAGTGTTGTAAACTTTTTACATTAATTTAGTATTTTTATACAAAGGATAAGAAGGAAAATAATGTGGTCATTATCCATTGAAAAACAAACTACTGAAACTATAATATATGCCATCATTAAGTTATATAATCAAACGATAACTAACATTTTTTATTTAAACAATAATATTGTACCATTAACTTTCAAATATGCAGAATAATAATCCATTCCTACGGCATTCTGTGCCACACATGTATAATTTCCACCATTAAGAAGACCAGCAGAAGGAATGGATAAAATATTTGATCTATCACCCATAGAGCTAGTATAAACTCCAGTCTGAGATGATGTAAGTTCTGTTGTCTGGAAATACCACGATATTCTTAAAGGCTTATCGCCTTTAGTAACAAGACATGTTATTTGTACTGGTTCACCAGCAAAAACTGATGACTCAAATTCAAATGGTCTTATTCGAGGAGGCACTGGAAACCATGAAAATCATCTACAGTTTAGAATTTCATGTTTCAATAATTCATTTTTATAACAAACTTACATGCGTATATATTTACAAACATTCTTATCTTGTCCGTAATTATGATTCATTATTTATTTAATAGATAATTAGGATCATATTAAGGAATATACCTACTCGAACAGAAATAGTAGGGAAATAAAGAATGTGTATACGTATGTATTGCGATAAGCATAAATGTACATAAATTACTTAATGTTTATTGAAATACAAATAATTGTTGCATAATATTCTATATTGTACCATTTACTTCCAAATATGCAGAATAAGAATCTTTTCCAACGGCATTTTGAGCTACACATGTATAATTTCCACGATTGGAAATAACAGCCGAGGATATTGACAAACTATTAGCTTGATCGCCCAGATTATTAGTTATTATACCAGTCTGGGGAACTGTTAGTTCTTTGCTTTGCAAGTACCATGATATCCTTAAAGGTTTATCACCTTTCGTTACCAAACAAGTCAACTGAACTGGTTCACCAGCATAGACAGCCGATTCAAACTCAAATGGCCTGATACGCGGAGGTACTAGAATTTTTAATGTGTTATTTTATTACTTAAAAATGTAAATCTTACATCCATATGTAATCGATTTTAGTTATAATAGTTTTTAAAAAAACTAGATCATTGTTTGCATCAGTAGGTATTCTATTTTAAGGTTGTATCAATTAAAAAATAAAAAGTGTCATAATTTAAATTTATAGGAATAAATAATGAAGGAATATGTTACATACTTATCACAAACTAACTACAAGAACATCAAAATCCAAACACCATAATTGGTTGCATTGAAATTATTTTAGAGGTTCCAGATAAACAATTAAAAAAAGCTTTTAACTTGTTACAAAGATTTTGAATAGTAAAAATCATGTCCAAGTTTGTACCATTAACTTCCAAATATGCAGAATAATAATCCATTCCAACGGCATTTTGAGCCACACAAGTATAATTTCCAGCGTTGGAAAGACCCGTAGAAGCAATAGATAAACTACTCGCTCTGTCTCCCATTGTACTAGTTGTGATGCCAGTTTGAGATGTTAATTCTTTGCTGTGTAAATACCATGATATCCGCAATGGCTTATCGCCCTTAGTAACAAAACATGTTAGTTGCACTGGTTCACCAGCAAATACTGCTGATTCAAACTCAAATGGTCTGATGCGTGGAAGTACTGTAAATATTTTATATTTCAAGAAGTTTAAAATTGAGGCACTTCCCACTAAATTCGATATAAATTTATAAACCCGAAATAATTTTCAGAAATCACAGAATCACAGAAATTATGGAAAAGTCTTGTTATAATATTTATATTTATTAGATACCTAATAGCGATGTTTAATGTGATACTATTTACAATATTTGCGAATAATAGGAATGACATTGAAGAGTCAGTTAAAAATGAGAATTATGTTGGTAATAAATGAAAATTATGAAAAATTGAATTGATTTTTAAATGATTGAAACAGTTTATCTATACACAAAACACATAGTCTGTACAGCCTTAGTATATATTACTATCAATAAATTGGGTAGTATTATACAAAAAATCTAGTAAGGTTTTAAACAAAATTATTAATGAAGAGGGTTTCAAAATCCAATCTAAAGAAAGGTAGGTATGGAATTTGTTTTTTAAATGCAACAGAATATAAAAATTAAATAAAAGTATGAACTGTAATAACACTAAAATGTATTACTATACAGTAATCTATACTCCAGTAACTCAAACATTTTGTTAGTCAAAAACAGTGATTTAATTGTTTGTTGTCACTATGTGTGATGAATTATCAAAGATTGCCCAGTGGATTTTTAGAACATTTTAATTTATAAATAAGATTATTAACTATATTTATTATTAAACTTTCAAAGATTTAACCTATTTAGTGTCTACTTATTGTTAGTTAAATCATATACTCAAACAATAATTTTTATTTTTATTATTATTATAAAAGTTTGGAAATTATTGGTTATTTGTTATTTGATATGTAATAACTAATAACAATTCTTTGATACATAATAATTTTTGAATTCAAAATTAATTTTTTCACAAAAAAAAAGACTTTTTGAAAATATGGACAAATGTATTGAAATAATTCTTTTTTACAAAATATATAATAATAGGATGGAATAAGCTTCGATACCTAACAAGGCTTTAAAACTCTGGACATGCAGAAGTGCTGGAAGCTAAATAATACTATTGTGCGAGTCCAAACTGATGATCTTTACCGTTGACCTTTAATTCTGCTGTGTGTTCGATAACACCAGCTCGATTTGTTGCTATACATGTATAATATCCTCTATGATATTCAGTTACAGACGGTATTTCTATCATGACAATTTTTTTTCCTATACGATTAAGCAATATAGGCTCAGGCAATGATCTCACTGTTCCACCATTAGCACTTTGAAAAGTCCAAGAGATGTTAATTGGCATATCACCTCGTGCTACATGACATGTTAACTGAGCGTTATCGCCAACACTCAACTCGCCATCAACAGAAAAAGGCATTATTGAAGGGGGTACTAAAAATTGTAAGAAAAGATGTCATGAATAAATCAAAAGTATTATTTAGTGTATAGTATTCTAAATTATAGTATAATTGTAGTTAAAAATGCATGGAAAATGGGAACTAAATAAACAAAAAGCATAATGTGCCAGTGCTAATGTTGCGTTGTTAATTTGAATTTTCAAAATATGCGCCTCTGTATACCATTAACCATCAAAAGTGCAGTTTGATTGACAATTCCTGCTCTATTTGTCGCTATACACGAGTAGCTTCCTCGATGATATTCTGTTACTGTAGGTATCTCTAACATTGTTATTTTTTTTCCGATTCTATTTTCTATTATTGGCTGTGGCATAGGTTGTATACGACCATCTGGACCTTGAAATACCCATGTTATTTCTAATGGTGTGTCACCTTTTATTACATGACAAGTGAGCTGAGCAGTTTCACCAACATTCGATTCACCCTCGAACGAAAATGGTTTCATCAACGGTGGTACTAATAACAAGTACATTGTTTTAAATATTGTAGGAAAATAATATGAAGAGGAATAATTTATTATTTTAATCTAAAAAATTAACTTTTAACGCCATATTGCCAACAGTTAAGAGTAAGTAAGTACAGCAGACATGCTAAATTATTTTTTTATTTGTCCTCCTTAATTGTTTACCATTCACAGACAAAACAGCAAATTGTGAAACTCGATCTGCACGATTATTTGCGGTACATACATATGTACCACGATGAAACTGTGTTACTACAGGTATCTCAAGTACAGCTATTTTCTTTCCTATCCTATTTATAGTAGTAAGTTCAGGAAGTGGAACTGAACGATTGTTGCCATCCAAAAAAGTCCAAAACAATTCAAGAGGCATATCACCTTTGCTCACATGACAAGTTAACTGGGCATTATCACCAGCATTGGTTTCTCCGTCAAATGAAAATGGTAATATTACAGGTGGAACTAAAAATTATGCATATTGTGTTCATTATACTATCAGAATTATGACAAACTTTTCATCTTGATGGTTAAATTAAACCAACAACTAAAATGCACTTACCTGGAGATATAATAAATAAACAAATATGGTTGAGACTTAAATAATTTGACTATCATCGAATCAAAATATTATAATTTGATAATCCTAACTTAATAATATAATGTATGTAGGTACTGATATAAAACAACCTATAAGAGTTCTACTAATTCATTTTTAAAATATACACTATAATTCACGTTGATATTATTTGTATTTTTTATTTCTGTTGTATATTATTCAAAGTATTAAAAATCAATAAAAATAAAGTATATTTTATTTTATTTTTAATATTTTGGAAGGTATTAACTGTGTAATACTTCTACAATAAATTGATTATGAAACATTAGTTATTTTTAATGAATCATATATTTTTAATGAAAGCTAAATACCAACTTTCATATATTTTCATTCTCCATAAACTCTTTTATTTTTATGGTTTAAAATAATCATTATGATTTTCTGAAACAATTATACTTTATAATCTATTCTTCATATTTAAATTGTTATCTATTAAGAATTTGTAATTTTCTTGTCGAATATAAGTTTTGTTTTAATTCTTAATAATGCTTTTTTCTTAAATTATGATTAAAGAAAAACAAAAAGTTGTGACCTTAGGTTTGGACGTTTGGTTACGATAAAATGATGACAATTAGACATTAAATTGTTCTAGATAATTTGTTTTAAATTTTTATCATTTTAAGTGAACAGTAAATTGATTGAGTGTATTTATCATGATATGAAATACAAATCCAAATCGTTTAATATAAAAAAGTTTTTTTGTAGATATGAAGAACAGATTGAGTAAATTATGTATAAAATGTGTAATCAAATATTAACTTACCCATCACTTGCACTTCTAAATTTCCTTTAGCAGTATGTCCTTGGGCATTTCGAGCAACACATGTATAAGTAGCTTGATCTGAAGACCTTTCAACATTTTCAATAATCAAAGTGCCATTTGGAAATACTTTTTGCTTGCGGTTGATAGGAAGTTGTCGATTGTCTAATAAATTTAATTGTATTTAAATAATTATATAATTAAACTAACATAGTAAGTTGAATATTGATTAATATAATGTATAAATGTCTACCTCTTTCCCATGTGATTGATTCCAATGGGTATCCAGCAACTGGGCAAGTAACAAAAAGATTTTCTCCAGACACTATATTTTTCTTATCCATTGGTCTAATAAAAGGAAGACCGTAAACATTGAGGTGTGCAGTATGTTCAGCAGTACCAACTTTAGATACAGCTACACATCTATAGTGACCTCCATCATTAGTGTGGACTGATGAGATATTGAGATATGAAACTACTTCTCCTGCCATTGTAATATGTTGCCCAATACGAAGTCTAAACATATTATTTAAGTAGAATACAATTTATTAGAATTATAATTCTACAAACCGTTCTGTACTGCTAAGCCGTTTGGAATCTAATTCCCAGTTAATTTCAGGAGTAGGATTTCCTGATGCAATACATTTCAAATGCAAAGAGACTCCTGGCTGCATAGTATTATCATTGAAATATTCTTTAATATGGGGTGGCTCAACTGTTAAGACATTAAAATTAAATTATTTTAATATAAAAACAATAATAATGAAAGGCTACATACATCTTCCTCCTAATTTGAGTTCCGCACTTCCTTGAGAGCTCTCTTGTTCATTCCTTACAAAGCATTGATACATTCCTTTATCTTCCTTGCGTACAGAATCAATTCTTAATACTCTTCCATCGTGAGAACTTAACCGTTTACCATCCTTTAACCAAGAAATGGTTTTTACTGGATTCCCTTCATAGTTGCAAGTCAGAGTAGCAGGTCTTCCAAAATCCACAGTTTGAATGGTAGGTTCAACAATTGCATTTAATGGAGCTAAAATTTACAATCATATATTATAATACTCAATAATAATTATTGCAATTCAATGAAAATAATAAATTTTCTAAAAACATATTTTATAAATAAACTTACCTGTTACTGTCAGTACGGTTTCTACACTTTCACCACCAACAGAATTATTGACAACGCACAAATATTTGCCTGAATCATCTACTTTAGCTTCACGTATTATCAATGTTCCAGAAACTTGTTTAATTCTATCATCTAATGTCACGGCTTGTTTTTTGTTCGATCCTTCAATAAACTTGTACCACCTGTCCACAAATATACTCATTATTGAATAATTTTGTGTTTTTTTTATCATAATATATTTTAGAAGTGTGACTTTTTAAAAAACTAATTGATTAATATTATGTTTTATACTTTAAAGTTTTGAACATCTAAATAAGTAATTATTCAATATTTAAAGTCACATTTCTTTTTTGTTTAAATAAAAAAGGCAATTTTATAAAGTCTTTGTTTGAAAGGGATTTTTCACCTGTATTAATAACTATTATTAATATTAACATGAATTCTTAGATAAAAATTAGGATGACTAAAAATGATAGGTACAAAAAGTTTTTTAATGAACATTCATTTTGTTATACCTATGTTACAGTTTAATACAAAATAAAAATAAACAAAGTCAATTTTTTATTTAGTTTGGAAAATAAGAAGCAATTAAGTATGCAAATTCAACATCTTATTTTAGTTAGAGTTTTGAATTGCATGATCACCACAGATAAAAAATTAAAAATAACAAACATAATTTATCAATTTTGATTTATAGAATAAATTAACCAATAATAAACATCCTATATTATTTAAATTATTAAATCTTAATAATCACACAGAGTATTAAATAAAACAAATAAAATAAATATGAAATTTGGAAGAACTGTATATGTTTTTTGATAAATCCATAACCCATATTGTGCAATGTCTGTTAATACCAATGTTTTATATCAATTTTTATTTGGTAACTGAATTACTTCTAAGAACAAGTATTAAATATCAACGACCTTACAAAATTGACTGGAACTAGAACTGGGTATCTTTGAGTGGGATAGAACTACAGAGATATACTCAACACTAACTTATTTTACATAAATTACTTGATTACGAAAGTCTGTTAGTAACTCCAGTAGAATAACTATTAATTTATCACTGAGGAATTTGAACAGAAATAGGAGTATATTTGAACATAAGTCATAACTTACTCATATTTGGGAATGGGAAAACCTTGACCAGGGCACAAGAGTACAGCTTGTCCATTAGCAATAAAATGATTTCCTTCAAAACGTTCTTTAGAAACTTTACCGGCAATATTTGAACGTGGTTCTGTAATTTTGTGCTTTTTTTATTTGAATAATTTAAGTATAAATTAACAGGACAGGGAACCCCAACTAAATATTTATGAACACATTAAAACACACAGATTTTTGAAGCATTTTTACTTTATGTATATTGTTCCCAATAGTTCCAACTTTCAAGTTTTTATAGGTACCATTTATAAATAAATATATTACATACCGATATATGGGAATAGGAAAACCAATCACATTGCAAACAATAAGGACATTTTTTTTTAAAGCAGATGTTATTAATTTTCCTCCTTCATATTTTTCACCAGGAGCTTTTGGAGATAAATTTCCTGTAGGCTCTGTAAATTTATTTAAGCTAGGTGATTTGTATAAGGTAGGTATGTCAGATATAAGATTATAAAACCCAAATGTTAGGTAAATACTATTTTTTTTTTCTTATAAGCATAATATAATTTAATTTTTAAATTAATATATAAATATTTAATTACATTTTTGAGGTGAAGAGTAAGTCTTAATTAGGTATATATTATATAGAAATTTCAGATAATCTAATGTAAAAAGGAAGAGTCTAAATGTGATAATACAGTGCCTGACATTTTACTTAACCAGACTGATTACAATACATACAAATATTATACTCAATCTACATACCGAAAATAAGGGACAGGGAATCCCTGAGCCGAACAAACCATTGATATATGAGATTCAATCATAAATAGTTTTCCAATTAAAATTGCAAGTTCTTCTTTTTTAATTTTTGGTGAAATACTTGTTTGGGGATCTAAGAACATGTATGGATATGATAATACAAAGTAACTATCTAATGGAATAAATAATAATTGTCATCAATATAGTTCCTGTCATAATGAAGCCCGAAATATAATTAATACATTATTACTATTGACTTTTTAAAGTTATGTTAAGTTAGTGTATAGTTAGTTGTACATTTTAGTTCCATAAATCTACCTGAAAACAGGCACTGGATGACCTTGAGTCTCACATAATAACACAATATTTTGTCCAAAAACCCCGTCAACATGGTCAAACTTTGATTTTGTTGGTACTTTAGGAATCACTGTTCCTATTGGATCTGTTCAACAAAACCATTTAGTTGGTTTAATGTTTTTATTTATTTAATATGCACCAATAGCTGATAGTATACATTAAAATAACTTTCGATAGGTATTATTTAAAAGAATTTTAACCACAAGGAAAACAAATATCAAAAAAAAATATTTTAGGACAAAATCGAAAATAATCAGTTAAAACAATATGAAAGAGATCATACATTTGAAATAGAGCATATTTCAAGTACCTTATGAGTCATTATTACATTCTAAATTAAGAGAGATTAATTTAAATATAATTATTATACCTTTTGATACTGAGACTAAAAACTGTAAAACAAAGTTAGTCATACATTCATTACTATAATTAATAGTTAATATTAAAAATTATCAAGTTATCATTTATTATTTTTAAAAATTATGTTAATATTTCTGTAACATGGTAAACCAAACTCTACTCAGAATGGGTTTATTATTTAGTTTTAAAAAATATGATTTATCAATTCATTCATTTATAAGAACAATACACTACTCTAGTGCCAAAATCTTGGTCCTCAGAATCTTGTCAAAATATTGGTAAAAATACCAATTTAATTCAATACATTTATTTTTTTTTTTATATAAATACCTATATAAAATCTTTTTTGAAAATAAGTTTTTAGAGCGAACATTGTTATTAAAAGTAAAATAAATAATTTATTCAAAATTATAATAACAGTTTTGAGTAATATTTACCGAAAATTAGGAACTGGGAAACCTTGAGCTTGACATTGTAGACCAATATTAGCATTTAGTGATCGAATGTATGCTGTAATTTTTGTATCAGTTGAAAAACTAGGAGATTTCATCCCAATTGGTTCTAAATAATGTTTGTAACAGATAAAACAATAAAAATCTGTAATAATTTTGAACTTCTCAAGAAAATTGTTTAATTACATACAGCTACATAAACTTTATTCATACTATTATACAATATTCGTCTAAATCTAGTTGGAATTTTAAATATTAAAACATTTTATAAGCATAAGGCTATACTTTGATCTTTAATTATTTGTTATGGAAAAGTTTTAGTCAAGCGCTAAAGGTTGTATAGTTTATAAATATTTAATCTATAAAATTTAGTGCAAAACTATTAGATATTATAAATGTAATTTGTTTTATTGTACGTTTAGTATATAGTAATAAACTTGTTTTAATAAAAAACTTTGAGTAGGTAGATGAATGTTGGTTTTCATAAATGATAACAATGTTTTTGTTTTGTTTTAATAAAAAAAAAAAAATAAATACATAAACTTTTATATTTCATAAAGAATTAAATTTTTTTATTGTGACTAATGAAAACCATTTACTATACCGTATAGTTGCAATCGGGTATGCTTGAACTTCACATAAAAGAGCTATGTTAGAATATTGTACTCGTTCAAAAGAATGAATTTTATCGTCACTTGCAAAAGTGGGTTTTTTAACACCAACAGGTTCTGGAATTGTTTGGATACTCATTTAATGACAATTTTAAACCTAACTAAACAAACCTGTATGCAGGTATAGGGTACGCTTGTAGTTGACACCACAACGACACGTCTTCATTCGCATATCGAAATGCATAACGACTTCTTTCATCCAAAGCTAATGATGGAGGTTTGGCACCCAAAGGTTCTGGATTTTACAGTTTAAAAATCGATTTAAATTAATTTATTTTCTTTAAATGTCTTAAATATTAACTAGTTTATTGTAATTATTTTAAGTTATTGTATTTTGTTCCATATTATCTAACCTCAGCTAAGACTTAAAATGTATTGATATTTATTTTTGTATTTGGTACTTATAAATAATTACTATACATGAAAAATTTTTTTTTATGTATTACCGACCTGAAAGACGGTATAGGAAAAGCCTGGGTCTGGCAAAAAAGTGTTATATATTGTCCAGAATGACGTACAATTGTTCTGCTTTTATCATCTGGTGCAGTAGGGGCTTTAACACCAACAGTGTCTAAAGAGGAAACATTTTATCAGGTCAAAGCATATTTCCTTATAGTAATATTATTCCACAATGTTAAAAAATGAATAAAATTCTAATAAGAATTTAGAATTTTATATTATAACTCATTGAGTACTTTTTTGATTAGCCTTACCGAGATAAAGGAACTGGGGAACCTTGGGCCAGACACAGTATACCAATCTCTTTTTTAATTTGTCTCTCTATCCAACTACGTTTTATGTCAGATGACAGTGAAGGAGCTTTAACACCAACCGGATCTATACAAAGTTAAGTTACCACAATCAAGATTATATTATTTCAAACCTGAATGCTGGGATAGGATATCCTTGTGCATCACATAATAGATTCAAATCAGCAAAAGACTTCATTTTAAATTTGTATGTTTCTGATTTGGCGGAAAAGGCAGGAGATTTTAAGCCCACAGGCTCTAAAAGGTACAGCATCAAAATAAGTTTTTAAAATTATTGTATAATGGTCTCACCTGAATTCTGGGATAGGATATCCCTGAGATTGACACAGTAAAACAATAGCATTCTTAGAACTTTTTCTTAAACGAGTACCTTCAAAATCTGAAGATAGTGTAGGAGATTTAAATCCTATGGGTTCTGGATATAAATTTAAAAAATTACTTTAATGCTTATTTGTATAAACCAAGTTGAAATCTGAATGTTGGAAACAAGGTAAGTTTTTTTTATAATTTGAAAACAGATAATTTCATAATAATTTATAAGCATTTTAAGAATAAAATAGTGTAAGTTAAAAACGATTTAATACAAAACAGTACCCTTATAAAAAAAATGTTAAACAATAAATGTTATTTATTTTATTCAAATCAACAAAATAATAGAATTTCTAGTGAATTAAAACAGAAAAAATCTTTAACTACCTAAATATAATTTCATAATAATTTTTTGTTTTTACCAATAACCCAATCATAACCCTACTTAGTATACCTCACAGAATTCATAGTTAATTTGTTTAAAAAATAAACTTATTATAATTTACTATTTAAACAATGAACAATACAAACAATTATTTTTAACAAAATATTTTTGGTAATAGATGATTAATAATTTCTATTTTATTACCTAATACATAATATGATAACTATATTATTAATTTTGGGGCACTTTATTTTTATAGAAATAAGATCGTTTTTTTTTGTGTTTTATCATTTTGACTGCTATAATCATTTAGTTTTAACTAGAAGTAATAAAAAATAAAAAATTGGAAGATTCACATCAAGTTCTCACCTAAAATCGGGTACAGGATATCCTTGTGATTGACACAATAAAACAATTGGACCTTTTACTCGTTTTTTTAACCCTGTACTAGAAAAATCTGAAGATAATGTGGGTGCTTTATAACCAACAGGTTCTGAAAATTCAGTAGGTATATGTTAATTTTTTATCTTGAAAAAAAATATATACTATTCTATTTTCTTTGAACCCAAATGCCAGTGAAAGATTTACCCATGCGACTAAAATTCACTTAATTTAAAAAAAAAACTCTTTCACGTTTTTATTTGTATGTTATATGGAAATATATTGACAAAATTCTCTCACCTATGATCGGGAACTGGATATCCTTGTGATTCACACAACAACACAATATCAGATTTAGCCCTACGGTTAAATATAGTTCCTTTTGAATCAGATGAAAAAGCAGGTGATTTTATACCAACAGGCTCTAAAAATTATTGGATAGACAAAACAATGTACATTCTATCATGGAAATACATGTAAAAACAATTTTTCTTCAGCCAAAATGTTAGAATAAGGTAAGTCCACTTTGTTTAAGAATTTTGTGACAAGAATTATTGAAAATCAGAAATTTTTTTAAATATTTTATGTGAATTAAAACGAGTAAAATATAATAACATTGTGGAATAATCTCACCTGAAACTTGGGGCAGGGTACCCTTGTGCTGAACATAATACTGATAAATCATTATTAGACCTTTTTCTATACCTTGCACTTTCTGCGTCAGATGAAAATACTGGCGACTTAAGACCTACTGGCTCTATAAATATTATACCAAAAGATTTTATTATAAATGCCTAACTGTACCTGAATGAAGGGATAGGATAGCCTTGAGCTTCACAGAGTAAACTTATACTGTGTGAACTTTTTTTCTTGAATCTGGATGTTTCATCCTCTGATGGAAATGTAGGTGCTTTAAGACTATACGGTTCTGGAAGAGGTAAATTCAGAGATTGTCTAGCTTTTTTATTTTTATTATTATTGATAATTTAAACTATAAATTATTATATGATAATTTTAGTATACTATGTCTGTTCATTGCCATATAATAAAAATGTCTATAAAATTGTATTAAGTCAAAACTTCTGAATTTTGTTACCTGTATTCTGGGACTGGGTACCCTTGTGCCGAGCAAAGTAAAGAAAGATGTTCCAATAAATTTTTAACAAACCAACTGGACTTTGAAGAAGACGGAAATGTAGGAGACTTGAATCCTACAGGTTCTGTTTTACCCCAAAATATATATAAAGAATAAGTCGATCAAATATTTTACCTGAATGTTGGTACACTGTATCCCTGTGCCAAACATAATAAACTAATACTTTGATCCATTTTTTTTATGTAGGTAACAGATTTAGCTTCTGATGGAAAACTTGGAGCTTTTAAGCCAATAGGTTCTATAATCGAAACCAAGAAATGTCATTATACTCGTAATAATAATTTTTGAAATGAAATACAATTGTTTGAACAGGGGTCTCTGCTAATTGCATTAAAGCTCAAGACTAATGCACTTAACAATTAAAACATTATTAATTATTTCAAATTGCAAGATTTATACCTATAAGCGGGAACTGGATAACCTTGGGCTGGACACAACATGTCTACACTTTGCAATACCCTTGATTTGAAAGATTCTGCCATCATTGGAAATTTAGGTGCAGTCGAACTTACTGGTTCTAGTATTTTTTAAAAGGAACATTTAATTTAGGTTTTTATAATGCCCTACCCACCTTGAAATTGGTACAGGGTACCCTTGTGAAGGACAAAGCATATCAAATGAACTATAAAGTTGAATTTTAAATCCTTGAATATTTGTTGTTGACGAGAATTTTGGAGCAATACTAGTAATGGGATCTAAAATAAAATAAAATGCAAGACTGTATAATATTATATAGCACAGTAATGATTATTTTTTACAATTATTTTGTTTAACTGGTTTTCCTAACCTTTATACTGATGTGTCTTAATAAATTTATTCTATTCAAATGCTAGTCCTTACCTGTATGTTGGTACTGGATGACTTTGAGCAGAACAAGTTAACACAAGACTTTGTCCTGATCTGAACTGATAACTTTTACCAGTTTCCAAAGAAGCAAATTTTGGAGATGAACTACCAACGGGGTCTAAGAAGTGATAAAGTATTTTCTAATGTTATGATAACAGAAAAATGAAATAACTTAATTTGTAGCAATATTTTATTTGATTTAATACTTTGCACAGCTGACTTGTGCTTTAATGTGTCGCAGGGGTACCCTATCCCAACATTCAGGCTTCATTTTCAAACACACATTTTTCAGAAAGCAAGTTTTCTTTATATTTTTATAGAACAAAATATTTCACATTTCTTCATACACAGTACAAACATTACTATGTTAAATAAATGAAATATAATACTATTATGTTAAATAAATGAAATTTAATACAATTATTATTATTATTAGTCATGAAACATTATTTAATGACTTAAAAATCTGGCAAAACTAAAAAATATGTGTTTGAGTTTATTATTAATTTAAAAATATAAAATTAAAAAGTAATTTTTTACTTAAACCATTGATGCATTTAATATTGAAAATGAAAAATATGTTAAAACATTTTTGATTTTAATTAAATCTTATTTGCATAAAAACATTAAAATAAATGCAACAATGATCGTATTATATATTATTTACTATACCAAATAGCTAAATTAAAATTCTTAAAAAAACAAAAAAAAAACAGAATAAAATCTACAACATTATAAAAAAGTTTATAATAGAATTGATTTAAAATTATATTTGTTATTATTACCTTTAACTCACAAAATTAAGAAAGAATAATAATTTAGCTATTGGGACTAAACTAAGTAAAATATATTGGTAAATTATATTGAATAGATCATAAGAAAATTGGGAACACTAGAAAGTTGTGCATACAACTATTTGTCAAAAGTTGTCAGTTTAAATTAGAATTCATTAAATTTGTTTGACAACTTCATATTATGTATTTATTAAAAATAAAGAATAGAAATATTTCACACGAAACTTAAAAAAATATATTAAGTTTAAGTAGGTAGGTAGGTAAACATTTAAATTTAAATTTAATCCCACTAGAAATTGATTTTTTGCTTAGAAAATAAAAATTATAATCATCAAAAAACTTTTATATTTTAAATATTTAACTATAATATAGATTACCAATATACCTTTTAGTGAATAAGTAGATAGTTAAATAATATTTTACTAACCTGTAATAACTAATCTTCCTTTAGTAGCACTAAGCCTTGTTTCTCCAGTTAATCTATGTTTAGTTCGACATTGATATGACTTAGTTCCATCTTCTGGTGTTACATCACGAATATGCAATTCTCCAGAAGGTAAAACCAAATATTTACCATCTTGAAAATTAAAAATAAAATAAAATTAGAATTGATCTGTAGAAGTTTATTTTGCAGAAGCTTACTAAAATTAATATAAAAGAGATTTCAAAAAAATTAATGAACATAATATAATTTAAAAAGAAATAAAATGTTATGGTGTACCATTTTTGATTGTTATTTTATTTAAGTTAATAATAATTGATGGTAATGAAATCTCACATAATCGATGCTAAAAAAAAATATGATATTAAGAAAGCGCAACAGTAACAGTTTTCACTTTTTAGGAACCTGTAGGGGTATAGATCAATATAAAAACTTATTTCAAACAAATTAAAATTAGGGAGTACCTATTACCTATATAAAAATTATAAATTGTCTCATTTAAATTAATATAGGTAACTGTTACTATGATTGTTGAGTCAACAACATTATTCAAAACAGGAAAAACCATTTAAGATACAATCATATAGTAATAAATTAAAATACCTATAGATGTAAACTTTTTTCTGAGCAATAACAGCTTTAAATGTTTTTCCAATAGAAATAATTATAAACAAAAGTAAAATAACACAGGTTTTCAAAAATGTATGATATCTTTAAGAAAAATATGAAGCTGCTATATAGCACAGATAAAGTTCTTATATACCTCAAGGAATTTGGTTTTCATAACTGTAACAACCTGTATGGTTATTTATTTCGGAATTTGGTGTATTTAGTGATATATGATACATGTAGCGCCATCTTAATATACATTACAATGTAATGAAGTTCACCAGTTCATTATAATATTCATATTATTATTAAGTTAAATATAATTTTGCATCGATTATTCTCATTTAAAAGCAAAAGCAATAAACAACTGAACAATAATTGAAGCTTTGTATTAATATACTCTTTAAATAATAAAAAAATAAAAGTAAAAAATATTATTGATTAATTGAACTAGGTATATTAATATATAAAATTATTATGTTTATAGGTCTATTAAATATAAAGTATCAAATTGTTCAGTGTTAACTAACTACGTAACACATTCATTCATCACATTCATTCAGGATACAGAGGAATATAAAGAAAAATGATAAAAATATTGGGAAACAAAAAAAGGAAAACCGCAACGTACCCTTGGTCTTGTTTATTTTAGAAAAAAAACCCGAATTTTTAAAAAAATATTTAAACCTAATAAAATAACTATAGACAATCAAGAATATTTTTGTATTTCAATACCGTAAGCATGATTTGCATTAATTGAATACTCATCATCATCGTCTGAAGTCCAACTAGACACAAACACATAATCGGCAACAAAACTAGGGATGTGACATTTCAATATACCAGTATTTCCACGAAGAACAGATTCATCCATTACATTAACAGTATAAAGTTGATTGACCACTAAAAAGAGACAACAATTCAGAATAAACAGTAAGAAAATTTGAACAAATATAATGAACTATTTTTGACATCAATGTGTAGTAAACAATAACAGTGTAAAGTAAAACAATATTTTAAGCGTACTATATTTTTATGAATTTTTTAATGATGAAAATAAATTATATTACGAATACAGGACGAGAAAAAAAAGGAAAATTATGTTAATGTAAATATTTAATTGCATATTAATACAACAATAAACATTAATACCGAAGTTTTTATTAGTTGATACAAAATATTTGTTTCCAATAGTGTCTTCCCAAGAAACAACCGACACATAATCAGCAACAAATGATGGAACAATACACTTAAAAATTGCAGTATTGCCCTTGATGACAAACATATCATACAAAATTGCTTCATAATATTGATTTACAGCTGAAACCAACCCATTGAATAATACATTTTCGACATTTAAGTAGAGATACATAATCAAAATACCTTTGGTTAATAGGTATGATATTTAAATATCAAAATACAATATAAATAACTACAAATACGTAATTGATTAAATTGAGGCTTGAAGACGCTCAAATTATATGAAACAAACAACAACATTTTTAAAATAAAGTTAATTATCTATTAAAAAGTTTTTTTAACAAGAAAACATATTGTAAAAAATATATTGAAATATCTTGATTAGGATACAAATATATTATTACAACATTTGAGTGTATAACAAAACCAATAGGTGGAAATTTGTGGCAACAATATTTAGACAGGAAATATCAATTTACTCAGTACAAACATTATGCCATAGGTACGTCAATAATCATAGTTCATCATGATAAAAAAATATCTACCATAATCTGTATTTGGAGAAAAATATGTTTCACCGTTAGTAGCTTCCCATGAGTCAACATAAACATAGTCAGACACAAATGAGGGGACAGAACATTTGAAAATAGCAGTATTTCCTCTAATGACAAACATATCATAAACTTGGGCTTCATAATACTGACTCACAACTGAAAAATATGTATTGAACTATAGATTTATATTATATGAGTATAAACATGTTGAACTTATGGTTTTGAGAAAACTCATTCATTGGTCCAGGATAGTAAATGGAAAATAATTTTTTTTTGTAAATATTTAAATCATACATTCCAAAATATAACAATTATTGGTAACACAAACCCTTATAGAGTTGATTAATAATGAACGATTCTCCAGACTCAGATACCCACTCTATAATTTCAAGAAAATCTCCAACAAAACTGGGTACTATACATTTTAATATTGCTGTATTTCCTTTGAGTACAAACTCATCATTAACCCGAAGTTGATATGATTGTTCCACAACTAAATGCACATTAAATTAATTGTACTAAATATTTATTTTTGTACTATTCTCAAAATTACATTATATAGTGAATATATATTTTTTACTGATATCGATATAATACATTGGATAGGAACTATTATATTAAATTCAAAATCATTCATATTTCAATCATACGATAAACATCGAGTCTAAAAATGTATTGTAGGTACCCTGTTTATCGACATTCGATCCGATATTGTTTCCACTATCGTCCACCCATCCTATCACATGAATAAAATCAGCCACAAAACTCGGAACGAGGCATTTCAAAACTACAGAATTTCCTAATAGTACGTATTCGTCAATAACTCTAGTTTGATAAAGCTGATTTACCACTGTATAACAAAAAATTAACATATACATATAAATAGGAACACGGACAAAATAATAATAATATATATAGATTTATAGTGTTTTCACACACGATTTACAAAAAGACCACAATAAAGAAGAATGATTAGTCTTGTTCAAAATTATTAAAAAAAAAACTCTAGATAGGATAGAAATAAATACATAACAGACGCAAATACACAACAATATATTTAACCAGACTACTTTCCATACTACTATGTCTTATACCATAATCATTATCGTGGTAATACGATTTTCCAGTGGAGTCTACCCAATTAGTGACCGAAACAAAATCGGCAACGAAACTTGGTATTTCGCATTTCATAATGACGCTATTACCTCTGATGACGTACTCGTTATCAGCCTCGGCTTCATACGACTGATGAACAACTGACAAAAATAAATTATACGTCTATGATTAACCACATTAACAATCTCAAGGCATATCGATTTTAAAATTCACAGTGAAGAAAGAGAAATAAATGCTTTGACTGCTATAATTTCCAATTATTATTGCAATTTATAATGCAGCATACTACGCACGGATGTTAGCCAGGATATCTAGACAACCGTTCGAAATAATAATCCTAATTATATTACGGACTCTTACAATTATTGTTATTAGCATTAAACAACGTATGAGCAGTAAAATTAGTGTCATTGTCGGCTATCCAAGCGTCCACTGAGACAAAATCGGCAACAAAACTGGGGATTTTGCATTTAACTATCGCGCTGTTACCACGTATTACATACTCATTTTCAGCTTCAGTGACATAATTTTGAACTACCACTGTAAAATAGTAAATACTTTTGCAAGATAATCGAAAAATAATATTGTGCTAACATAAAAACTAATTATACAATAAGGATGATGAATTATGATATATTTTGGATCATAAAATGTAAGGATTACTATGATACGGACATTAAAAAACTTTATCTCTTTCTACGATTTTTCATCTGAGCATCTGTTTACTTTCAGTTGAATCTCTTGTATACGTTTGACCTTCGCTCGTCACCCAAGATTCGACAGTAATAAAATCAGCTACAAACGACGGCACGCTACATTTTAGTATAGCTGAGTTTCCTCGTATTACATACTCAGTAGGCATCAATTCGGACTCATAGTTCTGATTCACCACTATTTTTAAAAACAATGAAGTATAAATATAAAAATAAAAATAAAAGTGTATCTAACCAAAAAACCGATGGATTTCAACATAATATATAGGAGTTCACTTGGAATACATAGAACGCAATACACTCATCCAATACTATGTCCAAATTACAAAAGCTACCATATCTATCACTTAAATGACGGTATTCTTGACCATCAGAAGATATCCAAGATTCAATTGAAACGAAATCTGTTACAAAACTAGGCACTTTGCATTTAATCACTGCAGTGTTACCAAGTATTACATATTCGTCTTCGGCTCCAGTAATATAATTTTGCAATACAACTATAAAAATATAATACTTTAACCTATCAATAAACGATTAAAATATAAGTAATAAGTGAAGTATAAATAATCCTGGAAGTAAGTAACCATTATTATTTTATAGATTTTTCCTATAAATAAAAATTACAATGATAATAACCGACGTAATTATCAAAATATAATTGTTCTTTTTCAAACGCACAAAAACTTTACTTAACCCAACCTACAAACAATCATTTCAAAATTCAAAATAATATTATTTTAACATATTATAAAATAAATCTTGCTAATTCTTTAGAAAAAAGAAAATTTTTAAAAAGTAAATGATATAGGTAGTATTATTATAGTAGTACTATTAGGATTTAAAATGTTTCGTCATCGGTAAAAAATTAAACAATTAAAGGCATGTTATAAACTTTTAGGTGTTAGGTTTGAGGAATTGACGGAGTTAGAATGTATCGATTTTGGGCATTGGATATGATGAGTCATGACCTACCATAATTGTCATTTAAATTATGATATTCTTGGCCATCGGAGGATATCCAAGAATTTACAACAACGAAATCTGCTACAAACGAAGGAATAGTGCATTTCAATATAGCTGTATTACCACGTATCACGTACTCCGTTACCACTTCTGAAGCATACATCTGGTTAACAACTTAAGAGAAAGTAAATCGATTAAACTCAAAGAAATTAGTTTAAAAATATAAATTAATAACAATAGCATGAAAATAAGATAAATAATTTAATATTGTATTTTATTCCACAATAATGTTCATAAAAACAATACAACTTCAAAATGCTTAATAACTTGAAAATGTTTGTACTTATCACAAAGGTACGTTTATAGTTTATAGCCTATATAGATTATAGGGATATGAATTTATGTGATTTATAAAATGCATCAGAATCTTTCTAATAAAAATACCTTGAGTATAATCATGATGAAATATATACTCGTTTTCTGTATTATCGTTCCACGATAAAACTGTCACAAAATCGGCAACAAATGATGGTATACTGCACTTTATAACAGCTGAATTACCCCTGATCACATGTTCATTATTTACCTCTACCACATAATTTTGCGTGACCACTGATCGTAAAAAAAAGATATTAGTAATACTATCAACATTTAGATTTTTATCAAAGCGTGAACTTGGATGGTAAAATATTAAGAGATTAAAAAGTTGCGTGTAAATTAGCAACGAGGGGATTTGTATTAAGTGTTTGTTCGGTATATTGTATAAAACAAAGAACGACAACCTGGAGTACCTATGATAGGGAGTGGAAGATTTAGTAACCGTACAATAATTTAAATTGAATGACATATATTCTCTTCATATACACATATGGTCTAATTTGCAAATACCATCATGGGTAGATTGGGTTGACATAGAGGGGAACACATTTCCGGCGTCGTCTTGCCATGATATAACAGACACGAAATCGGCAATGAAAGGCGGTATACCACATTTTAATACGACAGAATTGCCTTTAATGACATACTCCAAACCAACATCACTTCTGTATGGTTCTTGTACGACTAAAATAATTCTTATTTATTTCATAAACTATAGCAAGTAAATAATATAATTATTCACTAAATAATTATTAAAATCTTCATTATTTATAAATAATTAGTGTGTTTGATAACTTAAATACTACAAACAGTTTTTAAATAGTAACAAGTTGTAGGATTTTGAAAAGGATTAAAAATTTTGACCCAAACAATCGTATAGATTTAAAACCTTTTGTACCATAGTCGGTAGCTTCATTTTCATTGATGTTGTAGTAATTATTACCAGCGTCATCGATCCAAGAAATTACATTAACAAAATCTGCTACGAAAGGCGGAATACTGCATTTGAATAATAAGGAGTTTCCCCTGATCGCATATTCTGGACTAACATCACTTCTATACGGTTCTCCGATAACTATATTCATTTATTTTGTTAACAAATTATTAATCAATGGATAGAAAAAGAAATTTGTCACACTTAAAATACTAGGATGTAGGTATCAATAATCGTTCAATTCACAACAAAACCATTAAATTATATACCATAATTATTTAATGAGTTTAAGGGGTTTTCTTCAACTAATGACGGTTCGTATACATTTCCACTATTGTCCTGCCAAGATACAACAGTCAAGAAATCTGCTATAAATGGTGGTATGCTACATTTTAATACAACCGAGTTACCCCGTATAACGTATTCATTATTCACTTCACTTCTGTACGGTTCTTCTATAACTAAATAGACAATACAAAATTAAGATGTTACGCACAAAAAGAACTGATTTTAATAGGATTTCATCAAAAATGCGTTAGGATCTTTCCATATCATACTAGATAATATATGATCATGACCATAAAATACCATAATCTATTCCGGGGTAAAAATTGTCACCCTCGTCAGTACTCCATGATAATACAATAACAAAATCGGCGACGAATGATGGAATACCACATTTCATTACAACCGAATTGCCTTTTATTACTGGTTCTTTATTTACGTCAACTTCATAATATTGACTTACAGCTATATCAAAATAAATAATTAAACCTGTACGTCTGTACACACAAACATAATTAAACTATTTAATGCGCATATTATTGGGTGTATGAAAGGTTAGATAGGAAACACTGGATCTTTCAATAATAAAACCATTTTTAATTATTATCGATATAATGCACACCACCAAATTTAATACCATTATCATCGCCTGGATAATAAACATCGCCATTATCAGTATGCCATGATATAACGGTTAAGAAGTCGGCGACATACGACGGAGTTTCACATTTCATAATCACAGAGTTTCCACGAATTGCGTAAGCTTTATTTACATCAGTGTCATAAAACTGCGTTACAACTATAAGATACAGGATATCAGAGTAAGTAAAAAACATTTTTTGAACATAAAGGGGTGAAAAATTATAAACGTGTTTGGACAGCGTAAAAAATATGAGTGGCCATTCATGTTTATTAATCTGGATACTTGACACAGATATGAAGTGCTTGTGTCGCTGCATATTATGATTTTGGCATCTAGAGCATCGCGTACACAGTCTAAATTATTAAAAGTAAACTTAAATCGGCTGAAAATTTGTAAAATATTCTCAATATTTGGACAAGAATCTAGGAACACATTCGAACTTGTAACACACTAATCTTCCTACCATAATCAGATCCTAGAGTATATTCTGAATCTTCAGTAATCCATGATATAACATGTACGAAGTCAGATACATACGAAGGTACTTGACATTTCATTACAGCTGAATTGCCTTTAATAGCAAATTCTTTAATTACATCGATTTCATAATTCTGTGCGACAACTAACATAATACCAAACATCCATATATTATAACGGTAAATACATAAGATATTTAAAAAAAAAATCAATAGTTAGGTATATCATCAGCTGTAAATAAAAAATCATATTAGTATTAAACATGGTTTAATATATTAAATTATTATAAAAAAAAAAGTTTAAATTAATACACATTATTTATAAATAGGTAATACCTATACTTTTTTTTTACTAGATTTTTTAACGAAATCGAAATATATCTATATTTTAATTTTTAAGTATAACATATCTAATGTATATACTTAAAATTATGAGTATTTAAGTCTCTGCCTTTATGTGTGAACTATATCGACTAGTTAAAGGCAAATTGAGCTAAGCGACATGACAAAATACCACTTGAGACATCGGTATTATTTTTTGGGTGGGTCAAATGGTAAATCATTATGAACATAGTTTTACTTTACGGGCATTTATTACTTTTATAGTTTTTATGAAATTGCTCCATTAACTTCGTTTATATGGAGTATATTTAATTATTATTTATTTTAGGTCCTTCAAATCATTTATATTTTTATTGAACTCTGTGCCGCCAGTATACCTAATATCTATGCACCTACGAAGAAACCATGAATTTACAATTTCTCATTTCAAACATGCAGAACACTGGTGTTGATACCTACGTTAATTAGACATACTACAATTAAATTTTTATTTTAGCCTTAAATGAATTAATGAGTGTTTTATTAATAATTATTAACTGCTGTTTAAAACCAGAAAATTGTATTTTCGTTTTTTGTTTCATGAAAAATGTCTTAGCTTCTTTAGTCTCCAACTAGTCGACATAATATACGTAATCATAATATTCATATCATTAATTTCCTTTTTTAGAGCTGAAACGTTGAGAAAACAACAAGCTGTCTCATTCGTAAATATATATGTATATAGGTTAATGTTAATTTATCTAATAAAATGGTACTTGGTATATTTACTTTTTAAGAACACTGAACGTGTTGAAAATAACTCTGTGAATAGTTTTGGAAATGTTCCCAATTCCAGAAAACAAAAAAATAATTCGTATTTATCAAGCTCTCAAAATATTAACTAAATGTTGACTAACCTCACATATTAATATTTAATACATTAATTGAAATAAAGACTTAATAGTACTTTAAAATAATAAAACTTGATAATAGCATTTAGGGACATAATATAATGTAAAACATGTACAATATAATATAATATGTACACAATGTCATAATACATTTATATCAAATTACTTATGAATAATTTCTTTATATTTTTAATATTATCCCTTTGTGAAATATTTAATACAGACAAATATATTAGTATTTGATAATATTTAATACCAATAACAAAAATAAAATTCCAATATTAAATAAACAGATAGGCACCTAATCAAATTTGTATGAACAATCGGATTAGTTAAAAAATGTCAACCTTATAGCTATAAAAGTTAAAATGTTAAAATGACTTGAATTAATAAAAAAATACAAATTATTTTGTATAACTTATTAATTTTAACTCTAACCATTTTTGTTTTATTTATTTTAAAAAAATATAACAAATACATTTCTATTTAGTCGAATGTAGGTACGTAATATAATCTTTTTTAGTATGTCATTTTAAATACTAAAAGGCTGTGTTTCTCTTATTTTATTATATATTTAAATTACTTTATTTCTAATGTATAACCTAATAAACGATACATAATAGATTATAATACTATAAATTGTTTAGAAAAATAAAATTAAGTTTACATACCAGCTCGAACATTTACATCCCTAGAATGTATTACACCGACACGATTCTTAGCCATACAAATATAAACTTGGGCATGCACTTCTTGCTTATAATCTTCTGCTCGAAAAGGTGGAAATACCAAATTCCCATCTCCTTTGACCTATACAAATATTATACAATTATTTAAAAATAAAAACGTATTTTTCTAAAAAATGTATAAAATAAGTAGTTATCTAGAGTTTGTTAAATACCAGCAATCAATTAACAAGATCAGTTTATCAGACGACAATTATTTTGAAGAATAGTCAATAAATGGTAAATGTAATATAACTCCAGACGTTCCAGTGTATGGGACATGGGTAAATAAAATGGTCGGATTATTATTATGTGTATATTTATCGAAGTTTCATTTTAATATTTACCACGTTTTTAAATATAAGTAACAATACCTCTTCCCATGTTCATATTTTTATTTTTAAACACCTTGACGACATTGACACTTTTACTAAAAGATCTACCTAATCAGATCTGTGTTATATCCAGTGCCAGATTTAGAACAGGTGCAGCCCTAGGCCCTTTTAAATATGCCACCCCTGTCCCAAGAAAAAAAAAATATAGTATTTATTACTAATAAATTTAATATTGTGTATAATATAATATATATATATATTAAATATTATATAATATCAATTTACGCAGTTACAATATAAATGCATAAAATATTTATATGATTTTTTTTTCAATTTCTTACAAAATTTGACGGCCTAGGCGTAAATCCGGCCTTGGTTATATCAAATAAATTAAAATTTATATCAACTATTCGAGAATCACCGACAAAATATCGCCGGTAAAATATCGCGTGACCAAAATATCCCAACCAAAATATCGCGAAACCATTATATCGCGTGGAATAAATATCGGCATATCGCCAGTATGAAATATAGCAGTAATTTAATTATAAATAAATAATATATTTCAAGCATATAATATTGTTATTTTAATATATATAGTAGAATTTATAAAAATGATAAAAATATGTATAATTAAATAAAATTGATATAAGTAATAAAAAAAAATTAAATATACCTATATATTAATTAATGGAAGTATAATATATTCAATGAAATACCTTGAAGATAATCTTCAAACTCTCGATTATGATAATCTGCTACTACTTTCTTTACCCGTTCAGCCCTACTGATTGTCTTGTTATTTTTATTTGGAGTATTTGGATTTCCTACTATACTTTGACTTATTTTTATTTCCGTACAACTGTATAAAAGTGTGAAACTGTAAAAGCGTCAGTCACAGTGACAGTACAAAGTATTACTAAATAGAAATTATAAAATGAAAAACCAGTGTACTTGAATGCATTGCTAGGTAAAAGGTGAATATGATTATAGATAAGATAAAGTTAAATGCAATATACAGACGCGATAATAATGTACGGCGGTATTATTTCTCTACGATATAATGGTTTCAGTGTTTCACGATATTTTGGTCACACGATATTCTACCAGCGATATTTTGTCGGGGTACCACTTATCGAATATCGAAAAACCAATTTTAATTCAAGTTTACATAAACATTTTCACTTTTTTCATCCAAATTATCTCGGCTTATTACCAGGTCTATCTATAGTTTTACCTGGTCACTCTTAATACTAAAAATAGACGACTCCATCTTTAATACAATAAGAAAATTTTTTTACCTATACTCTGTCTAGCAAAAGAACACTCCAATTCTCGGCATCCCTACGCAATACCTTGTTATCAAGACTGGTTCTAATATGACAGGGCGTGTCGCGTGGGGATTAGCAAAAGAACTGATTTTTGTCAGGCATGTTCTTTCACTGGACTTTCTAGACTCTAGAGTATACCTAGTACTAAAATCAAAATCCGATATTAAAACTAAATCAACCAACATTTATCTAAACTATTATAATTATTTATGTAAATTTGGTCATGACTTATAAATTAGAATGATGTTAGCTATAAGCCATAATAGATAAATGTGAAATTCAGGTCTTAAATCCAGTCCATCGCTATACTCATTGATAGGTCCCCTATCCACATATACACATCTGATCTTGACATAAATACTCCAACACTGCCACCAATTATAATTGTATACATTTATATATAAAAATAAAAAATGCACTTAGTTTATATAACCCTGCAGTATAGTTTAATAATGATTTACAATTTACATTCGATGATAGTTGTATAAACTACTATAAATATTAAAATTAGAAAATATAAGTAGGTAGTTATATCAAGTTAAAATTGCCATCAATGATGAGATTTATTTTTCTTATCATTCAAGATTTATTATAGGTATATTATATTATTAATAAGTGTTTATAATATTAAATTTAATTGTTTGATTGGATTTTATATTATTACCGTTATCACTACAATTAACGTGAATAACCACGTACTAAAGTAAAAAAAATAAATAAATCACTGAACAGCAAAACAATAATTGCCTCGTTATGAATCTAACATCTGATGTTTAAAAAATATATTTAAAATTTCAAAAATTTTTGAAAATTGTATGCTTAAAGAATTTAACATTTTTGATTGGAATTATTACTTATTAGTAGGGCTAGGATAGTATAGGATTTTGCATTTTTTTTTAGGATTTACAGGACATAGCTTTTTAAGCACAAAATGTGATGTGGTCAAATACAAATCCAAATATACAGTTTTTATTTTGCTTTTTTTTGCATTTTTTGTACTTTTATCAATTTAGGATCATTTTGTATAGCATTTTTAGGTCATTTTTTCAATTTTAAGGGCATTTTTTTTATACTTTTTTGAAATCTAGGTAATTTTTTTATACATTTTCATATACACTAGATGGTTTTGATAAAAGTTTTGAATTTGTAACAGAAATATTATCGTATTCAATATTTCAATTATAAAGATAGTGTGTTAATACTCGCTATCGATAATAAAACCACGTATATTTTACAATAATTATCTTCGATACCGCGAGTTATCTTAATCGTTAAATTAAATGACAGTGATGTGGAGAGTACAGTGTGTAATTTTGTACCGTACAATTAATTAATAATTATAAATTTATAATGCATTTTTATAATATTTTATATCTTTTGGGCATTTTTTTAGGTCATTTTTAGGTTATTTTAAGGTAATTTTTTTTAGGTTTTTAGGGTCATTAAAATCCTAGCCCTACTTATTAGTTAATAATATCAGTGGTATACTGGTGTAGTGGTGTAACGTGGAGGAGTTACAGAACTCGCGGTGGCACCTTAGTCGAAATGCTTGCTCTCAATATTTTTGATTTCCATATCACCAGCAATTATTTGGGTAGGTACGGTACCTATTAGAATAGTTGAGTATTATATATTTTAGTACTTATTTAGAAATTTAAAAATGTTATTTATTTTTTGGTAGGTTTATTTTATATAGCTATTGCCTATCAGGAATCATTCTGGAATGAATAGCCAAATAGGTACATACTACATAGGAATCATTTTGTTATCTCATGGAATGTTACTACCAAAGTACTAAGTTGCATGTAGACTACAAAAGTCTAAGAAAAATATACACTTCCATCATATCGAACACAAGTGTAGGTAAGTGTCGAGTCTACTGAAAATGTTACTCTCTTAAAATGTTCAAGTTACGCAAATGGTTGTATTATACGTTTTATAAATAAATTCTAATAAAATAAGAATTTTTACTTGTCGTAAACCAGGTACGTCTCCGACGGCAGTACCATCAGCACGTATCCAAATAATTTCAGGCCTGGGACTTCCTCTAGCAGTACATTCAACAATAGCTCCGGTAGTATTTGAAAAATCAACTCTGTTTTCTGGTTCTTTGATGAACATTGGTCCCATGGTCGTATCATCTTCACACAAGACTATATAAAATGAAAAAAAAATTAGTTATGTATAATATTATTGTTTATTTTCCGTGGATAAATACAATAATAATTATAAGCTATAATAATGATATAAGTGTACACATTTAAACAATTGTCATTCAGTTATAGATTTCTTTTGATTTAATTAGTAGCTTTAGGTATTGATTATAGTATGTCTATATTAAAACTTGACAATTTAATAGTATTCATAAGTTCATTAGTACCTATATTTAATAAATATTCAAAATCATAAATCTTTTCGTAATAAACTTAGATTGTTATATTTTAAACAGTATAAACTATAAACAATAAAGTAAACTGAACTTCGGTCAGAATCGTTTTTACGAATGTGAAGATTTATCATTGCATTAGTATTAAAATATTTCATTATAAATATGTAACCGGTGTTCGCTATCCTGAGGCGTCGAGGTGAGCGAAGTGAGTTGAGTTTCATCACCTAATCACTGTGCCCTATCGCTGGCTTAAAAATATATAAATTCAACATTTTTGCAGCTATTTAGCTATTTGCAAACGCACTACATTTCGATATTGAAGAGAATGATAATGTATGATGATACGTGTTATTTAAGTTATGAAGTTTAAAATGCATTAGGTACAAGAAATAACTCATATTATATACACACGTCACACACACACACACACACACACACACACACACACACATATATATATATACTATATAATACTGTAATAGTCAGTACTCAATACAATGGCATCTTTTGATATCTTTGATGTACTACAGATTATCCTCGAGATTATCTTTATATGCCTTTGTTAAGTTTTTAGATTTAATTCATAAGGAGTTAAAATTTAAACTATTATTTTATAAGCTTGTTTTATCAAACCATAAGTTACACACACTATTAAAATATTTTTCAATACATTCATACATTATGAGTAGTTATAAGCTTATGATATAATAATACATTTTGTTTCATACGATTAACGACTGCACATATTATTTTACTTTTCTATGTTGCTCTCGAAAATTAATTCAAGTTTAAATAATTAATTTCAACTGAAATGTATTATATAATATAATTTATAACGATATCTAGTAATACTATATCGTATCTATGATATATTCTGGGTGTGAACATGTAAATAATTACACAATTTAAAAATTCTTCTTTACAAAACAAACCTTACTTAAAATGTATCAAATTATAAATAACCAATTAGGTTAAATACATAAAAATACCTTTAAAGTTCAAGTAGGAATAAAATTGAAAATTTCGTCAAAAACAAATTATATTTTATTACTACCTAATACCTATAAAATAATAATAAATATTACTTTAAAAAATATATATTTAACGGATTAATGACTGTAAACATTGAAGTAATATGATGACAAATATTTAAAAAAAAACATAAATAAAAATATTAACTTAACGCACATGATGATATAACCAGTCATTATTGAAATTATTATGAACACATGTTCTCTGTATGAGGTAACAATAAACAAACACATGCAAATAACACGTGTTTTAAGTACAAATGAACTACACTTATTCAGATCAAGAAATCGACATTTAATTTTTAAACGAGTTACAATTATTTAAGATTTTGTAATCAAAATATCTAAATTGTAGACAAACGAGATAGGAATTTTCTATAAATAATCAGTAGTGGTATATGGTATAAGTATTATACACATGTTACACATGTTAGGATAGATGTACAAAAAATAAGGATGTTTAAATAAATGTCAAATAAATTTAGTTCTAAAACCTAACCGCGTAAGCCTACAATTAATTGTATAAGGTACCTAGCTAATAAAAAAGATTTTACACCCTAGTCTATACGATTCTCCATATTAATTTCATCATCATTTAATCATTGATATAGTTATTTAAATCATAATAATAGATTGTTGAATTATTACTATCAAACAAATTTAAATTAAATAATAATATAATTTTCATAATAATTTCATATAATATTGATATATTTATTTGAATGTGATATGGTAATATAAAGTTTCTTATACCTATTGATTATTGTACTATTATTTCAAACATAGCGGATAAAATATTGAAAATTTAATACATATCGTTTAATGTATATTATATTATCCGAAAGTTAAGTGCGGGTATTATTTTGTCATTTTCAAGGTTGTACTAACGTAGATACACGAAACATGACTAATATAGAATGGCTTTACGCTTAAATATAAGTGAACGGAAAAAAAAATATGTGTGGATATTATAAAAGAAAACTAAACAATATTAACGACGCAAGCTTTTTTAATAAATATTTTATAAAAACATAAGTAAATGGTACCTATAAGATATTATAATAATCTATTCTATGGTATCGTTGAACGTTGAAATTGAATTAAAACTGTTAATTGGATATCAATATTTTAGATGTAATGTTTATTATTTTAATTTATTAATTTAATTTGTCGACAATAATCCAAGGGTTAGGTATAAAATATTATTTTATAAAATATTTTTGATACTTTCTATCTTAGGATTAAACTTTGGATATGTGTATAGGTAGTTAAATAATTATCTGAAATTGGAAGTTCATCGATAGATTGTATTAATATTATTATTTTTATGTACTATAGAGTTTAAACTATTAAATAGTTCTACATAGTAGATCCCTAGGGGGTATCATTGAAATGATTTAATTGAATACTGTATTTTTAATTTTTATTAAATATTAATTGATTCGCAGCACATTATTTATATATAAGTATAAAATATGTAACGAAATAATTTAATAAAATGTAGGTACTCTGTGTTCAATACACTTGTTAGCCAAACGAGCAACAAATTAAAATGCACAATGAAGACGAATTAAACGACAACGCGCTCAGCATTGACCTCAACACTGGTGTTCCCACGATGACAATTTCAACACACAAATACTCACATGCACATCTGATCACTGCCAAGTCATGTTCGGACAATTTTCCAAAGAACATTTCGCAGTTTTTGGTATTTTGAAATACGTAATTATTTTGTTTAAAATTAGTGCCATATGGACTGAATCAGGTGGAAAAAATCTAACAGGTATACAACTGTATAACAGCGATTTTTCTACAGCGAGATTTTATAGGTACAATTTTATCAGCCACATGCGTGTGTAATGTACATGCGCCGAAAAAAGAACACCTGGCTACCGGCCGGTTCTCGTCACGTATACCGTGGAAGAACGTGTGTGTGGGTCACCATTCGAGTACTGGCAGCTGCAACCCTACAACATCTGCCACAGTTTAGATCTCGATGTGTTTATAACCACTGAAGAAAAGAAAACTATCGAATAAAATAATATTTTATTTTCTCCATCATCACCATAAAAAATATACCTATAGTGTTTTAAAAACGTAATAACTATTGAAACAAAACCGAAAAAAACGCAATAATAAAATATATGATAATTTGAAATGTATGATGTAAAGAATTACCTATACTCTATAGTCCATAGGTATCTCATACAATATATAATTATTTAATATAATATATTAAATAATTTATGTCTACTGTCTATAGTTTACCTATTTTAAAATAATGTATTCGTATGTGTAGAACCAAGTATTTTATATTATTTAATTATATTAAACTCATTAAAATATTGTTCACTTATTATTTAGTACATATAATAATATAATGCATTGTATATTTTAACAACAAACGTTTTAATAAACCATTTATCAGCAGTACATTTCAAGCAAATCTTTGAGCGAAACTATTACATATATTACACATGCGTCATGAATTCATAATTTAAATTAAATATCAGAGAATAAAATTATGTTATAGAAATAAATACTTATATAAATATGAATGGAAGTGACAAAAACGAGACAAGCATTATAGGTGTAGATATTAAGTACGTCTAGCCTCGTTTAGGTGACACGTAAAGTCCAAAGTCACCAGGGTTTAGGGTAGCACTATATTGTTGATGTAAGCAGTCTAACTTAAAGCTTATAATTGTTACATTTTTTTACAACGACGAAGTATATTATTTGAAGTCGATTTCAGTCGGTACACAATATCAGACTAACATCATGGTAATTTGTTTGTTTTTAAAATTCTTAATTTTAAATTATGCTACCAAATACTAAATTTGAATATTTTATATACCACTTATTAAAATAATTATACATCTTAACGTTTAGAAATGTTAAGTATATATTTTAAGAATTTCATTTAAGCCTATATTTAAATATTATCATGAACGACAAGAACTATACATATTACTATCAGACGAGAAATTACAAACGACTGACTCACAGACTCATTTCTCCTCCCCCAGAATATCTATTGTTCCATCAAATTTGAAAGTCAAATTGTAACATGGACGTTGTCGTAGCTAATTATTGTTATTATTTAAATGTACGTGGACGACGGTATTTCGTTGGTAAAGCCATTCTAAGAACAATAAACCAAGTGATTACCTATATGAAACGCGGTCGAGCATAACGTAATTTACAATCTATATGTTGTAAACGAAAGGGTTTGAATCTTTTTAGTATATTATTTAGAAGTTTAGAAGTGGATTCTTCATAATAAATCTCAGTTTTAAAATAAAAAAAAAATGTATACCTATAACTTATTTCATTGTTTGTATAATCTAGGTACTAATTTCTATGTATACGTTGTTAAAAAGTAATGTGGGTGGTAACACACTAGGTTGTACAGTGTAGGCACACTGTATAACGGTTACGCCACACAAACATGATCGATCTGTTATTTGGGCGGATGCTGTTTCGCGGGCAAAGTTCTTTTAGATAAGTAATTTTCCCTCCAAAATGCGCTTGCGTAAAGTGCACACTACACAGTGTATTTACATACATATCTCAGTATAATACCTACTATGTTATATAGAATTATAGACGCATAAAATGTATAACCAGTCACGGTAACATTACCTTGAAAATTACACCAAGCATAACAGTCGCTTAACCAACATCCAGTACTCCAGATTCAACGTCAACAATTTTGAACGAATTTAAAACATTATTAAACCAAGAATCTCTCTACTAACCGTTGTTTTAAACAAACTCACAACAAAATTCCATAACAGTCATTATTTCCAATATTAAATTTCTTTTCCACAAACCTCATTAAAATTACCTATCTATATATGTAATTACTGCTATATTGTATTGTATAATATCCGAAACCGTTATCTCAATTGTTTTGTATACCTTAGTATCATATCACTAATTACAAAATGTCACACACGCTCACAAAATTATTAAATTCTTTTTTTGTTGTAAAAAACTTGTCAGAGCATTAATATGCTGAACATTTTAAATAAACCTAATAAAAAAAAAAAGTTCCACCAAAACTATTATATACCTACCCTTAATTTAATGATTTTACAATGATGTGTGTTCATTTTTTATTTATTTTTCTGTCATCACCTTTAAAAACAGTAAATATGCTTCGATTTTCTACTTCAGTATTATTTCTAGTAAGAAAGTGAATCTAGTTGATTGAAAAATTCAAAGTTTTAAATTTTAAATTTCAGATTACTATTTTAAAAAGTATTAAGAAGTTTTCAAAAGCATAGGGAAAAACAAATAGAAATTAAGAAAAAAACGAGAATTTTTAGGCAAAACCAGTTGTTGACAAAATTGATTTTGTTTTTTAATGTAACTCCGAGTCTAATTCAAAGACAAACAAGTCTAAATACCTTAAATTATTACCAAATGTTTATATGACCATTTTAAACAATGATATAATTTGCAAAATATTTGACTCTATATGAGCTATTCATAAGCAAAAAAAAAATATTGATTGATTTTAGTTTTTTTTCAAATTTTGTCGATAAATAAATTCTTGCTTGTTCAAAAAACTTGAAAATTTAATACAAGGCTCCTCATACGTTTTTATTATTGTAACTAAAAACAAAAGTTGAGCACAAATTCACAACATTTTTAATGAGAGTCTAAAGTTAGAATTTTGACGAAAATTTGCATATTATTTTGAGTCACAGGTTTATAACAATATTTTTCAATTTATATCTATGATTTAAAAATGAAGTACACAATTCCTCATCCATTTTTTGAACTTTATAAAAAAAAGTTTACTAGAAAGTCAATTAAAAATTTTATGAGCTTCTGAAGTTCAAATTTTTTATGACTTATTGGATATTAATTGTAAATTAACGATTTTTCATCGAACGATGCTCTTATTTTATTGTAATTCAAAAACGAGTAATTTAATACTTGACATTTTGAACAAATGTTATTTATTTTATTTTCGATACATGATTACATTTTCAATATATGTTGACTCTTTTTAAGTGATTTTTTGGTATGAGAAATTTTCGATTTTTTTGTTTATTTTTTTTTAAATAAAATTAAATTGATAATTTTTATACACACAATGACATTTTTAAATGCAATGTTTTAGGAAATAAATTACTTAAATAGCAATAATAACATAAAATATACTTAGCCATATAAATTGTACCCACTTGCCCAAGTTTTTATATATTATTTAGTTTAAAATGCAGGAAACAGCGGTAGGTATATATTGTAGTATATAATATGCTGTTGACTATTATTAAATTAAAAATTAAAAATACTAAGTTCATAATATTTTTTAAGAGCTTTGGAAGTCATCAATCAAAATATTAAGTCAAAATATTGGTTAAAAGGAAATGGCCGTTTATAATAGGTATATCCATAACGGAAATTACTATTGTGCGAAATTAAACTGGATATTGACTTATACAACTATACAAGTCAACAGAGTATTCACTAAATATAAACATAATATTATATTAGACTTCATAAAATTATCACGACAGATCAAGAATTCTGTATAAGAGTAGGTTAATAACAAGGTAGTAGGTATTCAAACTTATCTTGATGAATATAATATAATCATTTAAATTAGGTATTATTAAAAACTTTTAATAGTAATGACTATTAAAGATAAATAATATGATACGCGTCAAATAAAAACTAAATAAATAAATAATAGTAAAGTAAGACGTCTATCGAATTACATGACATTTTGTAATATTAAATTTGAAAGAAATGATAAATCATTGCGTACTTTTAAAACGATTCTGCGTAGCGCAGGGTTCGGTTAAAATATCAAATGCACACGAAATGCGTATCAAGTCAGGTAAACGTAAGTTTTTGATTGAATTGCATCTGGGACGTGTAACAGTCATTATCAACTTTAAAATTACACATACTATAATTATACTACAAGCCACAAAAAAAAATGGATGCAATTTGAGGGACTGGTACGTAATTCGCGTGTACTGGAAATAGCAAGGGTTAATATTTTTTAGAAATGCTTTGATGGCTGTCAGTCAAATTGTCAGTACGTCTCTTAGGAACTACCTACCCTACGATTAGAGAGACTATCAGAGAAACTATACTTAGAAAATTGAAAACTGTTTATAGACTCACATTTGTCCCTTTAATAAATATAAATAATTAAGGTGCACTCCCGGGTGCACTGTATATATTATGTCATACATGCATATAAAAAGAGGTATTATAGAGAACTTGCCTGCATTAAAAATTAACTATAGCTAGTATTTTAGTATAGGTAGTAAGAGTAAATTTTGTGTGAACGCAGCCTATTATGAGTTTCTAATCATAGTCAAATTTATAGTGATGACAGGTGTGCAATGTATATGGTATACAATGTTTACGAATACAAAAATAGGTAATAAAATATTTATATAATATACAGGGTGGGTCACCGTGTTTTTTAATATATTATACCAAATAATGAAAAAACAGTTAATGCTATTCGTCATTTATTGAAACATTTATTATGAATGTTTTTAATTAAATTAGTATTAACTAATGAAATGGAAAATCATTCTTGTAATCTTGTCTCTTGAATATAAAAAAACCAATCATTCTTCGAATCTTTTAGTCTGGGGATATTCATTGTGACTTCCGTCGGGTTGCGACTGCCACATTTTTCGTATTCTTCCAAATAAACTAGTTTAGAATAGAATAGGTACCTAGCTATACACGGGGTTTGTAATCCATCGCATTTTTAACCACGCTGGAAATCTCAAAATCGCCAATATTTTGTTGATTTTAAATGGGTAGCTTGTCACAGGGGCGTAATTAAGGGGGGATGAGGGGGATAAATCCCCCCCCCAGAGCCTATATCATAATTAGGGCCCGGATTTATATGCTCTAAAACCTAAGAAATATGCACTATAAAGTATGCATTTATGCTCTTATTTTATAGAAATATACCCTATAAAATAAAAAATATGCATTTAAAAACCTTATATATGCAAAAAAAATCGTAAAATACAGAAATATGCAGTACATGTCAAAAAAGGACAAAATATGCAAAAATATGCAAAATAAAAGTTTATATTTCGGTTATATAGATTACAATCCAAACTAGTAGCTTACCTAGCTACTTTTTGGATTATTCGGAAAAAACATGCAAATGCATATAAATCCGGGCCCTAGTAATCACTAATGTATGATTCACTAAAACCTACTCAATAACAGATTACTACTTGTCCCGATATGTCTCACAAAAGATAAGAAAACGACTTCGTCAAATTACGCGGATTATAAATATAACTATAAAACGTTATTTTAATAAAAAATAACCAAAATATTACATATTAAGCATTTAAAAACCTTATATATGCAAAAAATCGTAAAATACAGAAATATGCAAAATAAAACTTTATATTTCGGATATATAGATTACAAATCAAACTTGTAGCTTACTTAGCTACTTTTTGGATTATTCAGAAAAAACATGCAAATGCATATAAATCCAGGCCCTAATCATAATAAATCAATTGTACTAAATCCTGATGATATGATTGACGAGTTGACAGCCACTGTACTTGAAAATTTAGTATTTTGTGTGTAAAAAAATATCTATCCCCCCCCTAAGACAAATTCCTAATTACGCCACTGCAGACAAGACAGAACATATTATCGAGGAACATATTTATTAAATAAAAACAAAACTCGACGGAATACGACGTGAGAAAGTTTTGCATAAAGCATACGTTATAATAAATAATGAGTACGGATGAAACGCGACGGAATCGCCGTGTACTTGTATATTCCCAACATTAAAAAAGTTGAGATTTATCCTTTAAAATATTTTTATCCATAAATGTATAAATAGACTAAATAAAATAAAAATAATAATTATTCATTAGGTTAAGGCTAAGAAAAAAGCTTAGCGTAGAGTAAAAAGTGGAACGTTAGCAGATTAAAATAATTTTAATTGTACCTCCTACCTACCTATAAACTAATATTGGTATTTACACGATAGATAATTTTATTATAACTGTATGTATTGAAAATTATTTCCCGGATATGCAACGACATCCGTACGCAAAGGAAATACGAGATACCGCGCTCCATGTCTATAGGTACACCATACTACGTCTCGTTTGTTATTTAAAAATGATCATCATAATATACGAGTACTTCGCCGGAAATCAAAAACAGGTTCACACGATTTATCAAATAATTATAATAATATTATTTAATTAAAATATTTTATGATATTGGATGCGTCGGTTTATAACACGGGCACGTGCACAATCAGATTTTCTCGGCGTAAAGGACGCTGCTGTTGAGTGCTAGAGTATTGTTTGGACGGCAACAGGATTTCAGTAGTCACCATGGCAACGCGGGAGGCCCAATGAACCCGCGTGTGCTGCTCTAGACAGGGTTGTAGGAAGAGTAGAAGGCGCAGTCACGTTAAAAGCGTAGATCGATGAGAGGGATACACACGTAACACTAATATTTAATAATTATTTCTGACATTTTACGCACTTTCCGTTTTATTTTAACTGCAAACCAATAATCTAAAATTATTGTAAATATTGACGCTACACAATTTTATTGTTCATACATATTTTGGTCGTTTTTTAGAATACAATACATTATTATAATAAATAAACAATAAAAGTTATTTATTTTGTTAGACAACATCAATTAATTATAATTGCTATACTACCAATATATACAATACCTATACATATTATTATAGATATATAATTTAGTAATACTATTATGCTAGCAATTTATTATGTCATACTATCTAGTAATTTTATTTCAATAGATCCCATCATTCATGATTCATCCATTTTATTTACTGATTAAATTTAACTTGTTCAATAGGGAGAATAATAACTGTAGTAGTTAAACTCGGAAGTTTAGAATATAATATAATAGTGTTAGTATTTTATGAATAAGATATGCAATGAAAATTGTACTAACAGATAACTACAGATACCTAACCTACGTGTTTCTCATTCAAGAGTCGAATAAGAACAATTTTATTTTAATTATAATTTGAGATACCTAAGTAAAATGGCGAATAAAATTTATAATATCATCAAAAATAGGTACCTATTAGAGGATCATCTTTATATACATTGTATATTTAGCCATTTAGGTATCTACTATCTACCAACATTAAATGCATATTTAAATATTTTTATTCCATTTTTTTAAGAATTATAACTTATGAGTCACTAAAAATACTAAAGTAAAAATAAAAGTAAAAATATTAGTAAAATACTAATGTATTTTTTCAAAATAAAAAGGACAAGATATTTTTATCGCTTTTATATTTTGCTTAACAAAGGATGACATGTTTTTTTTATTACAAATATTTTTAGATTGACAATCTTGTAGTCTGCTTAAATAATAGGTATAACTAAATTTATTAAAAATCGGCCTATTTTCAAATTACATAAATTTATAATATTTATTTAACTGATAATCTATCAACAAAATTTAATTTTTAAAAAATTAACAAAGTTTTTAGGTATGTACATTTTTTATAAAGATATATTTGTGAATTAATTATTATATTGTACCTATAAAATAATAATATATTATATTCCGATACAAAATTTAGACACGCAGTTCCCTTTGAAAAAGCCAAGGTACGCAATACGCTAGATAATCTTGTTTTAGATAAAGGTTAAAAAAGAAACTCTCCGGTAATATTAAGTTGTGATAGACAACCAAGGTAGAGCCGATAAGACAGATAAAATTCTTTGAATAAATAGTCCATAATTAATCCATGTTAAAAACATTTAAGAACACGTAAAATAATAAAGAATATTACTAGAAAATCTATTTCTACTGTATCTATATTATGATTAAATATTATTGGTATTTAACATTTTTTTAACAGCTACACAACTACAGAGAGGTCAAATTTTACTAACCCGAATAATTGAGATCATAATAAACAATGATAAATCATTTTTATAAACTTTAGGTTGTTATAAAAATAAATTATAAATATGATTGTCAATGTTTCTTAGAAATCATTAACGATTAACATAAATTAATTACCAGAATAATTATGTTCTTATTAAAATAAGTATATTATTATTATGAATATTAAAATATTTTAAGGATTTGAAGTTCGAATAACGTTAATTTATCATCTTAATTAAAATGTATAAAACTGTACGAGATGCCTACATTATTTTAAAATTAATGAATGAAATATGAATTATAATATTTATCCGATTCATTCCTAATACAATAGATACGTAGATACGTAAAAATAAATTTTTGGATAAATCGATCTAATATTTAATAAACAATATAAGGCTAAACAAATATAATATGTAAAAAAAGTCCAACTATCACGTTTAGTCTTCAAAAATGAATAAATAACAAATAAGTAGTTAATTAAACAATATTTTTTTTAATCGGTAAATAAAAACATTACTTACTCAGACTACTCGTTAAATAACTAAATGTAATTTAGAATTCCGGCATTCGAAGTTTCTATTTCAGCACAACTTAAAAAAATATAATTTATATAGTTACAGATTTTAAAACGAGTACCTATTCCAATTTTTTTCTTTTTAATGAAATAGAATTAAAATTTTAGTCAAGAATATTTATTCACAGTCAGTTGCGGTTTCAATTCATAAAAAGTAAAATTAGCTTTACATAAATATAAATTCAATAGCAAATAAGTATAATAGATAGTTGAACGTTGATGCGTATGAAATTATATTTAATAAGATCCTTGGGTTACAACTTACAGGTTTATTTCGAGATCGAACGAAGGGATAGAATACCTATATAGGAATCCAAAAATGTCTACCGCGACTGTGATGTGCATCAGAACAGAACGCCCCCATTTCGACAACGTTTATGACTCATTCCTTCACCCCCGTTCAGTGTGCGCACAAAAGAGACTTCCTGTCGGTACGGGCGTAAAAAAATATAATCAAACAATTTTATATACTTGTTTACCAACGCCGGATGGTAGTAAAGATTTTAGTAACAAGAGTAGTCGATTTCAGTGCACGACTATTATAGACTATAGGTATATTCCAAAAATGTGCATGTACCATTTTATTTTTAACCAATGATTTCAAAAGTGCTAGGCCAATGCAGTATGTTACTGTTTTGGGGTCTCTAAGTACTTACATTTACGAAACATTACGGTTCATTATGGTATAACAATTAACATTTAAGAGTCGAGTACCTATGCAATAGAATATTGTTTGTTGACTCGCGTTCGCGTTATAGCCGAGACACAAGTACACAACTTGCACAAATACTGTCGACACTAGTAATGGAATAAAACTCACCCTTTGTGGCGAACGTAAAGATAAGGGCCAGCAGAAGCTTTCCGCAAGACCCCATCTTGAGGTATCTACACGCCACTCGAGTCGAGCTGGCAAACTTCGATCACAATTCACAAGTTTCTTTTTCGACACAAAACAGTAATCCGATCAATGCCGGAAAACGCACAGTTAACAATTATATTATGAAGAAAAATAAAAACATGCAGAAGTGAAGCGCGGAGCGAACACAAACACTGGTACGCGAGACCTCGCGAACACCAAAACACGGACTGCCGGTAAGAACTAAGAAGGCTTAAGGCACTACCACTACGGTACTACACTCAAGCGGCGGGCGCGGTGACGAACGAGTTCGCAGTGTGGCCACCAGCACGGTGTATGTGTACACATTTTTTATTAAAATATTATATAATTATATAAATATAATTTAGTATTATTATTATTTGTTAAATAATAAAATATGCCTAGTTTGAACTTCGGGTTACCCTACATACTAGGTATAGTAATTACGAGTCTACGCGTATAAATTGTATAATTACTGAGTATATTTTACTCTAATTTAACGATGTGTGTTCTTAGTTAGGTATAGTGACTAGTCAGATTATACAATGTGTTAAAAAAGTTCGGAAACTTGTTAATTACTGTTTATATATTTTAATACCTACATAAAGCAATAACAGATAACACTGCTGCATATTTATTAGGTAAAATCAAGGTGATGTATTCATCAAAATAAAAAATATATAAATAATAAATTAATATACCTTGGGTAAAATAGTTAATCACCACATTAATATTAACTAGGTATAGTTATACCTCATGTTATCGTTTATCAGTCAGTTTCCAACACTTTTGGACAACTTGTATTATATTATGGTAATATTCATATATATTTTATAATATGATTTAAGTGATTATGCGTGGCCCCGTATCTAAAGACTCAAACTATGTTAATGGTACCTAATAGTTTATTTTTAAATCCAAGCAATAATGGCCATTTCACACGTTTTTACCACATCTAAAACATTTACCAAACGACAGTGTTAGGGAAAAACCTCAATGATCAACCTATGATTTCAAGTTTATATGGATTAACCTACTAACCTAACCTATCCTATAAATTAAAATTCATGAATTTTATTATAAAAATTTAAACATTCATTGAATTTGTATACACTTTTTAAAATTTTCATGAGTCAGTTAAAATATAATAAATATTTTAAATTTAAAATAAAAATAAAGCTAAACAAAATTAATCATGATTAACTTCACTAATTTGTTTTTTCATACGTAAATGGTAAATTGTATTTATTTAAACATCAATAGGTACTTATTATAGTATTTAAATCCTTAAAGCATACTGACTATTTCAATGAATGTTTAGTCATAAAAAGTTTTAGAACTTACATTTACAACTTTATTAGTTTAATCAACAGTTCTGTAAACCATCATATTATGGAGGTTTCTTGCCCAACATTGTCCATCGGCCAACGAGTCCATAGCTCTTAAAAACTAGACATACCTACCTAGGTATTACGTATTGCTCAGATACGACTGCAGCAGTTATACTATTTGTATCGTGCGCATCCTTTCATACATAATTTAAGATGGGTGATACCTTGAATATTAATTGGTGGCATGTCACCAATAATGTACCTATATAGTGACCGCGCGTACACTTCTACACTACTATATACCTATACCTACTTATTAAGTTTTTACTGCAGTACCTATACTATACGTCTGGTTTTTGTTGCCAAGTCTGAATATTCTAAACAATTATAATTTTAGAACCTACACATCATCAGGATATTATATTGCTGTATAACCGTATAGGTAATACATATACTAATGTCTTCTCATGACTACATATATAAGCATACTCATCATAAGTTTAATAACGCGTCCTATTATATCCCCATGTAAAAAACAGACAACAGCTACTTGTAGTTAAACAATTCGGTCGAGATGTAACAACTGAAAACGATTTTGTAACTTTTTAATAATACGTCTGTACTATAAAGTGTTTTATGTGACGCTCACTTTAAGTAGTATCTATTACGCATTTTTATATGAGCGAATAAAAATCGACTGCTTAAAAAACTTTAATTTGGATTATATAAATTTATCTAGGTTTATAGTATATAGAAGTACCTACTGGCTACTACATACACATTTTAACGTGTAAGTAAGTACAATTAATTCTATATAACATTATAACGGCAGTAATGGTCGTAACTCGTAGGAGCTTATCGTCTAGGTATATTTCCCTATACAGCAACGAATCTTTGAACAATAATATAGATTTCTAGATGATATTACACTGATGCTCTGCTCTCACCTCATATAATTCTATTGGAGAACAGATGGCAGAGTACAAAGTAGAAGGCTTAGTAGACAGTAGTAGAAGTAGTAGAGGGCTGTAGAATACACTTAAGACCTAACAATTTATTTATTGTAATTTGTATATTGGTTGCTGCAAACTTCTGAAATGTTATATACTCACAGCATCAACATAATAAACTTATGAGGAATCCTAGGTACGTTTCCACTATTTAAGAATTAATTATCAGCCCCCCCCCCACCCTCATCAAGTAAAATTCTGGCTAGGCCACCGAGGCAACTCATTTTGACTGATCGGAAATGACGAGACTCGCAAATAGATAAAATATCATAATTTATATTAGTTTCAACATTTTAATTAAATAAATAGGTATGTATACATTTTCTATACTTTTTGAAACTATAGATAAATTAAATAAATGTGGGACCATAATATGTTCATCAATTTTTCCTATGACCCAGAAAAAGTTTTTTTTTTCGAAAAACATACGCATGACACCAAAAATACTTCTTAATCCGACGAATGTCTCAAGAAATTTAGAAAATAGGTACTTACAGCCTATCTACATAATATCATAAACATATACTTATACAGTTATTCATACGCGTACTGCACACTTAAACTATATAGGTATAAACTATGACCTATTATATGAAGATATAAATATATAAAGTATATTGAAACCATAACAATTTTTTGGCTCGAATCATGCTTTGATTTTGGGTTTTAAAAGTATAAGTTCTCCCATTTAATAGGACGCTGAACCCGTTTGTGTTGTATCCGTCTTACAAACGTAAAGCACATCAAATTTGTGTGTTTTGCAATTCTATAATTAATATTATAGGTATAGTGCGTATATACTTAGTTATAACACCTTTGTTAGTATACTACATTTTATACCGTGTCATGTAGATTTGAATAAAGTATTCAACTTACAGGTGAGTGCTACAAATATTTTGCTACTTATAAATGCGTATTAAATATAATATATGGAATGCGTATAGTTGAACAGCAGTGTAGTAGAAACTTAGCTTACGAGGATTCGATACCGTTCATTTTTAAGGAGTTGAATATAGGCAATTTCTATAGTGCATGTGTGTATTTATGTTTGTAGTAAAAGATCCTTAGTGTGAGATAAATGTCAATTAAATGAATTAAACACTTTCGCACGAGTAAGAACAAGTTAAAAACTCACAATCGCGAGCTTGACGAACAATGATTTACTATTTTTTTTTTGTTTAAAAGTATCAATCTTTTGTCAATTGTACAGACTATCTTATTAATTGGAAACAAATGCTGAAAACATATTTGAATTCGTCATGAAGTTTACTTGAAAACGACTTTCTTACATTTTTAATTAATTTTAGTTCAATATAACTAATTTTAAAATTCATATAATTCAAAATTTGAAAATCAAACTTTGAATTATTTAAGTGATCAATTTCTAAAAAAAGAAAAAATCGTTTTCAAGTTAAGGCGCTCGGTGCAAATGCGATTTTGTACACAAAAATACGCTCTACGGGAATAGGGATCCTGTGCTGTAGAATCAACCAAATTTGATAATTTTTTTTTTAACTAATAGAGAAAAATATTCTACAGGCCGCACGATCTTAGTTTTATAATATTTTAATCTCAAATTTTTAAAAAAAAGTCTTTAAAAAAAGAGACAATTTTAAGCTTTTTTTACAAATTTATTTTTATCATTATTTAAAATAAAGTAAAAATCTGAGCTCGATGCGGCCTGTAGAATATTGTTGTGTATCAATTAAAAAAAAAATTATCTGAAAATATTCAATCGACAATGAGTCATCCATATTCCCGTAAAGTCATTTACGTCAGTCGAAATGGGCAACTAATAATTCGTCTTTTGTTAATTCTATGACATGTGACTGCGAGTGCGTTCGCGTCTTTCATATGCGGGTAGTAGAGGGTCCTCTCACACTAATAACCATTTACGATCCAACAGGGGCGTAATTACGGGGGGGATATGGGGGATAGATCCCCCCCATGTGCCATATTTATATACTGTTGTCATACAAAATACATATTACTAAAAAAAAAGTTTTAAATGTTCAGTTATATTACTGTATTGCCAAAATAATTCAAGAAATTAATCAATTTCTATTCTACAAAACTGGATGTAACTAATTCATTAGCTGAACTTAAATTGTGGAGTAGAAAACTAAGAGAATTAAAAAAATCAAATATCAATCCAAAAACCGGAATTGAAGAGTTAAAACTGTGTAACATTTATTTATCCTAATATACATTTTTATTATTTTTTTAATTATTTAATTAATATAATAATTTATTTTTTTTATTTTTTATACGTCTATACTTCTCAATTGATTTCCAATATCGAACTTCGGTTCAATTATATAAAGCTATATAGGAAGTTAATGAAGCATTTTTGGTATTAATAACTTAACCGCCTTATGCCGTGGCGAGTACTAAAATAACTATGGTGACCAGATATTAAAAAAAAAAAAAAAAAAAAAAATAGGTACAAAGCCCTTAGGTTATTATTTTGAACTACGTTTATTTAAAAAATACGGTAAATAAAATATTATTATATATTTTACACAATATTTTATTATTCATTGAAAAAACATAAATAAATAATATTGTTTATATTTTTTAACAACAAAATCGACTGATTAGAACTTATCAGAAAATCATTGAAACATTTTATTTTAAAACAATAAAATATATTTTTATGCGGAAATGAATTATGTTAAAGAACTTAGAAGATATTAAGAAGAGTATCAGATTTTAGAATCTGAAAAAACAAAAATTAAGCTTTTAAGTTAACAGCATCATAACAAAAACTATATTTTAGTGCCTCCCGATCAATTTCATAATTGAGGGTTACAACAATTGGCCTATTAGCCGACGATATATTATAACTGTTGAAATTCAAACAAAATATTATACTGTTCAAATATTTAATAAGAAAAAAAAAATTCAATTTTATTTACCTTTGATTGTGTTGTAGGATCTTGAAGTTCACGCTAAAAAGTTAATAACTTTTTTTTTTAAATTGATAGTAAACTTCAAGTGATAGACACTTACACACACACACACACACACACACACAGTATCTTTATTTCAAAAAACCTAGTTTTAATAAAGCCTTAATGAGAACCAGAAGTTGATGAACACTACAAAAACACAAACACTAGCGGTTAGTCTAAAAATTATTGAAATAATAAACAAAATGTATAACTAATTTTGACTGAATGCTTACAATATTATAGGATTGGCTGCATTTTTGGGAAACCTTTCAAGTATATATGTTGAAACAAATACAGTACAAGATTTGAATCAAAAAGAACTTGAAAAATATTTATCATTGCCAAGTGTTGGTTTAAATTGTAATCCCTTACAATGGTGGAAAACGTTTCAGTCCGAATTTCCCACGGTGGCAAAGTTGGCTACAAAATACTTGTGTATACAAGGCACAAGTGTGCCAAGCGAACAAATTTTTAGTTGTGCTGGCAATGTCATTACTGATCACAGATCCTCACTGTCTTCAGACCATGCTGAAGAGCTAATTTTTTTATCCATGAATGCTAAGTTTGTTTCTAAGTGATGACTTATAGAGCATTTCATAATTCTATATAATAATTATAACTGCCGTTATATTGTTTTAAAAAAAAAAAAATATTATACTTTCGCAAGACGCGACGTTATTATATAAGTTAGACTAACTTAGTTAGTTTTTATAATTTTTTTTATTTATATTAATAATTATGACAATTATGTTAATATTAATATATTTTATTCATTTATCTAAAACCTATTTTTATAACTTGATTTTCTGGTGAACTGTTCATATACCTACCTGGTAAACAGCACATATTTGTTTATATTCTGTATTGAATATACTAATATTTTTTAAATACTAACTGCAATAGTGACATGGGACAGTCAGTAATAATTTAATAAATTGATCAACGGTTTTTAGATTAATATCAGGTTTATTTTTACCATATTCATTTGATTGCTGAATCGGTATATCAGTATTTAATTTGTTAATGTAATAGTAAGTCTTTAAAATAAATTATTGACAAATGTTTATTATAAGACATCAGCAGAAAATAAGAATTTGGTTAAGTTAATTTAATAGTAGTAGAACTTGAGTACCTTATCTACCGTTGAGGCAGGCTATGTTGCTCCAAATTGTTTTATAGGTATCTCGGCGTCATGGATGCATTGCAAAAGCGGCTTTGTCAGTTAAACAATAAGAAAAAAAAATTAAAAAGGTAACTAGTCTATGGCAGGGGTGGCCAACTAGTGGCTCTCGTTATAGTCACTACTCACATATGGCACTTGTTTTATTAACAAAAACCAACATTTATTATTTATTATGATGAATTTAATTTTTGGCTCTTGATGTATCTTTGCATTTTAATTTATGTTACCATGTTAGCCACCGCTTGTCTATTGACTATTGACCAGGTAATGACCGTTAAAAAAAACAACTTGTGTTACTAGTTAGGTGCTTATGAAACTAGTTGTTTATTCATGAAACGATATTATATATTAAAGTAAAACATGTTGGTACCTACTCGATTTTATTTATTATTTTGGCTTTTTGCTACCGAATCATTACGGTTTTTCGGTTTTTACGGTATACCGTTTCAAACCGGTATTGAAATCAATGCCGTAATACCGAAAATTATTTTCAATACCGTCAGCCCTACCATAAATGCTCCGCTGGCCACTCGTGTGTTTTTATTAAGGAGCAATATGCAATTTTGCCACCACCGACGCATTTCTGTTATAAGTCTCAAACGGCAACCTCCAACGAATTACATCCATTTGTATGTCGGCAAGTCGCGATCTTTTTGTTCAAACCAACCGCTACGACTGAAGACATAATATATGAATAATCATGATTATCAACCACTCCTAAAATGTCAATGAGCACAATATAGGTAATATAATAAGTTATATGTACCTCCCTAGGTAGAATGTTGCTCTCTTTACTATATTAATAAACTGTAAATTGGCGCTGTCTTTGTCTTTTTCTAGTTAATTTTATATTAGTTAATAATGATTAATGAGTGTACCGTGCATACAGTTTACACAAACACGTATGTATAAACCAATGAATAATATCGTGGATGTAGAACACGAAACTGTTGTTGCGATGTTGTGGCCCTAAAAAGGGCCGTTTTAAGGTGACAATAAAATAAGAAATTATGCACGTTCTCCGCGGATACGACGAGCCAATTGAATGTCCTTTGGCATGATCGTGACGCGCTTGGCGTGGATAGCGCACAGATTGGTGTCTTCGAAAAGACCGACCAAGTAGGCTTCGCTAGCTTCTTGTAAAGCCATGACTGCGGAACTCTGGAATCGCAAGTCGGTCTTGAAATCTTGAGCGATCTCACGTACCAGACGTTGGAACGGCAATTTGCGGATCAACAATTCGGTACTTTTCTGGTAACGACGGATTTCACGAAGGGCGACGGTTCCCGGACGGTAACGATGTGGCTTCTTCACTCCTCCAGTAGCTGGTGCGCTCTTGCGTGCGGCTTTGGTTGCCAACTGTTTTCTGGGCGCCTTACCGCCGGTAGACTTACGGGCTGTCTGCTTGGTACGTGCCATTGCGGTGCTAGGTTGTGGGTTGTTGTTCTGGATTGAACTGCAAAACGTAAATATCAGACGACTAATACGCTTCAAACACACTGCCGGCTGGTATATATACGCAAATCGGAATCGTATACGCCGACATCATTGGTCGATGGTTGTACTGTTAGTGGTGTTGTTGGCGGGGGGGGGGGGGATAACCGGTCGTCGTTCCGATTGGTGGTTCTGTCGAGATGAACGCTTAAAAGGGTCCGCGCTGTGAAGAAAAGTATCAGTCAACGTTCAGTTCACATCCGAATAGGTCAATTACTAATTCCAAAAGCAAGAATCAAGATGACAGGAAGAGGCAAAGGAGGAAAAGGTTTGGGAAAAGGAGGCGCAAAACGTCATCGTAAAGTGCTCCGTGATAACATCCAGGGAATCACCAAGCCTGCCATCCGTCGGTTAGCCCGTCGAGGTGGTGTTAAACGTATTTCCGGTTTAATATACGAAGAGACCCGTGGCGTACTGAAAGTTTTCCTGGAAAACGTGATCCGTGACGCAGTCACATACACCGAACACGCAAAGAGGAAGACTGTCACCGCCATGGATGTCGTGTACGCCCTGAAACGACAAGGCCGTACTCTGTATGGTTTCGGAGGTTAAACACTGACGATATCTACTTGCAATGTCAATTAACATCTTAAAAATGGCCCTTTTCAGGGCCACCATAATGTATATATTTATTAAGCGTTGAAACACTCTCTCTCTCTGCTAATACACAATTATAATTACTTGTCACTCTTGACTCAAAATGCATTTGCATTTAAGACCTACCCGCCGTTATCTCTTGGCCGTTCACTTATGTCACACTATTTACCTACAGCCGGTTTTAGGACAAAATAATAAAGTTTTTCAACTCGATCTGTTCTTTGATGACCGTAATCATAAACCATGATTTTGGATGTCCATCATGTGTCCGTTCTAGTAATTCCGTCGCGATGACAATAATATTCCTAAAGCTATTTGATAACAAACAATGTCTTTAAAAAAAAAAGAACACAACCCATTTGCGTACATACAATTATAGTATAGAAACACAGAGTATAAATCGTTTGGCCCTGTTGCATTTATAATATTAACTCTATTGACCAGTTTTCGAGAAAATAAAACCTTTCGGAGGAAAAAAGTTATAATTCATAAGCACTTATGTTATACTATAGAACTAAATAATAAATGGAGGTTGGACATTTTAAATTTTAAATAGAAAATATTATTAATGATAATTTACTTACTTTTATAAAATTCCTGAGCTAGACACAAGACGGTAACAACTCTATCAACTACAAGTCTACAACTACTGAACTACACGCTTTACCGCTCGAGCGCTGAACGTCAATAACAAAATCATAGCATGCCTAGTTGTTAATAATAAATATTTGTTCAGAATTTCTCATTATTGTGGTAACTAGAAGACCTATATAATGTGTTTTTAGGCAGTAAATAATGATTTTTATTTTTGTTGGCAATTCCCTTTACATTATCGGTTGTTACTAGTTGGATTAAAAATGTTGAAATATTTTATACTTTATAATGGCTTAATTTAAATTTAGGTTCCGGTTCCAAAACCAGTTCTTTTCGGTACGGTTCCAGTCCCTACCTTGAACTACATTTTTTCAAACTTGGAGTTATAAAGCACGGAGCAACTTGTTTAGTTTGATTCGCAAAATGTTAAGACAAATGTGCTGTACTAGTAGTCAATATAAAAATCAATAAAATAAGCCAATAAACATACATTAGTAGTAAGTTATTACTCTATGCACGAAAAGCATAAGGCATTAATACCATGTATTACTAATTTTAAACGCTTGATAATAAAACAATATTTTTTTTAAATTACCCGAGAGTATCATTGGTTCCTGTGAAACTGATGTCGTAATATTATTATTATTTTTTGAGTATATAATATAATTACAAGCAACTCAAGTAAAAAAGCTTATAAACATTTAATCGTACTGGGTATTGTGCTACGAAACAATAGACTAAAGAATGTCTAGTCAAGTCACTGATTATTTTTTATTATCAAACATATATTTTATATTCACAAAAATGTATTAAAAAAATAGATAGTAATATTATGTAGTTATGTTCTTGGTAAAATATAAAAAATTAGTGGCCCTGAAAAGGGCCGTTTTAGCATGAAAAAAAGGAGGGGATTTTTATGCTTTCTTTTCGGTCTTTTTGGGCAATAAAACTGCTTGGATGTTGGGCAACACGCCACCCTGTGCAATCGTCACGCCGGACAAGAGTTTGTTTAATTCTTCGTCATTTCTGATAGCCAATTGTAAATGTCTGGGGATGATACGGGACTTTTTGTTGTCACGGGCTGCGTTACCGGCCAACTCCAAAACTTCAGCTGCCAAGTATTCCATGACGGCGGCCAGGTACACTGGTGCTCCGGCTCCGACACGTTCGGCGTAGTTTCCTTTCCTCAATAAACGATGGATACGACCGACCGGGAACTGGAGTCCGGCACGGGACGATCTGGTCTTGGACTTGCCTCCCTTTGCTTTTCCTGCTTTGCCGCGTCCGCTCATGATTGTAAATGATAATTCAATCGAAGAGAATTGAACAAATAGTGAAACGTAAGTGATGCCTCCGTCCATAATCGGCCTATATTTATATACACGTTCGTCCGTGAGCGGCGATGGTGATTGGCCCGAATTTGACGATGTAGAACATTATTTTATATAGGTGTTCACAATGACGTATGTGTCGTATACATTTGCCTAAGCCAATGGCATCGTCCAACCAAATAGTAGGGTTATTGTTAATGCAGTGTATAAATACAAACTGAACAGCACTTCGATCATCAGTTTGATTGTTCATCGTCACCAGTTTACATCAAATATATTCCTAACCTATACCAACGGTCAACCATGGCTCCAGGAGGTAAATCAGCAGGCGGAAAAGCAATGAAGAAGTCCGGCAAGGCGCAAAAGAACATAACCAAGTCTGACAAGAAGCGTAAGCCCAAGAGGAAAGAATCGTACGCTATTTACATCTACAAAGTATTGAAACAAGTACATCCCGACACCGGCGTTTCGTCTAAAGCCATGAGTATCATGAACAGTTTCGTTAACGACCTTTTCGAAAGGATCGCTTCCGAATCAAGTCGCCTGGCTCACTACAACAAGCGTTCGACTATCACCAGTCGGGAAATCCAAACCGCCGTCCGCCTCTTATTGCCCGGCGAGTTGGCCAAACACGCCGTAAGTGAAGGTACCAAAGCCGTCACCAAGTACACCAGCTCCAAATAACTGTTTATCCATACGGTTTAATAAAACGGCCCTTTTCAGGGCCACCATATACAGTTTTAAAACATTTTATATATCATTATTTTTAAACGGAGTATCAACAATAATATTATTGTTATCACAGTGCAGGATAAAGGTTAAACATGAATTAAATGTTTTTGTGCATTATTTCATTGTTGATGATGAAATCACCAATAGTAGTCAACAGTGTTACCACGTCGGTCGTTTCGAGAATGTGTATAAATAATATGAGGTTTTTATTTGACGATTTATTTTTGAATGTTTTTCCCAATTACTTGACACGTCGACGGCCGACGCTTGTTCTGTTATCGATGGTAATACCCGCACAGCTGCTATTATTAATATTATTGTCGCTGTGTTTACAAGTATACTCTTATATTTTCAAGAAACAGTTACACGGCTTACGACTTTTGGGCCTAGTATGAAATGGTTCTAAATCGCATTTTTTTCATAAACGACTTTTTAACAGAAACGGTTTTAGAGTGCAAAGACGCATCTTTTAAACTAACATTTGTGCTTATACGATCATTATTGGCGATTTTTTTTTATTAAAGTAAAAGGTTCTTAATAGCCAAAAATTAAATTATATAAATTAACACAATTGAATCAAATTTTAAAAATGGAACCAAATTATTAACAAAACGTTAGTATGGAAAGGTTCTAATTCGATAAATCACTACCAATAGTACGATAATATTATGGTACACAATAATATTGATAATATTATTATAGTTTTATTTGTATCTCCTATAGAAGCACGGAGCGGCCGTAACATAAAATATGTATTATCACTTAACCATGCGGCTTGCGAATAGTGTATCTGTTGAATTGCCTTATGCTTTTCGTGCATAGAGTAATAACTTACTACTAATGTATGTTTATTGGCTTATTTTATTGATTTTTATATTGACTACTAGTACAGCACATTTGTCTTAACATTTTGCGAATCAAACTAAACAAGTTGCTCCGTGCTTTATAACTCCAAGTTTGAAAAAATGTAGTTCAAGGTAGGGACTGGAACCGTACCGAAAAGAACTGGTTTTGGAACCGGAACCTAAATTTAAATTAAGCCATTATAAAGTATAAAATATTTCAACATTTTTAATCCAACTAGTAACAACCGATAATGTAAAGGGAATTGCCAACAAAAATAAAAATCATTATTTACTGCCTAAAAACACATTATATAGGTCTTCTAGTTACCACAATAATGAGAAATTCTGAACAAATATTTATTATTAACAACTAGGCATGCTATGATTTTGTTATTGACGTTCAGCGCTCGAGCGGTAAAGCGTGTAGTTCAGTAGTTGTAGACTTGTAGTTGATAGAGTTGTTACCGTCTTGTGTCTAGCTCAGGAATTTTATAAAAGTAAGTAAATTATCATTAATAATATTTTCTATTTAAAATTTAAAATGTCCAACCTCCATTTATTATTTAGTTCTATAGTATAACATAAGTGCTTATGAATTATAACTTTTTTCCTCCGAAAGGTTTTATTTTCTCGAAAACTGGTCAATAGAGTTAATATTATAAATGCAACAGGGCCAAACGATTTATACTCTGTGTTTCTATACTATAATTGTATGTACGCAAATGGGTTGTGTTCTTTTTTTTTTAAAGACATTGTTTGTTATCAAATAGCTTTAGGAATATTATTGTCATCGCGACGGAATTACTAGAACGGACACATGATGGACATCCAAAATCATGGTTTATGATTACGGTCATCAAAGAACAGATCGAGTTGAAAAACTTTATTATTTTGTCCTAAAACCGGCTGTAGGTAAATAGTGTGACATAAGTGAACGGCCAAGAGATAACGGCGGGTAGGTCTTAAATGCAAATGCATTTTGAGTCAAGAGTGACAAGTAATTATAATTGTGTATTAACAGAGAGAGAGAGTGTTTCAACGCTTAATAAATATATACATTATGGTGGCCCTGAAAAGGGCCATTTTTAAGATGTTAATTGACATTGCAAGTAGATATCGTCAGTGTTTAACCTCCGAAACCATACAGAGTACGGCCTTGTCGTTTCAGGGCGTACACGACATCCATGGCGGTGACAGTCTTCCTCTTTGCGTGTTCGGTGTATGTGACTGCGTCACGGATCACGTTTTCCAGGAAAACTTTCAGTACGCCACGGGTCTCTTCGTATATTAAACCGGAAATACGTTTAACACCACCTCGACGGGCTAACCGACGGATGGCAGGCTTGGTGATTCCCTGGATGTTATCACGGAGCACTTTACGATGACGTTTTGCGCCTCCTTTTCCCAAACCTTTTCCTCCTTTGCCTCTTCCTGTCATCTTGATTCTTGCTTTTGGAATTAGTAATTGACCTATTCGGATGTGAACTGAACGTTGACTGATACTTTTCTTCACAGCGCGGACCCTTTTAAGCGTTCATCTCGACAGAACCACCAATCGGAACGACGACCGGTTATCCCCCCCCCCCCGCCAACAACACCACTAACAGTACAACCATCGACCAATGATGTCGGCGTATACGATTCCGATTTGCGTATATATACCAGCCGGCAGTGTGTTTGAAGCGTATTAGTCGTCTGATATTTACGTTTTGCAGTTCAATCCAGAACAACAACCCACAACCTAGCACCGCAATGGCACGTACCAAGCAGACAGCCCGTAAGTCTACCGGCGGTAAGGCGCCCAGAAAACAGTTGGCAACCAAAGCCGCACGCAAGAGCGCACCAGCTACTGGAGGAGTGAAGAAGCCACATCGTTACCGTCCGGGAACCGTCGCCCTTCGTGAAATCCGTCGTTACCAGAAAAGTACCGAATTGTTGATCCGCAAATTGCCGTTCCAACGTCTGGTACGTGAGATCGCTCAAGATTTCAAGACCGACTTGCGATTCCAGAGTTCCGCAGTCATGGCTTTACAAGAAGCTAGCGAAGCCTACTTGGTCGGTCTTTTCGAAGACACCAATCTGTGCGCTATCCACGCCAAGCGCGTCACGATCATGCCAAAGGACATTCAATTGGCTCGTCGTATCCGCGGAGAACGTGCATAATTTCTTATTTTATTGTCACCTTAAAACGGCCCTTTTTAGGGCCACAACATCGCAACAACAGTTTCGTGTTCTACATCCACGATATTATTCATTGGTTTATACATACGTGTTTGTGTAAACTGTATGCACGGTACACTCATTAATCATTATTAACTAATATAAAATTAACTAGAAAAAGACAAAGACAGCGCCAATTTACAGTTTATTAATATAGTAAAGAGAGCAACATTCTACCTAGGGAGGTACATATAACTTATTATATTACCTATATTGTGCTCATTGACATTTTAGGAGTGGTTGATAATCATGATTATTCATATATTATGTCTTCAGTCGTAGCGGTTGGTTTGAACAAAAAGATCGCGACTTGCCGACATACAAATGGATGTAATTCGTTGGAGGTTGCCGTTTGAGACTTATAACAGAAATGCGTCGGTGGTGGCAAAATTGCATATTGCTCCTTAATAAAAACACACGAGTGGCCAGCGGAGCATTTATGGTAGGGCTGACGGTATTGAAAATAATTTTCGGTATTACGGCATTGATTTCAATACCGGTTTGAAACGGTATACCGTAAAAACCGAAAAACCGTAATGATTCGGTAGCAAAAAGCCAAAATAATAAATAAAATCGAGTAGGTACCAACATGTTTTACTTTAATATATAATATCGTTTCATGAATAAACAACTAGTTTCATAAGCACCTAACTAGTAACACAAGTTGTTTTTTTTAACGGTCATTACCTGGTCAATAGTCAATAGACAAGCGGTGGCTAACATGGTAACATAAATTAAAATGCAAAGATACATCAAGAGCCAAAAATTAAATTCATCATAATAAATAATAAATGTTGGTTTTTGTTAATAAAACAAGTGCCATATGTGAGTAGTGACTATAACGAGAGCCACTAGTTGGCCACCCCTGCCATAGACTAGTTACCTTTTTAATTTTTTTTTTCTTATTGTTTAACTGACAAAGCCGCTTTTGCAATGCATCCATGACGCCGAGATACCTATAAAACAATTTGGAGCAACATAGCCTGCCTCAACGGTAGATAAGGTACTCAAGTTCTACTACTATTAAATTAACTTAACCAAATTCTTATTTTCTGCTGATGTCTTATAATAAACATTTGTCAATAATTTATTTTAAAGACTTACTATTACATTAACAAATTAAATACTGATATACCGATTCAGCAATCAAATGAATATGGTAAAAATAAACCTGATATTAATCTAAAAACCGTTGATCAATTTATTAAATTATTACTGACTGTCCCATGTCACTATTGCAGTTAGTATTTAAAAAATATTAGTATATTCAATACAGAATATAAACAAATATGTGCTGTTTACCAGGTAGGTATATGAACAGTTCACCAGAAAATCAAGTTATAAAAATAGGTTTTAGATAAATGAATAAAATATATTAATATTAACATAATTGTCATAATTATTAATATAAATAAAAAAATTATAAAAACTATAAGTCTAACTTATATAATAACGTCGCGTCTTGCGAAAGTATAATATTTTTTTTTTTTTAAAACAATATAACGGCAGTTATAATTATTATATAGAATTATGAAATGCTCTATAAGTCATCACTTAGAAACAAACTTAGCATTCATGGATAAAAAAATTAGCTCTTCAGCATGGTCTGAAGACAGTGAGGATCTGTGATCAGTAATGACATTGCCAGCACAACTAAAAATTTGTTCGCTTGGCACACTTGTGCCTTGTATACACAAGTATTTTGTAGCCAACTTTGCCACCGTGGGAAATTCGGACTGAAACGTTTTCCACCATTGTAAGGGATTACAATTTAAACCAACACTTGGCAATGATAAATATTTTTCAAGTTCTTTTTGATTCAAATCTTGTACTGTATTTGTTTCAACATATATACTTGAAAGGTTTCCCAAAAATGCAGCCAATCCTATAATATTGTAAGCATTCAGTCAAAATTAGTTATACATTTTGTTTATTATTTCAATAATTTTTAGACAAACCGCTAGTGTTTGTGTTTTTGTAGTGTTCATCAACTTCTGCTTGGTGTCCAATGTCGTCCATTTCTTGTTTAATTAAACTTATAATTAAATCTTTTTGAGGTGATTCAATGTAATGACTTCTGTATCTCGGATCTAGAAAACTTATTTTTTGTAAAATTTGTCTTGCTTGATTACTATCATACCGTTTAAAAAGTGGTGTTTTAATTGCTGTTTTTAGGTGACCTTTTAAGTGATTCAACATTGTGTCTGAGGAGGTATCACTACTGACACCTGCATAGTTGTCTTCATCACTGTTGTTAGCATCAACTTCATTAGTATTGAGGTAAGAGGTTATTTCACCAGTTGACAGTGTACATTGAGATGGAGTTTGAAAAAGATCTTCGGTATTACCATAATTACCATGATCTTCACCTTGCGTAAGATCACATGTATATCTTGGGTTACTGTTGTTTTTAAGTATAGATTCTTTAAGCTTTAAATAAATGGGCCATATTGAAGAAGCTGTCACTACTTGTCCGAGCTAACATGACTCTTAGGTAGGACTATTTTACAAATTATGAAATATTAAATATTGAAAATTCTATATTGCAGATTTGCAGATGATAATGCAATTAGGTATATTTTAAACACATTTTCTAAAACCTATAGAGTACAGCCTCATGAAATGTTTAATATGTAAAAAAAAACAAATTAAAAGTTAGGTACTTAAAGAAATGCATAGATCTCGAAAATATTTAAAATAGGTACTAATATTTTTTCCCATTGTTTTGTTATGAAAGTCACATTTAATCTAAGTCAAATAATAAAACCTAAGGGCTTTGTACCTATTTTTTTTTTTTTTTTTTTTAATATCTGGTCACCATAGTTATTTTAGTACTCGCCACGGCATAAGGCGGTTAAGTTATTAATACCAAAAATGCTTCATTAACTTCCTATATAGCTTTAGATAATTGAACCGAAGTTCGATATTGGAATCAATTGAGAAGTATAGACGTATAGGTAATACAAATGGTGGGATGTAATGGAAATGGCGAAATTATTTTATAAAATTATAAAAACAATGAGTCTGGGTTACTTACCTGTAGTTACCTCCAACGACAGACGGATGGACTTGCGAAAGATACGTACTAGGTACGTAGGTACAGGTGAATGCTTGAACTTTGAAGTAAGTACACGAACGGAACCAAAGTTTCCATGAACGGACACACAAACACAAAATATACCAAATGGCAAGTATATATTAAAAAATAAACACGCTACACGCTATACGCACAAAGAACGATTGTCAAACATTGAAACACAATAATATGAAACCAATAACGAGAAACACAACTACAGGCGGTTCCGACGTTTTACTCAACAGTCAACAGCCAACAATCATAGTTATTTTATATAGATGATAAGGACTAGAATTCCCAGTACTAAAAATGTAGGTAATTTTATAAATAGAAAAACGTCCTCGTGTATATAATCGGGTTCAATGGTATACCACATATACGGTTTTCAACGGTATACCGTTTATCAAAATAATCTCAAAAGACCGGTATTTCAAAATACCGGTATACCGGTATTAACGGTATACCGAAAATACCGTCAGCCCTAATTTATGGGGTCACGCAGCGCGTCGTTGGCGAGTGAGAACAAGTGTGGAGATAGAGAGCGCCACCCGGATGAATACACGGTTTTGTACATTTTAAAATTTTCCTTCCAACAAATATAAATATTAGGACTTTAGATAATAATAAATCAATAGTTTATTACATTATTGGATTTTTCTCAAATAATTTTTAAAAAATATATATTATTTTGTTCATAATGTTACCATTAAACTGGTGAAAACTTTCACATGCACTTCAATAGTCAATATTGTATACCTCCCGCCATCACATTCACCGAATTACTCAAATACTAAATGAAATTTAAGTCGATACTGATTTAAAAATAAATTCACCAAAATGAAATAATGAAAATGCCAGTACAAAAGACATTAAAAAAACAAAATTATACGGCAAAAAATATATTTTGGATACTAATCCAAAAAATCGATCTTTAACATTTTAACAATTTATTTGTATTTTGTACTTGAATTTTAATGACTTAACTGTAAAAATGACTGTTATTGTAATGTCTGTTATTTGGAATTTGATTAAATTGTGAATAATGGCTTGCCAAGGAAACTGTGCTACAATAAATAACTCAAACACCATTTTTAAATCCGCCAGTCTATGGCATCAGAATACGATGAGATAGAAATTCCTAAGTCTTGTACAGGGTGAAAGAAAATGTTGTTTGAGTATAATAATTTTCCACCATTAGTAATGACCAATTCGAAAATTCGGAAGTACTCAGATTATGTCCACCCTTATTATAACCCTATACATGGTTAAATTCCTTTGAAAAAAGGTTTCTATTGTTCGTCAATTGTGCACAAATGAGTTAAATATGAGCAAATGAGTTGTAGCCGACCACTTGTCAATTATACTATTTTTATTATTTATAATTGATGTATAATCCGATAAAATAAAACGCTCCAAATTTTTAATATTTACTTATGACATATTTAATTGTAAATAAAAAGAGTAAAAAATCAAAACATTAAAACATTAATTTATTGATTGGTGTCATAACAGGATGTCATTGAATATAACGAAATGTAATTCTATTTCTTTTGCTTTGAAGCAAAACATGTACTACACAGCCAAGAATATAAATAATATAAAGATAACTCAAATAAACAAAATAAAGGATCTTGGTGTCATTTTTTACTCAAAAATAATTTTAATTCACATTATACAAAATAATAAATATTATGAATATTTAAGGCTTTATTAAAACTAGGTTTTTTGAAATAAAGATACTGTGTGTGTGTGTGTGTGTGTGTAAGTGTCTATCACTTGAAGTTTTGGTAAAATCTAAAGTGCAAAATATTCAAAAGATAAAAGTTATTGAAAATGAAAAGCGTGAACTTCAAGATCCTACAACACAATCAAAGGTAAATAAAATTGAATTTTTTTTTTCTTATTAAATATTTGAACAGTATAATATTTTGTTTGAATTTCAACAGTTATAATATATCGTCGGCTAATAGGCCAATTGTTGTAACCCTCAATTATGAAATTGATCGGGAGGCACTAAAATATAGTTTTTGTTATGATGCTGTTAACTTAAAAGCTTAATTTTTGTTTTTTCAGATTCTAAAATCTGATACTCTTCTTAATATCTTCTAAGTTCTTTAACATAATTCATTTCCGCATAAAAATATAGTTTATTGTTTTAAAATAAAATGTTCAATGATGACTGATAAGGTTTCTAATCAGTCGATTTGTTGTTACAAAATATAAACTATATTATTTTTATTTATGTGTTTTCAATGAATAATAACAATATTGTGTAAGTTATATAAATAATATAACAATAAATTACCGTATTCATTTAAATAAAACGTAGTTCAAAATAAAACTTAAGTGTAATTTCATACTTCCATAGTGGGTTACGCTATTTGGCCTGTAATATTAGTATATTATAGACGACTTAAAATACTATACATAGATATTATGCTGTAGGATTACACTAATTGGCTTGCTGAAGAAAATGGTGATATTTACGTTGTGGCTTACATCAATTGACACTGTTTTAACAGTGTGGCTTACACTAAAAAACATTAAATTAAGTTGAATTTAGACTGGAATTAATCATCTGAGGGTTACAATATTTGGCCACAATTATCTCTATAACAATATATTTCAATCATAACCTGAAATTCGAAAAAAAGTGAGAGTTACATCAATTGGCCTATTAGCCGACGATATGTTATATAAAATGTAATAAATTGAGTCTAAAATGAAAATGTATAAATTTATTTTAGAAACGTGGTCCAATGGATGACATTATTACGGTCACAAAAAAAAGACTTAATGTCAAAATGGATAAGATCATATTGTTAAAAGCTTGTACAGAAATGGTGACTGTAAATGGTCGCCCCTTAACCATTTTTAATGATTCTGGTTTTAAAAAAATCTTAAAACCTTTAGTTGAAGCCATCGGTGGTGGTAATTTATTATTATATTTACTTATTACCTAATTTAGTTTAATATTTTAGAATTTGTATTACCTGTATTATGATCTTGACATGTTATGTTGTTCTTAACAATTTTAGATTTCACAATTAACTTACACAACATAAAGAAGCACATTTTTTCTGCCTCCAACACAATAATTAGTGAGATTAATGATGATGTCAAAAACAAATTATTAAGTCTAAAAATTGATTGCGTCAAACGTCATTTTCGCTCTATAATGGGAGTCAATATCCAATACATTAAAAATGGTAATGTTTGTTTGGCCACTTTAGGTATGCGAGAACTTAATGAACAACATACTTCTGAAAATCTAAAAATATTGGTATTTACATTACTTTAGTTTTGTAGGTACTAATGTACTATAGGTTCAATCATTTTGACTTAATATACAAGTGTTTATTTATTTTTAGCTTCTTGATGTATTAAAAGCGTATAATATTAGAAAGGAACAAATTTACACAATTACATGTGACAACGCATTAAACATGGTAAAGTTGGCGAGAATTATGAACGAAGAATGTGAAGTGGTACCTAATGATGAAGAAATTAGTAATGTTACAAATCCTGATGGAAATAATGATGATAGTGATTTTGACTTTGAATATGAAAATCAAGATGGTACACTTTTGTCTATGGATGATATAGAGAGTGAACTTTTCAATGATCAATTTGTGAATAATGGTAAATATGTTTTATTTTATTATATTATTAATTAAAATGCTAAGTAAATATTTTCTTGCAACAGAGAGTACAAATAAAGAAGTTGAAGACTTTCAAGAATCTGTGATTGCCGCTATTGAACCAAAATCAATTACATCTTGTATTCGGTGTTCTGTGCATTCCTTGCAATTATGTGTTCTGGTTGGCTTGAAAAATGCACTGATAACTAACTGTATAACTGAAGCTAGAAAGGTGATTTTAAAATAGAATTTGCTCACCATTATATACATTTTTATTAAATATTTATAAATTTCATAGATTGTAAAAAAACTCAGAACACCCAAATATGCTACTTGGTTAAAGAGAAAAAACCTAAAGTATGCAATTATTAACATAGAAACAAGATGGAACTCGCTTTATAATATGCTGTTTAGACTGCTAGAGTTATAAGAATTCTGTAAACTTCACGAGGAAACCAATGCTGATTTAAAACTTAACAATTGTGAATGGGATTCAATCCTAAGTATTGTAAGTTAAATAACTAATATATTAATATTTTCACATACTATGAGTATTTAAATTGTATATACGTTGTGACATTTAAACGTACACAAATAAAATATGTACTATTGCATGAAATATGATTGGATATATTGAATATAGCTTTAAACCTATATATTTTATATTTGACCAAAAAACCCAAATATCTGTGTTAAAAATATGTGCCGCTAAGTTTAGTTACTTAAACTGAGTTTAAGAAGGGATAAATCCACGAGCATTTAATTTACCACGGACAACGCTGTGCAAGATCAGCTAGTATTTTATAAATCCCGAATAAACCTTTGCAGAAATAACTCTAATTTGTAAACTTATAAATGTATTATATAACAAATTACAATAATACACAATTTAATACTTTTGTTACCAAATATTTTGGAGAACTAAAGACGCCTTTTCATTAGATAATAATTTTTATTGATATTATTTACATCTGTCATCTAAACATCAATATATTATTTTTTATTGTTTTTGAGAATCATAACTAGATGTCTCAATACATTTTTAAAATCAAATTAATCAACTTGCTTACCTTATATAGTGGCTAATTAATAAACACACTCACGGACAACGTGAAAACGGTTTTGTGAATGGGATTCAATTCAAAGTATTGTAAGTTAAATAACTAATATATTAATATTTTTTCTAATAAATTATTATGTTTTACTTCAAACTTATTTATCTACTTTATAACATTTTATGTAGATAATTAATTAACTTTGTGAGTTTTGTTAGGTTGTCATTTCTAGGTGATCATAATATTATAATATTTCTAATATTTGTCTTTTTTTTTTTAAGTAATATCAAATTACGTTACAAAACATAATACAACTAATACTGAATTACTAAAGTATTTTCAAATTAATAATTTTTTATATAATAAATTAAATTTTAATTTGATGTTTAAATGATTTATTTGAAACATAGGTCAATGCGCTTAATCCTGTAAAAATAGCAACAGTGGCATTACAAAGGCAAAATCTGAATTTGTGTGACTTTTATGGGATATGGTTGAGAGCTATTCATGGATTGACTTCCAATGGTTCGATACTAGCTAAGACTATTAAAACTGCTATGGAAAAAGAAATTCAAGAAAAATATCTGAAAAATAGCACATTTTTGGCAGGTATGAGTATTTTTTTTTATACTCTATGAGCATTTTTATGTATACCTAATAGTTAATAATTAATAGTTATATTTTAGTGATTTTTCTTGATCCAAGACACCAGGCCTTACTCACTTCTAATCAAAAACGTGATGCTATAAATCGTCTTATTGTTACTTGGGAGACACTACTTTTATTAAATGGCGCAGATCAGACTTCTGAAAGTTCTGAGTTGCTCTTAGATGATACAGGTATAATAAATTCATCACAGACCTAATGTAGTTCAATATGTTTTTATACCTACCGCCATAATTATTGCCCATCTAATATAACATTTTTAATTTTTTGCTAATTTTACAGTTAATTCATGTATAACTGAAAATAATCAAGAGTCTGAAGATCCTTTTGAACAATTTTTGTCATCTCAATCTTCTGTGCTGTCTCAATTGTACATCCAATTGTACAGAAGCTATAAGCACTATACTTGATAATTTTAATAATGTCCAGCGTGTTTCTCACACAGTCAAAATAATTGAATATTGGGAAACTCAAAAAGTGCATTGGCCCAAACTATATCAATTAGCGAGTGTTGCTCTAGCAGTTCCAGCTACTCAAGTAAATCTATAATATATATATTAGTGAATATTACTATGCTAATATTATATACTAATATAATTTTATACTTTCAGGTTAGCGTGGAAAGAAGCTTTTCTGGCTTAAAGTTTATAGTCTCTGACCTACGTGCATCATTAGACCCAGACGTTTTAGAAGCTCTAATGATAATAAGGTGCAATGAGCAATTTAAAAACAATTGTTAAATACTATTTTGTAAATGTGATAGTTGAAAAAATGTTATTAAATAAAAAGTTATTTCTGAAGTATAAACAATAGTTTACATTATTTTAATTACTTTTTTATTTTTATTTATTTAGTTGTTAGTACTAAACTATTACTGATCGACAGTTAAATAGTATATTTAATATAGGTGGATAATATTACAAATTACTTATTTAAACAACAGATACTATTATTGCTAATTGGGAATGATTAAATGTGTGTATAATACTATAATATAAACTGATTTCAAATTGTATCGTCATAACTTTTATTCCACATAAGACATATAACATGAACAATATTTACATGTAAATATTGTCTTACTTGGTACTCATATAGTATTTTTTTTGTTAAAAAATTTAATTTTATTAAGGTTATTAGTTTTTAATATCACAATGCAGAAATATTGCACAGGTAAAATGAATAAGAATGGCATGATATGGGTCAATTTTGTGTTTTTTTAATTCATCCGCTTATTCATTTATTGAATGTTAAAGAAATACACGAAGCAAAAATACTATTTATTGGTTACAGCATTTATTTTTTCCAAGTTCATTAAATTTAGAGTAAAATACTAAAATCGCCTTTTTACAAAATATAGAATATTAATAATAGTACATTTTATTATTTTACGGCATAAATTGGTATTTTTTTCTATTTTAATGTCTTACAAATGAGTAAACAGCTACCTATAAGGATTTATTTTTTGAAAAAATTGGTTCAGTAGATTTGAGTACTATATTCAATATTGATATATCAACCATTACAGGGCAGAACTAAAAAAATCATCAGATTATTCTGAAAATTGGTTTACATGTTCCTACTAGGATTTTGGGAAAAATATTGTCTTGCATATTTGGAAATGGAATTTTCCTTACTCCTTTTACGACAACACCGCAGAAAAATTGAAGGACTTCCTGCAAAACAAGATTACTACACTTTTAGAAACTTTTCAGAATGATCAAAATAATTTAAAATTTTAAATGGTTTGAAAAACTCTGAAATTTATATAATTTAAAATAATTTGAATTCTATAAAAGATGCTAGTCATGCATAACACACTATAAGTTTGCCTATGTTCTATAATATATATTGTATAAAATTTAATGAACTTGACTCAACATGGTGTTATCATCTGGGTTTTTCCCACGATTATCAAGTTTTTATTTTAATGAAAAATTAATCATATGATTTTTATCAAAGAAAATTATATTTGACATTAACCAAGTTGTAGAATGTATGCAGTTCTGCATACGTATGATGTCATACGTAAAAATGTTTTTGGAGGGATCGATCATAAATAATAAAAAAAAAAAAAATCCCTATAAATAAGTACCACCAACCATACTAGTATGCATACTACTTAATGTGTAATATGTTTACTATATAGTGAAATATACTAATCATTATTTGCAGAAAAATCAGATAAGTTCGAACTTATTTGGTTCTTGCGCCAAAAGAAAGAAAACCAGATAAGAATAAAAAATACAATACTAATGGCGGATTTATCTGGTGTTTGCAATTTGCACAGAGTTGTAGACAATTTTCTAAAACCGATACCTACCTAAAAATTTAAATCCTATATCCAAAATTAAAATCAACATCATGATTCCTATAACTGATATTTAAAAACTAAAATCAAAATCAAAAATATTAAAAACCGGTATCCAAAATTAAAATCAAAATCATAATTTCCCAAAACCGATACCTAAAATTTAAAATCAAAATCGAAAAAATGAAAAACCGGTATCCAAAATCGAAACCGAAATCGAAATTTCGTAATACCGGTATTGAAAAATTGAAAACGAAATCGAAAAATTTAGAAACCGGTATCCAAAATCGAAACCGAAATCGAAATTTTTTCAATCGGTTTCAAGCCCTGCGCTTATAATAAGCTCTTATATATAATAAAAAACACATTTATAGGGTCATCACATGTTTCATGAGATACTAATCATCGGGGCCCTGCTAATCATACACGAGTATTAAGTGCGCTACAACACGATTTTAGTTATTGGAAATATAGTTAAATATTTGAAGTAATTTTAATTATTTTTTATTTTAATCTGCTTCATTTGTAATAATTGTCATGAAGCGATTAAATAGCGTATTGAATCATTGTATTATTATTTATTTTGACCACCCCCCCCCCAAAAAAAAATAAAAAATAAAAATAAAATCCTGGCTACGTGCCTGTATACATAATATATATACTGATTGACGATTGTTAAGTTTTTATCAGTACATAATAATATGTTAATTGTATTAAATTTTGAATTCATTGCAGTGGCGTACACAGCTCTTTTCAATGGGAGTGGTTTACATTAAAAAAATTATATACATTATACATCAATAAATCTAAGCAATATTATGTTGTTTAACTAAGGTTTATTTTCATCATAAAACAATATTTAATTTCCTTTGTTTTTGTCCCAACTCATCAATAACCTCTTCAGGTCAAAATATTTTTACAATACTCAATTTTTATTTAAAAATATATACAGGTAATTATTTAGTATAACTATTGATTATAAATACTAGTATTTATAATCAATGGTATAACTACAAAGCGTCAAAGGTACTTATGTACTCGTATATTATACAATAAATATGTAAAATATATACTATAAAAAATTCAATAAAAAATATATAGAGAAATGTATATAAAGCTCGAAAATGTAATATAAAAGTATAAAACTCCTCATAAGTTGTTCTAAAAGTAATTTAAAATTATTGAAAATACATAACCACACTTTATAAGCATTTAAATTAAAAAATTTTACCAAAATTCATCAAAATCTCAAAAGTATTTTGTAATTCATAACTTATAAAAATATATTCAATTCTCATATCTAAGGATTAAAATTAAAAATAAAATTTATCCGTAAGTTTATAGTGTAACCAAAAAATCAAAAAAATCAATTAAAATGGTTGTTTTTTATAGACATTATAAGTTCAAATTTGGACGAAATTATATATTTAAACAAAGAATAACGATGTTAGTTATTTCGTTGCAATTTAAAAATATTTTTTTAGTCTATAATTTATCTATATATAACAGCGCGTACACAAAATAATATTTGGGGGGGAGGGGTTAGCCTTTTAGGGCTCTACACTTTTATAATTGTATAATAACTAATAAGAAGTTAATACAATTTCTATGGTATTATTTATTTCTTACCAAAAACTTTCAATTGTATGTAGGTTATACATTTAATATTTTATTAATGAATACAATTTCCCAAATATTAAATAACTGAAGAAACAAAAAAGCATATTAATTAAATTACGGCGGGGGGCTATTAACCCCTAAAACCCTCCTTGTATACGCGCCTGCTATATTGTATCTTATATATAGTATTATAGTACTTATTATGTATGTAGTTATAGATGTGTCCATAATTTACAAGATTTTTTTTAAATTGTAGGTACTTTTTGATTGGTAGAAGAATCTTGGATACTTTACATGACCCGCATAATTTGTTCATTGTCTACGATGTTTGGTGACGAGGATAACAGGGGAACAGCGAATAGTTCTAGGAAAAATTGACCGAAAAAGATTCTGTTCGTTTACTTTGCACACACAAGTCAGTAGTCACGTCATATTATCATGTTAAATTGCCAATACTAATTTGCCAATAACCTAACCGACTAGAGCCCCTTAATAATTGTCTCACACTAATGATCGTTTACTACAAACGCAAATACACGCCATTCACGTACGGACTATGGAAATTGTCTGTAATAGTGTAATCTGTATTCAACTCCTTAAAAACGAGCGGTATCAGATCCCCATTTAATTTAATTATTTACATATTTCAAAAATGTTTTTGAGATATACATAAATTCACATGCATGAGAATGCCTAATTATACAAGCTATTAAATGTATAATAGGTTATGGTTCCAAATAATGCACGTATTTTCCAAAAAACATAAATAATCCATTTTTTAAACGAGTTAAAGTAGCAACTGGCATCTAGCTACATTTGCGAGTTGCGACCGTAGCGTAGTCTGTGGCCGTTTAATCGTGCGATTCATTAATCATTAGTCATTACAGGACTTTTTTTTTGTGAGGGCTGTGGGTGCTGTTGTATACTTGTACATGAGTTAGGTCTCCTTATGGCTTAATCTTTATGAAAAAATCTAAATCTAATCTTTATGAATAATTGCGTTCGTCTTGAAGCTAACCTAATACTTAACAGTGCTTACTTTTTCTTTCATCAAGACGAACGGATCATATACGGTAACATTTTTCCGTATTCGATAGCTTGAGCACAACTGCAGAGGTCAGTCAGAGTGCAAAAAACGTCCAAGACGAACGATGTGTCGATGTCGGATAAATGCTGATAAGAATCGTCGGCGAGTGTTGATAACATTAAACAGCTGCTGGCTGTTCCAATTCGAAGTTTGAATATTTCGGCGCGCAGTAGGTTGTCGATTCGCATTTTAATTTTTCACGGTGTTACGGGTTATTTTTAATTATATTATTATTATTAAACGCAGTAGGTACATATCATTTATCAGTGTACTTATTATAATTATCGCTGAAGTCGTTTTGTGTTTTGCAAAACAAATCAGAAAAACACGAGCAGGCGCAACAAGAGTACAAGACGTCACGACATAGTATAAGTATTATTTTTATACATTATAAACGGTACATGATATATCGACGACTGTGATGGACCGTCATTACAGATCATTGCATCTACGTTCGAAACTTCGGTTGATCGGATACCTATATTGGATAGAATGAATCGGGACCAATATTTTTTAAGTAATAAAAAAACCATTTAGTTATTATATTATTATTATTGACTGTTGGTGGTGTATTTAATCTATTCTGTGGTGTATCATTATTCATTGTACCAATGATGCAAAACAAAAGTTAAAAAAAAAAATCGTGGTTCGCGTCATATTTGTTTTGTTTTGGCCGGTTATCGGTACCCCCCACCTTGGCAACTTGGTGATAGTAGCATTTAATCTATTCTGTGATAGTAGGACGTTTACATTCCGCCGAGTCACCGCCGCCCCACTCCTGGATACACCAACGCCAACACCAGTCCCCACTCCTCACCCGCCGACAGGAGTAGCGAGCACTGTGTACAGACTACAGGTCTGACCGACCGACGGCCATCATCGTGCATCGTAGTTGGCGGATCGTTCGGCGTAATAACAGAACAAATAAGTTATAACGCAATAATTTTTCCCGTTTTCCCATTCCCATCGCGTAGTTTTCGTCCGAGTTCCAGAACGCGGTCTGTGTTCGTGTGTTCTGGTTTTAGACGTCAATTGTGTATATTGTGTATTACTTATCGCATTCGAGTATCCTATCCTATTCTCGTCAATGGCCGTGTGCGACTGACTACGTTTGAGCGTGTGCAGAATATGCGCTGTACGTCGCTGGACGTCTGGTGGTTGTAGCTCGACGACGATTTTGGGCGAATATTGACGCTATTGTGACGTGAGTATTCCGTAGTGCCTAGCACGGCAATTAAGAATTGTAACAATGCGCACGACCAATATAATAAAAATACAAAATATTATTTCAACCGAAACCGAATGTTCGACGCGCGTGGACGTCGTAGTGTGGTCGGTCGCCATTACCCCGGTGTCGTCGTGACGTGAGTAGAACGCCCAGGTCGCCGCCGACCGTATTTTGGTCTCGAGCCCCCAGTAACGCATGCCTACTTGCCCATCAATTGCAGTCGTGTTCATGGTGTACCGATCAACATCTGCCGACGTTGGTTTGATACCTCGCCGTAAACCTCATGATATTAACCACTTAGTCCGTACCTTCTGTCTTATCCTCAAAGCGATACAGCTAACCGCTAGGTGCCTGTTAGTAAACTTGTGTTTCAATGTAACTAGTTTTTTCCCCCATTTGAATTGTGTCATTTGTTTCATTTACTCTACGTACAGATTTTTCTACGTTTCAAATACCCATGGTTGTTTTGATACATCTTAACATCCACCAACACTTAAATAAAAAACTAAAAGTTTAAATTTTGTACTTAGCGATATGTTATACCTGTATGTAATAGTTTGTTAGTAAACAGGGTCTATTATTATAATAGATAACCTATTAATTATAATAATGTATAATAGAAGTATTAAAGGTTAGGAAACTGGTAGATAAGTACTTAATTTTGGATATAATTCCAAGAACAATAGCAGGGTTGATACTCCCTCACTATTTGTCACTATTCTCACTTATTTAATTGATTTCCCTGAAAAATTCACCTTTAAATGGCTCTTTAAATGTAAATAAGTGTTAAAATTAAATATTCAACGTTTTAATAATTAATTATGTTCTGCAATCATTTTTATTTATTGGAAAATTATTACAACATTTTTTTTCAAAATAAACCAGGCTATGTGATATAAATAATATCTTAGTATTGTGATGAATAAATATGACTATACATTTATTATGAAAATATCCATTACACGAATAACCACTTTGTCGTGGAATTATGGTAATAAGAATTTGCACAGTTTAATTAAACATAATATAGGAACAACTATACTTGCTGTATACCAAACATAGACCTATTAACTAGTTAATAGGTGGTCTATGATACCAAATTAATTTATTTATTAACTATGCTCATTATACTAAGTATTATAAGGTCTATTCAATTACCCATCACAATACACCGAGTATTATTATTATTATTATTATTGTAATAGTTTTAAAACACTATTTTAAATTTAAATTTATTATTTATTTGTAATAAAATATAATAAAAGTTTATGTACAGTTATATCAATGTTATAACTTGTAAGTAATAAACAATTTAAAAAATAAAAAAATATATTAAAAAACCGTTTTATTTTTGATTAAAAAAAACTCAATTTTTACTAAAATATTACTCACTTAATTGGAAATAATACTCACTATTCTCACTTTAAAAAAAAAATAATAAATAGCAACCCTGCAAGAGAACAAAATGTTTAAAATTAAAAAGATACCTAACAAATTAAATATCCATAGTGTGAACATCAGTTTAACATTTTACTATATTATATTATTACATTATCATATATAATTATTTATATTGATTATTAATAAACAATCCCCCAGCTTTCATTTAAGTTGTTATTGTTACTGAGCATCACACTAATACCAAATTAAAACCTTGACAAATTTTGCCCCCAAAAATATTAATTTCTATACTCTATTCAGAATAAGAGCGGTACCGGGCGGCCACCTTGTGCGCATGGGTATTGCTTTGTTCCAAAACTTTGCCTTGCGTACCAGTGTTGGAGGGAGAAGCATCTGACCGTCACAACCGGTACCACTCTTATTCTGAATATTTTATTTCATATATAATAAATGGGATAAACCCTTTTGAAAATACAAATGAAGTGAATGACATAAGATTTAGAAAAATATCAGTAAATAACATATAAACTATTATCATACAAATTGAATGATGAATATAAATGAATCAATAAAAAGATTGATTTACAATTATTAGAATAATCAGTAATCACAGAATAATACAATAATAATATTAATAATAATAATACAGTATATTATGATAAAATCGAATATAAAAATGTATATAAATATTAATTTGCAATTGAACTTATAGCTAAATATACATTACGATTAAAAACAATACGCGATATAAAGAAAAAGTCTATAATATGATTTGATTTGCTAAACTTAATGATCTAGGAAAAAAACTATCAGAGCCATAGTTATATCTATAAAACGGTAAATGAAATAAATTTACTTTTCTCAAACGGTGACTCGTTATATTAAACCCTACCATGGATAGCAATTCAGGAGAATGAATAATATGACCATTTAACAAGTCATAAATAAACATTAAATCAGCAACCTTTCTCCTTATCTCACATGATAAAAACCCTAAATATAGTATATTTTAGGTAAATTAATTTTATATTTTAACCAGAAAAGTAAAAATAATTTTCTAAACTAAATAAAGACTTCCAAAATGAAAAAAAAAACCATTAATGAATGTCCTTTTCAGTGTGTGTAAAGTTGACATTTCACATGTTTAGGTATACATTTTACAATCATAAATAAATAAATAATTTTTTTCTATAAATTCAAAATCCTGTGCAATATTATCTATAATCTAAATATGATATTTTTTTTTTCAAATGTTGGTTTTTTGATTTTTTTAAATCTATTTGTTTTTTAGTAAATACAAAGTTGGTACATTTAGAGAAAAATTGTTATCATTTGAGTGTTTGGTATTGATTTTTTTCTTATTAAGGTCAAGGTATAATAATATCATGAAAACATAAGTAACTGATTAAGTCATTATTGTAACATCGATCATAAGTTTTATTTGTTAAATCATTTCTAGAACAAAAATATTCTTATTGAAAATGTAATAATGAGTAACCTATTTTTTTTTTATAAATCAATGTATTTGTTAGTAGTTAGATAACCATTAGACATTTTTGCTAATACTGTGAAAATTATAGATAAGAAATAAAATTGTAATAGGTAGGTACACTTATTTGTTTTACTAATAAAGGTTAAGTTACATCAATTAAAACAATTTAAGTTTACCTCAACAATCATAAAACTTATATTTTTACTATTAACTGTAAATTGTTTTAAATGTTTTAAAGAACATCATAATATGTAGGTACCCTATGTATTCAACATATTTTTGCTTTAATATTAATTTTAGCAGAAAAGTATAAAATACCAGTACTTTTAAATTCTAAATCAAAGTAATTTAATTCAGTATTTGCTTATCTTTTATTAATCAACTTGTTATCTAAATAATAACAGTATTTCTTGTCCAAAGGTCAAGTTTATACTCGAGTTTATATTTTTGTCTACTATCGGATTAAAATGATCTATAATAATATTTATGTACAATCATAATATTATTATATTTCTAAAAATATAATCTAAAAAACATTTATTTTTATATGTTATGTATATTTAATCATCATTTTGCGACTTAATTCAATTTTTCTTTTACGAGTACAAAAAAACTGATAAAGTGTATAATACAACTTTTTAAATAAAATAAATCAAAAGAATATCATTTAGTTATTTTTGATTACTTGCCATGACCTTGATATAAAAGTATATAAATTTACTATGAACCCAGATCTCTGCCAAATATTTGTACCTATATTACATTATACTTTGTTTTTATTTTAATATGAAATGTGTTGCTTACTTTTATTTATTTATCCATTAAATATATTCCTAATTATTTTAGAGTTCATTGTACAATTATTCATAAAAGATGGCTGATGTTGATCCAGAAACTCTTCTGGAGTGGCTTAACATGGGCCAAGGTGATGAAAGAGATATGCAACTCATAGCACTTGAACAGTTGTGCATGTTACTATTGATGTCCGATAATGTTGACAGATGTTTTGAAGTGTAAGACATTAGCTTGTTATTTTTTTTCATTATATATAAAATTAAAAAAAAAAAATTATTAACATTTTATTTTTTAGATGTCCACCTCGCTCATTTTTACCAGCACTTTGTCGGATATTTCTTGATGAAACTGCTCCCGATAGTGTGCTTGAAGTGACTGCTAGAGCAATTACTTATTATTTAGATGTATCTGCTGAATGTACTAGACGTATTGTGGCAATTGATGGTGCATTAAAAGCAATTTGCAATCGATTAGTAATTACAGATATATTTTCAAGAACTAATAAAGATTTAGCTGAACAGTGTTGCAAAGTATGTTCATTTTTAATTGTAGAATTTCAAATAAGTAATCCATTTATATTGTTTTTGATAATCTAGGTATTGGAACTAATATGCACTCGTGAAGCAGGTGCTGTTTTTGAGGCTGGTGGCCTAAGTTCTGTATTATTGTTCATTAGTGATGTTGGGTCTTGCGTGCACAAAGATACTCTACATTCTGCTATGACTGTAGTTTCTAGATTATGTACTAAAATGGAACCAAATGAAGCATCATTACCAACTTGTGTTGAGTCTTTATCTACAATGCTTAAACATGACGACTCTCATGTTTCCGATGGAGCTTTGAGATGCTTTGCTTCATTATCTGATAGATTTACACGTCGTGGAATTGACCCAGCTCCTTTAGCACAACATGGACTTTTAAATGAATTGATACTTCGATTATCTTCAGCAGCTGGACCTACAGTAACAAATATAGGAACACCTGGTACATAATTTTTGAAATAATTAAAATATATTTAATTATAACAATTTCATTATTATTTTTCTGGTTATTATAAAGTAATAAAAACATTAAAATAAATCATTTATGTTTACCATTTTCAGGTCTTAACACAAATACTTCAACTACTGAGGTTAAATCTTCTCAGTCTATATCTACAGTTATAAGCTTGTTAACTACTCTTTGTCGTGGATCTAAATCTGTGTCTCACGTATGTCTTATTAACTAAATACTAAATTATAAATATATTTTATGCTAAACGATTTACTTTTAAACATTGCTAGATGGAAAATTATAGTTCAATGTCGTCAAGACATAATAAAACTTAAAATTTTATAAAAAATAAATTGTACTTTTCTTTTAGGATTTGTTTAGATCTAACTTAGCTGATGCAATTGAAAAAGCCCTAAAAGGGGATGAAAGGTAACTATTCAAATTTTAGATTTTTATTCTTAATAATAATCTTTTTCAATAGGTAATTTGCTTCTTGTTTTAAATTATTTATACTTATTTATACTTTAGATGTTGCTTGGACACTATGCGTTTAGTTGATTTATTACTAGTGTTACTTCTTGAAGGACGTGATGCTGTATCATGGAGTACAGTAGCATGTACAAATAATAATCCTTTATTACCAAAACTTCGACGTTTAGATTCTAGTGCTGAAAAATCTCAACGCCATTTAATCGATTGTATCAGAAGTAAAGACACGGAAGCGTTGATGGAGGCTGTAAATTCTGGTGGTATGTAAAATTGAATCTACAGTTTATATTACCATGTAATAAATTATTTAATTTTGTAATTCTCATAGCAATTGATGTAAATTTTGTGGATGAAGTTGGTCAGACCTTACTTAATTGGGCTTCTGCATTCGGTACTCAAGAAATGGTAGAATATTTGTGTTCTAAAGGAGCTGATGTCAATAAGGGTCTTAGATCATCATCATTACATTATGCTGCTTGTTTTGGAAGGCCATCCATAGCTAAAATTCTTCTAAAAAATGGTGCTAATCCAGAACTTCGAGATGAAGAGGGCAAAACTCCTTTGGATAAGGCACGAGAAAGAATGGATGAAGGGCATCGTGAAGTTGCTACTATATTGGAATCTCCTGGTTAGATGTCTAATAATTAGTTTACAACAATTTAATTTAAGTTAACACTATAAACATTTTTGTAGAGTGGTTGATGTCTTCCAAAAATGAAGTTGTTCAGTCAAATGAATCTAAAGAACCAAAAGGAGATCCTGAGATGGCTGCGATTTATCTTAAACGCTTAATGCCTGTTTTTTGTCATACTTTTCAATCAACTATGCTTCCATCAATTAGGTAATTTTTTTTTAATAAATTAAAAAAATAATCTTCTATTTTTAATAAATTGGATTTGAAAACTAATTTTTAGGAGAACATCTCTTTCTCTAATTAAAAAAATGGTTCATTACATTAAACCAGATTGGCTTGAGGATATATGTAGACCTGATTGTCCAAATAATCTTGCTCCTTTGTTGGTTGAAGTACTTGCTACTGTTCTTGATAATGAGGTAATATTTAAAATTGATTTTATATGTACTATATTTTTATTTATTGTATAATATATTTTTACATTCCTGCTGATTAGTTTTTTAAAATTCTGAACTATTTTATTCTATTTAGGATATTAAAGTGCTTTTATTTTGCCAAATTAACTTTATTCCAGGATAAGACTTGGCTGTCATACTATGATATGAGTGGTGAGAGCCAGAAATATTTGCCTCGAAAACTCTACAAGATGTTAATTGTTAAAAAAAATTATAAATCTTTGATGGTAAAATAACCTAATTGTTTTGCACGCCTCATAGACAATTTTAGGACTATGCATAATATAATACATTTAATCGAATGATTGATTTTTTTCATAATAATATTTAACTTATACTTATTAAATATTTAAAAAATCGGTTATTTTACATACAAAGTTTTTAATTTATATTTATTAATTATATTATAGAGATATATATTAATAAAGAGATCCTTCTGACTTCATTAATTGTAATTAAAAATAAAATCTTTATTTAAATACTCTAGGGTGTCAATATTAAGTAAAATTAGTAATGTTGTTCAGAAGAAAAAAAATTTAAATTTCAAAACTTTTCACAATAATTCTGTTATAATTCAATTATATTATATTTAGAATTGTGTACTTGTATCAGGAAATCTATACAACTATATATATACAATTTATTTTACTAAAAATAATAATTGAAAAAATAAGTTGTTATGATTTTTAATTAATAAAGGTAACCATTTATGTACCTAATATTTAATAGTATTATAGTATTAACCTATTAAGAGAATTCGATACCGACTGATTTTATGGAGTTCATACTTCATTATTGGCTATTTGCTAAGTGGGTGCAAGCTTAGTAAATGATCATTACTGTATAGCTATTAGCTAATGTGAAATAATTAGGGAAGTACTCTGGCACGTGTACATACATGTTATAAAGCGCTTAATGAATATTAATTTTTTTTTTTTTTAACTCAATATTTTGCCAATTGTATTAAGTAATGTAGTTATACGAGTATAATAACATTTCAGAAAACTTTTAAATTTGTCGTTGAAATCTACTTTACATTTTTAAATACAAATTTTAGTTTAATAATATTAACATTTTTGAGTCCTTAATATAAAAAAGTTGGAAGGTTTAAAAAAAATTTCAATTTCAAATTATCTGCATGACAAATTCAAATTATAATATATTTTCAGAAGTTTGATCTCATTACTAAGATATTCTACAGACCTTACAACTGGTATAAGTCTATTTTGGTAAAAAACCTACTCGGGATCGAATATTCTTAATAGATATAGTTGCAAATGTCTTTAACAATGTATTAATCCATGCATTTTTATCTGAAATATAATGTGTTCAATATATTTTCATTTCACTCTGTTTTGATAAAGTGTGTTTAAAAATGTGATACTGTTTAATTTAGGAGGATGATGATGGACATGTCATTGCTTTACAAACCATTTATGATCTTTTGAAAAAATGTCAAGATACATTTCTTGACCATTTTGCACGTCTGGGCGTTTTTTGTAAAGTACAACAGCTTATTGGACCTGATAATAATCCAGAAAAGGATAATGTTCAGCAGTTTGATTCAAAAAATGTATGTATTTTAATCTTATGTATAAAAAATAGTTATTTAATTTCTTTGATTGAAAAATCAAAATAAAGCAATGAAATTAGTCTTATTCAAACAAATTGATCTGTAATGCTTTACGCCTAATGAGTCTTGTGTTTATTGATTACTCAGTTTCAAATTGAAGATGCTAAAGAAATATTGCCAGGTCATGCATATCATTGGAAAGATTGGTTTTTCTGTCGTGGTCGAGATTGTCTTTATGCTTGGAATGACTATGTTGTCTTGGAGTTGTCGAATGGTAGTAACGGGTGGTTTAGATTTATGATCAATGATAAATTGTCTACAATGTATTCCAGTGGAAGCCCCGAAGGACAACCTGATACAAGTAAGTTTATACATAAAAATAATTTTCTTTTACACTTTCCAATATGTGTATATTTTAAACTTATCTTGAATTTGATACAGATAAAACTAGAGTTTCTGATCAACCATCTTCCGATGGTAAATATACAAATTAATTAATAACTATTATTATTAATTTAATTTAATGAACTTGTTATTTGTAATATTATACATTTTTTAACTGGTTTTAAGTTCCTTGTTGAAAACAAAAAAAAATAATTTTATCGTTTAAATCTCAGACCTTAAACTATTTATTACTATAAGCCAACATAGGGTTGGCACCCTTTATTTTCTACAACTCAATTTTTATTTTTCTGTGGTTTAATTGATTATCTTATTATTTATTATTCACCATTCAAATTTGAAATTATTTCATATACTCAAAAGAATTTTTAACAATATTTTCTATAACAATTTAGACATTGATGGTTTGTACTAATTATTGTAAAATTTGAAATCACAATCATATTATATAATTCTCTCAGCTGTTTTTACATCTATTGTGTGTTCTTTATTAATACATTGTGATGTCATTTATATAACTTAATAAATTCTGCATTTTAGTAATAACTTAATACCAAAAACGTTCTGATTTTAAATTGTAATAATAGATATTAACTTGTATTGTATAAAACATATTGTTTTGATTATGTGGAATATATATAATATATATTATGTAATGTTGATGACTACAGTAATAGAAAATGTTAATGATTTTTAGAAAACAAAACTGAATTTATTGAAAAATATTTAAAAGCCAAAGTATTTGTTAAGCTTAACACAGTAAGCCAACCAATTTTAAGTATTCCGGGTTTAAATAGAATAGCAGTTGGTAACTGGATTCTTATTTCAAAGAAAGATTGTGAACTCAGCATACAAAACTCTGATGGTTTACAGGTAAATATATTTTTGGTTTAATTATTTATAAAAGAATTATTGTAATACAATATTTGTTAATTTTATAGCAAATTACAACATTAATATTTGGAACCAATGGATTTTCCTTTCAATCTAATCGTGGCAATCAACACATGTTTACTGCTTTGATACCACTTAAAAGTGATTTTACCTCGGGTTGGGAAACAGTTAAAAAAGCAAATATAGTAGCAGCAACATCTGAAACTGTTGGGCAAAAGGTTAGTATTACTTACTGCTTTTTTATTTTTATTTATTTAAACTATTTCTAAATTCATTTTTAGATTCGTAAACAAGCACAAGAAATATTTGATACATTTTTTAAAGCCGCCCAGGCTCAACCAAGGGGTGTTGTTGCAAGGTTAAGGAAAATTGTTAAAGCCATTGAATTAGCTATCCATAATCAAGTATGTTTATTTAAAATATAATACAATCTTGAATTAATAGTAAATAGTTGCAGCTCCATAAATAATAATTTTGGATGCTTAGTGCTTACCTCTAAATACACCTATATATTTTGGAGGAATTGTAGTACAATCAATATATCTTCTTTCCCTATGTTTAATTAATAATATGTTTTAATCATTTCTTAGTCTTCTGTGATCAAAGATACCGCCAACAAAGATTTTTGGGCATCAGCTCTCTGCAAAGCAGTATCAGACTTAAAAAAGTTATTAATGGAGGATGAAGGCAGTGTTTCGGCATATGAAATATATAGCAGTGGTTTAGTTGAAGTTTTATTGAAACTTTTAACAATCAGTAGTCATGAACAAGGCGATGAAGTTGTAGAATTACAGAAACTTAGGATTGCCATTTTTGTTAAATGTTTCAAAGTAATTATTTATTATTTCGTATTCTTAAATTATTTGAACTAATTTATTTTTTATTGTTGATTAGGAAAAGAAAAATGAAAAAGGATTAGAGACTTGTGCTTCTGTTTTAGTGCAAAAGCTGATTTCTGTTTTAGAATCTATTGAAAGATTACCTGTGTATTTGTATGAATCACCTGGTGCTTTTCATGGATTACAAGTAAAAACAATAATAGTTTATTACTGATCTGTGTAAAATTATATTTTGATGTTAAAATATCTTATTTTTTAGATATTATCAAGACGTGTTAGATTTCGTTTGGAAAAAGCTGTAAAAGAAACCACTCTTGTTGATCGTACAGGTAGAGGCTTAAGAATGGAGCCTTTAACAACTGTACATCAACTTGAAAAACATCTATTAAAAATGGTTGCAAAACAGTGGTATGATCATGAACGCATCACATATAATTATGTTAAGAAACTCAAAGATAAAAATAATATACCAATGAAGTTCAAACACTATTATGATTTTGATAAAAATGGTGTCTTATATTGGATTGGAACAAACGGAAAAACTTCGGTGGATTGGGTTAACCCAGGTCAATATGGATTAATGCTGGTTCAGTCTTCAGATGGTCGTAATTTACCATATGGTCAAGTAGAAGATATTTTAAGTAGAGATTCTGTTGCAATTAACTGTCATACTAATGATGATAGCAAGGCATGGTTTTCTATTGACTTAGGATTATTTATAATTCCAACTGATTATACACTTAGGCATGCTAGAGGTTATGGCCGTTCTGCTTTACGAAATTGGTTATTCCAAGTAAGAAAATCATATATATTTTTTTTATTAATATTTTTCACTATCACATATCCATATTTTAAATAGATGTCTAAAGATGGTACTAATTGGACTACATTATACACACACATTGATGATACAGCATTAAATGAACCGGGAAATACTGCTACTTGGTCCATAGAAATAAATGATAAAGAAGAAACTCAGGGTTGGCGGCATATTAGAATACAACAGAATGGTAAAAATGCATCAGGACAAACACATTATCTCTCATTATCTGGTTTTGAGATTTATGGAAATGTTACTGGTGTATGTGAAGACTTGGGTAAGTTAATATTTTGTAGTATTTTTAATCATAAAATAAAATAAAATAATATACTGTAGGTAAAGCAGCTAAAGAAGCAGAAGCTAGTCTAAAACGTCAAAGACGTATGTTCAAAGCTCAAATGTATAAGCAAATGGTGACTGGTGCTAGAGTTATGCGTGGTATTGATTGGAAATGGAGAGATCAAGATGGAAATCCACCTTGTGTAGGGACAATAGCTGGAGACTTGCACAACGGTAAATAGTGTTTCTAGTTAGTTTATTATAATTATGCGAATTTTAAGTCTTAAATTTAAGACTTTAATATTGGGGTCAGGTTGGATAGATGTTGTGTGGGATCATGGAGTTACAAACTCATACCGAATGGGTGCTGAAGGAAAGTATGATCTGCGGCTAATCAATGAACCCCAAACTACATCTGCCTGTATGTGATGATTATGATAGTTGTGTATAATCTCAAAAACTTTATACCAGTTTTGTGTTTTAATTTGTAGCATGCAAAACCCTTTGTATAAATGTATAGTTTAAATTTATCCTCTAGAATTTAGATTACCCGTGCGCATTTATACTCAATTTAAAATATGATTATAGCTTGCACCATAGCATAACCAGTGCTCGAATTAGTAAAACAGATGAAAATATATGTTGAACATTTGTTATCTACAATCATGAGTGTGCTAAAATAAATTAATATGCTTCAATATTATGAAAATAGAATGAGTGATACACCTTTTCAAATCAAGCACTGTTAAGGCTACATTTTTCAACATATATATATATTTTTTTTTTTTACTAGAAAATTGTTGTGTTAACTGCATGCTTAATTATTTGCAACCATTAAAAATAATAATAATAAATAAATAATTGTGTATATTTTTTTTTTATAGCTTCAAAAATGTTCAAAAACATTCCAAATGCAACCTTATCTAGCATCATGACAAGAATGTCTAATTCCACTCCTATTTTACCTGAAGCTTCTAATGATAATAACACTGTTGTTTCTGTAACCAATACAGATCAAATGTCTTCTGCTGAAAATTTAGCAGTAAAGGTATATTATTAGAACCCATTATTACTCATTAATTAATTATTGTTTTATGAAATGTAAATTGTATATGTTATATTTATTAAATATATTATAGCAAGCTGCTCAACAATTTACTGATAGCATAATGTCAGTTATGAGAATGGAACCATCTGCAGTTACCCCAGTAACTACAAATTCATTAGATAATTCACTTCGAATAGTAGTCCACCCTACTCCATCCGTTGATCTCGCCACAATTGTTGAATCTACATCAAATGGTTAGCAAAATAATATAGAAATCACTTATATAATACTAATATGTTACTTTAAACCTATTGTTTTTTTTTCTTAGATGAAACTCAACAAAATATCGAAAATAATAAGAAAAACAGTAATTGCTTTGAAGAAGAATTTTTACCAGCTTTGGGAAGAGTAAAACCAACTTACAGGCGTAGTTCTGTAACAAGTTTAGTTCACACTTTGCAATCTATTCAAATTGATACACCTCCTAATAATAAAGTAAGTTATTTATTTATTTTTAATCATCTGTATGTTGTTTTAATTTTAAAACGAAATACATTATGTCCAATTTTTTATCTATATTTTAGGTGAACGCAAAAGATAAGCCAATTATAATTATGCATCATAATACATCAGATGCTTCCAACACCCAGGTGCACGATCTAACTACTGATATATTAATAAACAATGCAAATAATTCAGCTTTTAACACAGAAATATGTAGTCCAAACAATTTAGGTATTGTTATTATTTGATAATGCTTAAAATTTTTAATGTGCAGATGAACTGTTTTAAAATTTTAACCTGATAACTAATTGTTAGATTTAGAAAAAGAAAATAAAAAGGAAGAAAATCGAAATAATTCTTCAAATCACATGAGTGTCAGTGTACCAAATTTAGCTTCAAATGCACCACCTAGATCACAAGGAGATATTCCATTACAAAAGCCTTTAGCTGAAACATATGCTCCATATCGAAAGTATAGGAATTTTGATGGAAACAATAGTCCTAATAATCAAACTCAAGTCACTAACCATATGCCTCAACGAGTACCAACTTCAGTATCTAGTCTTGTTCGTTTGGCTCTATCTACTAATTTTCCAAGTAAGTCATAACAATATTTATTATATTGAAATAATAATTGAAAATATTAAATATTTCATTGAACCTTATCCACATCCTTTGAGGTCTATAAATGACTAACTTGTGAAACTACAATTACCAACAAATCTAATATCCACTCAATATATAAGGGTACTAAAAAAATGTTTAAGGATTGTTTGTGTTTGATTTTAAAATAAGTATCAGGCCAACATTATATCATTTAAAGATTAAAGGGGTATATAAGTAGGTATATCATTATTCATAATCTGTTTATTTAATTTTTTAATTAATAAGACACATTTAAACGAGATTAATTGTTTAGTATTAAACGACTAGGATATTAAATGTTGAAATTATTGTTTTAGGTGGTTTGCTTCAAACAGCACAAAGCTATCCTAGCCTATCGGCTAATAATACTACTAATAATTCATGTTCTATAACTACCATTGCAAATAGAACCTTTTGTGTTGGTGAAGCTCTAACTATGAGCTTAGCTTCTACATCGAGTGATAGTGAACAAGTCAGTTTAGAAGTTAGTGTTTGTATATTGTATGATGGTTTATTTTATTTACTAATATCTTGTCTTTTATAGGATTTTTTGGACAGTGTTCGTGCCCCAGCTTTATTTGCAGAACTTGAAGATGATGAAGAAATTGTTGAAGATGATGATATTCCAGATGATGATGAAAACGAAGATGAACAAGAATATGAAGAGGTAATGGTCTCCAGAAATCTACTAAGTATGGTAAGGAGTGAATGAGCTGATTAATTATCATATTATTGATTTCTTATAATATTATCTGAACAATATCTAGTAATATTATATTAATTTATATTTTAATATCACTTTTTGTCTATAGGAAGATGAAGCATTTGCAGCCCAACAGCATGCTGCCATTGAAAGTATTGTGGGTGCTGATAGATGTGGTAATCCATATAAAAGGCGCTCATGGGATGATGATTATGTGCTCAGAAGAGAATTCACAGCGTTGATACCAGCATTTGATCCTCGACCAGGGCGTACTAATGTCAACCAAACATCTGATTTAGAAATTATCGCTCCACCTGATGATGAAAATGATGAAATTCCTGATGTTTTTACCGAAAATTCAAGTATTATTAACAATCAAACATCATTACCAAGAATTAAGTTGACTCTGAAAGGACCTAATTTACCAGGAGTAAGAAGTGAAACTTAATTTTAAAATTGTTAGGTATTTATTTATTATTATTATATTTACAGATTAAAGATGTAGAAGTTGAACTTAAAGATTCTAATTGGACAATTTTTCATGCTGTTCAAAAGTTAGCTCAATTGGCAGACCTTGGAAGTCGCCAAGAAAAATCTAGACGAATCTGGGAACCTACTTATACGTAAGTAAAGTATTTATATTATACTCTGTTTGCCGAAATAATTTGGTAATTTCGCCCAATGTGGGTCACTCTTCTCTGTTACCTTTGGATGATGTTGCGTTGGGGTACAACACATTTAAGTTTATGTGTAACCACTTTTGGCGAACTGAATATAGGATTTAAGTTATTTCATATTATTTAATTATATTGCAAGCTTTTGAACGAGAGTGAGATGTATGATTTATGATCTACACAACTAAACAATAAAAGTTCATTTTGAGATATGAGCATTTTTTTAAATTTAGTATTTTTCATACATACTCATAACTTACATAAAAATTAAATTGTCTTTAAAAAGTCAATGTTCAAATACAGATAATTTTCTTAGATTCACTCTAATACTAAAGCTAACAACACAATATTTGTTCTACTGAATGTTAATTTGCTATATTGTGTGTAAGTCAGAGAGAGAAAACAAATAGTGCATTGACATCCTCTTAATAGTATCAAAGATATTTTACTTAATAAGTGACTTATTGTTTAATGTTGCTTGATGAACTTTGTACTCTTTTACTCTGTATGGTACTAGTGTATCATAAAATAAACGTGACTTATATCTGCTTAAAAACTCAATACTGATTGATATAATAAAATTTGTGCAGATAAGCTCACAACTATTGACATACTATATTACGACATTTTTATTTTGAGACTTCAAAAATGTATTAGTATCTTTTAATTATGAAAAAGAATTTAAAACACTTACTATTAAGCTAAATATATTTTTTTTATTATTAACAATATGAATGTCTGTACAATTCAAAATCTTGTCTTAACTCATAACTTGTGAAAAACATAAAAAAAAAATGTCAAAAATATTAATAATTTTTGAAATAACAATGTTTACTGTTAAAATAATATGAATTACAGTAGTTGATTTCATTCTTATTGAAATAATGTTACAACAATCAACTATGAACATACATCGTACACTGGTAATACTATTTATTGGTAAAAATTATTAATTAATTTATGTATTGGTAATTTGATAATCAACTGGTTTAGAATTTAGAGAGGATAGTTTTAATTTTGTTTTCTTACCCACCAAGTATCAGATATCATACGTCTTATAAAGTGCAATATTCATGTTAGCTTACCTTATTAATATTAATCTGTTTTAAGTAGTTACAAACAATTTTTATTATACCTACAAAAAATACCTACGAGTTTAAAACCTTTGTTAACTCAATAGATAGAAGATTTTAACAAAAATTCTACTCAATTTACTTCTATAATATACCAAGTTTATCAACATTATTTTTCAGAGTTTATAATTAACTCATTGTTTATATTTAAATGTTACTAACATAATATCATCTAATTACTCATATGCGTGAAAAATATTTGAACAAATTTGTATAGAATATTAACATGATAAAAAATACATATTTAATAACCTATAAATCAAAGCTCTAATTATAACTATATTTTTATTATTATAATAAAATACTTATTTATAGAATCTTGTATGAAGAATTGACCAACAAAGATCAAAGACCCAGTGTTGGGCCGGACAATCAATGGGATTCTGATTTACCTATATTTTCAACAAGAACACAATTAAGTAATACAGGCTGCACTGTAGATCATGTACTTCAACTTTTAAGGCAGCTTCATAATCTTTCCATTAATCCAATGATCTCTCTACTTAAACCATATACAGATGACTTTTTTGAAGGTAACTAATTTTTTATAATAGTTAAATGTACTTAATATATTATATTCAGAGCAGGGTAAAGCAAGTGAGAAACAGCCTCACCTGTAAAAAAAAGAGTAAAGGAATAAAAAATATAAATATTTAAATACAATTTTTCATTTTAATATTGCTTAACATTGTAACAAATATTTATATAATTTAACATTTTCTTTATTTATTTGTAATTTGAACTTATTATATTTTGCATAAGTTGACTGGTAAAAATAAAAAAAATAAGTGAGGGAGGGCAGAACATATTAGGATAAAATGAGGCGGAAAAAATTACTTCCAGAGGTAAACGTTAGTTTGTCCATGAGTTAGTAAAATAAACAACAACATTTCACATAAGAAACATCTGTGTCTATATCCCAATTCAAGCAACTCTTATGAGATTTATCTTTACCATATATTTAGCATTCCCATTTTATCATTATGGGTGTAGAAGTGAGAAATTTAAGATATTTTTCTCCCAAAATTTGGAAAACATCTGCCTCATTATTTATAAATTGAGTGGCCATTTATTTTATTATTAATTTAGAATATTTACTAATTTTCAGCTCATATTAAAGATGACGGAGAGTTGATGAATAGCGAAATATTTAATAGCAAAAAAATGACCAATAAACTTGTTCAACAAATTCAAGATCCTCTGGTATTAAGTTCAGGTGCACTTCCATCTTGGTGTGAACATTTGAATCTTTCTTATTCATTTTTGTTCCCATTTGAAACCAGACATTTATATTTTAATTGCACTGCATTTGGGCCATCTAGGTAAATATATAAATATATTTTATTAGTATTTATTTGCTTCTAATTTCTGTTATAAAAAAAATAATTCATTTTAGATCTATTGTATGGTTGCAATCTCAGCGAGAGAATGTAGAACGACATCGCACTGGTTCAAGTCTTCCCCTTAGACGAGAAGAAGAGTACAGAGTTGGTCGTTTAAAACATGATCGTGTTCGTATACCGCGAGGTGAAAACATACTTGCATGGGGTAGACAACTTATGCGTGCTCATATTGATCGACAAACAGTATTGGAAGTTGAGTTTATGGGTGAAGAAGGTACTGGATTAGGTCCCACATTAGAATTTTATTCATTAATTGCTGCCGAGTTCCAGCGAAAAGATCTCTGTAAGTATTATATATCTTAATAATTTATTATTATTTAATTTTAAAAAATTTAACGTGTTGTTTTATAGGCATGTGGATATGTAATGATGAAATGCCTGAAGAGACCCGTCAGTGTATTTGGCTTGAAGAAGGAGCCAAGCCACCTGGCTATTATGTTCGACGTACTGGTGGACTTTACCCAGCACCATTACCTCAAGATTCACCATGTTGTGATAGAGCTGTAAAACATTTTTGGTTCCTTGGCATGTTCCTAGCAAAAGTTCTTCAAGATAATCGTTTAATTGACCTTCCATTATCATTGCCATTCCTAAAACTGTTAACTAAAGCAAAAAATAATGAGTAAGTAAACTTACTAATAATATTATGTTTCTAAATTATATTTATAAATGCAATTATTTAATTAGATCGGGTAGAGTTTTGAATGAATCAGACTTGTTTGACATCGATGAAGATCAAGCAATATTTATAAAAGATCTAAAAGTGTTAATTTCGGAAAAAGAAAAAATTTTACTTGATCAATCATTGAGCGATGAAGAAAAGAGTGAACAAATTAAAAACTTACAATTTCAATGTGGTGAAACAGGAAAAGTGCACCTAGAAAACCTGAGCTTGAGCATGATTTACTTGCCATCATCTTACTGTTTTCCATTTACCTACATTAATTTAGTCAATGAGGGTCTTAGCCAGGATGTTACCATGGATAATGTAGAGCAATATGTTAGTTTATTGACCGATTTTATATTGGAGACAGGCATCAAGAGACAAATGGATGCATTAAAAGCAGGTTTTTGTCGTGTATTCTCAAATGAAAAGTTAAATGCATTTACTCCACTTGAGGTTAGACGAATGTTATGTGGCCAACAAGAACCAGAATGGACCCGAGAAGATCTATTGAACTACACTGAACCCAAATTAGGATATAATAAAGAAAGGTATAATGAAAAATTATTTATATATTTTAAATTTAGATAGTTTGAATTAATTATAACTTATTGTAATACACACAGACTTATAACTTAATATAATTTTATTAAAGTACTTGTTCATGAAAATATTAATCTACAAACTTTTACATAAGTAATCAATTTCTCAAGCATTGAAATAATTGTTATGTTTGTAAATAACCACATAGCTATAAAAACTTAAATTTATTAATGAACAATTAACTTACATTATCATTCACAAAATATTATTTCAGTCCTGGATTCTTACGTTTGGTGAACGTTTTGGAACAAATGAATTCTGAAGAACGTAAATCATTCTTACAATTTACTACTGGTTGTTCGTCATTACCACCAGGAGGTCTGGCCAATCTATATCCAAGGCTAACTGTTGTACGTAAAGTTGATGCTGGTGCAGGTAGTTTCCCATCGGTAAACACTTGTGTCCATTACTTGAAATTACCAGAGTATCCTGATGAACTTACATTGAGAGAACGCCTGTTGGCTGCAACGCTTGAAAAAGGTTTCCATCTCAACTAATACCACTTTGTTGTTGATAACAATGTAATTATCCTTAACTAAACAATTTATAAGTTTCTCGCATAATAGTATCTTTAAAATTATATTTCTTGTTGTGCACCTTTTTTTTATATACATAATTTAAAATTTCTGTGGCTACAAACAAATAGTGTTTAAATGTCTTAGAAGTTTCCTCTCATATGTACCAGTGTGATAATATTTTTTTTTTATTGTTTCTGTATAATGATTTATTCTAAAACATATTGATATTGTGATGTTAAATATTAATATATTTTTTTTTTTTTTGTCTTAAGTATAAGTGTTTTGTCATAATTATAGATCTAAGGTTTTAAGAAATTAAATATTTAACTGACAACATTTTGTTTGTCCCGTGAACGTTAGCAGAATTATTAAACATTTATCAAAATATAAATCATGATATGTAATTTAAATTGTAGAATACAATATGTGTTGTTATTATTTCTCACATTTGAAAGCATAATTTGCAACCTCAGATTAAAACATGAAATGTGGTTGATACTCAAATCACTATGTGAGTTAATAGCAATTAGTGTTTTAAAGCAAACATTGTACAGACAATACCATTTGTAGCATTTATTATGACACTTATAAAGTTATAACTTACTGTACTTTAATAATTATTTTGTTTGTTAAAAATATTTGACCAAAATTTGTTAAATTAGTACATATGACTAAAGTTGGTTTATGTGTCTGCTGTCTGTTAACTGTCATCTGGTAAGTGGTAATATAGCTTGGTTACTTTTCTCATAGCTGTGTCATAGAATATAACAGCATTTAAAATCTGATTTTGGTAATTATTTAAACCACAAAAATAACACAAAATATAGTATATTAACAAATGTTTATTCATCTATAGAACTAACTAAACTTTGTAGGAGCTTCCAGTGACAATAAAGCTGGCTAATGAAATAAAAGGATATTAATTAAACTTAGATTAAAAAAATCAAAAAAAAATTGAGAGGGAAACACAAGCCTTTGCAGGCAAGTGTGTTTTAAAAAGCGAAAAAAAATTCAAATAAAATTATAGAGAAAAGTTAGTTAGGGACTACAGTCTAATCTAATTGTTATACCCGAAAAATTTCTTAGAATAATTAGTTTATTCACAAAGTACCTTGGACTTACCTATTCCTATAATAACTGTTAAAAGTTTTATAAAAGTGTATAAACAAAGTAACAAGGGTTAAATAAATAAAAAAAAAATTGAGAACTCAGACGCCCGCAAGCAAATGAGTCAATAAATGGAGAAATATGAAAATAAATATATTTCTCGATTTGAATTTGTTAAAAACATATCAAATACATTTCATTGTTACCTGTAGTGTGTAGATAATATTACCAGATTTTATTACCAGCCGAATTCTGCCGGTTAAGTGTCCGTTAACTTTAACCGAACATCGTAAGAACCGGCCTAAGCTTTCATGCATAACAAATTAATTAATAAACCAAGTATAAAATATTCAAATTTTTTTTTTTTTTCAATTTTTTTTTTTTTTTTGCCTTATCATTCAGCTTTTATTATTTTTAAATTTTTGAATGTATACAATTGATTAAGAGTTACCTATATTTGAAATAATAGGATATAAAAAAAAAAATGGAAAATACAAATAAATTATTCAAAGCTGAGTTTTTGACTAAAGCATAAAGTAAAGCTTGCAATGCAAATAATAAACAACTTGAAATATAATAATTAAAAGTTCATTATTATATTGACCTTAATAAGTTTATAGTTAACATTAATACAATATATAAGTATAAAATAATGACAGGTCAATAAAGGTCATAATAATTATAAAAGCATAGCACTATAGCAGCATAGGTTATTATTTAAGCGGGTATCTTAGTTATTTTATATGAACTTCTTGAAGTATGATGTGGAGAATACAATACTTCATTTAAATTATTCAAGTTTTTGGTTGTATTAAACATTTTTTCAGGTGTTAATCCTTGTGAGGTTTATCATGATACAATATTGGTTATGTTAGGTCTTATATGTTATCCTAACACTATAATTCATATATTACAATAATTAGGTTTATAATTTTATAAGAAAATTTGGGTATTTTTTAATGTATTATTACTTGCGATTTTACAAAACGGAATATAATATTCAAAGCGGGCTGAAAATCTAATAAGCAAATAAATTAAATATTCGAATAATAAAATTAAAATTTTAACTTTTACATCCAATTTAAATATAGTTGTATACAGGGCCGGATCTAGGGGGGCGAACCGGGGCACTTACCCCGGAAGTTTTGTTCGGGGGACACCAAATTACAAAATAAGTTGTGTTTATGTATTAATAGTTTTTATTCATTTTATAATAAAAGTATTATATACAAATTACAATTTCTATTTCCATTTGACTTAATGGTTATATAACAACAATGGGAAAAACTCAAAAACCCAATGGAAATTATTTGTCTACTAAATATATTTTCTGCACTTCATTGTAGTATATTTTATGCTAATACCATATCTACTACTATAAATTACGATAATCAGACAACAAATGATTTTTTTTTTAGAGTTTAACTGGTACATAAGTATAATTGTGGGCATAACAAAGGGGGAGGGCGCTAATTTTATACTTTGCCCCGGGTAAAAAATAAACTAGATCCGGCACTGGTTGTATACCTACTAATTGTTTAAAACTTCAGACAGTAAGTTGTAATACCTTTATTAGATGGACAAAATGTCGATAAGTTTTTTATTATTTTTAATATTCTATGATGATATGTTCCGTATCAGTTCTATAACCTATAATATCTCGACTTATATAGGTACTTATTGTCAATTATTACTCTTAAGAAGTTGTACCAAATGTACCTACCATAAAACTCCAACAGCCAATTAACACCAAAAACATAGAATGTTCCGATGGGAGCTCTAGTTGGCCCGTGATAATCAAAATATATGTATAAACAAGAACCTCATAGGGGCCGTCGTTCCTGTGGACACGATCGGACCAGGGCCGGAGGCAAGTGGGGTATTGGGGGTCGTGACACCCCGCCATCGAATAATCGTAATGAAAGTCGGCACTTTCGGCATACAGAATTTTTTAGATAAAATAACCTATTTGTTGTATTTACAAATAAAAATGTAATATCTTTTAAAAACATTCCAATTATAAAATATAAATAGTTCCGATATCAGTTGGCAAATGGCAAATTGATTATTGATATAAATAAAATATGTACATCTAGAATAGCCACGGCTACAGATACCTACTATAGCCGTGGAATAGCCCATATCTATTTTTAAAACTGTTAGTATACACTGATAAACATTTACCCGTATCCTGTACATCCATCCATTACAGTACTACACTACTGTCTAGTGTCTAGCACGAATTAAGAATTAAGATATACTCTTAAGGTATATCTTAATCCGTGGTGTCTAGGAACGTGATATCGAAAGAAAAGTATCGATACTTTTACTTGGTATCGAATCGAATGAAAATACTCATATGAGTAAAATATCGAAACAAAAGGACCGATATGATAGTAAGTATCGAAAAAAAATATCGAATCAAACTAAAATACTGATATACGCAGTGCTCGACTTGGGGGGGAACGCGGGGGGACGGAGTACCCCAACTCATTTTTCAGAAATTTCACAGAGTGAGAGTACCCCTACTATTATTTTTAAGGGGAACTCACGGGACTCTACATTATTCTGCATTTTTATCAAAATGAGCGAGATACCAATCATAATTGGTCTTATGGATTATTTCAGAACCGCAGATCTATAAGTTAGTTAATATTAACAAATTATTACTAAGCTATTCATTTATTTACTTTTATTGTCATTTTGAGTTTTATATTATTTATAACTAAAATATAATACATACAGTAGTTATTAATTACCTATTATATTACCTAATATGTATTTGGATTTTTTTTTTTAAATTGATCATTTATAAATATTTTTAATATGATTTAAATTGGGGTTATTAGGGGGTGTGGGGGCTAGCTCCCTCGGCTCAGTAGTAGTGTCTACTCTCTACTGCAGTACTGGCGTACTGCACACCACCAATCATATCACAATATACGTTCTGTCGTGTATGTGTGAGTAGGTTTATATTATTATTATTTTCACTTCGACGAATAAATGTATAACCCACAATAATTATTGTAAAAACATTGTTATTATTTTAAATTTTATAATATTGTATAGAATATAAAAACTTGGTGCCTGGTGTAATTATTAATTTAATTATTTACTTTTTACCTTTACTAACATTTTAATAAAAATCATATTCCTATAGGTACCTAAACGGCTAAACCTAATTGATCAAATAAATAAATATAATGATAAATAATAATATACATATATCTTAATATATATTGGATTTAATTTTAGACTAACCATGTATAATAATATGTACTTATGTAATATTTGATTTACATTAAAAAATTATTTTAAAATTACCCTCCCCTTCCGTCAGATTTTTCTTGTGTCGGCCCCGGATACAGTTGCAGAAGTGATTGTTGATGTCTTAAAGAAATTATGAGTCGGAATAAATTAAATTTCAGTCAGCAAATTCTTGATCTCACCCCCCCCGTCAAAATTGTATAACGCCGGCCCTGGATCGGACAATTACCAAAATAAAGACAGTCGCAACTTGCAGATACAACTATCAGTATAAAATATATGTACACACTAGTACATTATTAATATCTACTTACAAGTAGTATTTCAACCATGCCAGAGACAAGTTACTTTTTATATCTTACATAATTTTTACATAAGTAAAAGAGCACTCGTACATCTATTATAGGTACATCTTATAAGTTTTATAAATTATGTTTTTTTTTATTTAGATAATAAGAACAATACGTATGTCATATCCAATATTACCGATTAATACGAGGACACTATGTATTTAACAAGTATACCTACTATTTTATTTCGTTTTTACATAGTGAATAATTCAAATGTATTTTGAATTCTTAAATATAATTAAAATAGTATAATATAGATGCCAATACTTGACAAAAATAAAACTGTTTGAAAATGAAACTTAAAACCAACCTATCATAACCAATTAATTGTTAACATTTAATTTTTATTAAAAATGTTATGCCTTACACTTTATCCAGAAAGGAAAATTACAAAAAGATAAAATATCATATTTTTAAATAAATGTATGTTTTTTCGTTATGAAATAGTTCTTTATTCTTATTTTTTTTTAAGTCTTAAACCCTAATAAATATTTTATTTTTTATGTATTAGTCCGAAATAAAAAAAAATAAGGAGTTCTGGATTTGTTAACAAACAGAAACAATACATATGACAGAAAAACATAGTGAAAATAAATAGTAAAGAAAGTAAGTATTATAGGGTTCGGATTTTAAAGCACTAAAAAGTACTGAAATATGCTATAAAAACATCAAAAATAGCAACAAAAAAAATATGTTTATCAAAATGTTTTTAAATTTATTATCTTTTTATTATTTTTTATCTTACTGGCAGTTAATTTTATCTTAAAACTTTAAAGGCAAACTAGGAGCAGCCATGTAAAATCAGTATGTGAGGTTTGAACAGTATTTTAATACTTATTAATAAAATGAAAGCAAACCTGCAAATTGGCCCAAAATTAGCCTTTTATCATAATTAATTGTGATATGTATAAAGAGAAAATGAGTTTAAATTCAAATTTGGCCCAAGTATGGCACTTCTACGGTAATTATTACATATTTCTAATATTTTTCAGATATTATGAAGTTAAAAACATAGAGAACCAATGGGAAAGACGTAGGTGAAGTAAGTAAGTAATGGAACTGGAACACACTAGTATAGTACGTGGTTTATATAGTTTCGCGAACGATAATTTACCAGCATGATTGTGTGAACGTTTTATTCATATGGTACCCACTGTTTAAGATAAAAAGGTTTATATCACGGTAGATTATTTCTCATATATAATTTCTAACTTAATCCGTGGTTGTTCCGCATTAAAAACTTTCTTTTTTTTTTAACTTTTATTTTTAAAACATACAATCTAAAAATAAATTTTACAATAAGCATGTATGATGATTTATATAACATATTGGCATGGTTGACATGATTAAGTAATCACCCAGCGGTAACACTTACTGGCTAAAATTAGAGTTATTTAAGGTCACGGTTCCAATTACGCTTCAACCTTCTTGGTGGGTTTCCGGGAATGAATTCAGAATTTAGAGCAATGATTAGAGGATTAGAGTGGTTTCTAAGACGGGCACGGAAGAGTTTATAGGAATTTTTGGCTTCTTCTTGAACGGTGAGTATTTTTAGGTCTGAGTGCGTAAGGTATGGTTTGAGACATAGGGAGGAGCACATGTAATCATACGTAGTGAGATTGATTGGAATGTTTGAATTTTGTAGATATTAGATATTTTGCTGATCCCCATAGCTGGATACCGTACAACCAAATTGGTTTGAGGAGGGTGCATTAAAAACTTAAAAATGAATTATAAATGTTTATGGTATTAGCATATTAATTAATTATTATACATTTTGATAACAAAAAATGTTTTTAAATTAATTTTTGTATTAGCTAAATACATTTTTTTAAATTATTATAAACACCACATAAAGTAACGTATTTTAAGATCTCTAACCACTTCTATATAAGCTAATTTAACTTTTTTATTTTATAAATTAAATTCATTACGTGTATATTTTAAAGTATTATAATAATTGTAGTTTAAACATTTTTTTTGGTCAATAATATAATAGGTAATAGTTAAAATAATATTCTTCCAACAACCTTTTTTAAAAACCGTTTTAAAATTATTAATTCGTATTTTTTTTTTTTTATATATATTTTGTTATAACTAGGGCCTAGAATTATAATCACTAATAACGTATAAAATATGCATGAAGTTTTGCACTTATCATTGAAATGTGCACTTAAAATATGTCAATATAATATCATTTTGTGTCTTACCTAGCGTCCTAGCTATTGTCTTAACAAATAAATAGAAATATGCAAATGTATATGTCTAATTCCGGGCCCTAGTTATAACAATATTTTAAATACTTAATATGCTTTTTCATAAATTAATATTTAATTAAGTTGACTTTACCAATATGTCTCACTGTACCCCGGTCTCCTTTATATATAAATCATTAATACTTATACTTATTAGTTATTATACTTTAACTTCCAATAAACCTACCTAACTTAGAACAATCGACCGCATACTCGATTTGATGACACCGAATTCAATTCTTCGACCGACAATGCCAACTCGAGGTCGGACTCTTTTTATCCTCACCTATAAGGCTGCAAGGTTGCAAACCTACTAAACCGTAGTATCAGCCAAAGGGTCGAGTGTGCTTTGCAATATTCTAGATCCTTTCCTATAAGTATTCGATATCGTTAACCTAACTTTTCTTCTTCACACTTCTTCTCCCTTACTCTCACCAGTCACTACTACCTTTGACCTATGCATCCATAGGTTCTGCATTCTGTCTAACCACTTCTTTTTTCGTCTTTCCATCCAACCCTTACTCCCTAGAATCTAGATTTACTTTAACAACTACCTATATATATATTCACACTGTGCTCTCTTATAGTATACACTTTCCAATCTCTCGACCAATACAACCTGCAGTGGAGTGGCGAACTTGAAATTGTTCAGATGCTATAGTTACTGTGCTAGTATTACGTGTCACCCATCCAACCACCCACCGACACTCGATAATTACATATTTTTAACAACATGTCATAGTAAACACTAAAATACTATAAATTATTACCCATTATTATTTGGCCATTTCCAATCCACCCCCCCCCCTCTGTAGTTCAGTAGCGGTTACTCGCTTTGCCAAGCCACTAACCTAATCTTATATCTCTTTTGCATCTTTCCCTTTCATACACCAAACATTCCGAAAAACTCTAGATCTCTTTCCTTAACTATCTTCACACCATATCATACATTTTCTATTCTCTTTAATTTATCTCAGTATCTCGTACAGGTCATCGTACCTGATAATTGGAGAAAATGTTTAAATATTACTAAACGAATATCGGACCTGACAAATTTCATAGTTTTTATCATGAATTAATTGATAGCCGGAATAGCGTTATACCAACAGTTATAAATTGTTATTATAAGAATCTAGAAATTAGACTGCAGTCTCATCCTATTTTCTATACTAGTAAAATTTTTTTTGAATTTTATTTTTCGCTTCTTAAAACGAAAATACCTTCGCGTGCCCGGTCCCCCTTTCAATTTTTTTTGATAAAATAAACTTGTATGTAACCTAACTTGGAATACCCTGCAGGCATAGTCTGTGTATTGCTTTTATTCTTGAAACCAAAGTGAAATTAATATCCTATTTAATACTTTAAAAACCTCTATGCAATTGCGATCTCTAATATAAATAACCAAAACCTAGGTATATAATGTAATAAATTGTTTAATTTTTTGATACTAATAATCTGAAAATAAGGCTGCAGTCTCATTTTATTTTCTATACGTGTACTATTATTTTGAATTTTTTTTTTGCTTTTTAAAACGAAAAAACCTTTGGGTGCCCGGTCCCCCATTCAATTTTTTTTTTCATATAATGAACTTTTGTAATTTTTTTTCATCCTTAAAGTGCATTAGTTTGCAGGCATAGTCTGCAGTGTATTGCTTTCATTCTTTACTAATAAATTAAGACATTGAACGTTAGCAATAGATTTTCAGGATTGAGATAGGTAACTATGTATACAAATTGCCGAATAGCAATAGATTTTGGGAACCCTGGAATTCTCTTATCAAATATTGCTAGCGGAACGTACATCTATTTAGTTTATACCTAGATAAGAAAGAAGAGGTGAATTAAATGATTTCATCTACGCTATACCTAAATTTCTAAATACCTAATATAATATAATATTCAAGTTACATATTATTATGTTTTAAATGTTGTACTAAATCATATATTTTAAAGATAGTAAGTATGGCCAAATCTAATTCCATGTCCCATATAAAATGTCTTCCAGCCATAAATTTTGTGCAAAAAATTGGAGTATATGAATCTAAAAATGTAAGTACATTATATTTTGTTGTACATTTCGTAACTCATCAGATCCTTCAAATGAATGAAAAATTAATTGATTTCTATTTTCAGAGATATTTTGTTGTTGGATCCAACAATGCTCGTACAAAGTATCGTATTCTCAAAATTGATCGAACAGAGGGGCATGACTTAACAATTGTCGATGACCGGGTTGAGTATACTGAACTGGATATGATAAATTCTTTGAATGTTGGATTACATAGAAATACCAGTCTAAGTAAAATAGCATCAGCGTTCGGCATAGTTGGTAAAAATAATACATTTTTATACTTAAAATAATCAATGAATATTACCACATATCCATTTGTCACTTATGTTTAGGTTTTGTTAGGCTATTAGAAGGATATTATATGATTTTAATAACGAAACGTCGCCGTGTGGCTGTAATAGGCCGTGAAGTCATATATAAAATTGAAGATACATCTATGATATACTTGCCTAATGACGCCTATCGTATTGCTAATGTTAATGAACCACGTTATTTGAAAATTTTTCAAAGTGTAGATTTATCAAGCAATTTTTACTTCAGGTAAGGCTGTATAAATGTGTTATTTTAATAGCTTAGAATTATTTTTTATTGGCTATATAAAACAAAGTCATTGATAGAAACCCATCTTTTGTACCTATTTAAAACAATTAACAATGTGTGTCATAACTAGAGACCGGATTTATATGCTCTTAAAAACCTAAAAATAAAATGTTTCTATGCTCAATAATTTCATCAAAATATTCTTTTCATATAAAATTGAATAAACCATAATAATATGTTTTAAATTAAAAATAATTGCAAATAGTTGAATCACAGAATAATAGTATGTATTAAACAACTCAAACTAAAATAGTGCAGCCTTATTAACTTAAAAAATAATAATAATAAGAAGAAGAGGAAATATGATATAATGAAAATATTTTTGCATATTTTTATAAATTATTAGATTTTTTTTAAAATATTCAAATTAAACCCCAAAATGCCAAAATATTCCCTAAAATATGTTTTTTGCATAAAATATTCTTTAACCTCGAAATATTATTTTTTTATGAGCTAAAATTTTTTGTATATCAGTTTATAGGTAAATGAACCGTCGAGAAAGCTTATCAAATTGGAGCTGCATACTCTCAGTAAAAATATGTAAAAATATAAAAATCTGGTCTCTAGTCATAACCTTACTTTAATTCAGTAGTCTAGTTATTTTGGAATATTTATAAAAATGTAAGGGGATGGGTGGAAGTGTCTTACATTACCTTGTAAATTTATATGTTTTGTAGTATATTTTATTACTTATTTTTATTATATTATTTAGTTACAGTTATGATGTTACACATACACTACAAGTCAATATGTCGATCGCACAAAATATTCCAAACGGTTAGTTAATGGTTCAAACTATCTGTTTTTTTTACCATTATTGGCTGTTACTATTGTTATTGCTTTATTTTTATATCTATAATACATTAAAAATGTTATTTATAGTATATAAGATGAGTAAAAGTTACATGTTAATATGTTACTTAAAAATAATAATATGAATAGCCAATAGGTATTTAAGATTTATTAGAACTTTTAAAGCAATTGTGTGTAATTTATTTTTGTATTCTGAAATACAAATTACAATATTTATTATTTAATTTAGCAAATATTTTTAATTATTTTGTTTTATTATCATTTAGTTTAAACTCCTTCATTTATACTTCAAAAGTAAATATAATTTATGTTATTGTTGTAGATTTGTCTAATAGAGAATGTGTATTTGTTACCAGAAGTTGTCCAAATAAAATATTTGTTTGGAACGACTATTTATTGAAAGATGTTCGTGACAAATTACATCCAGATTGGATTTTAAATATAATGCACGGTTTTATTAGTCAATCGAATGTTTCAATTTTTGGACGTCCAATATATATTACATTAATTGCTCGGAGATCAAATAGATATGCTGGTACACGATTTCTGAAGAGAGGAGCTAATAAAAACGTAAATAATTATTTGTTCAATGGTTAATGTTTAAACCATTGACATGCCACTAAGTTGTTTCTACAATTTTTACAAGATAATTATTTAAGATTTTATTTTTTAATATTTGTAAACATCTTACTAATATTATGCTTTTTAAAGAATGTTTTCAAAAACGTATATCATAGAAATAGGTAGTATCAACTTTTTATTTTAAATGACAACTGTACATAGTGTTTTCTTTGATGTTCAAATTGTCATATTTCATGAAGATTTTGATGTAAATAAATCTAATAGATTAGATATATAGCCATATAGGTAACAAACAATGTATTATTATAGCTATAATTATTTAGAGTTCAGGAGCATAGTACAGTTAAAAAATATATCCTATGTTTACTTTCTCTTTAGTCTATTAAAAAGAGCTTATTAATAAATAATTTTCTGAAGTGAGCGTCGTAAACTTAAGTAAAGTGTCTAATACATTTATATAGAATTATAAAAAGTTATACAATTTATTAAATATATATTTATAATGTGTTCGTAAATATGTTTTTAGGGAGAGGTTGGGAATGAAGTAGAAACTGAACAAATAGTTCAAGATCATGGAGCAAGTTGTCAAAATAATATGTATATAAGTTCATTTCTTCAAATGAGAGGTTCAGTTCCTGGTTTATGGAGCCAAGATATAAGTAAAATGGTACCAAAACCTACAATATCATTTGAATTAAATGATCCGTTCCATGAAATACCGGGTTAGTAACTTTATATAATATGTGTTATCTTTTTTTATCTTCAAAAAATTATTTTTAAATTTAATGTAGTTATATTAATTTGTTATTTTGAATATTTTATCTGATTCATCATCAATACTTATTTACAAACTTATTATAATGGGTAAAAGTTTTAAAATGTTTCATAGTTTTTGGTCTTTTGATGAATTGCTATAAGGTAGATACCTTTATTTATGTTCACTGTAATTAAGATGTTTGGTTTAATATTTTCAAGGTGCTCATTTCAATAATTTGTATAAAAGATATGGTTCACCAACAGTTATAATAAATCTTGTGAAAAAACGTGAAAAGAAGGTTCATGAATCACAGCTAAGTGATCATTTGGTATCAGCTGTAAAATATTTAAATAGATTTTTACCACCTTGTCATCACATTCAGTATATACATTTTGATATGGCAAGAATGAATAAAAGGTATACATTTTTAAAAAAAAAATGTTTTTGTAGTTTATTTTTTTTTTGTATCTACATATTTAATTTGTACATTTATTAGTAAAAATGTGAATGTTATGAGACGTCTTGATGAAATTGCGCGTATGGCAATATTTAAAACCGGCATGTACATTAATTGTCCAAGAATTATAGAAAAACCTACTTTTGGGCAAGATAAAAATGGTACCATACTTCAAAATGGAATAATTAGAGTAAATTGTGTTGATTGTTTAGATCGTACTAACACTGCTCAATTTGTTATTGGAAAATGTGCACTAGCTTATCAAGTATGAATTTATGTTGTTTTAATAAATGTATTTTATGGTAGTGTGTATATCTAATTGGACCTATAATAATTACAGTACAGTACTCAGTGACAACTACAGACATCTAGAAAGTAAGGTTATAACATTTATTAAAAATCTATAATATTGTACATTATATTATCATGAGATTTACATAGACTGTACCACAGGTATATAGTAATTTTTGTAAATAATCACTGTTTAAATCAATGCATATCTGTAGTCCTGTCACATACTTTTGCTACCAGTGAAAAATAACTCGCACTCCAACCTTAGCCGGATTTCACCTGTGTCTTTCCCCTCTTCTTCGTTAAAAAAATGTCTTCTACCTAAATACTTCTTAAGCTTGGTAAAAATGTGATAACCATGGGGCAAGGATACATTCTGCTGCTTACTATAAAACACTCAAAGTACTGCACAGGAAAATTAAAAACACAAAAAGAGAAATGCTGACTAGATAGTGGTGTTTAGCCTTCTTAAAGACAATGTCTGAGCTCATTTCGCTTTCCTTTTCTAGGACTTCATCTACCTGTGCATCCCATTTACACATCGTACTACATATCCTTACATTCTGGATGATCTTTTTTTTCTTCTGGCATCGCCACATGGGGACCAAACTATTTGCATATTGCTTGATTCATGCATATTGCTTGATCAATTCTAGATAATCTTGTACCCATTGGTTATCACCTTATCACTAGACTTAAGAAATATTTAGGTGAAAAATGTTTGTCTGACATTGAAGAATGAAGAGATGTAAGGGACAGTTGAAAAGAAGCTAATGAAGTAGAGTATGAGTTCTTCAATTCTAAAAACCAAATCTGGTACTATGTCTACAAAAATGCATAGATTTTGATTATGTAGAAAAATAACTCTTCTTTGTACATTTCATAAAATATATCCGCATTTTGATTTTTAAAAATGTCATAACATTACTTTTTGTATTGTTTACATTTATGCTGAGAATTCTTTCTTTTGGATTTATATGTATTGTATACTACTCATTATAATAATGACTTTCTATTTTTCAGCTATATTACTTAGGGTTATTGCACAAACCACTATTAGAATATGATACTGACTGTGTTAGATTATTAGAAGTATCATATGAAGACCACGGAGACACTTTAGCTTTACAATATGGAGGATCTCAATTAATTCATCGGATAAAAACTTATCGTAAGACTGCTCCCTGGACATCACAAGGCAACGATATTATGCAAACATTAAGTCGTTACTATAGCAATACGTTTTCCGGTTAGAATTTAGTTGAATTATTATTGCGTATCTTTGAACCTAAGTTTTAACATGTTATATAATACTGTATATTGGTTGTGTATAGATACTGAAAAACAAAATGCCATAAATCTATTTTTGGGATTATTTTGTCCAAATGAAAATGAGCCTGCCATTTGGGAACAAAATTTTGATTACTATTTACATCATCCAGAAACAACATCTTTTCTCTCTAATGATTGGTTAATAGTGATTGTATTTTATAATTTCTTTAACGATAAAGTATTAAAAGGAAACTACCATGCGTTTGTTGTCTCCGTCTTAAAAATGTGTAACATAGCAAATTCTAATTTACTAGTTTTGATTGTGTGTAGTTAGTTTTGACATTAGAATGAATTTACCTACTATCAAACTTTTATGGAAGAACATTAACTATCCTTAATCGTCTGCTTTTTTTTGAAATTTTAATTTTCAAACAAGATGAGGGTATGTGAAACATTACAAATTAAAAACGCTCATATCTTATGCTCTTATGCTTAAGAATTAAAATATTGAGAAAAAGTTGATGCTTAGGCACAATTAATGTTTTTGCATAAAAGTTTGATGATAAATAAATTCGCTCTAATGTTAAAACTAACAACACACAATTGAATCTAATGAACGGAAATTTGCTATTAGTGTCCTCTTAAGACGACATAGTACTCGCATGAGTTGTCTCTGTCTTACACATGTACGACATAGCAAATTTTTGTTCATCAGTTTCAATAGTGTTCTGTTGGTTTCGATATTAGAGTGAATTGAAGATAACTTAAAGATAAGATTATTATCTAGGGCCCCACGTAGGCTTTTATTGATATTTTTATTTTTAAGTAAGTTATAACCTTTTTTAAACTGTAAATTTTAAAATGATCATAACTTACTTAAAAATAAAAATACCAATATAAGTCTATGTGAAGCCCTAGATAAAATCTCACCTTTAAATTTTATAATAGGTCAATTCACTCTAATATCGAAACTAACAGCATACTACTGATGAACAAAAAATTACTATGTCGTACGTGTGTAAGATGGAGACAACACATGCAGGTGCGACGTCCTCTTAAGAAGATATCTGTACATTTTTTGTTTTCTCTCTCTGATCCATGTATGATACTGATAAAATGGATTCAGTCAAAATCATTTTTTTTTGTTTTTGAGTAATTTTGGAGTAAAATTACCCTTACTAAAATTATAAAGAATAATATTTTTGAGAGTGTGACTTATTAGTTTGTTTAAATATGATCTCAAAATAATTTAATATCCATTTAAATTAACAAATTATATTTTTTATTTCCAAAGTTGAATAGAAAGTCAAATTTAATATTTGAATAATAAAAATATTATCCTCTATAATTTTTATTATATGCAATTTTACTCTAAGATTACTCAAAAATCATAATAAGATTATAGATGAATGTGTTTTATTTATATTACATGTGGGTTTGAGGGAGAAAGCAAATATTGGCTGATAACATCTTAGGTATTTTTGTGGTCTATAATACAATTAATTTTTTTCCAGTGTTCCATTGACAAGGTGGTGGGATGAATGTGTAATGGACTGTTTGCCGTTATCTTGTATGGAAGGCAAAAAAAAATACTTAGAAATATATCCAGCTAATACATTAAATATAGATGACTATGATAGTTTTAGTCACTTCTATAAAACAGATGAGTTCAGTGTAATGTCTGAAAGTTATACTTTTGAAATAAGCCATTCTGTGAGGTATAGTTTTTGACTTTTAGTAATTGATCAATTGCTATAATTTATAATTTTTTTTTATTTCATTTTTTTATTCAGAGATTTTATGCCAAACTGTGTAACAGATTTTAGTCCATTTTCTATGCGTATTAGACCTGGTAAAAAACGTGAACAAATCTCTGACAAAACTAGAAACCCTTCCATGACGGGTCATAGCTCTACAAATTCAATCAACTCAAGTAGCAGGTACCTGTCGATTATTAAAAAAATAAAATATAGTCAATTATATTGTTACAATATAACTTCAGAATTAGTATTTTGATTTGCTAAATACTATGTCTGTTTTAACTTTTAAGCTGTGGTAGTGGTGAAAGCGATGAAGATATTTCTTTTACAAAACGTATCGATTCAATGAGTATTGCATCAAAAGATAATTCTATCACATTCGATCCTTTACTAACTGAACAGAGTATCTATGGAATTAATCTAGCAGTTACAAAACCAGCAGAAATTGCTATTTATAAAAAGTAATTTTATGATTCTATAATATATAATACAATTTGAACAAAACATTAGCATTAGTACAAATTAATATTAAAAAAAAAATCTTATAATTTTGATTATTTTGGGTTTACTGTTCTTTAGAAGAATATTTTGATGTCTATACTTCAAATAATTTATTTAACCTACAGAAAAATTAAAAATTATCACCTGCCTGGCAAGGTTTTGAATGATAGTTTATGTTGAATGTTTACTGTTATAATGAATTTAAAACATGGACCATGTTATAACATGTTCAAAAAATAGTTGTTACTGGATATTGAAGTCATTTACAAATTTAATATGAACTCTTTCTTACATTTCTTATAACACTTTTCACAGTATTTCTTTATTAATAAAATCAAAAAATGACTCAATTAGTTACAATTAAATTAAATTTATAATCACAAAATACTTGAAACATTTAACTTACTACTCAAAAAAATGTCTACTGAAGAAAAAAAATCCAGTATTATTGCTTTTGCTTTGTTTCGAATTTTTAACTTTAGCACAGATTGTATAAACTTGTTTTAACTATCCAAAATTGATTAAATAACTGTACTTTATTATTACAACTTTACAGGTATATACTAATGGCAATTAATCCATCAAGTGTTTTGGTAGTAACACCAAATAGTCAATCTAAATACAATAGCTCATTGAGTATTCCTGTACCAGAAGTTAGTCCATCAAATATAACTCTATACGAATCATATATTGAAAAAGGTTTAATTGGTGAACCTATTTGTAGCAACAAAATGATTTATCAATATAAAAATTATGTTCAATGTAATTAACATATAAGATATCATCTTCAATATACTATTTTTAAGAAAAAGTAATAATTCATTTGATGTAACATTTATTATTCTATGAATAGTATTGTAATATAAAATAGTATAGACCTAAATTATATTATGATTGCTATAAAAATGTTATGTAGGTATAGTTTTCATAGACATAATAATCTATGGTAATCAAAAAGATACTGACCTCTAATGTGTTACTGATGTTTGAAATTCTATTTTATTTGTTATACTTATAGTATAGTAAATTCATTGTATAAACAATTTTGTCTGTATTAAATTTGTGTACCCAACTAAAAATGTTATGTTGACGTTTTAAATATAAAATATATATAATTATGTTAAAAAAATATAATATAATATAATACATATTTTGTCTTAGTATATAATATATAATCTCAAACTCAAAAATAATGTTTTTATTTTTTTTCTGACAATATTTATGCTAGTTTACTACTATTAATGATAAAAAGTACCAATTTAGGTCTTATTTTTAATCTAACCTAACCTATTATGATATATAAAAAAAATCTTTGAGGCACCATCCTACTGATTTTCAGCTCACCGCTTCCTGTCCATAGCATTGTTACAAGACGTACCTACCTAGATATCTATTAGATGAGTAATATCCAACAAATATTTTTGACTTCTTCTGCAGTTTCAAACTGGAAATGAAAGTACCGAATGCTTATACAGGGTATTCACCAAGCATCCCTCCCTATTTTTTTTTAATAGTGCAGATATTAAAAATCTAATTTTTGAAATTTTTTATTATACTTCAAGACCATATTTTTGAATACATGTGATTTTTTGTACCACTTAAGTAGACACCTAAGGTACTCGTCCTATGATATTGCAAACTTCTTATTATCAATTATAATAATAATATATTTAATTATTGTAACTTTAAATCGCTGTAAATCAATTATTCGGTAGATCATTTTTTTGAAAATGTTGATGTATCTAAATTTGAACAAGCTGAATTGTACCAACCAATAGTAAAAACATCAGATTTTGCTGCTATCATTAATCAAGTTACAGTTTTTTTGTTGGTATCTTACCTTAACCATTATTGGCTTAGTATTTAAAAGAATAGGTAGTCTACAAAAGTGTGTAATTACACTAATAAATAAATTACAACAGCAGTGCAGTGGGGTATGTAAGGTTGAAAAGCTACAAATGTGTTCAAGTGCAATTTGAAAAGTTTCAAGGCTATTGAAATGAAAAGCATTGAAACTTTTCAATTCTAAAAATTACATTTTAAGGAATATGTTAATTAATCAGTATCATGAGGTAGGTACCTACTTATACGAGTAGTATATAGACCCATTCTAGTGATTGATATTAACTAAGAAAATAAAGAATTAAACACTGCTTCAATATGGTTATTTTTTTTAAATGATTATCATTTAAAAACAATTTAGATATTGCATCTATTCACATCATGTATATCACATTTCAATAGTTTGATGATTTTATTCAGGTGTATAAAAAAAATCATTGAACCATATACAAAAACAAATTAATAGTATAAAAGTAAAAAATGAAAGTTGTAATTTTTTTTTGAAATCTATCAACATGTCAGGGAAAACATGACATTTTACATTTCTGATGTGCGGTATAATTATTATTATTTTAATTGGATTTATAATATTAAAGTAGGTATGTTTTGCAAACGCTCAGATTACTTCTTTGAGTCCTTGACCCTTGTAAGTAATACATAGGCAACTAAGTATACTCAAGTGTGATTCCACCTTATCAGGAAGTGCGTAGTGATAAGTACCAAACTACAGAGCACGGTCGTCGGTCGTTCTATTGTTATATTCTGTGTGCTTACTACGTATATAATACAGAGCTGCGCTTCTATATCACAGTCCACGGAATATTATTATTATTACAAATTTTATTGATCTGTGAGGTTCACGCCTTCGCGGACATTTCATGCGTTTGTCGAAAGAGTTGAAATCCGATTCGACGATTCGTATTTCGTAATTTAGTCTAATGACTAATATTATTCGTCTCATTTCTTCGATTTGTTTGTGATCTGTCGATTTCTTATTCGTTTTTCGATACATTTTATCAAAATCAAACACAATTAACACGAAACAATATTGTTATGTCGTCCAAAAACTTTTTAGATGTCGACGAGTCGATTATTGAAAAAAGCCTTTTAATTCAAGTAGGTACCTACATACTACCTATAACCTAGCCTTCGATATATATTTGTACACCTACTTGCACATTTAAAATAGAATCAACATTTGTAACGTATTAATTATTATTTTCAGAGCAACGAGGAACAGGAATTTGAGCAGTTTGTTAATGGTTTCCTTAATCCCAACTCAGGCAAATTGGTCAAACCAGCTCCAGGTACAACTTTAATTGTATTTTACTGCTTAATTTTTACTTATATTAAATATTTTTAAATTTTGTTTGACTATAGGACTTTGTATAAAACTACTGAAAACCGATAAGTCAAAAGTGTTCATAAACCTCTGCCACCATGCTGATATTCCGCCTCCAGAAGATATTACAAAAGAAGAACTTGTAGAAGTTTTCAATTCTAAGGATCCTGAAAAATATTGTGTTCCATTAAGTATTGGTATAGAACACACAGAAACTGATAAATGTAAGTCTAAATATTTTGTTTTTATAATTATAACTTTGAAAGTAGAACCTACTTGTAAACATAATGTTTTCAACCCAAAAATTAAACACTAATTTGTACCTATCTTTAATTATTTTAATATTATTAAAATCATGCATTAAAGAATAGAAATTGTAGGAAACTTACAAATAAAGTTCTATTTTTTGTTAGTTTCTCAATTTTATTAAATTTAGTAAATGAGCCTATGTTGTATAATTTAATAAGTTGTACTTATGTCTGAATTTGTTAAATTAATAATTAATGAAAAAAGTATTATTTTCAAAATGTTTTAGTATTGTTTATATATTTTACTTACGAGGATGTCAGCTCAATATTTGTTTTCTCTCTCAGATCCACGTGTTACATAGATGAAACGCTTTCATATAATTTCATTTTTTATAATTTTTGGGTAATCTTAGAGTAAAATCACCTATTGCAAAAATTATAGAGGATAATATTTTTGAGGGTATGACATAGTGGTTTTATATTTAATTATTATTTGATTTTGTATTTGAAGTAATAAAAAATATGCCACTTTGAAAAAAAGTAAATCTGTGGTATTGCTTCTATTTAAAGAGATTTGTTCTGTAAATCCCAATGGGTAAAAATAATATAATTAAAGATGTTATCGCAGCCCCCGCATCGCCCACTCATATATATATATATACTATTTAGATATAAAATTACCAAGAATCTTATTTTTGCCAGGACCTGATATTTTAAAGCAGATTTTCTCATCCAAAAAATATAGAAACCAAGAAACTGTTCAAGATTAGTTCTATTTTAATTTTCTAGTTTTTAATAAATAAACATGAAACACAGGATTAAACATATTATGTATAATATTAAAAATAAAATGTTTCATTTTAAGTGTATTGAATGTTGATAGTTTTTATTTTATTTTTATGTTATAGCTAATGCACAAGTTAATGTTTACGATGTAGCAGTAAATTCAGGATTTTTCAAAAAGTGTCAAAATGATGATGTGTTTCAAACATTCATTGTTTGTGCTACTATAGAGGGAGTTGCTGAAAAGTTCAAAATCGATATAAGCGCAGAAAGTATTTATTAGCTTTCACTATCTTATATCTTAAATACTTACTATATTAAGGGGCTCTCTTCTTTGCTATTTTTGGAATGCCTGATTGCATAGTCAATCATACATTTTGAAAATATAATAAAGTCTTCCGTACATCTTATTTTACTAATTTAATATATATATTTAATAATTTATTTAAAAAGTGATATTAAATTGGACTATTAAAGTAGCGAGGAACAGAGTTCCCTTAAGCTACAGTCTTATAATTATCTATTTCAAATAACATAAGTTTTTAATTTGGTTGTTATTATGTTTTGCTTAAGATCCAATTTTGTTGAAGAATAGAAAATGTATGGGATCTTTACAGCAACACAGAATTCAACAACGACCTCCTAGGCCATCAACATTGAAAAAAAAACCTTTGATTCAAGAATTAAATTCAAATGCATCACAATCTCAGTTAGATATACATATCAGACCTGAGTATAGGATTTATTTGGAACCAGAAAAAAATCCAAAAAATGTTGTTTTAGATGTTTGGATGCCAGATGTGGTAATTTTATAAAAACTAACATTACTAACATTTCAAATTATGGCTTTAATTATTTTTTTTTTCTACAGCATAGTTCAGAAGAAATTGATTTGAAATGTGGCGAAGACTGTCTACTGTTAACTACAAACAAACAAACAAAATATGAGTTGGATATTTCTTTACCATTTACAATTAATCAAAAAAATGTTAACGTTACATTTAATACTATAACTAAAGTAAGTTATTTATATTCAAAATAACTTTTATAATAACCTACATTTTATTGTACTGCATTATTATTTATTTATGATAACAACGAGACTAGTACAAAATATAATAGTGTCTTGATAAAACGTAAAAACAAATAATAATATATCGTTTATTAAATATTGATCTTAAGTTTATAGAGATAGTCTAATGAAGAATTAAATATACTCTATTCAGAATAAGAGCAGTGTCAGGCGGCTACCGGTTTTGGCGGCGGCTGTCAGATGCTTCTCTCACCAACGCTGGTGCTCAAGGTAAAGCTTTGGAACAAAGCCACGCCCGTGCATACAAGTTGGCTGCCCAGTACTGCATAACCTTATTCTGAATAGTGTACCTATAGATTCAATAAATTATTGTAATTATTAATTATGAGTTGTATTATTTTAACACAATTAAAAATATTCCAGATAAATTAATACAATTATTTATTATGTAAAATGTATTCAATTGTTTAGTAGGTATGTTTAAAAATATAATTAAGTATTTATTTTTCAGTTTTTGTCAGTAACAGCAGCCTTGGTTCCTAGCAGCAATTGATTCTCATAGTATCAGAATACTTTTCAATACTTTTTTTCAATTTGTATATTTTTTTTTGCACTTCAAATTATTCTTGTTTATTCGCATTGAAAGAATTACCAAAAAAATCCTTTTATTGATTAAAGAAAATAAACATGTTAAATTGTTTTATAATTTTTAATTTTGTTTTTTAAACATTTGTAATAGTTTATTATGTAATGTATTATTATAACATACCCTCATTCAAGTTTATAAAATACAAACTTTTAAAGGATAATAAAAAAATATTTATTATTTTCAATTTAAATTCATAATATTATTTTCAGGATGTATACTATACATTATTGAGAATGTGTAAATATTTATAACTATGACAAAATTAACTAAAAATAAATATTTTCAAAGGTAAGCTATTTATGTCAAACCTATTTGTGAACAAATGTTTACATTTAAATTTATTAACTGCATTATAATCAATAACATGTATTTTTGCGTAAAATCCTGATTACAATTTATTATTTATCTATTTATTATGAACATCCAATATTATCTTGAATTAAACATAGTATTAATTTTAAAATTTGTGAAGATTTACAATCAAATTTATTTCAGAAAGAGGTAAACAATAATATTTAATATTTGTATATGTTATTATCTTAAAAAATTATATACTTAATTATTTATAGTATTATTCCTCACATTTTAATTCAATGTGAATATATAAATATGATACATAATAGTTTATAATATAGTTAAATAAATTCAATTTTTCTGGCATACCTATTTAGTGTGTATAATTAAATAAATAAATTATAGGTAATATTATATTTGTATTGTATTTTTTGGTGAATTAATCGTTTTACACAGCCTGGCTGTCTGCAGCTTCAATATTTTATATTGTTGTCGGTTCTTTAATCCTCTGTTTTAATAGAAAAACTATGCAAATTGAACAATTATAGGGCCATAATTGTTGTCACTTGCCAGACTAACGGACTCACAAAATCATATTTTGTTCGTATAAACCTCGTTGCAGCTTCAAGTGTGGAAAAAATAACTAACTGGACAAGTGCTCTCACATGGTCTACTGGCTTAATATGCATTTTGCTCACAGAAACATAGCAACCTGCCAACCTATAAAGAATGTCCAGACAGACTAGGCTGTGTACTTATCTCGCCACTACCACTAGACACCATAAAAAGCATTCCTTCCATAGTTCCATTCTTATAGCGTATATAGGTTGTAGGTACCTATGGCTAAAATATGCCAATTCCAGTTGACCCCGCGCAGTGTTAAAACCTCAATACAGTCCAACTACGGCTCTTACTCGTGTACATAGTCGGGAATCTGAAGGGGGGGGGGGCTTATCCATAAAATATAAATATCCTAACTCAAAACAGAATGTGTTGGATCGAAGCACTCCCACTCACATTGATGTGAAAAATGATAGCTCCCGTGAAATTTTAATGGATTTTAGCCTATGCTCGTGGACGAACATACTCCGATATCACAGTCAAACAGAGGGGAAAGTACCCAATTTCCCAATCTCAGCCGTGGATAGTAGTCCATTAGTAAGTATTTGTTATTTGTAAGAGCCAATTCGAACCTCGAAAGTTGTTATTTTCAAAGTTTTTACTACATGACCACGTGTTTTTCGTTTCCCTTAAAAAATAGGTACCAACTTTTATGTGATACAAAAATTGTTATTGAATAATATATGAAGTTAAGATGAAAATAACAACTTGTTCTCGAGGTTCGAATTTTATCTTACAAATACTTACTAATGAACTACTATGCAGCGGTGTAAAAAAATTTCATAAAGTTGAAGTGACCCGGCTGGCAAACTTTCAGGGATAATCCGAAAGTTGTTGACTTACAAATTCTGATTTTATGTTTACAAATACTTCCTAATGACTTACTAAAGGATGACCAAATATGAATTCGGTAGGGTAATGTTGGGCGGCTAACTTCACGGACATCTGTTTGTATCATTGAGCCATTTTTCGCCAAGGCATATCTAAGCAATTGACAAAATTCAAAAAAAAAAAACCAAAACATATTTTGTAAAATAATATAAATGTATTTGTTTCTTAACATATTTAATTTTTCTATGTATATATATATATTAGTTTATTAGTTTTGTATATAATATATAAATAGGTTTATATCAAGCAATATATTATATATTCATCACACATTTATCAATAATAATTAAAATACTTTATACTATCTGTACATTTATAGTTTTTACATATTACACAATTACCTATGATATTGATGTAAAAATAAAATTTTTTTTTTTTATGGAATGTTTTTTATGTTGTTTGCAAACGGTTGTGGGTCTGTAGATTGGGCTTCACTGTTACTTCTCGTCAATCGTTCCATTGATGCGTTCGAAGCCTTTGTGTCTTCTCTCTCGTCATTTTCACTAGCCCCTTGCAGTGCTCGATATTTCTTCGCGATAGAATCCCAGTCTGTGACGGTCTCAATGCGGTTCGACAAGCTCGCAAAGCTTATCTGCGATCCGTACGGACTCAAATGTACGACACTGACCGATATAGATTCTACGCAGCACGTCAAATAAATATTAGAATATAATGTTACGTCTTACCATATGGTTTTACCAATTCAACCGTTTTATCTTACCTCTTGGAACCACTTGAGCTTTTTTCACTTTTGATAGCCATTTATTGCCCATTCGAGTCCTGGCACTTACTCGTCCTTTTGTTTTCATGTCGACCATCTGTGATAAACTTGGGCGCTTTTTTTGCTTAACTGTATTTAACAGTTTAGAAAAATTCGTAAGTGTTTCCTGAATATTTTTCTTTCGCGTATTTTTACCTCTTTTCTTGCATATCTCTAGTAAATACATGAACCAAGTCGTAATTAAGTTCAACGGCGAGGGCGTTGTAGTTGTTCTATGCATATTTCTAATCAATTTCGCCAATCCAAACTTCCATTCGATATCGGATTGTGCCTAAAATTATTTAATGTGAAACGTGTACCAATTATTATATCATATCATCTGCACATAGTGCCTTCAACAGGTAATTTGTATAAATAAATTACAATTTTTTTTTTTAATAAACAACGTTAACGCGTTGAATTTACCTGAATTCTTTGATAAGTATCACTCATCATAGCAATAAGCAAGTTAATTAGTACGACAACCGAAACTAACATATATATACCAAAGACAGCTTTAAATAAGTAAACCGTCCACTGCGGTTGATCCGTGTTAGAAGCTTGTCTCAAGTCGTTATGTGTTGCCATACCAAATACAGCAAAAAAAAGTAATTCAAATGCATCTATTGGGCTCATCAGGACTATAAATAAAAACAAAATCATTTAATCTCGTTGGACGGTGCATACTTTTTTTTAAAAAACTAGTTTTATTTTTGTATTTGTGGTATTAGTATATTACCTTCTGTAAAGATTTCCGGTTTGTTTTTTTCTAATTTTTTAGTGATGGGATGGTTCATTGCAACGATTTGCATAGAAAACCCAAACACGAAAATGCTCAGTACTACGAGGAACCTTGCTAAATCCTTCATCAAATCGCCAATTATTATGGCCCAGGGTCCAAACAGATGATGGAATGACAGGAAGTCTAAAATCTGAACGCATGCCATCAAAAATGATATGGCGAACATTTGATTCCGAAGATACATGACGGTTGGAAGATATGGGTTGGAAACGAGGCCACAAAATCCGACTAAATGAAATGCTACTCCTATCACACTCCATAAGAGAACAGCCAACTTCACCCAACCCAATCCGCTTTTGTCACTTGGATTGGTAAGTTCAAACAGTAGCAAACCACTTAACCAAACCTAATAAATTAATATAGGTGCGTAAAAAAATGTTTGTAAATTAAATAACTTTATTAACGATGACTTACCAAAAGCAACCATTCATACCAATATGGGAATAAATTTTGCCTAGCTGCTTTATAATACGGTGTGATCGCAACCATTTGTAATAGAAGCATCAAGTAAACATGAGACGTCAAGTATGACATAAACTTTATAATTGGAACTTTACTATAATTGTGCCAAAGGGGTAACGTAAACACTATCCATAATGGAGGACAAGCAATAAATCCTAAGAACATAAGTAGTGTTTTCCAACCGGCCCAATTCAGTCTTCCTTGCCAAAGTTCCTAAATTTAAACACATGTTAACTAATTCACATATATTCATTATTAATTATTAATGACTAACCTGTAGGTACCTTTGAACAACAGTATGAGCGATTACTTCTTTTTGCTCGTTTTCAATAAGGACGTCTAAAAATTCAGTGTTTCGTCTGTCCGAAGCTGTTAGGATGCGACCTGCTGAATCTTGACCAGCAGCTAATGCTAAAAGTTCAGTTGCCATGGTTTCGCATTGTTTTCCCGCAGCTATTAAGTCTTTTGCTCTCTCTTTTTCCTAGTTATCATACGTTATTAGTTAAAACTAAAGATTACATTCAAATATATTTTCAATAATCGGTCTTGGTAGAATACCTATTGTATTTAGATAATTCATTTTTCAAATATGACTTCTGACTATATTAAAAAAAATACTTCAGGGTAATTCAATAACTTTAACCAACACGAGCAATTTGCATTTTTTAGTTGGGTATATATAATATGTATAAACTTATAATTGTTTATAATAGTACATTTTATATTTTTTTTATAAATAAAATAAAGTTCAAATTTTCACGGCACACGCTTTGGGAAACACTTAAATCACTAAAATCTATACTTTAAATCTAATATACATAATTTTTCAATTTCATTGTCAATTAATCTAATTTTTACTTAAATGTTTTCGTGGTGTACGGTGGTATCTGATTACAAATTCTAATAATGCATGTGGGAGGTTTTGTAGGATTTTTTTGAACACTGATACTTGACAGATTTGATGCTTTTCGAGTTAATTATTATACGTTGGACTATTTATCAAATATATTTAAAACGTTCTGGATTTTTTTTGGACTGAAAATTTTTGCAACTCAAGTGCATCTGTTTACTTATTTTATTTTATTAGTTCAACAATTTAGAAGTATAACTTAATTTTATAATAAGTATAATAAATACCTAACAATATATTTAACGATTAAAGTATTAAACTAGTCATTAATTGCATACTTAAAATATATAATCGAATATTAGACTTTAGTCTAAGCCTCTAAGCGCATTGTATCGTAAATTATGCATATATAAATCAAGAATAAAATTTGTATTGTGTAAATATACCTTATTTGATAAGTTTATATATATACTGGAAAGTTTTGCTGCAGTGTCTACTGGTGCGGGCGATACTAAAATAAATTCTTCAATTGGTTTGTTATTATGATTTTTGCTGCAAATCATAAGATTGTAGACGAACTAAAACGAAAAAAAGTACCATATTTATATCAACTCGTTTTTATGTAGTTTAGATTTTGGTTTTTTACCCTTCTATCATCCATCAAACCGTAAGTGTCGTGTTCTTTTGTCATTAAGTATTCCAATACATCGTTATGGCCTTCTTGAGCTGCAAACCATATCGGAGACGCTCCATAGTTGGTTTCAGCTTTTGGAGAGGCACCGGATTCGACCAAGAGTTTTACCACGTCCAAATATCCAGCACGAGCAGCGCAGTGCATCGCCGTCCACCCATTCTATTATTTTTTATTTCATTTGTATTGTAAATATTATGGGGAAATTGAATAAGGTTTTTTTTTTTTTTAACACTAACTTTATCTGTGGCGTTAATTTCAGCACCCTGTCCCAGCAAAACTTCAACCATGGCGTAATGTCCATAAGAGGCGGCAATATGCAGACACGTTTTACCATTGAGATCAGAGCTGTGCAATAAGTCTGCTGCTCTTGATAACAAAAGTCCAACTACAGTCACGTGACCACCGAAGCACGCCAAGTGAAGTGCGTTGTAACCCTAAAAGTAGACATAGGTATATAAAGTTTATTGATTTGATATTTATTTTGTACCAATTTATTATAATATATATAGACATAATAAAGTTGGTAACTCGTGTTGGTAAGTGAAAACTTACAGATTCAACTGTAGATGCGTCGACTTGAACTCCGGCCGAATTGAGCAATAATCTGACTACATTTTCATTACCACTGTAAGCAGCAAAATGTAACGGTGTCATTCCAGATTCGTTACCCAGTACGCCTAAGACACTGACTCCGGATGGAGGATCGGACTTAACCGTTGCCGGTATATGGGATAGTAATTCCCGAACGGTATCTAAAATTAGCAATAACATAATAATGTAACGAGTAGTTTTGTTTTATTCGCATTTATTGTTTTCATATTGTTCCTTTATTGGGTATCTACCTGTTTGACCACAGTATGCTGCCATATGAAGAGCCGTCATACCAAGCCTCTTGCTTGAAATTTTTAGCGACTGGGACGAACGTAATACCTCTAGCACTGGTAAATGCCCATTTTGTGCTGCCAAGTGGACAGCTGTAAATCCTGCCTGGAACATTGAATTGTCAAATTTTATGAGACGTAATTAATAAAAAAAAATGTCTTTAATTTGTAGGTATCACCTTATTTTCGTCCGAACACGATGCGCCGGCCCTGACCAAAACCTTAACCACTTGGGCATGGCCACCTTCGGCTGCTAATTGAAGCGGCGTAGCCTCAGTGATACGATTTCGAGCTGAGATCACACCGTTTTTGTCAAATTTCATTAGTTCGATGATCACAGTAACCGATCCTTGCATTGCTGCTATGTGAGCGCACGTATTTCCATCCTAATAAAAAAAACATAAAATTAATTGTAAATTAAACTACTTCTATACGGTCTACGGAAATAATATTTACTTTAGTGCTAGCCAAAACTAATTGTGGATGTTGTTGCAAAAATAGGTGAACAACTTCTGGAAAATTGTTCTGTGCTGCAATATGAATAGGTTTTTGTCCTTGGTCGTCGGTCGCGTCTATATTTGCACCCAAATCCAACAGCAATCGACACACTTCTAGTTGACCTGCCGACGCAGCTAGATGTAGAGGCGTTTGTTTTCTCAGTGTGAGAATATCAATTACAGCGTTATGATCGTGAATCAAAAACCTTTGGTAAAAAAAAAATTAGTTTCAACTACCCAGCTACTATGAGTAAGTTGTATTTAATACAAAAACAAAAGTTAACCTGCAAAGATCAGCGAAACCGTTCATAGCCGCTAAATGTAGCGCGGTCCAGCCAACTCTTGATTTACTGTTTATGAACGCTTTATGAGTCAGTAGAGCATCACACACCTGTTTAATAAACATTGTTATTGCTAATAATATACAAGTAAGCTGGGGCGGACTGGGACAATATTTCTGGCCGGGAAATTGTTTAGACAGGCCAGGAAGATTTAACCGAAAAAAATGGGATTTTTAAGGGCAGTCGTCAGGTCATTAACATAAGTATCAGGCCAGGCAACCGGGAAATCTCCCGTCGTCCAGGCGGGCCAGTCCGCCCCTGTAGGTATAGGTGTTGATTTCCATACTTTCAGGTATCCCCTTTCGGCGGCTAGATGAAGTGCAGATCGACCTTCGTTGTCGAACACGTCTACTCTTGCATGGTTGTTTAACATGGTGTTTACCAAACTCATGTGACCCCTATGACAAGCGATCAACAAAGGGGTCCAACCGACGCTGGATTGACGGTTCATCGATTGTTGTACCTCGGTTGGTGACATGCCATCCAGCATTGCTGTAAGTACATCGTTGTTACCAGCTACAGCACAAAAGTGTAAAGCTGTTTCATGGTGCTAAAATAATACATAATCTATGTTACTGCAATATGTGTACCTATATGTAATATACGATTTTTTAAATAAAAATTCTACGATGATTTTTTTAATTTTTTAGCAGAGCTGATAATTTATTATTATTATTATTATAAAAAAAAACTATCCCATCAATCATTAATGCGTTGGTTAAATATTCTGTAAAAATATATTGTTTAATTTATTATTTATTTTAATCACTGATTAAAGTCTTAATAAGGTGGTGTACACACGATTTTGAAGGGGTTCTGAATAGGCAATCGCAATTTATATTCATTATGAAGAAAAATAACCCTTTAACATTTAGAATACATTCAGAAAGTAATTTACATTTGGCTTCGTGTTAGTGCTACTAATAATATTGATTGTCGCGTTGTTATGAAATAATTTACAAACGCTTTTTCGCTTTTTCAGTTACCATTTGTCATCAAATAAATATTTATAGTAAAATAAATAAATTTATTTATAAAATTACCAAATTTTTGTTACCTATGTATAATATTATATAGATAACAACTATTTATATCCGTGGAGCAGCTGTTTTATTTTTTTATTAAGTAATTTTTCTAAATTTATACAAATAAGTTTATTTTATTTATTTATTTATTTAAAACACAAAATCGCTATAATATTGCAGATAATCCGAATAATTGATAATGTTCTCTTCTGTTTATTATACGTATACCTACCTATAATGAGTGTGTTTGAGTTTCTTACATATTGACATTTTACATTCCAACTAAGGTGTGCATTATGACTACCACCATGACCTGAATATTATGAATTTTAATAAATTAAACTGTGTGATGGCCTCTTAAAAATATACCTATACGTGTTTAAATCAAAGTAGTATCTTAATTATAATGTTATAATTTGTTCATTTAAATTCAAATCGTTAACTATATAAAAAGCCAAATTTAAACAGTCTAATATTGTGTTACAGGCGTTACAGCAGTTTATCGTTTACGACTTTAGGTATCTAATGCGCGTAGTTAGTATAATGTTAGTAAATAGTATAATATTACCATTACAACCATTTAGATAGCATAGGTACCTATCGTGTTACCGAACAAATTAGACTAAATCAATATTAGAATTACTGATAGGTACTTTCTTTAATTTGACAGTGACATTTGCATATATACGAACAAAACATACCTAATATTATATTATACGAACAAAAATGTTTAAGTGTAATAAACGCGTTGAGTGGAAATTTACCAGTTTTGTCCTTAAATTGATGTCAGCTCCTCCTTCGAAAAGCAATTTTATGACTTTAGCGTCGTTGTTCGGCTTGGACACATTAACTTCAGTTTGTTTTATGTTGGCGGCATAGTGTAGCGCGGACGCTCCATCTTCGTTCACACTGTTTACGTAAGAATTGGCTACTTCGTCTCCTTGTTTCGACTTAACGAAATCGACGAGTTGTCCAACAATATCGGCTTGACAACTTCTGCATGCCAAATGCAACGGGGTTTCTCCCACCTATTTATTCCACGTCGAATACAATATATGTCGGATTAGAAAAAAACAATAAATTACGGCAAAATGTCGATAATTTTAATATTGAAGGTTTAATATTGTTTTCATGTTTTAGTCCGCTCGCCACGATATATTTTTTTTCGACGGTCGAAGAGGCGTACCACGTACCTTATTTTTGAAAAGGGGATCACCTCCGTCGTCTAGTAACAGCTGAAGTGTTATCAGATTTCCGTACTGGGCGGCTACGTGCACGGGCGTTTGTCCGTCGTCCATGGCTAAATTAGGACCGGCTCCCGACTTAAGCAGCATTAGAGCACAACGGTCGCCGTCTTTCACTCTAGCGGCTATGTGCAAAGGAGTTTCTCGCAGTTTCCCACCTATAAAAAAAAAAATATTATTATTGAACCTATAGGTTGTACCTATATTAGTACCGAGTGGAGATGACTTCTATGACTCTTCTGTGTACATCTGTCTATATATTTATTGTAATAATCGTAATTTACAATGAGTGTATACTTAACTAACCTCTTACGTGGACATCGGCTCCATATCCCAATAACGTTTCGATCACTGCCGGCTTGACGGATTCCACCGCAATGTGCAGAGGAGTATAGTTGTCCTGAAAGTCGAACATAATACAATATTAAATTACGACGTGTTAGCTCCGACGGTACCAAGAATATTATGATATGGTTCATAATCAGTCTATGCTCAGGGCCGGCTCGGTGAACATCAGAGTTATTTGCGAGAAGTATTTATTTTAACGAGTGTTAGACAGTGTTTAAATTGGAGGAAAAAATAAAAAATAACAAGAGGGATGCAAAAGAGCAAAAAAAAATGTGCGTACCTGAATATTTAAATGTTTTATTGATTAGGATATAGTTATAGAAGTGGTACGCATAAATATTTTTTAAAAAAAATAAGGTTTTCGTCCTCAATCCTCCCCTCCTAGTTCAAACACTGGGTGTTAGGTCTTAGGCGTTACTTTGAGGTCTCAGAAACGGTCCGATTTCAGTACTATTTACGACGAATCTGAATCGTTAGACAAATACGTCATGAACTATGGACTTGATAATTTATCTTTTTTGCGACAGGCTCCGGGGCTTTTGAATGTTCCACGGAGCCAGGGTTGTATTTAGGGGGATAATAGGGTGCTGTTGCCAGAGTAGTTGATTCTAAGAGGTTGGCCAATTTTTTATATTTTCAATATTTAATTTATTTGTTTGGTATAATAAGGAGTTTTTTTTGTTGCTCTATATATGGTGGCAAGTTCCTAAATACGGTCCTGCACGGGACCCTTCAAGCCCTTCAAACCGCTTTTAAGCCCTGCCCTGATCATATGCCTAGGTGCCTCCTTTTGTACTTAAGCCCCATTGTTTACTTGTATAATTACTGAGCTACGATATTGTTAAGGGGGTTGCTAATGGTCAGTCGTTTCGACCAAAATGTAATATTTTTTTTTTCAATCATACCGATGGACCTAGTAATAAAGTGATTTGAGTTTATGAACCACCTCCAAACCTTATCCTGCCAAAATCCGGCCCTGCCTTTGCCGTGTTATATACGCGTACATTTGTCGTGACGTCGACTTTTTCGCCTTTCTGCAACAACGTGTTGATGATTCCGACGTGCCCGTATCTGGCTGCTGTATGTATACTCCGGGCGCCGCTCTTGTTCGGCATGTGCAGATACACGCCCTTTTTGAACAACATCATTGCACAGTCTGCGTGGCCGTTCAACGATGCTATGTGCATGAGAGTGCTGCCGTCCTTCGTCCTTTCGTATATGGAAGCCTTGAACTTGTCGACTAACAGCTCGATGATATTCGCATGACCGTTTTCAGCAGCCAAATGCATTGGGGTTCGGTCTAAACGACGAAAAATTAAAACCAATATTATAGGTATATTAAGTACAACGATTCACGGCTGCTGCAGGTTATACGAGAAATCGGCGTTCGATTTGACCACCAATGGACGTCGACGTACAAAAATATTTCCGATTTATATCGTAATAAGACGTGTATTAAATACTAAAATAATATTTATATAATTAAATATCGGTAGGTTTAATATATAATATAATACCGCGAATGATATGTACCTTGATTATCCGTTATGGAAGCACTAGCTCGTACGCCGTAAAAGTATTTTACCAAACTTTCGTCTCCGTCGGCCGAAGCTATATGAAGAGCTGTCTGCCCTTGGCCCTATATTCACCCAAGGGTCGGTCGTTAGCATATTATATATATATAGGCATGTGTATATCGATATTACAAACAGTCAAACGACAAACGAAATGTCAACTGATACATACGTTTTGACTGTCTACGCTGGCACCATAGTCGATTAGAATTTTTATCATGTCTATGTCTTTTCGTTTGGCAGCTAAATGAATGGCCATGTCACCGGACTTAGTCTTATACTTGAGCTGTTCCACCGCTTGGGTCGACAGCAGTTCCCGGCACATCGATTGGTTACCAGTTTCCACTGCCAACAGCAGCGGAATTTTGCCGTCCTGCAGAAACAGGAGCATAGAAAAATGGTTAAAGTCAACCATAACATATTGTATTATAATTGTGTCATCTTAAAAAATAATAAATTATATCGAAATTACCCCATCGGCAATGGTACGAATGTCTTTGCCGCAAGATCCCAGGAGCACTCGGAGTATGCTCGTCGCCGTACCCGTCTGCCTACTCGCCACCATGTGCACGGCTGTCTGCTGTTTCGGCTTTAAACGCAAATTTTCGGTGAGTTAAATTAATGTTTAACCAATATTACTATGATACTTAGTTTCGTATAAAAATCAAATAACGTACACCTCCCGGAGAGTAAACGTCCACGCCTTTTTTCGGCAGTAATACTTTTATTACATCTTCTCTGGAGTACGTTGAGGCTAAATGCAAAGCATTAAAATTTTCCTGAAAATTGTATATATAAGTACACACGAACTGTTATCTAAATAATAGCAGTTGAATACTCCAAAATAGGGGCGTAGTTCATACTGTATATGTATATTAACGCTAGTCATATTAAATTTATGGAAGACAAACGATCGAGTATTTTCGCGTGACCGGAATATATTTATAAAAAATACTATCTACATACAATGGTCTTAATAAATTTGCAACCTGACAATAATATAGTTTTGCGCTTTGGGTAATAACTCTTTTTTGTGAGTCATCCGTTAAGTTTTAGTGAGTCGTACACAAAAATAGTTTTCAGATTATATTGTAATAAATACGTTAAACATTAGGCTTAAATAATAATTTATAATATGGCCAGTTCTTACCATATTTCTGATTGTAACATCAGTTCCGAGGTCTACCAAACGTTCTAGAAATGTGGTCTTGCTATCTTTGACTGCGTACATTAAAGGCGTCATTCCATTACTCTGTATACATAGGTAATATAATATTATATGAAATGGCTCAATGTTGTGAGAAATATTTTATTACAAATGTATAATAATATTACATAATATTTATTGCATATTTAATTTTACACATATTATTTCGCTTATCTAAATGATTATTTTTTTAACTAAATCATTTCATAAATGTAATAATTTACTAATGACTAATGAGTCATACAAATCAATAATACTTCATTGCTCAGTGGTGCACACTTTACTTTACATAATATTATAAAATAAAGCCTCTATAATAATATATAAAGGCTCTATCAATACAACCAGGCACGGATCCAGAAAATTGTAATAGGAGGCGCTCAAAAAAAAAAAAAGGTATACCTTGAATAACATAAATGACGTTATTTTCAATACACATTTTTTTATTGCTAATTTGGACGACAGGGGGGTGCCTGAGCCCCCATAGCCCCCTGAATTCCCTCCTGAATACAACATTATGTTGTTGAATTTTTTTGTAACGTAATTTCGTCAAAAGATAAAGTAGGTACGATAAATAGGTACACTATTATTATTTTGATGCTTTTGCGTGAACCAACATGTTATTATAAATAAGGACATAGGTACATTTAATGCTATCAATTCAATATGATATTTGTGTTTTAGCTTGTAGTATAATTTGCGTTTTAAGTTTTATTTTTAAACGGGTTTGGTTATTACTTATTACTGTCTTGAAATTCAAATAATGGTTGACGAGATTATTTATTTAATTTTTTCATAAATATTTTATAGATGGGTAGTTTTGAAAACGTTGAATGCTTAAAATTCTTAAATATATATCCATTCAAAATACTAATAATTGTCTATAATATAGTTCACATAAAATGTATTAGGTATCATATATTATGTACATTATAATTGTTAGAATTTTGTCGCGTTGAGGTCAAATACATTTTCCTTGTTAACTTTGTTTTAGCCCATTTTAGACAATTTACTTTAATCATGTAATGTATGTGTTAAGTTCAAGTTGTGGCCTTTAGGGTAAATCGCGTGTCGACGGACCATGACGCTTTTCCGGTTGTGCTAGTTTTCCAACGTCCACGCGTATTTTCGAATGGACATCAACCCCTGGTTTTTTCAACCATAAAAAAATATATTTGCGCATCATGTGTACAATTAAAAGCTTAATATTCCAATAAAGTATTAAAAAAAAGTAAAAACCCAGTGACTATACCTGATCTATTACACCGGCTAACGGTGTTGACGTCACATCCTCTCCCCCGGCCGCCACTAGTTTTTCGACCACCTTTAGGGCCTGATCTAATGGTGGCCATTCTGACTTTTGGCATAATTGTAAGATTCGCTGGGCTCCGTCTCTAATGGACGAGCCTGGACTAGGTAGAGTCGTTGGTAGTACTCCATCTACAAAAACATCAAAGTTGAATAAATAATAACAGAGTATAGTCTAAATGATTAATCATTTTAAATTGTTTGACAATGTAAAGTCACATGTGCGTTTTTAGTAAGTACCTGGATTGCATGGATTGCTGAATTACTATTTTTTTTTATTAAACAGTAATCCGTTATGACTTATGACAGTTATGTTACATAAGTTATTTAGGTAGTTTAAATAAAATAGTTATTGTTTTTTTTTTTTACAATATTTCTTTATAACCGATATATTATAATATATATAAATACATCTTAATATATATTAATCAATACAACAGCTTTAATATTTAAATGCATGTCATATTCTGCTTATTTTAAGAATAATTACAACATACCTAGTTAATTTGTACAACAAAGTTAAGACATTAGTTTTGAAAATAATTTATTTGTAGGTAGGTATAAGTAGGTATAAGGTAGTATAATAAGTTATAATTAATTTAATTTGAACTCATCTGTATTTATACTAACTATTTAAGTTGTTAATCTCAACATAAACCTCCATCCCAAAATAATTATAACGCATAGTATCCTACAGGTTGAAATAGGATATAATAAATAAAACACACTATAAAATCCACTTAGATACTATAAGCTAGTGATTATCATTTATTTCAAAAAACATTTTATTTTAAAACTGTTAAACACGTTCTACGTTTTTGTTTAAGTACCTACATTTATTTTAAGTTTTTCGATGCATTAATATTAAAAATATTATTACATTTTTATTTTCAAAAGGTAAATATTATTAATGTAGTTTTTTGTTTTATATTCAAATTTAAAGTGGGAATTAATTTTGCTGAAGTTATAGATAGGTACTCGTCAAACATAAATGTATAAATCAAAACGATAAACCGATATTGCAGTTTAATAATAAATTATTATTATTTACTATTAGTAAATTACTGATAGTAAATAGTTCTTTAACACGATTTACTGAATTAGAGGTATACAATATAAAGAACTGAGATGTTTGTCCACTTATCTATTTCAATACTAATTTCATCAATAACATTAAAAAGTTTATATTTTACATTGGGGAAATTGACATATTATTGTTGACATACCGGCTCTATATATACTATGATTCAGTGGTGCCAAAGTCCTAAAAATTTAGCCAGCCGAAAAATATTTTAAAAGGCCACAATATCTAAATATCGGTCCAATGGCGTTTCGGTGGGGGAGGGGAAGAAAAGAAAAAATATGAAGCGGGCCCATTCTACATTTCCAAAAGATGACCTTCAACATAGAGTCCGGCGTCTCTATAATATACAGGAACGTATTTTTCTGTGGAAATAATTGAGTAGTGATACAATTTTACATAATATTAACTATTTTGTAAATGAATGATTGTGTTATTCGGACATTATTCGTTGCACATGATGGGTATAGTGGGTATGCTAGGTATTATTTTTAATGGTCTTATAATATTATTAAAGTGGATTAATCGGTAAGATCACTGTTCATATTTAACGTTAAAGCTCTAGGTGGAATAACTATTTTCTAAATGTAAAAACCTTTAATAAATTCGAAGATTTTTAAAAATCTTACAGCAGCTTTTATGAAATACTGAAATACGCAAAGTTAAGATGTAAATACCTAAGTATAATTGAAATTGAATTTTAAATCACCAATACTCTTACCATCTATTATTATATTTTATTCGTATTAAAATATGAAGTATAGATTAGAATAGGTACAGATAATTTCTAATTGATATGTAGGCACTTATTGGCCATAAAGAGCGTTTCTATCATGGCCGATGTAACTACAATTAGTCTTTACTATACAGTATTATAATAGGTAATAAAATGTATCATGCGCGTTGTCCACAACTTTTAAAACTAAAATTTATAAAAAAAAAATGTACAATTTAATTAAAAAAGATTATTTGAATTCGTGGATTTTGTAAAAAAAAATACTGTGTGTGATAATATTATTTTAACGAATGCAATGGGACGAAAGTCGAAAACGACGCTAAATTTTGTTTCAATATATATTCAAATTTTCAATAGTCATAATATTTTACTATAGTAGTATTTATTTGTATCCACAGCACCTTTTTACTGGGAGATTTAAAAAGTTCAAGCGGGAATGTCCTGCTCAAATGAATATTTTTTACCGTGTTACACAAAATTATATATATTTTTTAAAAGTATAATGTTTGTTCACAGCCCCTTTTTACAGGGAGATTTAAAATAATATTTTGTCTACATGTTTGATAATATGTATAGTGTAAATGGATTATATTTTTGTGTCAGTGATAAATTGACGGTTAAAAAGACTGTGTTATCGCTTTTCGAAAAGGTGCTGTGAACATACATATACATTACATTTTTTAAAAAGATACTATGATTTTGTGTTGCACGGTATAATATATGTGTTTGAAAGGATCATAACCGGTTGACATTTTAAAATCTCCCTTTAAAAAGATGCTGTGAACATACAAATATAAACTACTCATACTCGCATAACATATATATTAAAGTACATGACAATATAATATAAATAGGTCTCTCTGTTTCGGCTTACATTCGATTCATTTTTACGCCACAATTCTGTAGCATAATACCTATCATTAAAGATCAGTCGGTATGAAACTCGCGGTATTTGTCGAGGACAATTTTTCCTTGAACTCTTCTAGATTTCTAGGTCTTATATTTTATAACTTTATCAGTATATAATATAATTTAAAATATTATAATCTTTTGAATTTAAATCCCGGAATGAGTTATAGGAGGTGGAGCACTTACCTTTAGTCTCGTCTTTTTTGTCGTCAGTCTTCGACGCTCCGCCGGTGGCGGTGGCCGACTTGTCGTCGGCGGCCGCGGCGGTGGCTGTGGACGACGGAGGCTTGCTGTTACCGGCCGCCGAGCCCCTCTTGCCGGATCCGCCGATCATGATTTTCGCTGACGATACAACAACGACGACAACGACGACGACGACGACGACGACAACGATGTGCACGCGAGTAGTCTACATCTCAACAGACGACTACGGCACTACGCGAGAAGTCGACGCGGAATTTCTTCACGAACACGCGCGCACCGTCGGCGGAAGCGGCGGATCGATGGATCGCTAGGGCGGACATGACGACGATCTACCGCGTAATAATAATAAACTATTTGGCGGCAGGTACAGCCGACGGTGCTCGGAATTTGCGGACTGTACGGGACCGGCTGATAAATAATGTTCCAGACGCAGTGAAACCTCTCCCAACAGGTACTTCTAAATAGCTAACACCTCCAAATAGAGGACGGTTTTTCGGGCACAATAACTACAGACTTTGTACAAACTGAAACACTCCGAATAGCGGACAAATACGCACACGCCGTCGACGATCGCGAGTCTATGGGTGTCCCGGTGGCGCGGCGAGCAGATTTTTCGTGTCGCCCGCGCCGAGTTGCTCCGTAACTGGCACTCTGGACGTTTACAAAACGGTGCTCCTAACTACGGAATATTGTACGAACATTACCGCCGCGCTCGTGCAGTGCAATGGGGTATACTGCTGCTGCTGCTATACGATTATTATTGTTTTAGGTGCACCCGCAGCTGGTGTAGGTACGTGTGGCAGGGCGCTACGGCGTGTTCTCGGGATTTGCATGTCTCTCGCGGCAGACCAATGAAAGCGAACTTGCCCGGACGGAAGGCGGTGTGGCGTACCTGTATACCTGCTACCTATATAGTAGGAAGTTCGCATGCTTACGTGCTCCTTTATACGACACCCCGCCCGCCCACCAGCCAGCCCGCCCTCGCGGCGCCGGGGCTATGAGGTCTCGCCCCCTACCCTCCTCCCCCACGCGATCGCTTTCTCACCCTCACCATCACCGCACGATCCATATCCTATATATATGTATGTATCGTGTATGATCATATATATATATATAATATATATGCCATATATACATATACCTATGTATGTACCCGCGTGTTATCCACGCGGCCTTTCTTCCGTCTACGGCACATAACTCTACTTAATTTGGGTTAGGAGTGAATGTACACTCTTTTTTTATTTTACTTTTATATTAGGTAGGTATACTTGTATATAATATAATATGTTCTGCAGTAGTTTTTTTCCCCGCGTGAGCGTAATTCGACCCGTTTAATACTTAACTCGAATAATTCTAACAGTGGTGGTCACCTGCAACTGATTTAGGAATTCTTCATACATATTATATAATTACTTATATTTATTATAGGCATACCTCTACAATCACAAGTACCTATATCACCTGGTGTAATTGTCATTCCGGTAAATCCCTTATTATGTACCAATTTGCAGTTGCAACTCTGTATATATAAGGACAGACCATTTCCGCGTAAAGACATCGGTATCGTACTATAGAACATAACATTATAATAGGTACCTATATTATGATTGATGAGTTTGGAAAGCATTCATCATACATATCATATAATATTACAATCATGTGTGTGCACTGTGCATTGACATTTACAAAAAAAATCCATTCATTTAATGTACCTATTGCAATAAAATGTAATGTCATGAACTAGATATTCGTAAAATATAAGTACGTTGCTTGCAGTAGGAAAATTGGGATTTTTCAGAAGTGGTTAGAGATTTTTTTTTTAATGTATTTTAGAATAACTACAAACCAAGATATAATATATTAATTAAAATAAGACAGTATTGATATATTCAAGAATTCTTTACAACGGTGCTTCGATCCCCAGTATCCACAGTATTGATTATATTTTTATTGAGATTATTTCTAGATACCTATTTAATTTGTGATAAAATAAGTTGGATATCGTTGTGTACTGTCAGCCTGCGGATGGTCGCCCTCGCATAACGAGCAGGTTGGTGTTTGGTTCATTAATTTTGATGCATAATCGTTAAGTTTGGCAGCTTGAAGTCGATAAAGAATAACAATTCAGATGTTTTTTTTGTAAAAAAAGAAAATAGGTGATCTTCTGCGCTGAGTAGCTATAATATCCTTCATGACTGACCTAATTTTGACAATTTTTGGCGTCGATTGGTTTAAGTTCCTTAAAACTATAAGAAATGCTCAGTTTTTTTAATGTAAAACTCAATATTTTGGTATTACTGTTATTGGTTGTAGCTGATGTTGGAGTACTTTCGTTGCGGTCGTTGTCATCTAAGTCAATTACTAAAAATTTATTTTTGAAGATGAAATTTGATTTATTTTTTCTTAGCTCGGGTAAATTTATTGAGGAGGTGATTTTTTGCTGCGTTTGTGGGTTTTCTGATGTAACTCTTGGTCGCTATGTTCTATATCCATATTTGTGGAATTTTCGAATACGTTACTTCAGCTACTAAGTATACGTGACGAGTGTGCACTATTTGAATTAGATGGAAGTCGATTTAGAATTAATTGATTGTAAATATTTTGTTGTTTCGGCGGTAAGAAGGTGTTTTGACTTTGCACTTAAAATAATGTGGTAACGATAAGATCATTCTGACCGGATGGTGGTTGGGTAATCAATGAACAATAGACCGAATAAGAAATTATATAATATTATAACGTATCGGAAAATCTGACTGGCAAAAAAACATGTTACGTAATATAGTTAAATTCAAACTGAGGAATTATATTTTCAGATCTTTGGCTGGAGAAAAGTTGGATTGGCTGCCACAGCAATATATGTCTTCTACAAATATACAAACAACTTTTTAACGCGATTTAAAATTGCTAACTTTACAAAACTGAAAACTCCATCTACTGTGAAGTTATACATCGAATAGAACTATACGTGAAATCATTGAAATACTCTGTATGCCGGTTGGCGCGCGTGTCGTAACTAGGTTAGAATTTTATCATTATTATAATAATTTATAATTATCAAAGTGCAAGTAATAGTACAGTGTTACAGTCATGGCGTACATGCAGGTATATAAATCTAGACTAAATGCACTTGCTAAGATATCCCTTCGTTATTTAAAAAGAGTGTACAAAGATACTGTTTTTCAAGTTTTGTCGAAATTGAAAACTACGATTCATTAAATATCAACATTTTAAATTATTTATTATGATTATTTTGTTTTTTAAATTTATTTAAATCAATTCAGTAATTACCTGACCAACAAATCGCTTTTGTTAAAATGATTTACTAAATTCAAATAAATATATAAATGTTTAAAAACAATATTTAGAAACAAACTATACAATATACATATAACATATTATAATTGGATATTGCCATTGATTATAAATAATTTTTCATATTCCAAAGATAATAAGAGTGGTATACCTATAGTAGTTTAAATAATAATTCATAAACGCCGAATGTAATTTAATCTAACTTCATAGGTACTATAGTTTCAGATTTGGGTCAGCTTCAGGTAATTTAAATAAATAATAAATAAATAAACACCAACAAAGTAAAATTGGATTAACTATATAGATATAATTAATCTTATATGTATACATTTTGTATAGTTGGTAATACTTATATTTTTGTTAATTTTTGTATATTTATTTATATTAGCTATGTGTACTAGCTCACAGGATGGGCCAAGACTTAAGTAGTTGGATTAAATGTATAATATTTATGGACTTTGGCGTTTATGAATATTGTTATTATTACACCTAATATTAGTATTATTTTCCAATACACAGCAAGTATTAAATCATTATATTGTAATATGTTTTATATTATAATTATTATAATCAATATTATTACCTAGATTAAAATAATTGTACATTCGTACTACAAGTATTGATATAGTAAGTTTATTGATTTAATAGATGACGACTGAAGCTAATCAGCAGGGTTCGGGACTTATAGCATTTGCATACTTTTTTTTATTTATTGTAAAATTTAGCAGAGTGCGAAATAAATTCATTTCTCAATGCTGTGATACCAAATCTAAAATTTGAATGTGCATATTTTTGCATATTTCATAGATTTTGCAAGAAAGTGCTTATTTTTGCGTTATTGTGCATATTTGGCATATTTTGGAAAATTATTCAAAATTTAAACTTTACAAATTTCAACCAATCTAAAAACGAAAATAGTAATGCAATCTTATTTACCCATTTGCTATGTACAACTTACAACTCTTTATAATTTTCGTGAATAGACAATGAAACAATGAAGGTAAGACACATAAATGTAAAATTATTGATTTATTGATTTAAATGAGAAATTTAATTTTTAATTTTTCGAATCATTTTATAGTTGACAAATAAAATTCAAAAAACTCAGAAACTTAAGAAACAAATTAACAAGCAGTTGATTTTTTTTTAAATTGTTTATGTTACACTAATTGTAATTAATAATTATTAACAAAATAATAAATAATAATAAATATATTAAATGCATATTTTAAAATTTTTTATGCATATTCTAGGGTTTTTAAGTGCATATTTTAGCGCTTATTATTGTGTTTTTAAGTGCTATAAGTCCCGAACCCTGCTAATCAGTAGTTAATGAAAAGTAAATATATGTATTGTCACTGATAAGGTACTCAACTATAGAAAATGCAATGCATATATAAAAAATGATCGATAGTTGTATAGACTAATAGTTTTATTTTTTTTGTTGATTGATAATGGTTTCAGATATTTTATTATTGTAATGTATAATATCAATAATTGTTCGCGTGTGCATTTCAATATTACATCAACCAGTTCGTGCACATGTTTCATGAAACGCGATTTTTGAACGAAAAATGTTGTACAGTTTTCAGATATAGGTAAATATATATAGGTAAGTACCCATATCGTATAATGCATAGATTATTATGTTATGATGTTCCATGTGCATTATTGTACATAATATTATATGTATATATTTACAATTTACTACCGGACCGGGTTACGTGTAATCATAGAATTAATAACCGTACATCACCGTCATCATATAAATCATAATGATATCACGTTCGCGTCACCGGATTAGTATAATAGGTAGATAACCTAGATTATACCTAGAAATACCTAGATTATAAGTCCGAGTAGTTCAACAATCCTATATGTATGCGTGCGTTGAATTTAGTGAAGATGCAGCACGTGATAAGTCTGGTGCTTATTTACTTATATATATTTAAAAAGACGTAGGTATTTCCGTCCCGTTAAATTAATCCAGGAACCACAACGAAATCTAGTATATAGATACCATATGTACACATTATAAACGAATCGATTAAAGAAAATATTTTATACGTGAGTACTTTTAATTATATAATAATAGCAGATTTTTTTATCAAACAACAATGAATACAAATAACAATTTTAACTAATCATAATTACAAAAATGAATCGAAAAGTTTTTTTTGTATATAATACAACCAAAACTATTTCAACTAACAATTTATTATTATTAAATTATATACTATTGGCTATTATTGGAACTCGCTCTGCTATGTATAGTATCTATATGTATCAAGTCGGTACCTCGTCATTGAGTAGGTAAGTTAATGCAATGGACGCACTGATCATATAAATATCAAGTTTTTAAATTTTTTTATATTCAAAAACGGGTTTAGCGTAAATATTCCAGTTTTATCCTAGTTTTTTTTGTTTTTCACTTTTTCCCTTACATTTCAAAAAGTACTTGTTTTTTTTTACTTTCGATCGTCCAAAAGTACTGACTATGAATCCAGAAACTACCCCCGGAGTTGAAGTTTGTAGAATTTTTTCTATGCAATAAAACGTGTACACACAACGAAAAACACACACTCATTCAGTAAGAGTGTAAGACTAAAACATTAATATCGGTCCACTAAAATCTAAAATCAAGCTCGTACGCCTGAAGTCTTCGAGATCATATTGTATAGAACGCGCAGCGATTAGTCCGATCCGTCATCCGTACCAAATTATAACATTTTATTGATAAAATATATTATATATAGGTAGCCGGCATAATATGCAACGACCTGGCAGGGTCGCGCTAAGTATAAAAAAAAAAACGCCTTAAAATGAACGCATCGGCAATCACAACGCGCGACAACTGCCGGGTATAATTACACGAAGCATCTGAAATCACGAAAAAAAATAGTTGTCCATGCATACCTAATTTATTGTACAATAATTTAGTTTGACAATGCACCAATCTTATTGGAAATGTTCCGTAGAAGTGCATGCTGCACTTTTTAATCCGATCTGAACATTATAAATGGAGTTATAGCCAAATATATTATGAATTTTTATGGTAAAAAAAGAAAATGTTATTCTATAATATTCCCTGCGGCCCGCATGAAGTTCCCCGCCCACTGAGGAGATACACACACGCACTGACCGTACGCGCGTGCTTTGTCACAGCTCTTGCGGCGGCGGTGTTTTCAGTTAATACGTAACGGCTCGCGTATATATTCAATCTAAACAAAAACACTACGCCAAACTCCGTGTAAAAAAACGCTCAGTATAAAAAAAAACCAACTCAAAAAGTTGTGATATCATTTTATAGCTATGTATTTAAACTATATAGGAATAGATATATTATTATAATTTATGTTAAAATCCATTGTTTATAAATTGAACTTAGCTGGTGACATTATTTAAAACTCATGAGAATTCATTTCGTATTGAGTATACATGTTATCTTTGAAAATAAGTGATACTAATTAAGTGTTATAATTTTAAAGTCACCAGCCAAGTTCAATTTATAAGCAATGAATTTTAACATAAATTATAATAATATATCTATTCCTATATAGTTTAAATACATAGCTATAAAATGATATCACAACTTTTTGAGTTGGTTTTTTTTTATACTGAGCGTTTTTTTACACGGAGTTTGGCGTAGTGTTTTTGTTTAAATAATATTATACACCATAGGTAAAATACTGCACTATAGCGAAAAACTTTCCGAGAGCCGTTACAGCCGCGGTATTTTATAAAGCATAATATTATATTATGCGTAGGTATTACTTTTTAACAATAACAATGTTATTATTATCGGAGAATTCATCCGGAAATACGAAAGTGTTTTAAATGTATACGTGTTGTTTTGTCAATAATTTTTGTTTCGAAGGCCTAATAACATGCAATTACCGGAAACCGTCCCTCGATACGCATGCAATGTTTGACAGCTACAAGTATAATCCGAGCTTGATGTCGTTCCGCATATTGTCGTTGTAGCTGGTTGGTATATATATATATGTGTATTACTCAAAATACACACACACACTTTTATATGTATTGTAATGATATATACGCACACGTACGTATGTCATGACGTATCCCCTGCAATGCACCCGAACGACGTGATAGTGTGCACCCCCGAAGAAATTAAACTTTGACAACCCTCTCGCGTTTCGTGCGTTCAAACAAACGATTACCCGGCCGGTACGTCGAATATCACATAATATATACTATATAATAATAATGTTATACGTATTCGTGTGCATATTATTACAACATATATTATAATATTATATATCTATACGTTCGCTCGCTCGCGATTCTCGGCGTATATTTACATATTTTACTGTTATTAGGCAGGCAGGTATATTATCGTATTGTATGTGAATGTGTTACTTATAAAATAAAATAAAATAACCCTCTGCAATTATTCCTATATAGGTATTTGTCTTGTGGGCAACCGTTCATTTTGCATATTGTACCGCGTGCACGGTGCACTCCCCCCTAATCATACGTGCAATGTAGCAAAACGTCTCGAAAAGGTTACAATATTATTATATTATATTATCATAATAGTTATTTTATACTTATTCTGTGTATTTTTTTTCTTACTTTATTACCCTTGGGAACCGTGGCTATTTGGTGATAACGATATATTAGGTTTTAATTAAATAATATTATGTCCGAGTGGTATATCGATGTACAAATTATAATTAAATAATACTTAAATACTAAGTAACACTGTATATGTATTTCGTCATACCTTATACATACCGAACAATGCCTTTTGACTGTATGTATAACATGACGTACTACGTATAATAATGTTGTACCTATTACGGTACCTTATAATAATGTACGAGATTATGTAAATACATATATATGTAATAATATGTTATCTATAGAATTTGACGTTTTACAAAATAAAATATAATAACGCGTAATCTATGCGCCAATATTAATTGTCCTACAGGCTACAGTCACCGACCACCTTAGGGTTTGCATATTGCACCGTCCACCGTTCGCCGACCATATCATGCAGTGTTCGTATTATATATATTATATAGAGCAAAATGAGTCTCGAAAAGGTTTCTTACATCATTTTATTATTATAATAATTGTTATTCTTATTGTTTGTATTTTGTTAAACCTTGCAAAACTTTATATATACGTATTATGCATAATATTATAATCGAGCTAATTGTTATCCGTCGTCATACCATTTGCCCGTATGACATTCGCACCTATAGCATAATGTTCAATGATATTACATCGTTGTAAATTGTAATGCCTTATAATAATGATATTTTCATATAATATTATGCTTATTATTATTATTGTCTATTGTTTTTGCATTGATTTCTCACAATGCCACGTATCCCTGTACTTATATAACGTTATAATATCGACCTTGTGGCTTGTACATACCTGCACGATTACCTGCAAAAAGCGCAGAAATGCATATAGTGTATAGGTACATACACAACAATAATGTATAATATCATAATACCCATAGGTGTATAGGTAGATAAATGCGTAAATACTGAACGCGATATCACAATAGACTTAATACTCGTTTATATTATAGCAGTCTATAATAAGAGCAGTTTTTTTCTGTTTTTTGTTTTAGGGTAGGTACCGCTACTACTTTTATTGTTATTTGATCCGCAAACCCCCGAGCGACCGTCATACTTTGCATTGTTATTATTTTATTGTTTAAAATGATCAACTTTCACCCCGGTGGAATAACGGCTTGTGTTATATTCTATAGGTGGGTAGATATGCATATACGCCTATGTACAATATCGTCACGTGCGCGACGAAGGATTTTATGTAAGGAAACACGAATATTATCAGGTATAATGTATTTTGTTCATTGTTTATAGTGTGGTTATTATTTTACGTACCGCCGCTTGCCTACCGATTTCGATATTATAATAATACCAAAAACTGTACAGAGTATTAAAATATTATATTGTTTATGTTTTTGTAGGTCTATATAGAGTTGTATTAAACATATTTTATAACATTTAACGAGTGTTGACGAGACTAAACTTTAAAAATTATACTTAAAATATTACTTTGACTTGATAATAATTTATTATAATTTGTGCTTGTATTTAACATCATAATTTGTTGAATATAATATACAATTATTTATTTTAATATTTCATTGAAGAGAAAATATACTGGGGGCCTTGCTTTGAACAAATCGTATGTTGGCACAAATATAGGAACTCGCACATAATATTGTACGCACACAAATCGTGAACATTTATACACATTACACATAATATTACGACTGACAATATAATTGGAGAACTTTTATACAAAACGTTCAAACAGTCTATTCGAGCTTAAATTCAATTGTAATTTCTAAAACCGACTAACAAACTGTATCTAAATTAAAATCGTATGAACCACTTAACATAATATTACAATAATCTGGTCATAACACTAAACAATTGAATAAATACAATTTAAATACCAACAAATAATGATCCTATTAACTAAATATTGTCGTAAAAATAATTATATTATTCAAACCCATCAAATATACGATTGATATAGGTTATAACACTTAAAAGCAATTTTGAATGGGTTATTTTTCGAACACAGTTATACTCGTGTATCGTACAACTAACTTAGAATTATTTGTATTGGTAAAATATAAGTTTCACAGCTCCAATTTTAGCCTAAATTATTTTTATAGTAGGTACAGGTAAAAATTAAATGTAATTCTATTTCTGAATAAGCTTCTAGCCCAACACGATTTGCACCCGATAAATTAATAACTCATACATTTATTAATATAACTTACATAAAAAAGCCAAGAAAGTTGAGTTGAAAAATTATTTAAAATGTTAAGATTACAAAAAATACTCGGTAGATATAATTAAACACAATTTTTATTCTTCTGAAAATCGTAATAATTTTATAACATAATAATAACGATAGAAAGTAAAAAAATTGATAATTTTTTTAGATTTTTGTACCTACAATCTACATATATGGCTACATTATAAAAGTAAAAGATTAATTAAAAAAACTTATTTCTCCATAGTATATTTATTGAATCTCAATCGGAAAACATATTATCTCGTAGTGGGTCATGTCATGGTTATAGATACATTTTTATAGGCTCCCCTGCTCCAGAATTATTGAGAACGAAATATTTTCTGAGGGGCGCATCCCCTTCTAATCACACTTATAACCATCCCTTATTTTACTTATATTAATTTTATATCTGTTATAATAAGTACATTAATAAGTTTTTGCACCTTTTTAATTATAATTTATTATTTACTGTGATAAGCATTTGTATTAGTATTATTCTTAATGATGATATGATAAAGGTTTCTACTAAATAAATGTATTGTATTTTCAGCAAGGATTTGTTTCGATGTTCGTAAAAAACAAAGAAAACGTCTAGTCTGAATATTATCATATAATCAGCTCATTATCGTTTTCCAATTAATCGTGTTTTTTGTAAACAAATGTACGTACAGTATTACAGTGTGTCAGTGTTATACATTATGTACTACATAATATAATACATTTTATATTATTATCATATAATTCATTAATATTATTGATATTTTACCATTATTTATACGTGGATTAGTAACCATCTTATATAAACAATTTTTATCGAACCTTTGAAAATAATAACTGCATTAAATTATATTTATCGGAATGATAATGAAGTCAAAGCTGGTGATAACTAATAAGTAATAACTAATGATGTGTTATAAATATCCAGATAAGTGTAAATAACATACTTACATGTTTTATTGGTACTCGTTAAGTATGCTATCTACACGGAAAATGTAATAAAATGTAAACATTTCATTTCGTTTATTTTGATTCCTATCGTACTGACATATTATAGTAAATTAATTTCGTCAAGTTTGCTACTAACTATTACAATAATTATGATGATATTTTACTTTACATTGAGTACAAATAATTTTAAACAAACAGATTATTAATAAAGTATTGCTTCTTTTATAATATTCAAAATAATTAATCAGTTTCACGTCACGACAAAAAATACCACTATTGAATTTGTTGTTTTTGTCGGCATACGTTTTTTTCGAATTAAACGACAACCTAGTCTTATACATATACGTAGGTAGCTCGTTTTTATAAAATGTTCAATCAATTATTAAATCACCTTTATTATGGAATTTTTTTGTCATACTCTTAAAACAAAGCTCATCATAATATAACATTATAAGTTATTCGTACAAACATTACGAAATTTATGAAATTATTTAATTCTTTATTTCCTGAAAATTATTAATGATATAATATTATAATATGAGGTGGTTTTTTTAGCAAAAATTAGATCAACCACATACCACTTAGGTACTACTAATGTCTATAATAATGTACCTACTAATAATTCTTCCTACTTAATGTAAATATGTATCAAATATCCTTAGAAATAACTCAAATAGAGGCTGGCACTGTGGCAAACCGTCTCCGCTCAAAATCGTTTTTGAACGCAATAATTTATCATTCAATTCAGTTTTACAGTTTATTTTATTACATATATTACGGTGCACTTATTGAATGACAAGTAGGTACACGCTCGTAATAAAGTATAAACTATACTGCAGCTGAGCGACGTTCAAGGTTGTTTTTCTAATGCGGATGATTAATAAAATAAAATATATTTGTTTATGTATTATAATATTAATAAGTATAGAATGTTATTATTACGAAAGTCTTAATTTTTTTTTGTGATTATAAATTATGATTCTTTAGAGGTATTTATTATTGGTAAATTTATTTAATCACGATATTTACACTATACCTTTGTACACATTATAGTCATGTGTATTTTATTATAATTGTTAATCAGTCGCGTTATTGCTATTGAAGCGCTTACATCTAAATTATACGGGTTTATCACTCATTTATTATTTATCTTTTTCTTTTCACTTACCTACTAACAAATGAACATATTTTCGAATACACACTAAACAAAACCAAAAACACTTTAAGTATGTACATGCAACATTGTTATTAATATTACTCTCTTTTAAAAATATTTTGTGTTTTATTTTGTTGAGTAACAACGACAATCTTCAATTTCATATTAATAAGAATATTCTTCTGATAATTATTTTTATGTATGAAATCGAATTTCAAACGAGTGGTTAATTAGTTATAACAATTAAAAATATTTCTATACTTTAAAGTGGGTGGAGTGGCACAAAGGTCCCCGCAATATGTTGGACTACCACTCAGCTTATTAAAACTTTATTTACGAAGTTGTAACTAACGAACTAACTAACTACTCGAAATTCAATATTGATGAATATTAAGTATTAAACGTTAGTAAAATCACCCGGTAATAAAATTATAAAAATAAATTTAAAAAACTGTGCATATATATTTTTTAGATTGTTTTGTTTCCAGTACGAACTACTTATATTTAAACCTTGTATTAAATTGTCAAGCCTTAAGCTATATATAAAAAAAAATATTACTTTTTTTCTACCTACAAAATAATTTTCAAATTGTTGAACTTCAAATGTTTAGTGTCAATGTATCTTTAATGTTTTTGAATACCTAGCTATTATAATTTGAAACCTTAAAAAAACCTTATGTTACGTTTCAAGCTTTTTGATCAAATAATATTTTTTTTTATCGTTATGTATGAAAAAAAAGTAAAAAAAAAACAAAAATGTCAAATATCTATAAAAAGCTCAAAAAGAGTCAATATATTTGAAGAACGTTACTATGTATAGAAAATGGTAATAAAAACATTTGGTGAAAATGGACCACTCAGAATCTTAATTATAATGTTTATTAAAAAATACCAACTCTTAAGATAAAAAAAAATTGAGTGCATTATTTATTGTTTTTGTGCTCTATGAATTATTATATTATATTAATTATTGTTACATGTCTTATTATTATTTTGTATGTGTAACTTGTAAAGTGCTACGCGCAAAATTTTGAAATCGGTTAACGCCAAATAAATGTGTGTAGCACCTACTCTGGAGTACCTACTTGCAGGTTACGAGTAATTTATTTTTTCTGAGCATTTTATAAATTCTGATGAGTGACAATAAAAACTATTGCACAGTTGACTAAGTGTCTAAGTATTAATATTGAATTAATGAGAAACAATTATAAGAAATCGTTATTTTAACTGGGCTTTGAGTTAAATCGTTTTTCAAATTCCCCGATTTATCATTTTTTTATACATTTTAACCTTATACATTTATTTAAAACACGCCCTTCGTAGTGGTCCTTCGAACTGTATAACTGTTTGAATTATTTTATTATATTAGATAATTCGTTTCTTTTTAAGTTCAATCTAGTCAAAATAGAATATACTAGAATTTTGACTGTGTTTGCATTATTTAAATATTCAATATTCATATTATATACCTAAGACAACATCGGGGACAGACTATATTTCAACAAGTTTAATAAATTGTCTGATTTAAACATCCATAATATTATACTTAAAATCATTCTGGATACGTTTGGTTTTTCATTGAATAAATGAAACCGTTTCTACTTTCGTTCTCAGTCGTTAATGAATAAATCTTAAAAGTAAAACACTTTATTTTACAGTTGTATATACGCGTATATACTCTTTTCGATAAAATCGCAAACACGAACGCATAAAAAGTAAAACTCGGTCAGAACTGTATACATTTTTTTTTCATTAATGTTTTTATTTTTTTCCGTATACCTATCGTATAAACATTTTAAAGGTATAATTATATTCTATACTTAAGTATCTATGGTTTAATAAAATAAACTATGCAATAATATATTATATATGTATATACTGTCAATCGACCAATCACAAAACTTTCACTTCCCTCCCACTGCGCACTTGCTCTTATATCATGCACGGTCAAATGTATTCAATCCTTTTTTCATGTTTATATACGTATAGTGTGGAACCAGCTTAATATTATGTTTATTATTGTGTGAATATTTTTTTCAATATCACCAATGATATAATAACACATTATATTATATTATTTACAGATTTTTAAATATTATATACTGACAATTATTAATCAATTCCAGAACGTCTAGTACCTATGTATTATATTATTGAAAAATAAGAGGTAAAATACGAATTTGTTTTTAAGATTACAAAATTTTATTGTTTAAAAGATTATTTTTTTTATGCTATAGGTGACTAGAGTTGTTATAAAATGGCTAACTGCTCGTTGATTAAGATAACGAATCTAAAAGGATTCCGCGCTATTAATAGACATAAAATGTAAGTATTTAATGTATATTTTTTTCTCTATATAGCCATTGATATACAAATATACAGAGTATTATTGTTTATTTTGTATATTTATTACTATATTATCCGTTTCAAAGTCTTGAACATCTCAAAACGGTTGTTATTATTATTATTATTGCGAATTTAATGGCTTATAATTTACTGAACAATACATAATACTATGTAAAAACTTTTCTTACAATATTACTATAACGATACGACGGCCAGTACAACAATTAAGCAGACAGAAGAAGTCTACCTACTAATGTTCAAAATCTGGTTAAACACGAGAAGTCGATAGACCATAATCATTAACATAAAATTTTCTCACACATTACGCGACGCGTAATCACATAATATCAACTGGGCATGTCGTGTTTTTTAAATTTTAATTGTGTGTAAATTGTGAAAATACGAATATTAAGTTGCAGTGTTCAAATACATTACCGACTGTAGAGGGTATGTAGACTTGTCACGCGCGTTCGCCCTCCGGTTTTTAGACCGTTTTATATATTTTTTTCGGTTAAATGTACCAAGTTTACCACGCAACTAGGTCATTTTCGCACGAGTGGCCATGACCTACAGAGCTTCAAGTCTACGGTATTTCCGCGCAACACAATATGATGAATGAAAACTATTTTGGTTTTTGAACGATTAAATAAATCGAACCGATTATGTTACACCTTTTAGGTAGATACATATAATTATTGTCTGGCCGTTTTAAGATGCGTTGTAGATAATGCCGAGTGTATAATAATAATAATATTTGTTAGGTAGTCAATATTAGTTATTTTAGCCTCGGGTTGTGGCGACTTAATTATACACGTCATATGAAATAAACAGCCATTTGTGTAAACTTTGATGTCGTCAGGAGTCACATTTTTTAAAAAAAAATTTCTAAAGTATATTTCGAGAAATTTCTGAAATTTTTAAAATGTTTTTTCTTTACTCATAATTTTTACAATCTGTAATTAAATGATGACGATAAGTAAAATTGATGGTTAATAATTATTAGAAGGCGCGATATAGCGTGTAAGTTGGGAGGGAAGAGGAATGGCCCAGCGGTATTTGGTACAACACAACATACATTTTTTAGATACCTAGGTACATTTGAGTGCAGATGGATGTGGTAGTGTACCTACCACTGATACGACGTTGGTGACGAGAGGGCCATACCAAGTAACAGCTTTCGTACCAAGTAACGTAGGGTCTAGGATAGTATATTGAATACTTACATAAAAGAAATATTTGAAAGTTTTCTAAAATTTGATGGTTTCGCTGACCCCCAAACAAATTTGTCGATTTTGATACAAAACTTAGCCTAAATTGAAAACTATATAATATCTAATACTGCAGTGGAAAACATTTTATGGTTTGTATGTATACGATTCATTTCAATATTTTACAAAAAAAGTCGGAAAATTTCTTTTAATATAAACACCGACACTTAAAACGGGTTTTAAACACGTCGTAATACAATATTATAGTCTTGTAATAACATATTGTAGGTACAATAATGTCTCCTAATTCGTCGTTTGCGTTTTTCTGCAGTCATCATAAGTTCTCGAGGAATAATCACTGGTCGAAGAACAGTTACTTGTGTGGTGCCTCGAGTGACCCGCTCAAAGCTTATACGGTCGGAGGAGTTTTCAATGATGCAGTGCAACAAACTCCGGACCGAGAGTTCTTGGTTAGCCGACACGAGAACAAGCGATACACGTTCGCCGCCTTGGATTCTGAGGTTATTAAATAATAAAATATTATACCATCGGTTTCACCGAAAGCGACAGTATTATGATTTGCCCTATATAATATTATATTGTCATTACGCGTTTACACCCGTTATGATATAATACAATTACAACACGCGACACGCAGAAAAATACGCTCTCGTATAATAATACTGTGAACTTGCGCATGTTAATTGATTCATATTTTTTTTTCGCAGGTGGACAAGTTGTGCAGGAGCTTTAATGCCGTTGGCCTCAAGCACGGGGACCGGGTCGGAATATGGATGCCTAATTGCATCTTATACTTTACTGCGATTATCGCGACAGCTCGCCTGGGACTGATTTTGGTATTTTCATATTCATTTTTTAAAATTTTTTCTTATGATTATTTTCGTTTAAAAAAAAAAAGATTCAAGTTTACAGGGTTTTTTATAAACGGTTTTTTATATCACGGAAAAAACACGACGTCTGGTACTTTGTTGAGGGCTTCTGAAACTTAAAATGATTTTTGCTAAACGTTTTTAATTTTGTATAAATTAATTGTTACAACCAATTCAAGCCAAAACAAAATATTTATAAAACAAATTTGGAATTTTTTTCTGTTTATTGTTTGGGCTAGTACGCTTTATGGTACATTTTTATATTCTTCTATGCTAATATGTGTATTGACTGTGTATTATAATTCTATAAAACAATATTCGTAACTAATTCAGACGGTGACTATATAATATTATCATAGCATTCAAAACAGTATAATATGTAGTAAATTATAGTCAGTAAAGGTGTTGTAATGATATTATATTGCTTATGAGTCATGATGGTCGACGTCTATATATTATGTATATTATATTATGATTACAGGTAAATATCAATCCTGCATATCAGAGTGACGAACTGAAACATACTTTAACGCTGGCCGGAGTTAAGTGTCTGTTGACCTTAGAGAAGTTCAGGACCCAAAATTATCCCGAAATATTGGAGAAGGTCGATCCGGATATTTGGAAGCGACCGTCTAATACGCCGATCAAGTCCAAAGTGATGCCCACACTGGAATCAGTTATTTTTGATTCGGAAAACCATATAAAGTTAGCGTATAGCATATAGTATAATATAGTTTAAAAGTTAAACTTGTCCTGGGGTAACTATTCTTATCAATTACTGTGTAAGAGAAATCAAACACATTTACCAAATAATATAATATAATGTTAAGTAAGTTAGATTCAATAACAATCGATATTTTTAAACAAAGAGACTAACATTTAAACACAAGATAGATCTATAGGTGTTTAACATACTGTTTAAACAACTTTAAACTTTTAAAATTATCTATATTAAATGTAATATATAACATACCTACCTATAAGCTTAAACCTGTGCATAAAACACTATTTTGATCAATTACTTTTTTTTAAATTGGGTAAACCTATATCAATATTTTTCTTTATTTTTCTAGTATTATGCTAATAATTTATAACTGTTAACTATTAAGAACATATTTTAATAAAACGGCATTAATTGTTACAGCGGTGCCTATAATTTACAAACGTTCTTGGACCTGGGTTTCAATTCAAACTATAGTGTTCCTCAAGTTCAACCAGACGAAGGGTGTATTATTCAGTTTACTTCAGTATGTTTATCGTTTAGGTTTATAAAATTATATCATGCTACATGCTTTATAGCCTACGCTATTGTGATACGATTCTATTTTTATGGATAGAAATAATAGACTAATAACGTTTTACGTAGGTATTTATTTATTTATTTTTTATTTACCAACGCAGTTTTTTAAAACTACCATGTATGCAAAAATCAGACACTAATCATAAAAATATATAAAATATTAAATTTCATTTATCACTTTTATATAGCCATTCGCCGTTAATACGTTTAATAATGACTATCTGTTTGCTAGTACAGAATAATATATAAATTTACTATTGTTATTATTGTAATATTTGAGTGTGAATTGCTGTTTATAAATCATAAATCTAAAATTATGTGGGTATTTTAAACAAAGTAAAACTGCACAGTCTGTTATGATTTATGATATTTTGACAGTATATTTCTTAATAATTAATTTATAAAATCCAACAAACATTTTACAATATATTTATTGCCTACCACCATTTAAAATAATATTAGAATTACATTGAATTTTTTCACAAATTCGACGTTAACGAATGTGATAAATATAAATATAAATTTATTTTACAGTACCTATTGTAAAGATCAAACTTTCTAGGTGATGATGTTACACAGTATAGACTATATAGATCTTGAGTATGTTTTTTTTTTACTGGAATGGTTTACATAGCTCCTAGTTTAATCGTTTTAAAATCTAGATGATGGCATTTTTCAATTCATCAACTGAAATTATTTTTAGGGTACCACTGGTAAGCCAAAAGCAGCATTATTGAATCACTTTGGTCTAATGAACAACGCATACTCTATCATGAAGCGCCTAGGGATCAACAATGATAGTAAAGTATAGTTAATAGAAATATTTTTAATTTGGTCATTATATTATTATATTAGTACCTCCTTATCTAATGTTGTGCATATTTTATACGTTTAGGGAAAATTACATAAATTCTGCAATCCAATGCCTTTATTTCATGCTGCGGGTTTATCCATCGGCGTTCTTGGACCTATGGTTACCAAATCAACAGTTATTTTATCGTCGCCCCATTTTGACCCGAAAGCCACGGTCGATGTTCTTACTGAGGAAAAGTTAGTTAAATATTAATTGTAACACCTAGTTAGTATTATTTATGATATATTCTTAAATAAGTAACCACAGGCAACTATTTATACAAATAACCGCGTTATTATTATAGATGTACAATTCTATTTGGTACGCCGACGATACACATTGACATTATGTCCGTTTTCGAAAAACTCCCGCCGAAACTACAAGACAACGATTTGAAGTTTGCAGTAACCGGGGGTGCTACGTGTTCTCCGATCTTAATGACCAACTTCAATAACATGTTTCCACGGGCTAAAATATTGGTATTTTATAACTATAATAACTTTTTTTTGATTTGGAATTTGTCGTTGCAATTTAGTCTTGACAATTTAAACGGTATAATTAATATTAATAATATGATTAATTCGTTTAACGGATCCTATTCGTTTTAGAGTTTGTTCGGGATGACAGAAACCAGTCCCTGTACTTTTCAAAGTTTCTCAAACGATTCAGATGAACGGGTACAGTCAACAATGGGATTCATACAGGATCACGTGGAGGTCAGTATGATGCCTAACAATATTTATATACTTAATATGATTAAAATTATTGATAGGGGGGGGGGACGTTATAATAAATAATAAATAACCTTATTCAACCTTGTTTGTTTTTGCCGTTATTCTTATATTATCCAATCTATAGGTAGGTATCTACTCGTCTGTTCCAAACGTGGGCTGACTTTTTATTTACAGTGAATTTTTAGTTTTTACTACTGTAGACTGCTATGGTCGGTCGCTGATATTATGTGACAACTGATAAATATTACTATGATCTTGTGTGTTGTCAATTTCTAGGCGAAAGTGGTCGATACAAATGGCGATATGGTACCGTTCGGGACTCCAGGGGAATTGTTGATTCGCGGATACCTGAACATGAACGGTTACTTTAACGACGAAGAGAAGACAAAAGAAACGATTGATTCAAACGGGTGGCTACACACGGGGTAAACTATTTTCTATTTAAGCTGCATGGTGATTTTTTTTATCGTGTGTATCCCTACGCTATGTTGCTAGTCGATATTGATAAAATAATCAATCTGTACATAGTATGCGTTCAATTGTACACACATATTATGTATTAATCAGGCGCAAGTTTGTGAGTTGTTGGTTACAGCTAGTAACTCTGATTTTACTGCTTTATTTAGAGACCAATTCGTTTTGTACGAAGACGGATACGGCAATCACGTTGGCAGGATAAAAGAAATGATTATCCGCGGTGGCGAAAACATATTTCCCAAAGAGATAGAATACTTTTTGGAGTCTCATCCGTCGATTTCGCAAGTTCAAGTAATTATACATTTCACTACGAGTGTTAAGTACACACTTATTGTACGACTGTAAAGTACTTATAAATAGTAGCTGGAGAAACATTCCAATAATAAAGTATTACTATTATGATACATTTAACGGAATATACGTGTCATAAAAATATATAATATTATATGGGTACCATACTCCAAACGATTTTTAGCAAGTCGTGATGTTTGCTATGATTGAAGAAGAGTTTAGTGTTGAAGTTAACTAAAAAAAAAATTGTGTAATATTAATGGATTAATACCTATTGACAAATTAAAGTACATGTATACTTATTTATCAAATTTAAATTATGCATGAGTTTATAGACAATATATTATTATCACGGATACTCGCTGTTTATCGCAGGTATATGGTGTACCCGACCAGCGGATGGGCGAAGAAGTGTGTGCCAGCGTCATCGCCAAAGAAGGGACTACGGTCACCGAAGCCGACATAAAAGAGTACAGCAAAGGAAAGGTTTGTTTTACCCGCGGCGCCTTCAGTTGGTTTTTTTATTTGACAGAGCCACTGCAGAGATACAACCCTACTACGGTTTCGTTTGTTTATTGTACATATTTTTCAGATCTCCCATTTTAAGATCCCCAAATACATATTCATCGAAAAGGACGCGTTCCCGATGACGTCGACGGGAAAAGTGCAAAAGAACAGATTAAGCGAAATTGCGATACAACGGATTTCGAGCCTAAAATAATATTATAATTATAAATTATAACACAATAAATATTGTATACATTTATTTATTTTATTACAATACGAAGAACGACCAATTATAATAGACAAGGCAGCGATAATTGTCTGATGTGTACTATTTCCTTAGGTTCTATCGTTTTATATGCGTTACCATAATGGTGGTTGCTAATTTTTAAAACTATTTATCAGCTAAGCTGTATTTCGCTATAATAATATATAATATATTACCATACTGCAGATAATATATACGTAAACAGGAAGTCACGCCGTTATGTTTACAAAGTTCAGTAGGTAAATAGGCTAAAATAATCGTATTATTATTATATTAATTACTTATTTATTTTACGTTAATCGTGTGTATTGTTATCATATAATTATTTGATTGGATTAATAATAATATTAAGTACTGTGGTCTGCGGGTTTAAACTATAATATATTACTATATTAGTATCAATAATTCTATTTCTTTTCCTATCACTACACATCAGTGGTAACTAAGTACTTATTCAAAAAGTATCGCTTTATTTTATACATATAGTATTATTATACAGGTTGTTTGTTTGATTGGTATAATATAATAATTATGGGTGACGCGTAAAAATATCTTCGGTAAAATATCATGGTAAAAATTTAAGAAAGTTTTAAAAAATAAACCTCGATCGAATTACAACTCTGTCAAAGGCTGGTACCGCGCATTGAATTTGGCATTAGGAGCAAATCACGTAACTCTCTTTAGCAGTTCATCATATTTTTTTTAAAACAGGAACAAGCTTACAAGAAGTACTCATTATACAAATTAAAAATATTGAATAAAATATAAAAACAGGCGAAGCTAGAAAAATTAATTTCTGGTAGCCAAGTCCAAAAAAATAATAAATAAATATACGAATAATGATGAAATGATAATATTGAACATAGTGAAGAAATTCAATGAAATTGTCAGCCCTTTATTACTTAGGAGGAATTGCACACAATCTTAAATTTTAAAAGTTAACGGAGCTGGAATAATATTTTATTAAATATTTATTATTTCATTTCATTTAATTTTAGTATTTATTATTTATATAGTTATCTACATAATAGAAACTCTCTGGTCGGACGACAACAATTTTTTTTTTTTTGATTTTTCGTATATTTTGTATTGGAGATATTTTGGTGACGACATTTTGTATCGTTGATATTTTGACTGGAATAGTTATTTTGTATCGGAGATATTTTTACAGGAGATATTTTGACATATTAATAATTGAGATATTAACCATTCACAATTTCAATACATAACAATAATAATGTATAGAAATAATAATTTAAGCACATTTAACAGTACCTATTTACACAAAACATAGAATAATATTAGATCCGTTATACAAACATTAATAAAAAATATTTCTTACTTATTTTCCGTACTACCTCCACACTGCCTTCCGTGTAACCACACTGTGATAACCGCTGGTCTAATTCACCAAATAGGTAGGAAGGTTACTCCTGTGCTGTTCTATGTAAAGTTTGGCGAATATAGAATACCAGCATAGGTAAAGCGAGAACGGCAAGAACAATTCGTTATGGATTACCGTAATATCGACGGAGGTAGTTTGGGTTCGGTAAATGTGTGAAAAAAAATATGTGCGGAAAGGCAATTTCAGTCTTGGGCAAAATGCAGCCCCTGCCAGCGTCTCGTGCCGCACACGTCACTCCCCGACTAAATTAGCACACTTCCCACCCACGCTACACTCTTACACAATATTATACCTTCTATTTAAAACAGTGCATAAATACAATACTATTATTTTTAATGAAAAATATATAATATACTTGTGATTAATTATTATACGTCAAATTAACTAGGTATCGTATGAGTTCAAACATTATTAAAAATTAAAAATCAGTGCTCGAAACTGAAAATTTGACGAATTTGAACGCTTATACAATTAGTATGCCATCTACCTATAATCAGGGTTGTATCTTGTATATTGTATACCGAATCCTGATACAGTTATGACAAATATCGAATATATTGTATTGTAATTGTTCATTTTAAACAACGTATCGACTATCGAGTATTTCATAAAAAAAATTATCAAAAGATACTCGATATATAACATACAGCGTTAATTTTTTAACGACAAGTATTATACTCAAGTGGTTAGGTACGCAATGGTCATATGGTCATTGGCCACCCTACTATAGAGGCATAGCCGGTGTGGGAAGTATTTAATCGTATTTGATAAATCTTGAAATATATTTAAGACAGAGTTTGTTACAGTTCGTAATAGAATACGTTATCGATAGTGATTACTGATTGGCGATTGCGGTCACGGGTTTAATAAATATTGCAAGTGCATTTTCGATCATAACGTTATTATTTCGATAAGACAGTAAGACCATTTAAACTTTAAATGGTTAAAATCCTCAAATGTTGTTTTTGACGTTGAATTATCACATAGATAGTACCTATAAAACACATATTTTCGTACTAAAGGCTGATGAGTAATAAATAACAAATTTATTATAATATGCAAATAGTGTATTAATTCATCCTAATATAATAATATGAATTCTATGATCTATGACTTATGAATAATCATAAATCATGATTTAGGAAAAGAGATTCCGATGCAAATTCCTTATTGAAGGTAATCTAACCTCTTTCTGAATATCACTCGTGGTGTAAGCATATCGCGGATACAAAAAGGAGGTATCGCAATTATGGTATTTGGTGTAAGTACTGACCATGTTAAAAGTTGAGTATTCGAAATGTCGACCAATGCTTAATATTTATTACCACCATAATATCTTTATACTGTTATAGGTTCATTCTTAAAAGCTCTAATATAATGGTCTGAGCCCAACAACCTATTATATAGGCATTAACATTGGAATTGGTTTAATACTGCAAAATAATGAAAAATAGTATTCATCGATATAGCTGATTAAATATTTTATGGAATTTGCAAGTTCTTTTGACATACTTATTTAATTTAATTTAATTATCTACCACTATATTACAATTTACCAATTTTAAATTTTCAAATTTATTGCAGTTATTAATTTTACGGTTTGAGTATATCACAATATTGTTAGATACGCGTGTACTTAGGTATGGTTCACAGAAAAAAGAGCTATAGTAAAATAATAATCAGTGCTTGCTTAAGCCTTAAATAGTTTTAAAACCAATAATGAAATAAGGCATACACACAATATATTATGTAGGTATTATATTTAACGTAACAGGTTTTATAACAGGTATTACATAAAAATATATTATCCTACAGCATAAAATACAGCCAAGTGTAGTATAAGTAGTATTCGGTATAGGACCTATACCTACTATAGGTAATTAATCGCGATTTCAGTTATTACTTATAAGCCGCATATTCTTCGGTTTATACGCAGTGTGATTTTAGTAAACACTCATTATCTCGAAATGTATGAACGTTCTTAAAAATATTTTTGTACGTCTTAGAATAAATTATTTTAAAACAACATTCTTAAAAAAAAATTATATTTGTCACTATTTTTGATAATTTTTTCAAGTTTTTACTTTCATGAAAAACGACAACATCTTTAATTTAATTTTCCCGAGCAGATTATATCGTTTCTAAGAATTTTGGTATTACATAAAAATAGAATTTTGAAAGAGTGATTAAAGTTTAAACCTTTAAGTATAGGTATATAAGAGGAGTAAACGGGCACAAGAGTCCGTCCTCATAAAATGTAGTACTTCTTGTGCATTGTAACGACTTCACTCTGTTCATCTAAACTTTGAATAATATTAAAAATGTATGTTTCGTTCAACAAAGTAAAAACTTGGAAGACATATTTATTTTTTCTAAAAAATGTTTCATTATGGTTACCTACAAATGTTTACATATATAAAAAAAACTTAACAACGTTAATACTTATCGATAAAATGAGTGTATACATTTTTTAAAAAAAGCACTCAGTATGTATAATATAATGATAAAAATAAATAAAATAACGTTTTATAAAATACTGTTATAAGATAAAAAAAACGGCAAACATAATTTTATAGTTAGTGTTCAATGATTATATTATATTTATTCTTACTTGTTTTATTATTATATTACAGGTACATATAACTTGGAGATAAGTTGCTAATATTGTTGAACTCGGTTATTAGCAAACAAATGTTTATAATAATATTCTAGAGCACTTGTGCCAATAGGCAGAAATTGGGGGGAGGGGCTTAGCCCCCCAAATATCCTACAAGCACTCCCTCCTCTCCTAAAAACAGACAGCATTTTAGTTGAGTGGAATCGAAGCCCTCCCACTCACATTGATGTTAAAAATGCTAGTCTCCCTCCCCCCGAAATTTCAATGTATTTTCGCCTATGCTTGTAGGTTCCGTATGTACAATTTGTTTTTTTTCGTAGAAATGTATATTTTGAATTCTGATCTATGGAAAGAAAAACTACTTACTGCACATTTTACTTGGTATTATTACTGTTATGTCATTAAAATACCCAAATGAGAAACAACTAAGAAATAGATGTTCAAACTGAGCTTAGATATAAATATATATTTGTGTACATATTAATATACACAATACATATCATACCTGCTCCAGTGGTCCAGCCAACTGTATTGCATCGGCTAGGATTGGCATTCCCGGAAATTCCTTGGAATGCATAAAAATGAAAATATTTTTAAGTAATTATTTTTTGTTATTATAGACGGTCACGTCTCTTCGTTAACCTATGTATATTTTATCTAAATATATCAATATTTTTTGTATAAACTTAAAAAAATATATATTTTAATTGGTAGCCAGGTTTCCTGCTAGAGAACATCAGAGTTATTCATTATTTTTCATTAGGTACTCACAGTTAATATTTTTTACAGGAAAAAATGAGTAATTTTGTTCCTATATGTATATCTATTATACTACTCAACTACAACTGATGAAACTATTTTTAAGTAGTTTTATTAATTTCGAGAAGAATGAGGAAATTATAAACTTTTTTTTTAAAGTCAAACAATTTAAGTTTTGTTGATTTTTTTTGTTAACACTTTAATAACACCGAAAAAATATTCACATGACATAATATACTTATTGCTATATTGCTCGCCATTAATTTTATCTACTCGCTAGATAATATGGATATCAACGCGCAGTTATACATTTTACCTTATGTTGAGTATATTTTCTATAGGTGTAGCCATGAATATGGACTATTGTCTTGGGCGTCGTTTCTCGACCTTCTTAGTTCGCGACCCCTCAAATAGGTCAAAAACAAAGTCAGTCACCTCGCAACCCCTACTTGTAATAAATACTAATTTGAGCCTAATCATCGGTTGTTTCAGACCACAAATTTCCCATCCCTATAGTATCAGCTCATATTTTTATTGGATGATTTGTTTCTTTTTTAGTTCGAACCGGGAAAAATGTAAATGGAATTGGCACTGCACACCTGCACACATGACTAATTATATAAATATTCATAAACATCACTTATTTTCTGATGGTATATGGGGGGGGGGGGGAATTGACAGACTAAATTTCAATAAGTCTTAATGAATTATTCAATTTAAACTGCAAAATAATATTGTATTTTGAATTAGTCTGATTAAGTAATCCTAATTTCGTTCACCGTTGCGTTAATAAATAAATTTTGAAATAAAAATACTTTATTTTGCAGTAGTTGTAGTTGTTATTAATACGCTTAAACTCTTTTCAATAACCGCAATAAAAATAAAATTCGGTCAGAACCGTATAAATTGTTTTGTGTATATGTTCTTATTTTTTCTGTATCGTATAAAAGAGGTAGGTACCTTTTACCAAGGTATCTCGTAAATAGTGTATGGTTTTTTTTTTTTTTTTACTTTTCAGACAACCAATCACAATAAACATACAACGATCATGTCCCTCTCCCACGGTCAAATTCGTTCAGTTCTTTCTTTGCGTATAATAAAGTGTTGAACCATATTATATTATATTTATTGACTATTGTGTATATAATATATTATTATATTTTTAATATTACTGATAGTATTTAATAACATAGTTTATACTATTTCCCGATTTTTAAATATTACTGACAGTTGTTAATCGGCTTTAGTACGTGTGGTATATTTTACAAAACAACATAGTAGGTAGGTAAAATACTAATCTTAATTTTTAAATTTAAATTTACAAATTAATCACAATTGTACAGTTTAAATGATTTTTTTTTTCATGTAAGCTAAGTGACTAGAACTTATAAAATGACAAACAGCTCGTTGTTTAAAATAACGAATCTAAAAAGACTACGTGCTCTTAATGGACATACAATGTAAGTACCTACCTATTATACCTACTTATAAACCGGTTGTTCCATTTAATGTAAGCCACTAGTTATATCGAAAAGTATTTAAGTTTTTGAAAATATTTGTTTTACATTTCCATAAGTAAAGTTTTTTAATTTTGTTGAATGATAAGAATTCAACATACAGTTTTAATTTCTTATTCCAAAGCAGAATCTTTTTCTAAATATTCCGATACATAAAAATCTAGTTTTGGACGAGTAGCTAATGAGTTACAAGTATTTAAAATTTAGACGAGCTTATGAAAATAAATGTTGTTTTGTAACGACTTGAAACCATGATAACATTTTTTTTCAAAAAGGTTAATATTTGTTGAAATACCGAGTGTTTTACATTAAATGACATTTTGTAATGACATTTTACATTACATTACAACCAGATGTATTATTTACCACCGTTGATGTACAAATTAAATACAAAGTACTATTATTTATTTTCCATATTTTGTAAAATGTACGTTTTACAAACATAAACACATAACTGTCAATCACTGATATTTTATCCGATATTCGGAGGTGTCCACTATTCGGAGGGTTTAGTTTGTAGAGATTATGTAGTTTGTACCCCCAAAAAACGTCCGCTATTTAGAGGTGCCCGTTAAAGGAAGTCTCACTGTACATACGTTTTATATAAGTGATTGTTACATTATCGATTCGGACAGTACAACTGTACTAGATCAAAATATGACTAGAAAAGTCGACAATCAGTAATCGATTTTCTTACGCATTACGTCGTATGGGCACATAAGTAGGCTGGGCGCATACCAATATATAACAACTGGGCATGACGTGTTTTTCCATTTTAATTGCGCGTGTAATCCATAAACAAAAACGAATATCAAGCTGCAGCGTTAAAGTGTAATACCGACTGCAGAGGGTAGGTCACTTGTCACGCGTTCACCCTCCGATTTTTTTCTAGCCCCTCGGCCATTATATTCGGCTAAAAAACTGGAAAAGTAAGAATTACATAAATACCCATATATATACATAGCAGATTTACCACGCAACTAGGTCATTTTCGCACGATTGGCCATGAGTCATGACCTACAGAGCTTCTAAAGTAGGTATACGCCGGCGTATTCCAAGCGAGATATAATAATATAATGAATGAAAACAACTTTGATTTTTAAACGGTTAAGCCACACCAATGTTATTATAATAGGTGTATCACACATATTAGGTGTGTTGTAAAATTAGCCATAATATTAATATTTAAGAATAAAACAATATAATTATCATCTTTAATTAAAGTGTCGGGTCCCGACTTTGATACATGAGTAGGTAGGTATAAGGTATAACCTACATATCAAAAAATATTAGGTAGCTTGTGTAAACTGCATTTTCGGAAGTTAAATTGTATCCTGAATACCTGTATGGCTATATCTACGGTGCCGAATATTATACTGTATGGTCTTTAACGTATCTATATAAGATGTTTTATAATTTGTTGCAATGTTTCAGAAAAAAAAATAGAAAATTATTACTATAATATTAAAATTACTCCAGTGGCGATAAACATACGGCGCGCATTTAACACATAATAATAACATATTAATATAAATGAATATGTTTATTAAAATATTATTATAAGTTGATGGTTTCCAATTAAAACAATTTTTCGTTTGAAGTTATTGATAATCCAAACGTTGTACAATTTTTGCGTTAATCGTTATTTAGATGTAAAACGTTATTCAAGTTTATCGTTAAAAATAACATCTAATAATGCAGTAAATGGCCCGGATACAGAATATAATAAATTCTTGGACTGATTGCTAAGATAAAAATAAACCGCGTGGAATAAATATTTCTACGATACCAATATTAAAACGTCAAATGGGTTTTAAAATATTTCATTTTGCGTTATTTTTTGTTTTATGAAATTTTATATATTTCATTTTGCGTTGTGTTTTGTTTTGTGGTAGTTAATTATTTTTTAACATTTTCCGTTTTAATTAAGTTTACAAATTTCAATCGGTTTTTTGTCATTTATAACGTTATAATCATTAATCATAACGTTTGCAAGCCCTGAATATATAATTTAGTCTTGTAACAATATCGTATGTTATTCATGTCACCCAACATTCAGCCATCGTTTGCGTTTTTCTGCAGTTATCAAAAATTCTCGAGGAACAATCACTGGTCAAAGTACAGCTACGTGTGCGGGGCCTCGAATGATCCGCTCAAAGCTTACACGATCGGAGGAATTTTCAATGACGCCGTGCAACAGACTCCGGACCGGGAATTCCTGGTCAGCCGACACGAGAACAAACGATACACGTTCGCCGGCATGGACTCCGAGGTCGGTTTCAAGACTAAATAACAAAAATAATATTACTACCTATCGGTTTCGTCGAAAGTGACAGTATATTATGATACATATGTCTTATATAATATATTATACTTACCCAATACCCATAGATAATAAAAACATGCTTAGGACATCACAAATTATTGAGGTCACTATATTTTCGTGGTCTTAAACTGATAACAAATGGTTTGTTTACATTTTTGTATAATATGATAATATATTATGTATATTGTATATGTACGGTATTTGAATTTGATATAGCTGATGAATATTTTATTTAGTCTAGATCCTAGAATTCTGTTATAAACCTAATGCAGAATCAAAACTATAATATTTGTTGATGATAAAAATTCCAAATATGGTATTATCTTGTTGTGTTTATCACAAACGGGCCATCAATATAATCCCAATTTAACATTTCTTAAGTAGGTACCTATATTATTTAGGTATTATATGCAGTGAACTATTTGTGAATTTTGTCAAACTAAAACTTTTTTCTTGTTGACGAAAACTCATTATAAAACTATCGATTTCCGAATGATCAAGAAAGATAATTGAAATGGAAAGAAATGTTGAAACATTTAAAAAGTATTAAATATTAAATTTTGTTGTTTGTTATTACTTATTAGTCATTACACACGCCTTGAATATGGTAATATCACTTATCACTTTGTAATCAAATGGCCTCAATCGGAATCACTCGATCGTCGCTGACGTTATGTCCTATCCATGTTTTTATTATCTACACATATTATATATAATTTATATACATAATATACCCATCTAATATTATTATCATTACGCCCGTTTTGTACAATTATTATTATTACGACACGCGACACGCAGAAAAACCCGTGCTCGTTGTACTCGTATAATACCACGTGAACTTGCATTTGATTCACATTTTTTTTTTTTTTTTGCTCAGGTGGATAAGTTGTGCAGGAGCTTTAATGCCGTTGGCCTCAAGCGCGGGGACCGAGTCGGAATATGGATGCCGAATTGCGCGTTTTACTATTCGGCGATCATCGCCACAGCTCGGTTGGGACTGATTTTGGTATTTATTCATTTTTTATTTTTATTGTAACCGTTACACGGTTGAGATGGAAATCTTATAATATTAATATTTGAGAATTTCGTTTCGGAAAAAACGCAATGATTGCGATCGAGTACCTATATACTTATATAGTTATATTTTGTAGAGTGCTGCTGTTGAATGTTTTCATGTGTCTTATAATATGATATTCGTACTAAGTGTTTAAAAGTTAAAAACTGTTTTTCTGGTTTTGTTATAATAAAATAATATAACATAAAATACACTTTAATATTATAATATAAAATAGTTTCATCGTTTATATTAAATTATCCATCACACTTGTGTTCTCAAATCGTATTTACTATGAAGGTATATTATAATTATTCGTTATTCGTAAACCGTAATCAACGAAAACCGTTATTATGACATCAGTTATATCACTACAGTTTATTATTATCATTATAAGGCCCGGAACTTAATACACTTAAATAGTACTAAATATGCATGCACTTATGCTCATAAAAAGTACAAATATGCATTTATTTATTTTTTACTCATTATCTTTCATAAATATGAATATTTTACTGAAAAGTATTTTTATATTTTATAGTTTTCACTAAATATTTGTAAGGTAATAAAAACGTGAAATTTTAAATGTCAGCTAGAGATTTAAATAACAAGATATAATAAAAAATAGTGAAAACTCTCAAAATAAATGTACATTATAATAAATCTATTTTTTTTATTGCCAAATTTTCAAATTGTATTTTTAATTTATCATTAATCATCAAATATCCTTTAAAGATAAAATCAAGAAAAATGCTCTTAAATCAACAAAATCATTAAATACCTATGCACTATAAGCTCTTTATATTTTTTTCGTAGTGTCGTGAAATTAATTTCATTCTTACTTAGCAATAAATCTAATAGCCTCCAAAAAACATGTAAATGCAACAGCTTCCGAGCCCTAAATTTCTTTCAGTGTAGGTGACATACTGCCATTATGATATTGCTTAAGTCGTAGCGTCTTCCTATGTATATAATGATTGTAGGTAAACGTCAATCCAGCATATCAGAGCGACGAACTGAAACACAGCTTGACGCTGGCCGAAGTGAAGTGTCTGGTGACTTTAGAGAAGTTCAAGACCCAAAACTATCCCGAAATACTAGAGAAGGTCGATCCGGAAATTTGGATGCGACCACCCAATACGCCGGTCAAGTCAAAAACGTTGCCCATGCTGGAATCGGTTATTTTTGATTCCAAAAACCGTTTTAAGTTAGCAATTTCATACAATATTACCTATTATAATATAGTTTTACATATTTTGATATTTTGATCAATCACTAAAGTACTTACCTATATATACGTTCAATATTCCGTAAGCCGAAGGTAATTAATAATATAATCATAACTTATATGTTACAGTGGTGCCTTTAATTTGCAAACGTTTTTTGATCTGGGTATCAATACAGATTATACTATTCCTAAAGTTCAACCAGACGAAGGATGTAATATTCAATTTACTTCAGTGAGTAAGACAACGAAGTGTTTAGGTTCTTATTATAATATGCTATAATATTGATTTTTACAAATAATATCATATTGATCTATGACTTTTACAAATAATATCATATTGATCTATGACTTTCTAAATAACGTTTGACTTTCAAATATCAGACTTTCCATTCAGTAGCATTTGCAATAAAACTTTTTTTAATAACCAACACATTTGTTTAACCTCTAGGTTAAAATATATCATACATATGGTCATATTTTATAAAATCAGACAGTAGGTAGTCTTAAAATGTTATACACAATATAATGTTATAGAATATCTAATTCAATTTATTACTTTAATAGGTCACCACGCACGGTTATAAATACAGTGAATAGTTAAACCTCGATAACTTAAATCGGCCGGAGACAAAAAAAATTCTAGTTATAGAAAAAGTTGCATGTACATACACAGGCGCAGAGGCCAAAACATTCCTTCGAGTTATTGAAAATTCGACTTTTCAACGTTCTAGTTATCGAGGTTCCACTGTAATATATTTTATATTTTATTATATTATATAATATAATATAAATTATTTGTATTAGAATCGAGTGTGCATTTCTGGTTAAAAACTATAAATAATATATTACTCATATAAATAAAATAAAACTGTCTGTCAACCGTTTGTGCAATAAAATGCATCAACAAATTCATCAGTGAAATTATTTTTAGGGTACTACTGGTAAGCCAAAAGCAGCATTATTGAATCACTTTGGGCTAATTAACAACGCCTACTCTATCATGAAGCGTTTAAGGATCTACGATGATGTCAATGAAGTAATTATTAGAAATATTTTACCATCGATTTTGGTTGTATAGATATTATATATTATTACCTACTTACCTATTTGATATAGTGATACATACTATGAAAATATTATGTACGTTTAGGGTAAATTACATAAATTCTGCTGTCCAATGCCTCTATTTCATACTTTTGCTTTATCTATCGGCGTCGTTGCACCTATGGTTACCAAATCAACAGTTTATTTACCGTCAGCCCATTTTGATCCGAAAGCGACGGTTGATGTTCTTACTAAAGAAAAGTAAGCTAATGCATTCATTTTTTTTTACATTGTAAATTTAAAATTCTATTTTGCTAGTGAATTTTTAACAGGTAATAAAATGTATTGTGTAACATAACGATGATAATATTTAAATTGTGGTAGTACGTGTAAACTGTATACTTTCAAAAATCATAAAAAATATTAATATTTTATTGTTATTAACATTTGTATAAATTATAAATACGTAGGTATTTGTATAAAATATAAAATATAAAATAAATAAATAATATTCTGAAAATAAATACAAAACACAAGCAACTGTTGTATAAATGCGTTATTATTATAGATGTACATTTTTATTTGGTACGCCGACAGTATACCTGGACACCATGTCCGCTTTTGAAAAACTTCCATCCGAACAACAGGATAACGACATGAAGCTCGCAATAACCGGTGGTGCACCGTGTTCTCCGATTTTAAAGACTAAGTTCAAGAACATGTTTCCACAAGCTAAAATATTGGTATTTTAAAACTGATCATAATAATTTTATTTTTGATTCAGAATTTGTCGTGGCCATTTAGTCTAGGCAGTTCAGACGGTATAACTAACATATAATATTAATAATATTACTTATTTTAAACTTAATTTTTAATTATTCAACTTTATACATAATTTTAAAATTCTTCAATAATTTTAGTCGTTGTTTGGGATGACAGAAACAAGTCCCTGTACGTTTCAAAATTTCTTAAACGATTCAGATGAACGAATACAGTCGACGATGGGTTTCATACAAGATCACGTGGAGGTCAGTATGATGCCCAACAATAAAAATAGTACAACATAATAATATGATATAAAAGTACGATAGGGGGTAATAAACCTAATTCCTTATAAATTTATAAACATTTTTTTTTTTATACTGCCAGTGACTTTAATCACTACGCTTAGTACGATTCTCCGATTTGAATTTTGAAAACAGATTTGAATTTTCTTTTAAATTTACTATGCTTTGACTGTTTTACTTTTTTCATATTTTATATAAATGTATTTAAATTTGAATTATGAATACGATCTATTTTTACTATTTTTGTTAGTAGACTTTTAAGTACAAAAAAACGGTTAAAGCATAAACAATGCAATGGCGAATCCAAATTCATGTTAAAAATTAATATCGGAACATTAAACTGGGCGTTATGATTGAAGTCGTGAGCTGTATTTTCGATCCAAAATGAATTATGCTCCAGCCTTCTTAATAATTAATTACCTTATTAAACCTTGGTTGAGGATTCGTTTTTTAAATATTACCTGCTGTAGTCTACAGTCCCCTCCCTCTCCCTCCTAAAGGCATACATGCTAAGCAAGCCCGTATTTAAAATGTTGGCGCCCCCGAGCATATATGACACTCCCCTCCACCTAATTAACAATATTAATATTACACTTATTTCATTCAGGATCGAGATTCTCTAATATTTTCTACACATTTAATGTTCGTAATGTGTTTCAATATTAAAATCTTACCAACTATTAAATGAATACCATTTAATAATTTAAAAAAATGTAAACCTTTTTTAAAATAACTACCTAATTAAAATAATAAAATATTGTATTTATACTTTAAGCAATACAACACTTTTTTTCTAATGTAATTTTTTCCTTGCTTAAATATTTTTTCACCTCTTAGGCATGCCTTCCAATTGCTGATATTAAATGTGAAAAATATTATCACGATCACGTTTGTTGTCAATTTCTAGGCGAAAGTGGTCGATACAAATGGCGATATGGTACCGTTTGGGACTCCGGGGGAATTGTTGATTCGCGGATACCTGAACATGAACGGTTACTTTAACGATAAAGAGAAGACAAAAGAAACGATTGATTCGAAGGGGTGGCTACACACGGGGTAAACTATTGTCTATTCAAACTGCATGGTGATTCTTTTATCGTGTATATCCCTAAGCGATGTTGCCACTGGGTATCGATAAAAGGATCAATCTATATTCTGTAAACAATATGCTCGTCTAATTTTATACCATGTATGTGGTATATTAGATCGGTATGATATTATGATACCACGATGTGTATAATATTATTTTACGGCTGTGTTTAGAGACCAATTTGTTTTGTACGAAGACGGCTATGGCAATCACGTTGGCAGGTTAAAAGAAATGATTATCCGAGGTGGCGAAAACTTATTTCCTAAAGAGATAGAATACTTTTTAGAGTCTCATCCGTCGATTTTGCAAGTTCAAGTAATTATATAATATATGCCTACAATGAATGTTATGTAATAATATTACATAAGTATCAAAGAACCTATAATATGGTTAGTGACGAATTCCAATATTCAACTACTTTCAACAGTTATTATCGATTATCACTGAATTATATTAAAATATTAATATTATATTTTAATTATATTTTATTACGTATATTTAATATAGTATGCATGTCATATATGGTTTTCACAATTTAATAACTAATGCTAATCTATATTAAGTGCTAACAATTACATTACTCGCTGAAATTGTTTGCAATATTTTTATTTGCTTTATAATAAATTTTGTTGTTCAATATATCTTCTACGAACTGCTATGCACAAGTAAATTTTATAGGCCCTTAATCTTTGTAACGAAATTAATGTTTCGCCCGAAATATTATTATTAATAAATAACTCTGCCACCAAATGGCTATTTTCGAATTTTTAAAAAAAAATTTTTTTTAGACTGTGAAAAGGGGAGGCTATTAGTCATATTATATTACATTAAAAAAAAATTGCACTAGAATAATATCTACATTATACTTCAAATTAGAACTACTGGCTTTCCAATTAATTAAAATACTATGGCGTAGTAGTGTTTACCTATATACTCATTAATTATACCTTCGCTAAAAAGTACATTGCATGACCGCGTACTACGCCTATAACGATTTTTAATTAATTTTAATAATTATCTCTTAAAACATATTTTACAAGTAAAATTGATGGATAATCATAGGTATATGGTATACCCGACCAGCGGATGGGCGAAGAAGTGTGTGCCAGCGTCATCGCCAAAGGAGGCGTAGCGATCACCGAAGCCGACATAAAAGTGTACTGCAAAGGAAAGGTTTGTTTGGGTAGCTGCTCGTTTTTTATTCGACAGAACTACAAAGGCATTATGTCATTATAATATTATACTCTACTATGGTGTCGTATATTGTTTTTTTCAGATCGCCCATTTCAAGATCCCCAAATACATATTCATTGAAAAGGACGCGTTCCCATTGACAGCATCGGGCAAAGTGCAGAAGTTCAGATTAAGAGAAATGGCGATACAACGGATTTCGAGGCTCAACTAATAATTAGTTGTTATATATACGATAACCTGTGTTCTTAATTATTTAATCGTTCTATCCATACGTATCGGCCGTTGTATGAGTTCGATGCCACGGCGATTGCCGATTGATAATTTGTGCAACTTTAACAGCTGAGCTGTATTTTATCATAATAATATTACCATAGACTGCAGCTACAGTTATAAACAGGAAGTTACACCATTACTTTTACAAAGTTCAATAGGTGTATCGGCCAAATTAACGTATTGTAATTATTTATTTTATGCTAATCGCGTATAACGTTATTAAATTATTATTTTTTATTATACTGCAGATTTATTATTTGATTGGATTTGTAATATTTATTACGTACTGTGGCCTACGGTTATAAATTATTGTAATAAGTGTTGACCACCAAACTGTTACGCTCAGAGCCTAAGAACTAAAAAATCTAATATTTAAAATTTCTCAAAATAAAAAATATTTCAAAAAGAGTTGACTTTATTTGAAATTTATATCATGTGAAGACAGTCCAGATGCATGTACTTGGTAAAAATTGTATATCCTTACAATCACTTCTTTTGGAATAAGGTAAAATAAAAAAAATTATTTTGATTTTACCGAACACCGCAGATGTCGAACTGCATCTTTTATGTCATTTATGCATCTAAACCAAGCGGTAACGATTTTAACATTTTATTTCATCTCAAAATATCGTGAAGAGATCCCTCTATTCCTCCAGCACGCACACAAAGTCAAGGCAACAATCTGGAAATCTAATATTTGTGGCCTGGTTTAATATATGAAGAGGTCTTTTTTAATCTATGCGACACTACATTACACACCCGAGTCCTGGAGGGAATGTACATATCAAGACCAAACTCACCAAAGTACCTATCTTTAAAAATAATTATGGTCACTATTTCAAAGCTACTTATAACGACATCTATAGTAAAATATAGTTGTTGGTTGACAAGACTGCGTGGGTCTTTAACAGCTTTCATACCTTTAGTCTTGAAAACCTTAATTTGATTCATTGTTAAGTTTACTATTTTTATAATACAATTTTCTTCGTTTAGATTTAAATATTCGTTTTTCTTCTAAATTCTAAATTTTAATTTAATTTTAATTTTTTCTTGTATTACAGGAACACAGTTTTTTTTAGTACATAAAATATCTACTTTAAAGTTTAAATAATAAATATTAAATATACAGTTAAATCTTGTGAACCTTTGTTTTAAACATTTTTATAAATATTAATTAATGTTATGATTTATGTATTTATTTTATACATATGTATAATACCTATTACATATAAAAAAACATATACTAATTGTAATTGTTAATTCATCAATAATTAGCAATAATAATTGATGGATATTTCATAAAAATATAAGACATTTCCGGTTAATTAAACAATTTATCTATAAAATGACTTACCTATTATAAGGTAAAAATAACTCATGTTTTTTTGATAAAATGACCTAATTAAATATTATTGTTTAGATTTTAATACTGAGATTAAAAATTATAAGGTTGCTTTTGTTACGAATATAAATACTACTGTTTATAAGTAGGTACACAGTACACCGTACACATAATTATATAGACATTTAAAATTACGGAATATAAAGATATTATATAGGTACGTAGTAACTGGAAAAGTGGAAAACACTATCAACACGTAAAATTGTTCAACTATTTAATCTCGGATTTTTTTTTTCTATTTTTAGATCATATACTTCTGCTAATTTTATTTAGGTACCTACTTAAGTTTTCACGCATGCGCAGTAAAACTTTTTTTTATTGGCCAAACCAACTTCCTAAGTTTTTTTTAAATCAAACTATTGGATGTACATAAATTGTCATCATGCTCACAGCTATTTCTCGTTCACATATTTTGATCTAATGATTTAATGACAAGTGTATATTGTGTAATATTATGTAGCGGTGCAAGGAAGTCACTAATGATCGTTTACTACGCACGAACGTACTATTAAAATTGCCTATACCCAACTCCTTATAAGCGGTCGGGTATCGAATCAAATTAAAAATTATTACTCAATGCTAATAAAATAAATAAATAATATTAAATCCATTAAAAACAACAAGTTAATGAAATGTTACAATTTCAAACCATATTTAGTTAAAACCGTTTAAACAGATTCGACGACAAGCCCTTATTTGTGACAACAAAAATCATTCTATACAATTTTGATAACACATTAACTTAATGAGTTATCACTACAGTCGAAAAATACCCACCAAAATATAGGTAAGCACCTATACGTTGATACACTAGTTATTTGTCAAATTAAAAGTATTATTACAACGTTAACTGTATAGTATAATATATAAGTGGCAAGTATTAAATGTATTCACGGAAAAAATAACTCGACAGAGTTGAAATTCCATTTTTTCGTCTTAAAATTTGTCACAGGAGTACAATATGGACCACATAGCCGAGCTAAAAATGATTATATTCATTGTGATGATGTGCAGTAAATACCTACATAGTATAACGAACATAAACACCATCAGCTAGTTTCAGAGCAGTTATTAACATTGTGACAATACTTGAAACTTGGTCTCTTAATGTCACAATGACGCTATAAAACTGTAACAATATTATAAGTATGTCACATGACACTTATGTATATTTTATATAACTCTATATTATGTATGATCAACTGCTGATCGATACAATAATATTAACACACAAGCATAATATTGTAAGGAATATCGCCAACACACACCATGTACGTATAAAGAGGTCAGTTCGACAAACACGATCAACCGGAGCGAACTCACTGACACATATTAACAGCCTTCTTCTGGAACAGTTAAGTACATTTTAATATATAATAATTAATTTATATATACAAACCAAACGTGTCTTTTATTGATAAAAACCTCATACACAAGTGATCTAACCCGCAGCTACGGAAAACGTATCCATAAGGATAAGGAATAGAAAACCTAATGTTAATACAGGATAGTTCCTCAATGAGTTAATATCAGAATTCAACTACAACAAATATTATTACTCATTGGCTACATTGATGCTCGAAACCAGAAAAGTGCAACGTATGTATAGTTTTCATAATCATATTATTATGACACTGCACATAAAAATGTGCATTATTAATTAATACCTACTTTAATTTAATCGATATTATTCTATATTATGCAAAACAGATATAGTATCCACTTAAAAAAAGAAAAACATTTACCGAATAAAAGCGATCATAAATATTATGATTATATTTATTTATTTATCCAAACAAATATAATTAACTCAATAAATTGATTTTTTGCAGTCAGCCACTACTATTATTTTGATGTTACTTCTTACTTGTACAGTTGTGCGTACAGTGAATATTATATAAAGATGTTTGATCAGTATAACTATAAATCAGTCAATCAGTGTGTTACTGATAAATAATTATAGTTATATTAGTAATTTATAACTTAAGTTACAATAACCATAGGTATATATTATAGTTATATAATAACTTAAAACTTTCACGAATAAATTATATAACACCTTTTAATAAAAATAATTTATTTATTTGGATCAAAAAAGTATAAGACTAATAATCCACGGTTGTATATTAATAGACATATTATATCTGATTATTTGTCAATATGAGGTATCCCTCAGCATATTATTATCAGCTTTGATTGTTTTCAGTTATATGGGGGTGATTATCAATTTATAGCACTAGAAACGGTCATTAAGGAAACACAAAAAAAAAAAATATGGAGGATTAAATTTAGAGGACAATGGAAGACAGTGCAGAATACTAGCATACGCAGATGATATTATCATTCTAGGGTCAAATAGTCAAGAAGTAAAAACTGGTAAAAAAGATCTAATAAAAAATAGTAAAGACATTGGACTACAATTAAACAAATTAAAGACTAAATATAATATGGTAATATCTAGACGACATAACCACGGAAAACATATAGAAGTAGATATTAGTAGATTATAAATTTGAAAGAGTACATAGTTTCAAATATATGGGAGTTACATTAAATAGCACAAATAACAAGCATGAAGAAATAAAAATAAAAATAGCTGTGGCAAATAAATGCGATTACAGTCTAACGAATATCTTCAAATCAAAACAAGTGTCACTCAAATCAAAAACCACAGTATACAAGGTTGTTTTTAGACCAGTTACTCTGTATGCTTGACCAACAACCAAAAGAGATGAAGAAAAAATAGCAATGAAACCGGACAATATGAGATAAGAAGCAATACAGGATTACGACAAATATACAAAGAGCCTGACATAGAAGCAGTACAGCTATATAGAAGGATCGCATGGGCGGGTCACGTATGGCAATCTAATAACCTGATGAAGATTATAATGAATACTATGACTATTATCATCAACTTAGTATTTTTTAATCGTACAATAGATAGGCTTTTCAATTGGGGAGAGGGGAGGGCTTTGAGGTTCTGCAAAAACTGTTAGTCACATAGCCTCTATATTTTTCAAGCCGGCCATGATATGGTGTAATATGTTATTTGCGATATTGAGATTTTCCCGTAATCATGAATATAAGCACGCAGCTACGAAATCTATACTTCGATATATATATAATATATATTAATATATTTTATACAGCACTCATTTTGTCTGTCCTTAATAAGCTACAAAAAAGTTAAGAAAGAGTGCTATATTCCCGGTTTCTAAATAAATTTTGTAGGTATTTAATAAACTATAATACAATATAGAATATACGTACAATTTATAAGCTATAATTTGGAGAATAGAAGGCAACGAAACCGATTTTGAAGTTCTTTAAGTTCTTTATCGACCAATCTAGAAACTCCTATGCCCGCACATAGACAAAATTAGAATATCATAATAATATAATAAAATACAATATTATAATATTATTATAGTACTAGAATACTAAGAGGTCTATGATACACCCGGAAAACTGAGCGTTAAAATAGAAAATATACTTGTGGCGCTATCTATTTAGTTGATTTTCAGGAATTTATTATGTTCAAATCTCGAAATAAATTATGAATAATTATTTAATGCATTTTAATCATTGTTTTATTTTTGTATGCATTTGTTTGGGACGTAATAGATATTCAGATGCTGTTTACACAAAATAATACAAATATATGTACAAACAAAATGTAAATGTTATAAGTACCTACAATCAAACATAATTTTGAAATTGGTTATTACTTATAATTAACGGCTCAAAGTTATAATAAAAAAAACGTGACTTACAAAAGTCTGTTAAAATATGACATTATTCAGTGATTCCGTGGCAAGCTTCTGATCTTATATAAATACATATCATATAGTAATAAGATTATAGAGTACAATAATATACCATATAATATTATGTACATTTTGACCAAGTTTCTATGTCAGCATAAATTCTACCATTTAACCCCAGGAACCCGTTTCCGATGAACTCTGCCATCGCCCATCTATTATATCGGTGATAAGCAAGCAGAAATTAACTTAAGTACTTAACGCATAAATTTGATTTTAATGTATTTTACAGCTGCGTGTGGACCGTGAACGACGATAGTTTATAATATTATCATCACAATTAATGATAGATCAATGCCGCTGTCGCAAATCTTACTGTGCAGTGACTTGTTTTAAAAAAAAAAAAAATCCAAACAGTTCTAAGCATGGTCGGAAATCGCAATACAATCATAGATGTGCATCATTGAAGTTTTTGCAAATAATTATAATTTTATAATTACAAATATTATAGTCGTGTATTATTTAATATCAATTAGTTTTCCTTTTGTCGCCGGCCGAATTAAATAAATTTAATACATTTTACGTAGCTCGCAGAAGAAAATATATAAAATCGTGCCCCAGCAGCAGGTACGAAGAATTTATCTACCGAAAAGGAACGACGGCGTGGAGAAGAAATAAACCGTATACTAAAGGGATCAATATGTCAGCCGCCACCGTTGTCGGACTGCTCGCGCTATTGTTGGCCACCCAATCATCCTGCGACGGGCAAGTCGACCGAATTCCCGCTGTGGCGATCGCGGACTGTCAAGTCGACGGAATTCCCGCAGTGACGGTCGCGGAATGTCAAGCCGACCGAATTCCCGGAGTGCCGGTTGCAGACGATCAAGTACACCGAATTCCCGCAGTGGAGGTCGAGGACGGTCTGCCGGGGCCGTGGATATCCGAGCTGTTTTTCCGGGCGCTCTCCAATTTTACAATTCGGCACGTCGGCAGCTCCGCATGCCGGGCCCAATCCGGCATGTACGACAGACATTTGAGGAACCACACCAGTTGGGCGGTCAGAAGTGAGTACCCGATCCGATTATATTGTACAGTTACCAAAAATATTGTAGTAGGTACCCATGCTATTATAATTTATAACCAAAAGTAAATAATTTTCAGTTTTTTTTATAACAATTATTGGGAAAAAATAATAAAACCACAATCGGAAAACGGGAATATTTACTCGGCGGCAGCTTTTGATAAAATCGAATTTTTTTTTTTTTGTGGTAATTATCCGTAAAGGAATAACCTTTAGGAACAAACATTAGTGATTTTGACATGCAAAATCTACAAGTAATATAATCTTTCCTTTGTACAATCAGTTATTACTTTTGGTATCGATATTTAGGGAGGGTCTTTATTAATTCCCAACTCACTAAGCTAAAAACAACAATGACTAAAATTATACAATGTTTACTAAGATTGCCAAGTCTTTTAAGTACAGACTTACTTGCAAAGACTCTAACGAATTTAATTTGGATAGGCTTTTAAAAAATATATAGATATTTGGCATACAAAAATAAAAATTGTGAGAAAAAAAACCTGTGAGCATGAATATAATACCAAGTATAAAAAAATATTTATGTAATTAAAACAAATTGTAAAAAGTTTATATAAGTTTAGATATTTAAGTCTCTAAATATTATTATTAACCAATATAACAATAATTGAAGCTTTAAAAAAGCTTTAGTAAAATAAATATAGTTAATATAATATCTATTAGTAAAGTTAATTTATTTTTAATAGTTGATCATTTTGTAAAATGTAAATTCTATTTTGTATATTTCCTATATTTTCTTTTTATCTCTTCTTTACTGAAGTTTTTAATTTCGCCTTAAATTTGTATATTATTTCTTAAGTACTCTTCACCTCTATCACAAGCATTGCTTAAACGAGATGAGCAAACACATGTTAAAAAATGTACCAATATGCAACATTGTTTTTGTTTGTTTGCAAATAAATTATTATTGTTATAAAAAAATTATGTATATTTTTATTTAATTAGTCTATTTACATAATGATTTTAAATAATAGTAAACAAATCATTTATAATCGATTCAATGATTTAGTAGTCATAAACGTAATAACCTAAACCATTACAGTGTGATTAAAATAATTGATAAAATAATAAAAAATGGTTATTTATTTAAAGCATTTACAGATAGCTACACAACACTAATGGTTAATAAAAAATAAACTTATGTGTGACCTGGGTGATTATGATAATTAAAAAACCAAATCAACTTATTTTAACTGAGTAAAAAGTTAATGTTTTTTTCTTCATGAATTTTAAACTTTTAGAATTAAATAATATTATAATTCGGTGACTATATTATTAATATTATTACTATTTTAGGTTCTGAGTACCTATATTTTGCATCCCTGATCCCTCACATCTTCAAAATTACTATCGGCTTACTTAATCTGAGGTTGCAATGTCATGTTATTAAGGAAATTATGCATTTATCAATTTCTAGCGGCTTTTGTAATGGAACACGATTAGTATAGTAATTAAGGTTGACATGACTTAATTACGAGTGGTTAATTACAAGTATGATGTAAAAGTCGTGAGAAAATCAGGATGAGTGTACACTGTACATTTTAATATAAATCAATTGAAAATATTGTATTTGATGAGGCCTATTACAGTAATGCGTGTATTATATTTTATTAAAAAAGTTAATACATTTTAATTATTTAACATTCGGGTTTGTAAGTTATAATAATTGTAATTGTACGTATACGTACTTTGTGTACTTAGGTATAGATTATTACTATTTCAGTTCATAATAAAATACGTATAAATCAGGAATATTATGATTCATTGTCCAAATGTTCATGTTATTAATAGTCCATGTCATTTATTTACCTTTTATATTTTGCTATAACAGATGTGAGCCCGGCTAATTTATTAGGAAAATTTCAATAGTTGAAATTAAAATATTGTGGCGCAGATAACATAAAAACGATTTAGCCATGGCTCATTTTATTTTTTTGTATTTTGGTACAGTTACATACTCATTTTAATGTACCCACCAAGTAGATCCTACCACTCCTACATCCTACCTATTGCAGGGGTCGAAATCTACAAGTACCTACCATCTGAAGTTGGCTCAAAATACCATCTCCCAGAATTATATTGGTGGATATAACTTACAAATTATGATCCATGTATGTTATGAAATGTACCGGTCTGTATTAGATCTACTGATTGGAGTCTTTAAAATAACTCGTGATAGTGAAACCTCTACTGTTTAGATCAGTGGTTCCCAATCTCGTTTGTTTTATGAACCCTTTGTAAATTAAAAAAAATCTCGAGTCCCTCCCATAAATTGAAAAAATGTATTATCTTTTGTAGTATAATCTACAAAAATGAACTATACAATATTTTGAAAACATATAAAAACTATTGTAAAATAAAAACAATTTAATAAATACAAATTTTACTTTGTGATGACTGCTTGAGCCTCCCCAGCATTATGTACACCCCCCCCGGGGGGGGGCTCTCCCCTACAGGTTGGGAAACTCTAGTCTACATGGTTAAAATAACACAAAATTGTATCGTAAGTTTTTCCATGAAATATACATTTCTTCACCTCAAAACTATTTTGCAAATATTTTATAATGTAGGTACATTACTGTTTAACTAAAACATGTTAAAAACATTATAAAAAAAAACATGTCATTTTAAAGGAATAAAACGTTTGTATTGTATTATTTTCTAAGAAAAATTGTTTTTTTCAAACCCTGCAGTCATACTTAATATTATGTGTGCCTGGTCGAACCATTATTTTTCAGTGGCGGAATCCTGGAATCGATATCCGACTGGCATATTAGCGGGCAACCAATATCACATGGGAATTTACGACGAATGCGTGGACGTGCGTCATCCGGTGATAGGAAAGTATTGCCTTTCCGAAATAAAACTAAGCCCATTGACGGGCAGAGATTACAGTTTCAACAGAACGGAGGATCTAGATGATTTCGGGAACAAAAATGCCTGGAAAACAGTACTTGGGGTACGTGAATTCAAATACCTATTATTAATCGTTTTTTTAAAAAATGTTTTCAAAAACAAAAGTTATGTTATAATTTATAACTTATAACTTATATAAATAATTTAAAAAGGTGGGAAAGTGGGTAACGTTCTGCTATACAGACATACAGTTGTAGGCAAGGCCGTATCCAGAAAAAAATTTCGGGGGGGGGGGGTCCAAAATCTGTAATATTTATGTTGGTATTAAAAATAAATATTTATTTAGATAAACATTTGTACACTATTTAGGAAATTTCGGGGGGTGTCCGGACCCCTTGGACCCTCCCCCCTCAGATAAGGCCTTGGTTGTAGGTGTTGAATGAGTTACTGTAATAGATGTGTAAAATTTGAATTTATTGATATATCATTGTATACGAAAAACGGTTCTGAGCGGAGATGGTCTGTCAGCCTATTTCAAGTATATTTCATGATATGTTTTTTGATGATTTTTCTATAAGTTATTTTACTTTAAGTATTATAGAAGATTGATTTAATTTTTGCCGAAAAATGTATTATACCATTGATTATAGAATATATACTAAAATAATATATTCTATATTCTATAATCAATGATTATACTATTAAAATAGTAATCTATATTTCTTTCATATTAAATCATTGTTGTTAACTTCCTCTTAAGTCAATATCACCTATTATTATTATTATTATATATTATTACCATAGAACAGTATGAAGAGGTCCATGGTATAAATAGTTAAAAGCTTAAAAAAACACATTTATTGTAAAGATACTATTATATTAATTTAACTGTTCTTACATACAAACATACCTATACCTATTACTTACTGGAGATTTTAACGTTTCAGTGGGGCGATTATCCGGACAAAGTGAAACGAAACAGATTGAATTTAGGAATATGTATTCCGGATTCATGTTCAGCGTTAGACCTGCAAAGTTCATTGCAAAACGAACTGGACAGGGTGTTCACCCCAGAAGAGTTCAAAGCCGTCGTCAGAGTGGATCCAATAATGTGCACGGTCAGAGGAGACATGTATCCCTACAATACATCGTTCTACGTGACCAGGTCATTTGATATTGTTATTACAATATTACTTGAGTTTTATTATTAATGTTTCATGTCTATAATATTTATACATTGATGATAACAATTTGAATTTGAAGTCAACAATTTTTCCAATCAAATTTTCGGAAATATGTTAGATATATATGCTTATGTTTTCGAAAATAATATATTATAACGGGCTTAACGACGAGGACTTACAAATTGATCGAAATAATCGGAGCCGCCCACTTTCGCCCATCACATATTTTTTATACCTCATTTTCGACCGAAATCATAGTCCATTTGCACCAGAAATATTTTTAATAAAAACGCTTTAAAACTGTGAAATGTTGTCTAACTGTATGTTGGAATACGATGTAATACGATTGCGGATTTATTACGATTGCGCACTCGTATAATTATATTATTAATATGTGTACATTTCCACCAACAATTTGGACTGAAGCACCACCTTCTGAAGCACTACAGATTGTGCGAAACTTTTCACAAACATTTTAATTTGCAATTTTATTTACCTCAACCTTCAATATAATGTTATTGAAAGCTTAAAATTAATTCAAGCGGAAACTTATTCCAAAAATAAGGTAAGGAAATAAAGCTACAGTGAAACCTAGACGAAATGAAAAGAAACAACGTACCTATAGAATATGTATGACGGCAACGTTATATGCAAAATGAGCGCATATGGGTGAGGGGGGGCTATAAATCGACAGGTAGTATCTTATCTTTCAGGCGCATCTGTCCACATCCCTCGGGGCACAATAATGGGCTGTACCCGAAATAATAAGACCGTGTTAAGATAGTATCTATACCTAAATTACCTATAATTGCTCTGTAATAGTGAAATAATATTATACTCATCCATCTGTTTGTCATTATATTGTTTTAGTTGGTTTTTTTCAATGCTCGTTTTAATTTGTTGCGGCACAACGTTCTATCATTACATAAGAATATTATACAATAAAAATCCAAAAAAAAACATCAGTGAGTTATATAAAGATTACTTAGAAATAAATTATTTTTATTCGTATAATCTGTACACAATCGACAAAATGCATGTTAATTATAATAAGTCATGTTTTATAATATATTTTATATTATCAACAGGTGAAAGTTTCGGTTCATTTTGCAAAACATTTTCATTTATTGATTCAAGCGAAGCATTGGTAAAATTCGATAAAGACAATGAACTGAATTCACTTTATGGTTTTAAAGTGCTATTGATGATTGTCGTTATTATGGGTCATAGATTATTTTATGTATTTGGAAATCCCATGAGTAACCCCAAACGTTTAGAAAGTGTAAGTCACGAAAATAATTTCGAAACTATAAAGACCTCAAAATCTAAATTAAGGTACATTAGAAAAAGTCCACTTCATAACATTAATGTCTGCAACTATTACAGGTATATCTCAATGGACCTAATACTCTATTGACTATTGCGAACTTGGTCGACCCGTTCTTTTTCATAAGTGGTTTCCTCATGTATCTAAACATCACTCGTTCATTTCAAAAATCTGAAAACGGATTTAAAAAAATCACATCGCCAATTATCCACCGAGTGTTCAGGTGAGTTAAAACAACGCATTTAAAAGTGCATAAAATGTCATTGTACGATTTTCCAGACCAGAGTAATGTTTGTCAGCGAGAAATCAATTACCTTTTATCACACCATCTTACTGCATCGCACGTGCTGGTTGTATTAGTCGACAATCATAATATAGTGAATCTGTATATTTTATGTTAACACCTCGGCGAGCGTCACCTTTATTTGAAACACAAGATATCAGACAATAATTTCACAAATTATTATTTTTTTTTTTTTTTTTTAAGGGGGGGGGGTCGATTTAAAGTTTGTTTGGAAAATTATCTCGTAACTTAAATCATAGGTTGTCAAAACATTCATATTAATTATTAAGCAGTAATAACAATAATAATATAATTTACATTACGTAAAATCCACAGAACTCACGAACACAGACTATATTATAATATAGTCCATGGTATATTCTTAATATTGCAAAATGATAAAGTATATTACAATACCAATTAAATACAATTTTATAATATTATAATGAATAAGATATTGGTATGGATACACAAAATAAATAAATAAATAAATAAATAAATAAATAAATAGTATATTGGTAGATACCTTTATTTTAATATATAGTTTACTAAAGCACCAAACCTGCGGTAGACAGGACAAGTTGCTATAAATTCTATATCAAATAATTATTATTTTATGATATATTTATCGCTGTAGGTTGTCGACCACCATCCAAATTGTTGGAGACTGTGTTGTAATATCCTTCTAGGAATGAGAATTTTTAATTTTACTCCCTCCTAAATATTTATCTGTCATGTCATCGCAACTTTAACTCAACTAAAGGTACTATATTTACCGTCTTATAGACAGCCCCACTGTATTGCAACCCAAAGCTTATTATAACTATAAGACAGGTACTTACCTACTATAAATGCTGAATTGACATATTCTCAAATCGATCTGTAGAATGTTACCGGCGTATAGCGCAATGATGGCGATCACGGCGCACATCGTACCACACCTCGGAGACGGACCGCTGTGGCCAAAGGGAATATGGGAAGAAGCCGAAATTTGCAAAAATTATTGGTGGACCAATTTCTTGTTCATAACCAATTTTCTCAAAGTTGAACATGGAGTAAGACGTGATTATATGTATATTATGATTTTAATTAAATCTATTATTATAATATTATAGACTAAAACCACTGAAAGTAATTATCATTAACAAATAACGGCAGACGATAAGTCTGTTGAATACGAACATTTAATTTCGATTTATTTTATGCCTAGGTAACTGATTTGCCTAATAATAATATTTACAGTGCCTCATAATTAACTACTACGTGTCGTGTGACGTTCAATATTTTGTACTTGGAGTCATAATTGTTTACGTTTACATGAAAAACTCTAAATACGGGATCAGATTACTCGGTACGGTATTATGTTTGTCGGTAATCCTGCCGTTTCTAGTCACCATTTTGACGAAAAGAGACGGAATAAATCTATTTTATATTCCGTAAGTGAAATGTATAAATAGCTATTAATAGGACGCAAGGCTTGGCAAGTTAACTGATTTTTTTAACTCGTTAAGTCATGTATTAATATAGAAAAAAGGTCGGCAAGTGAAGTTTTCTGTAAGGATCTTAGACCTATATTTTTAAACAATGATTTCAGATTAAGCTGTCGTCCTAGCGAATACTCATGATTTTAGCATGGTTTTAAGTCTTTGTTTTTGGTATATGAACAAGGTGTATCTATTAAAAAATACTGATAATAACAAAATAATATAAAACAATATAAATTAAATTTATCGGAAATTCTAAACATACTTTTTTGTTTGACGTTATATACGACAATAAATTATAAAACTTAACTTAGATATTACAATAGGAACACTAAAATTTAGTCATTATCATATATTTTTGTCGACCTATCTATATTTGTATTATTTATAGGAAATAATAATTTTATTAAATGTAAACATTTCTTCAGATACATAGAAAATCTCAGGATTTACATGTTGTTAAATAAGTCGTACAGATTAAGTTACATGCGAGCCGCGCCTTTCTTTACCGGCTTGGCCACGAGTTTTATCGTGGAAAAGTTGAAGGAAAACAAAGTGAAATTTTCGAAAGTAAGTACCCACTTTTGCCATAATTAATACAAACGCTCATAAAAAATTAATAAATTTAAAAAAAAATTATTTTAATTGTGTGTATAGATCACAGTCTACGGTGGAACATTAATTGTTTCCGTGGTTTGTTTTAATGCTCAGCTTTACGGTGTCAATTTTTATCCTCTGCACAGACCTTATTATCCGTTGGAACATGCTTTGTACCTGGTCGTCTGTCATTGTACGTGGACGGTATGGTGCATGTGGTCTTCCATTTGCTTGTTCACGTCTGGATATGGTAATCTAAATTGCATTGTAAAAATAAGTCTTAGGCAGTTGTTATGACATGTTATATCGAGGCCTTTGCAAACCCTATTAATTTGTCATCAAAACGACATAATAGCGATTGACAGTAGTTATTATTAAGGTACTTCTAGTGGTTCGATTTAATAAATGAATTTACATTTGATTTGGTAAACAATAGTTTACTTTGAATTGGTCGTAATCGTCGTATCATATTGCATTCAGTATAAGTAGTTAATAGTTTTTAATAAAATTAAGTTATATAAAAAATTAAAAATTAATACAAGTTGAAATATTTATTCTTGTCAAGAATTAGCAACAATGGGAAAAAGCCTGATGCAAAGTTATCTTGTTTATGCATTCAAACAGCTTTACATTTTTTAAATCAAACTATTGACTAATACTAATATAAAATATATAACTATCTAATTTTTTGTCAGGCGTATAGTTATTTTAGTTCTACAAATTTATTTCAAATATTTTCATCTGATGACTAAATGACATATGCACGCCGTGTGCGTAATTTGTTTATACACACATTAATGGTCATAAAAATATACAAAATCAGTTCGTGTGTCAGCCGACCGATACACACGTGTGTTACCGTCAGTCGCTTATCGCATTTTTAGCTTCCGATAGCAACTACGAGAACTTCACTGCGATTAAGAAGGTATGCTCTTTAATTACGGCCCCCCTTAATAATTAGTCATAGCACTCACGCGACCATCCGACATGTCGGATGACCTGGATATCAACCCCCCTCCTTTCACACCAAACTCACCACAGCCAAACACGCAAAAAACCTTCGCCGAAACCACCGCTAATGTCTCCTTCCCGAAAAAAGACCAAGCTATAATTTTCAACACAATCCAAGACGTACCACAAATAGAGTATATTAAAGCATTCAGCCTACTTACGCCCAGGGCCGGATTTGACGGGGGGCATTAAGGGCATATGCCCCGGGCCCCCAAATTTTAGGGGCCCCCGAGACTCGAATCAGAAATATAAAAAAATTGCAATTTGGGTTCTCAAACTATATTTAAAAAAAAAAATATAGTTTTGAAAATAAAAATTAATTAGGTATAAAATATAAATTGAATTGTACTACAGTATACTACAGTCCAGTGGCGAGGCTTGAAGTTTTTGGTTGGGGAGACACTGAAAAAAAATGGCATTAATACGCCTTGAATCCGCCCCCCTTTTTTTTTGTTCTTGAGCCCGGCAACTATGGCCATTATCTATAAGGTACAAAATAAATGTTTAAAAACTAAAAACAAAATTAAATTATATTTAAAAACTTCCAAAATAATGATATTTAATGTAATAACAAATGTATCATAATTTATAGGTTAGGTTTAGTTAGGTCTAGTTTATATTTATCGTTTAATTCATTAAGGGACATGGTTTTTTATTTTAAAACTTTAATCCAAGCCAGCAGAAATGAGTAATGAGCATTTTATGTACAAAACTTTAATTGAAAAATACGTAATATCAGTTTTTCCAAATGTTGAAATCGCATTACGCATGTATTTAGTAATTATGGTCACCAATTGTAGTAGAGAACGCACATTTTCAAGATTGAAAATTATAAAAAATAGATTATGAACTACAATGAATGAAGATCGTTTGAACTTTTTATCAGTTATGCGCATTGAAAGTGATGTGTTGGATAATCTGTCATTTGATGATATTATAGATGACTTTGCAGAAAAGAAATCAAGAAAAGTATGCAATTTATAATATTCTATTTTCTATGTAAACATAATAGGTTAATGACTGTAATAATAATCTTAATTTTTAATTGACTATTTTCTTTATTAAAAATATAAATACAAATTTTTGGTACAGTCTATTAATTTAATACATTTTAGCCTTAGATTATATTTTTTTATTAATAAAATAAATAATATATTACTGTATGACTTGCTCAATTTATTTAACATAAATAGTTATTTTTATTGTAACTATAAATATATTTTACGAATGGTATAAGTTTAGGTAGGTATGCAATTTTTGTTAAGGACCATTTAGGGCCTCAAAATATTTTTGCCCTGGGCCCCCTAATGGTAAATCCGGCCCTGCTTACGCCACCAAATAATATCAAATTCGCATCTCGAGTATCGAACAATAGGTTCTGTATATACTTCTCAAACAAAAACATCGTCGAGCAAATCTTATCCAAACAACATTACATAACAATAAACAACACCGAAATACCGTATCGCCGCCGTATCAACCCAGCAAAGCGCATAATACTATCCAATGTCCAACCGATAATCCCACACGATTTAATCACTAAAGCAATTAACAACCTCTCAATTAAAATGCTATCACCGATTACGTTCATGAAGGCTGGCTTTTCTAACGACGAGTTCGGTCACATTGGCAGCTTCAGACGCCAACTATATATACACCCTGAGCACAGTGATAAAATTCCGAGCTCGATTTTATTACAATTCGATCAAACGGAATATCGTATATTTTTATCTGATGACACCGTGACATGCTTTTCGTGCAAACAAACGGGCCACACCTCAAACCACTGTAAAAATACACCAGAATATAATGTCACATCAATCCACGGCAACAACCCAAACACACCTCCGGTCAATAATATCATGGACGCCAACGAACAGATAACTCAAAACACTGATAGCACTCCCATCGCCATGGATATACCACATACTGATGAAAACCTCAAGGAAACAATAATCAACCCACCAGTCGCACAGGAACCACCCGCCCAGGATAAAAGACCCGCACCATCAACACATGGCTCCAGCTGTCAGGATAGCTCGTCCATCGCGAAAAACCCAATCGATACAACACCATCCCGAACAGAAATCGTAAAGACTCGGACCATTAACGGTACACTCGAAACCAAATTAAAAGAATCAGCCAAAAACCCGCAACCCCCACAAAAAAAACCAAAACGCACAAACTCGATCGAGCAGATAATAATGAAACTAGATGAAGCGCTACTTCCTGCAAAGATGGCTTTTGAAAAAATCCCAAACGTAAAAATTAACTTCAATCAATTTAAATACATCATTGAAAACACACTCTCCGAGCCTAACCCCTCCAGTATCGTAAAGACATTCAACATCTCATCCATGGAAATGATTGAAATTATCGACACGGTCCGCCCGAAAATTAATAACTTAAGCATCAAGAATAGACTAACGAGACTAGCCAACTCACTTTTCTCGTCTCTTCCAGCTGACCCCACCGACTCTCACTTATCCCAACAACAATAACCCACAAATAGTCAAACATCGCTTTTATAATATAATATCCACAATGAAGAACCTAAACATAATACAATGGAATACAACCGCTCAGACTGTACTCGGGCCAGCGGAGGCGTCGCCTCTCTAATTCACGCTGACTATCCCAGCGAATAAATCCCAATTCATTCAGACCTTGAAGTCATCGCGGTCCAGTTAACATTGGAATCAAAAATCACAATATGCAACATATACATTCCAAACCAAACACCCTTCAAAACATCCGACCTAGATAACATCATTACACAACTACCCAAACCATTCATTCTATTTGGGGACTTTAATAGCCATAGTGTCCATTGGGGGTCCGAAAAAACGGACGCCCGAGGCAAATCAATCGAAAAAATTCTAGACAATGACTCAATAATACTTCTCAACAACGGCCAACCAACTAGGCTCAATCCCTCAAACGGCACTTTCTCTGCAATTGACCTATCTATATCAAGTTCTTTGTTAGCCCAAAGAATTTCTTGGTCAGTTTTACAGGAGATATATGACAGCGATCTTCTACCAATTCTTATGACCCTGCTATACACCAAGACTCTATCACCATCTTTTACTCCCAGATGGTTGTTAAAAAACCCAGACTGGGGATTCTTTTCCAACCTGGTTGATACTTTCATGCTGGAGAACACCCAGTCGGATTCCACAAAAATTGACGATGATGTCACGTTTATCTCCGATTCCATTACCAGGGCTGCAGAAATTTCAATTGGCAAATCCACGAACTCGCGTAAGAAGAACCAAGTTCCCTGGTGGAGCGATGAAATAAGAGACGCAATCAAAAAAAAGAACATAGCACTTAAAACATTCCAAATTTCTAAAAGCACCTTAGACCATATATAACTGAACTATTTAGAACTAAAACCCGATACCTTGTTAAAAGCGGCAAGGCCAAATCTTGGAAAATGTTCACCTCTGGTCTGGGGTCCAAGGTGGACCCTTCCCTAATATGGCGCAGAGTAAGGGTAATCCGTGGTCACCCCAAGAATCATCGCATACAGATCATGAAAGACACAGAATTATGTACAGACCCCGACGAAATTCCCAATCTCTTTGGCGAACTCTTCCACCACAATAGCTCGGACGAAAACTACAATGCAGCATTTCTTAATAACAACATTCACATGAGAAACCAACACTATACATCCTGCATTAACACCAATCTAGATGAGCAGACAAAACTTAACTCCCCAATCCAATTAGCTGAAATGGTCAGAGCTACATCAAAATGCACTAGTCTCGCTTCAGGACCAGATGGAATACCGTATTGCTTCATCCATAACCTATCCACTTCCGCCCTGGAATCAATCGTCATGGTATTCAACAAAATATGGTCATCCAGTATAATACCTAAAAAATGGAAACACTCTATAGTCATTCCGATACTTAAACCAAACAAAAACAAATTCGAAACCAAATCATATAGATCAATATCACTCCTCAATACCATGGTTAAGGTATTGGAAAAAATCATCGACTCCAGACTAAGATGGTTTCTTGAAAAAAACAATCTGCTCGACCCTCGCCAGAACGGCTTTCGAAGACATAGAAGTACAAGCAACACACTACATGATATACAAGCGGAAATACATTCTACTCTTGAAACGAAACAAGTGATGGGCCTCATAGCCCTCGACATATCCAAAGCTTACGATACTGCATGGCATCCTCGGATATTAAAAATCCTATCAAATATCTTATCTATTGACAAATTATTCAATTTCATAAAGAATTTCCTGACCGACAGAACCTTTCAGGTTAGGTGCAACGACAAACCGTCTAAAATATACACACAACATAACGGCGTACCCCAAGGGTCCACCCTTTCGGTATCTCTATTTCTTTTAGCAATCAATGATATACCTCAAGCTATAGCACCCCCCGTAAAATGCACACTGTTCGCTGATGACTTCAACATTTTCTATAGAAGTATCAGTCCCAAGACAACCATAACATACTTGCAGGACACTCTAACAGCACTGCAGGACTGGACACTCGTATCAGGCTTCTCATTTTCAGTTGAAAAATCCCAGTGCACCTTTTTCACCAATAAAAGACATACTGGCACCACCACTATAACAATGAACAACATACCAATCCCCATAAAAAAGTCCATAAAAATATTAGGTATACTGTTCGACTCGAAAAACACATGGATACCACATCTCAAAGCTCCACATCCGAAAGGAGTCGCTCATAAGAATAAATACACTGAAATGCTTCGCTCACAAATCATGGGGAAGCAATTCTTCCAGCCTATTACAAATATACAAAGCACTAATCTTATCCAAGCTCGAATACAATTCTTTTCTGTTCATAAAAGCTAAGTCATCAGCACTTAAAATGATAGACGTTGTACACAACACGGGCTTAAGATTATTCACCGGAGCTTTTCGCTCCAGTCCAATTCCCAGCGTCCTCAACATAGCCGGAATCGCGCCACTAGATATCAGGAGGGTACACAACACCATGTTACTTGCAATTAGACGTACCCAAAATAATCTCAAAGTATCGAAACAAATCACGGACTCCCTAGAAGATACCCATTTCCCTCACTCAGACGTTATTAAAAACGAAATCTCTCTGATGGCTCCTTGGCTATTCAACAACTATGTAAACAGGGAACTTAGCGAACTCGCAAAAAATGATACCCCACCCATAATCTTCAAACAACACCTGCATTCTATCATTTCCGATCTCTGCGACCACACAGAAATATACACCGACGGCTCCAAAACGGATAATGGAGTTGGTGCTGCAGTAGTATTTAAAGACCACGTGTCAATGCTAAGATTCCCCAACTTCTGTTCAATATACACAGCGGAGGCAACAGCAATTTCTTTCGCCCTAGACCTTATCATAACAAAACGCATATTCAAAGCAGCTATTCTAAGTGACTCGCTAAGTTCTCTAAGGAGCATCGAAAATCCCTTCACACCGAATGAAATCACCAGAAAAATTCAGAACCAACTCCATAACCTCACTAATTCCGGATACTCCATCACCTTGATATGGATCCCCAGCCACAGTCAAATCATGGGAAACGAGAGTGCCGATGAAAATGCTCGCCAAGCAATAACATCTCCTGACGCTATAAAACTCAATGGCTTTACTCTACACGGTGCCAAATCTCTATCTAAAACAATCACAAGCAACATATGGCTTCGGGCTTGGAGACTAGGTTCTACAAAACTGAACGAAATCAAAAACACTACCCTAGCATGGCCCTCTCCACCGAACATATCTAAGAAAACAGAAACAGCAATCAACAGAATGCGAATTGGGCACTCATCGATAACTCACCAACACCCGATGAAGAGGGAAGACCCCCCTATATGTACAAGCTGTGGCACACAGCTCACAATCAAACATATCATCACATAATGCCGCCAATTTGATAGAGAAAAACAGGAAGCAGGAGTACCACCCATTCTCGCCGAAGCCCTCCAGCCAGCCAACATCCAAAACACGATAACATTTATAACCAAATCTAATTTAATCAACCTTTTGTAAATAATTTTTATATTAATATTAAACAATTACCTTTCATTGTAAACCCATAAATTGTAGTAGCCAATGGCCCTAGATGCCAAGGCTTTTATTAAATTAAAAAAAAAATAAAAAATATACAAAATGTATACGAGCTACGTATGGGCTAAGATACACAGTAGTACAGTACACACTAATAATAATTTACTACACACACAAAGACGAACAGTGACCTCAAGAAACAAAAGAATTGCTTTAAAAAAATGACACGTTTACAGGGGCCTTAACGTTACATTTAATGTGCAAAATGGGTAATATACTAATATGTACTCACATTACTCGGATAGTGTGAACAAACTATATCGACTTTTGTATGCATTACTCGTGATTCTGTTAATAACATTAACAAAAGGAAATCGTTAATCATTTATTGAGATTAAATAATAATATTAATTATTATTGAATTCATTAATAATTGTTAGTGATTTAGTATAGTGTATACCATAACTGTCGACTGTAAATTATATTATAATAGGTCCACATCCACTCACAGTGATAACACACATCTACAGCGTAGAGAAAAATACATTTTTAAAAAGTATTCAAGTACAAAAATGTACTTGCCACACAAACTTGTATCGAAAATTATAAGAAATAGCCTTGTATAGGATCTAAAAGTATAAAAGTCGAAGTAGTCTCACATCATCTTAGAACGACATTGGAATAATAATAATAATAATAATAATAATATTATATAATATACATTTTACCTACACAACGTTTTATCAGTTTTGTTATGTTGGATAGTATTAAATAGATACAAGCGTATCTTATTTCATGAAATAACCTTAGACTATTATGTACTTAAACACTTATACATATTGTACATTATACATCTTCATAAAACCTAAACGAATTAAATTCGATTTATTTGATAAATTTGGCACATTTTTCGAATCGATCGAACAAAGTAGAGAGGCTGCGTGAAGTTTCCCTTCGTTGCGGTTTTGGCGTATAATATTTAATTTACTTTTATTTGCAAATTCCAAAAATCGATTTGCAATTAATTTTCAAAATATTGGCATGTTTTTTGAATTGATCAGACAAATGTTTGGTATGTATTGATTTTACAATGATGTGTGTGTTTTTTTTTACGCAAAGCCAAATTAATGAAATATTACATGGTGAATGAAATATTTCAAGAAAATAAATTTCAAGATATTATAAAACCCTAGGTATGCCCAATGGTACAATTAATTATATTGTTCTATCGTATTTTAATCCTATTACTATTAATAACTGATGGGTAATAATATTATACTATTAAAATTCCGTATTGTCTTATAGGTCCTTTTACATGCGTAATTAACAACAGGCCTGCTGTGGTTTTAGGAAGACTCTCGTACTCCGTGTTTTTGGTGAACATCACTGTCATCATGATGTCTCAAAGTTCAATTAGATCGCCATTTTACCTATCGAGCAAGTCCGTGGTAAGACGTCAAGACGAACATTTTGTGTCAGGACATATTTTAAAGTTTAAACCAACCGAAAAGTTAAAAACAGTCAAATAATAATTGTTAATATCCATATTTTGTTCCTCGCGATTGGATAACGAATTAACGAATTGTGTATATGGCATGGAACTTATACTTTGTGCTTCGTGCGTGTTTTCAGACCGATGCTTGGATATTCGATTTATTTAAGTGTTATCTGATGGCCTTTGCGTTATACTTGGTAGTTGAAGCCCCTTTCAATAAAATTATTAAACGTTGGATTGGACAAAGGTAACTATATTTATTTTTTTATGCATAAAAAAATTCGTTAAAAAAGTTTGAAATGTTGAATATTATACTTTTCAATAAATCGAATCAACTAAAATGGTTGATTTTGAAAATGGAGAGATTTAACAATATTATTCTACTACTTTTACTATACTTAAAAAGTATAATACATTTTTCTTTTTCTTAGATGTCTTAAAAATTTAAATAAATATAAATCTACATAATAACAAATTACGAATTCATTAATAATTTAAAATATTTTAATTGTATTAAATACTTATTCATGTAAATATTTATTTATTTTCTAATGTTTCATTTTAGGTAAAGAAGAAAAACTATACATATATTAAAAAGCTTATAAGTGGTTATCGAGTCATCGAAAAAAAAAATTTGATTAATTATAACAACTGCAGTCGAGTCTTATTTAAAAATAATATAACAAGGTTAAACACTGCATGTTTAAAAAACGCTATACCTATTTATGATTTTTCCAACTGGTTGAACTTAGTCAATAATTATTAATTTACTTAAAAATGTGATTTTTTGTACTTTTTATTGTACATCAAAATATATAAATATGTTTATTTCTGGTATACTATTATTTTACTTATTTTAATATGTCAACAGCGGTATTGTATTACCTAGAATTTATTTAGTCAACCCATATTATTATTGGCTACTTGCGTTTATTGATAAAAAAATTTATTTTGAAGGCAACACTTATTATACAGGGTGTGACAATAACTTTTTTTCTATTCAATATTTTTAAGTTTTTTTTTTTTGTAATAATTTGTAGAGCTCTGCGCTATAATTTGTATATCTTATATTTTATTTTATTTTTTTACAACAAAAATAAATAATTTAAATTTTGTATTTAATATTTTTCTAATAATCCAAGATAGCTATTTCATAAATAAGTATTTAAAAACCATTTTGGCGTTTAAAACTTTTAATTTGGTTAAGTCGTTAATTTTTAAACAATTTTCAAAGTGTGTTAAAATTCAAAATTATTTCTTGCTAATCACTGTTACTGCTGTAAAAGTTATTGCATTAGTCAAATAGACCTGGGACACCCTCACCCTGCAGGGGCGTCATTTCACATTTTTTCATGGGACGCAAAACCAATATTGAAAATCTAAAATAATACCAGTCGCTCGAGTCATCCAATGAATTTTTTTCAACACACTTATTGTAAATGTAGATAATTTTATAGAAATTATAAAAAAACAAATAATAATAATTCTGTTAACAAAAATGTTTTTTAGTTTGTTTTAATACAATATTATATAGATCACCACAGCTATATGTATATAATGCTTCATACAAAAATGTCTATACACCAAATAATAATAATAATAACTAATTAATAAGTAATGCATATTTAAATATAATATTGCACAAGCATTGCTTAAAAAGGTGGATTAATAATTTATTGTTACATTGTTACACTGTATGTGATTTCGTTGTATTTAATAATAAATTATTTATAAAAAAAAAAAATAATAATAAATTACAATTTACAACAAAGGAAATCTTCTAGATTTTAATTTAGCGTAAAATATCTATGAGCTAACCGTGGTTTTTAACAAACAGTTCAAACTTCATTTCGATCATTCGACGTTTCGATGAACTATAAAGAACTATAATATATGAACTATAGTTGTATTGGTGATCCACAAAATATTGTGACTAATCAACAAAAAATACAAAATTATTGTTATTTGTTTTATACTATAATTTTATGAAAATATGATCTACACAAAAATTGTGGTAAAAAAAAATCATGGGATGCAATAGCATACCCTTGCATCCCACAAATGATGCCACTGACACCCTGTATATTAGGTATACATTGACTTATTGTCTAAGTTACCTACGAAAATACATAGGGATAGGTAATACCATTGATTATAGATAGTATAGATAGCCCACTGGTGAAATTTCACTCTACACTCATTAGAGTGTAATTAATTAGAGTGAAATAATTCATTATCCATTAGGATAATGAATTATTTTTTACAAGATTGCTTAAATAGATACATTCTAACCGAAACAAAGTTTCATTCTTAGTTCTTACCGATTTTAAATTCTAAAAACCAAAAAACATTAAGGTTCATTTAAGATTGCTGGAAATTCCTGATATTTTTGTACTATACAAAGAATGTCATGTGGCGATATAAAGTTCTATTTTTTAAATGAGCACTCCCATTTTTTACTGCAAATTAGTAAGCAGATAGTGATCTTTAAAAATGTTGATGTATCTTGTAGCATTTATTTAAACTTAGACATTTTTTACAAATTATTTATAATATCGATCAACAGTATAGTTACTAAATACTAACATTTTCAAATGTTTTTACCTTCGGATGCCCGGTCCCCCTTTCAATTTTTTTTTTCATTTAATTAATATGTGTAATTTTTTTTATCCTTAAAACGGAGTAGCTTGCAGGCATAGCCTGTGTATATTTTTCATTCTTTTAATCAAAGATTAATTGATTTCCTATTTAATGCTTTAAAAAGCTATATGCAATTGCGATCTCTATAAATATAACCAATTGTTACGTATTACTGCTGGGAATCCGAGGGCACATATTATCACACGCATTGACAAAGTACGACTGGTTTATTTATTATTAACGCACGACGGTGGAACACATAATAATGTTATATATACATATTATACAGGTAATCTCTGATAACATATATCGTGCACATCGATAGCGTATTATTATTGTTGTACAATATATATATTGTTATGTATGTATATTATACATAGATAACATCTTTCCCTTCTATATAATTTAGTACAATTAATTAACTTTTACAAAATGAATTATTGATTTGAATTATTTCGAACAAGAACTTTATCATTTATTTCGTACTTAGTAAAGTTAATATTTTTATTCTTTTCTACAATATTTGGTGGTTTTAATATGGACAAATGGTTTTTTGGTTTAAAATGAAATATTAATTCTGACGAACTACAACCTGTGGTTGTTGTTGGTGTGTTACGATATGATACTAAAATATTATTAATTTTTGATTGTATTCTTTTTACATCTCTCTTTACACACACACTCTTTATTAATAATTTTTTTTCCTATTTAGATATCCTATTTAATTCTTAAAAAAGGTATTAGTATTTGCGATCTCTATAAATTACTAATACCTATAGGTAAAATGTATTATTTTGTATAAATATTTGTTATTCAAAATCTGGAAATTAGACTGCAGTCTCATTATCTTTTCTATACATGTAAAAAATTTTTGGAATTTTTTTTTTTGCTTTTTAAAACGAAAATGCCTTCGGATGCCTTGTCCCCCTTTCAATTTTTTTTTCATTTAATTAACTTGTGTAATTTTTTTTCCCTTTAAATGGAGTAGCTTGCAGGCATAGTCTGTGTATTTTTTTTATTCTTTTAATCAAATATTAATTGATTTCCTGTTTAATGCTTTAAAAAGCTATATGCAATTGAGATCTCTATAAATAACCAACACCTATAGGTAAAACGTATTATTTTGTTTAAATATTTGTTATTAAAAATCTGGAAATTTGACTGCACTCTCATTATCTTTTCTATAGGTACAAGTAAAATTTTTTTTGAATTTTTTTTGTTTTTTAAAACGAAAATACCTTTAGGTGCCCGGTCCCCCTTTCAATTTTTTTTTTCATTTAATTAACTTGTGTAATTTTTTTTCCCTTTAAATGGAGTAGCTTGCAGGCATAGTCTGTGTATATTTTTGACTGTATTTTTTCTTATTGTTTTATATTATCTAATAGGTATTATATAATATTATATTTAGATCATTTTTATAAATTATAAATATTGATAAATTAATAATAGTAAGTTACTAACATTTTAAAATGTCCATAGCCCTCATATCTTTCAAACCCACTATCGTCGATCAATAATTATTCTTAGTATAGAAAGTTAAATAACTCAAAAACTATTCGTTCGATTAGTTATGTACTTATGTATGAATATAAATACCTTAGTTATCCCCACTTCAGGAAATAAATCTCATCTACCCCACCGTGTGTCAAACAATAATATTATAGCTGTGAGTCTACCGCGAAACTTCCAACATAGGACCGGGCCGGTATACGCGGTATGTCACGTCGATCTCGGCAAGGTAAACTCCTCGAGCTGCAACCGTACAGTCGACTTATCACCGCCCTGCGTCGAAGCAATTCAACTTCAGATGACGTGATTGAGGTAAACTCTGCCCACTTGCCTATTGTACCGGAGACGAGCTTTCGTTGATAAGCTTGTGCGCGTGTTACCTATTTCTCATATACGCGTTTTACAACCGCGCGAATGTGACTACTGCGTGACCAACGACGAGAGTCATAATAGATATTATTATTATCGTGCGAGTGTCACGCATTATTGCACTATTTTCAGTGCAGCTTTTCTCCGAAATTTTTTTAATACCTTATATATATTATATCTTTTTAGACCGACTGCCCTGCAGTCGTCTTATTTGTACCGTCGGGAGTTTTCGATACAATAATAGTATAGGCATTGCCGCGTATAGGTTATTGAAATTCTCGGTGCTATTAATATTTGATTTCAACACCGCGTAAATCGTTCACCGCGCGCGTACCTATCGATTTTTTCTCACCAGTCCATCAACCTCGGCTGAGGAAAACATAACATAGTGGAAAGGTGTCCAGAACAGAATAAATTAATATATTTATCGTATAGAGATCGTCTGCGATAATATGTCAGCCGCGATCGTCATGGCACTGCTCGCTCTATCGTTGGCCATCCGATCGACCGACGGGCAAGTCGAACCGATTCCCACAGTGGCTGCAGCTGTCTCCGACGGGCTGCCGGGACCGTGGATATCCGAGTTGTTTCACGAGGCACTGGCCAATTTCTCCGTCCAGAAAGTCGGCAGCTCCGATTGTCGGGCCCAATCTGACATGTACGACAGACATTTGCGGAACCTAACCAGTTGGGCGGTCAGAAGTGAGTATAATATTATTAGATAAGAGTAACCGCTTTGATTAAATATTATTCAATTACACGCTAATTTTTAAACGTAATAATATGTTCTATATTTTATGCCTCCTAGTATCTTCACGGTAAATCAATACATTTAAAGTTTTTTCAAAACTGTAATTAGTGTAGGTATACAGTGTGAAAACGGTAATATTAAGAACACTCAATATCTTTGCGAAGAGCCATGCGATTCGAATTCTGTTTTTTCGGATGTTGTTATGACATAAAAATACACATTTTTATGGTCTTTGAATTTAATATACGCATGTCAACTTTTTTTTTTAAATGGCAACCACCTGTTTTAACCACTCATTATTTTTCGCTTAATTTTTTAATTAATTTTGGTAGTTTAATAAACTTTCTAAGTCCAAAATTGACCAAGTTACAGCAATTCAAAAAACGCCATACGTTTGTGCCGCATGACGTTTGAACGATGACAAATATCGAAATGTTTAGTCATAAGATTTTAATTGTAAAATTTTAATTGCAGTCAAAAAGCTAAAAATTATGCGCATTTTTTTATATTTTTTTTTTGTTTTTTTGAATTGCTGTAATTTGTCCAAATAAATTAGGTAATTTAACCTAAATTTACCTATGCTAATCTAATACTTATCGTATTTTATCGGTCATTATAAAATTGAACATTAGATTTACTTTAAAGTAAACTTTTATCTGTATGACAATTTGATTCAAAATTAAATACAATAAAATAAATGAAATGACTGAACATTTCGATATTTTTCATCGTTCAAACATCAAGCGGCACAAAAGTATGACGTTTTTTGAATTGCTGTAACTTGGTCAATTTTGGGCTTAGAAAGTTTATTAAACTACCAAAATTAATTAAAAAATCAGGCGAAAAATAATGAGCGGTTAAAACAGGTGGTTGATATTTAAAAAAAATAAGTTGACATGCGTATGTCAAAAATGACATGCGTATAAAAAATTCAAAGACAATAAAAATGTGTATTCTTATGTCATAACAACATCCGAAAAAACAGAATTCAAATCGCACGGCTTTACGCAAAGATATTGAGTGTTCTCAATTATCGTTTACACATTGTTAGGTAAAATCACATTAATGACAAAAAAAAATATTTTTATGCAATTCAACTTTTTAAACGTCTATTTATTAAATCAGATTTTTAAACACGTTAGTTATTGGGTTTTTTTAAAGAAGGATGTTAAAATCAAGCAATAAGCGTTTACCAGTTTATGCGATATATTTGAGAATAATTATAGTATTAAGTTGGAAAAAACCTAAAACAGATCACAGCAGTGATCAACTATAATCACTTTGTAACTTGCAATGCAAACTTCTGTGTAGTCAAATTTTCAAATCTGAAATTAGTTAAGGTAATATAGTAACTCATTCATCAAAATTCCAAATAAATATTTTTTTTAAATTTTAAAATTTCACAGTTTGATACTATACTTATGGTATGAAAAAAACCTTTTAAGGGGGTGTCTGATTCTTTTATTTTTTTATTACCTTATGCCTTTATTACTTTTAAAAATTCTAGATGTTCACAATTTTTTTTTTTTTACTTTTTGTGATTTAATAAAAATAATTTGTATCTACATTTTTGGTTTAACTGTGTATGTTAATTGTTAGTTGATAGCACAATAAAATAGCTTTAAAATTTAAGAAAATGACGATAAAAAATTGAAAAGTTTCGATGATACATTTGAAAATATGCTCTAAATTCGGTTTTGTTTAAATAAAAGTTAAGTGCTTATATAACTAAAAAAATTAAAAAGTTACACCTTGGGGGGCCCCATTTTAAGGAATTTTTTCATAAGTATACTATTATATGGTGCCGGCCGGTCACTTTCGGAATAGGTACATTATGTAATTCTGAAAATTCTGTGAATTACCCACTACAATTTCACTATATGTATATTTAATTTGATGCATTTTACACGGTTGAACCAGTTTGATACGGTTTCGGTGTAAAATAATATTAGGAAGTAATAATTTTATGTTAAAATATCAATAAAAGGGAAAAAAACAATAATTTTAATATGGAATTGTTTGGTTGATAAATTTATCTCTTAATTCTTTGACCTACGTGACTTGTGTATTATTCCCATTTCATCGCTCAACTTTGCAAAAACGTGAATCGGGTCTATAAAAAAACCTAAAATTCTATAATTCTACACCGTAAATGCTCTATAAATTTAAAAAAACCGTTGCCATTAATAAATTAGATTAGTGGTTCCAGAGCCAACCTGTGACATGAATGGGTTTTTAGTCCCACATTATAATATATTGTTATACTAAAAAAATAAAAAAGTTACACCGTGGGGGGTCCCATTTTAAGGAATTTTATCATAAGTATACTATTATATGGTGCCGGCCGGTCACTTTCAGAATACATTATGTATACCCAGCGATTCACCTGTCGCATGTTCGTCCACATTTTTAATTTTAAAAATAAATAATTTTAATTCTGTTCTTTTGAATTTTGAAGTACCTATTTACTTAAGAGTTAACGACCTTATTTTCAACTATCTGGACTTTTTATATAATTTAAGATGTGTCATGCGGAGGTACAACTATTTTTTTAATGAGTTAAAACCAATCATTTTTATTGTAAATTGTTAAGTTTAAGTACGATTCAAAAATACCTGATCCGTAATTTACAAAGTATATGACTGTGATCTTTTTCAAAGATGCAATTTACCTACTCAAAAAATTGTATGGATTCATTATAAAAGAAAAAATGGGGGTGAGCATGATCAGTGAATCTTTCTGTATAATATGCTATAAAAAAATTAGTCTTTTTAATGTATAGTAAAATTTATTTTATAGATTATTTTCTTTCCAAACTTTTTTTATCCTCTTAAGACTGTATTTTTCTAAATCATACTTAAATAAGTGTTTGATTATTATTTGATAGAATATTTTTCTCACAATACGTATTTTGGGTTATTAAACGTTTTTAAAATTATTTTTCCAAATCCATGTGTGAGTCACCCTTTACAGATTGTTTTCAGGGATAAAAATTAGCCTATAACCTTTTCTCGAGGTTCTTTATTATATAGGTATCGGTGAAAACCGAATAAAATTCGATGTAGTGTTTGATTATTGATAATTTGATATCTACACACAAACATTTCTTATATTATTTAATAGTAGGATAGAATAAGATAAATATGTTCAAGATCCTGTCAATATGGTAATTAAAAAAAAATAATATAGTACAAAATAATATAATACTAACACTAACACGTAAACACATATTATTTAATATTAAAATTGAAAAATTAATGTATACATGTCTGAAGTTGATTTTAATTAATTCTTTTTGCACGTTATTTTAATAATGAAACGGTATCGGTTGTATTGAATTTTAAATAAATCTCGACAAATAATAATACTATCATGGCCGTATGTAACTATATTAATGTATGATGTTTTGTGTAGCTAAATTGTATAATTTCTCATGATACAGAAATGTTTTTTTATAATTAATTTTCGTGCATCCATAACATATTAAATCATTTGTGTGAAACACCAATAATTCATCGAATTTATATTTCTTAATATCCTAAATTTATAACTTTGTATTAAAAAAAGCCCTTGTCGTTTTATACCACTTCCATCAATCCATCCTATAGCTATATGCACGTTGAAGTGATTTTCGGTGTGTTGTTAGTAAGGTACGTGTAAGAACAATCCGCACAGGTGTAAGGTCATAATACTATATTAATTATTAATATCATCATAGGTACAGCTAGTGTAGAGCGACGTTTCCGGGAAGTTTTAATTATTTTAGCCTCTCTTCATTTTTTTTTTAAAGTTTTATCGAGTCTTTTATGTCTTATATTATACGCAGTGCCGGATCTAGGATATTTTTTACCCGGGGCAAAGTATAAAATTAGCGCCTTCCCCCTTTGTTATGCCCACAATTATACTTATGTACCAGTTAAACTCTAAAAAAAAAAAAACCGAAGAGAATAAAAGAAAAAAATATTTACTAGATTAGAAAAAATATGTATTAAATAAAAAACTTTAAATACGAATTATTACAAACTAGTACATGAAAATAATCATTATACAATGCCTAATCAAATAAATTATCATTAAATTTTGATTTTTCTTGCTTTTCTGGCGGCAAAATCGTTGGCAATTTGATTTTCGATTGAAATAATTGAACGTTGGTTGAGTCTGTCTTGATTTGTTGAAGATCTAAGAGGCGATCTAATCTATGAGGCCGCGCGCAGAAAATATATTTAGTAGACAAATAATTTAAATTACGTTTTTGAGTTTTTCCCATTGTTGTTATAACCAAAAAGTCAAATGAAAATAGAAATTGTAATTTGTATAATACTTTTATTATAAAATGAATAAAAACTATTAATATATACACACAATTTATTTTGTAATTTGGCGCCCCCGACCAAAACTCCCCCCCCCCCTAGATCCGGCCCTGATTATTCGTGTGTCTGGTTGTACCATTATTTTTCAGTGGCAGAATCCTGGGACCGATATCCGACTGGCATATTAGCGGGCAACCAATATCACATGGGAATTTACGACGAATGCGTGGACGTGCGTCATCCAGTGATAGGACAGTATTGCCTGTCCGAAATAAAACTGATCCCGCCGACGGGCAGAGATTACAGTTTCAACCGAACGAGGGATCTGGACGATTTCGGGAACAAAGATGCGTGGAAAACAGTACTCGGAGTATGTGTATATATGTATAATCAATATTTATTATGTTATATTAATTAATATTACAGGTTTATAAAGGTGTACCAATATAAAATCTTTAAAATCTGTAAAAATAGATGTTTGTTTTTCAGCTAGAGACTTAAAAACTACGGAACCGTTTTCAATAAAAGTTATTTAAAAAAAAATTGTTTGTTTATTTATGTAGGGTTCCCATTGCTTACATATTATTGGTATTACTATTATTAGGTAACTATATATGATAAGAAAAATTATTGTATTTACATTTATTTACAGATATGTTTATAAAATAAGCAAATCTTTGGCACATGCAACGATACGAATTTCCCCCCTTTATTTCACACTTAATTTGAAACTCATAAATATTTTAAAATATTGTTTGCATGTATTTAAAATTAATTGATAATAATATTATTAACAAGAAATTTAAAAATCAATGACTGTTGATTTGTATTTTTACACATTTTATAAAATAAAATTCTCCTTTCAATTTTTATTTGATGGTTCTTCGAGGAATTTTGGTTTTGTAGTTTTGTGTGATTGACACTCTAGAACGTTTTAGAGCACTATCCATTTACTCATTTTTTTTCAATAAATAATTTTTTTATATAATATCATAATATTTCCATAATAGCGCATATAATTTAACAGTTTATTTGAAATAAAAAAAAAATTGTGAGTAAAGCACATTTAAAATTAAGTATAACAATTGTATTAAAAATAAATTACAAAATGTAAAAAATTACAAAATTAATACATTTAAAATAATTATCCTAACCTTGCTAATCCTCTAAAAAATAAATATAATTCTATTTTTACCGTAATTAGACACCAACTTTAGAAGTCTTTATCAGATTTAAATGTATATGAAAACTAGCCGTTTTTTAAACTAGTTATTAAAAATCAATGTCGATAAATTATTAGTTATAGGACAGGTACTATTTTCCTAATATAACTGAAATGTACGCTCATTAGCCGCATGGCCGTCTATAAATTTATCGATTTTTCAGTGGGGCGATTATCCAAACCAAGTGCAGCGAAACAGTTTGCATTTAGGAATATGCATTCCGGATTCTTGTTCAGCATTAGACCTGCAAATGTCGTTGCAAACAAAACTGGACTCGGTATTTGCACCAGAGAAGTTCAAAGCTATCGTCAAAGTGGACCCGATAATGTGCACGGTCAAAGGAGACATGTATCCCAACAATGCCGCGTACTACGTGACCAGGTCATTCATCAGTATTAAAATAATAACATAATATTTTACTTAAGTTAATTATTTATGCCATTTATCGTGTATCCGATTTCTATATTATAATTCACATCATTGATAATAGCAATTTGAATTTCTAGTCTACAGATTTTCCCCTTCAAATATTATGTTGGATAATATAGCTGATGTTGATGATAATTTTAACGAATGTGTATATGCCAGCGATGGGTATACTATAATATTAATCAAAACAATAAAACCGTGCTGTAATGGGGGGAAATAAATTCAATAATGAAAGCGCCTGAAAGTTTGTCGGGTAAGCAAACCATAGTTTATATTCGGTTGCTTCTGATCTGCGACCGTGTAGGCAACCAGACCTGCGCGACGACGACCTAATAATAAGCCAAGCAACCGAAAACGAAGTCTAACGAGGATACAAACAACGAGTAGCGCTAAGAGAGTACAAAGGAAAATATTTAACAAACGAGAAAAAGTACGATGAAAGTTTAAATTATCCGATGACGGGGAGGGGGGTGGTGGTCTCTGTGATTAGGTTCGGTCTAGTGCAATGATCAAGTAACGCGCATAAAATCCTTATAAAGTTATAACTACACTCTTAAACACGAGAGAACGAGAGAACGAGACAAACTTGTATAAAACGGAAGTCCTGTGATAGTGAAACAGCTGTAGGCAGAGCTGGTGGAGAGTGACGACGAACTGTATGACAGGGCTCTCGGACAAAAGTCGCTGGTGAACACTTTGCACCGGTTTTGTCAAAATAGTCAAAATAATATATCGAGCGACAATTATTATTGACGAATGCTCGTATATTTATATTGTATATCTTATACAACACTTATTATTACTGCTCTGTCAAATTGTGAAAAGCATTACCTATCATAATCATACCTCACTAAAATGTGAGTGTTGGAAAAATGGGTCTTTCTTATATTTTTTTTTAACTTTTCCACTTGTTAAAAAAATTATTCAATAATATATTGATTGTTATTAGTAATAGTAATTTACCTCAAAAATCGTTGTGGGTAATATTGTCTTTTTGCTAAATCAATTATTAAATTATTTTATACCTTTGTTTTTTTAAAACAAATAGAATACGATTTAGGCGAATAATAATAATAATAATAATAACAGTTTGATAAATTTGATATTTAAAATAATTACTGACTAAGGTTAAATTAAAATTCACAGTGGCAATATTATTATAATACCTATGTAGGGAAAAGGGCTGGTTGACGGCATACGATTTTGTCGTTGTCGCAACAATATAATAATAATAATAATCATTGCCCGTTGTATCTGGTCTAGTATATGATAATAATATGTTTCGTATAAAAATTTCCGAATAAACGTCACAGTTAGAACAAGCAAAGCTAAATAAATAAACCATTAATTGGTCCACGATGCAAAGAAACATAGGTCAACAACTTGATTTACATACCTACTGCAGAATGCCAAAATATGAACAAAGCTGTTGAAATTGTATCCAACAGCCTTGAAATATTTAGTAAAATATAATAGATATAAAATATGATTTTTAAACAAATCGCTTCTAAAATTAAATAACTGACAAATTCACACAAATATAATATAAATCCATCTCTTCATTAGGTGTCATCGGTGCCTAAGTGCCACCATTGTCCCCTCCCGCGAGTACCAATACGTACGTTACCTCAGCACGATGACAAACGATTTTCACAATTTTCTATGTGCATAATATATTGAGTATGCATTTTGTATGACTATTTTCCAAATTCATAACCTAACTTAACTTTGGCGGTGCTTCAGGAGATACGTTTCCCCAGCAACCCACCCTACGAGAACCGATGGCTGTTTTTTCGGTCCCACCATTTAGTGTCTACGTAATTTATATGCATTTGTATACCCATTTTTGAAATATGTAAGACCTCCTATCCAAGTACAAGAAACGATTTAAACATTCGGGCATTATCCCAAAACCCCATAAACTGTATGCTTGTTTACAAATACAAGCGTTCACGAGTAATATTATATTAAAACTGTTTGTTGTTATACTTTTTCAGCATTTTGCTTTCACTGATTGTTTTGATTTGTTGCTGCACAACGTTTTATCATTTTGTAGGACTATCATATCGTAGAAATTCAATAGAAACCACCAGTAAGTAATAATCATTTAATAGCAATTGGTATTATTGTTTTTTTTATTTAGTAAATTTATTTTATTTTATCAACAGACAAAGATTTCAATTCATTTTGCAAAATATTTTCATTTATTGATTCAAGTAAAGCATTGTTAAAATTCGATAAGGACAACGAATTAAATAATACACTTTACGGTTTTAAATTTCTAACAATGATGTTCGTTTTGTTGGGTCACCGATTATTTTATTTACTAGGAAATCCTATGAATAACCCTAAATTCATGGAAAGTGTAAGTCATGAAAGTAATTATGAAACAATTTATTAATAAATTACTATGTCAGAGCTAAGATAGTATTGCGTGGTGTCTTAATAAATTCGAAAGCAACGAGTTCTCGTTAAAGTTACCCACCTTGTCAGTATAGGTTCCGATGGCGGTGCTAAGGTAAAAACTTTATTTTTAGAGATCCGTATACTATAGAAAGTTTTTCAAAATACTTTTTTTACATTAACAAATTATTTTAGCTAGGTACTTTGGAAAGTTCAACACTTATTGCCATCTTATGCAAACAATGTGTAATATTACAATGAGGGTCATTTTTTTTATCAAATGTCCGGTTATCATTATACACGTCATGTATTATTATGTATATAATGGTGTAGCATCACTTAAAATTTAAAACATTGTTATATTCAACACAGTTATGTTAAAGAATTCTCCTTCGTTGAATAATTAATTTATAAATAGAAAACTTGGTATCATCCAACTATCTTGTCTTCAGCAAAAATATTTACACGGGTTCATCTAATTCAATTGTAGGTACCTATAATAGGTACCAGCTTATAACATTTTAAACGTACTTTTACCCAGATTTTTTTTTATCATCTACTTACGCTTTAATATTATATTATTTTAAAAGTTGTTTTAATGTAAACATTAACTACATAATATAAAATGTAACGACATTTTCTCAATGCGAATTAATCTAGTATATCTGTCACCAAAATCGTTTAAATTAATTTACAAAATAAACGATGTTAAATAAAATATATCATATTTTAATGACAAATGGTAAGCTTATTTGGTATTGTGTGTTACGTATTTTACAATTGTTAATAAATCACTTCAACAATATTACAGATATATCTCAACGGACCTTATATTATATTGACTAGTACAAACGTGGTCGACACGTTTTTTTACATAAGCGGTTTCCTCATGCATATGACTATTTATAAGCCATTTCTAAAAGCAAAAGCCGGATCGGTTTTGAAAAAAATCTCATCGCCGATTATCCACCGAGTGATCAGGTAATAAGTTACTATGACGTTTATAAATAGTCTCAAAATGCCATGTGCGAGTTTTAAAGTCAAACAACTACTAATTATCACTTTCTAATGAAGCTTTTTTGGTGTAGTATAATGGTAACCGTTCTCTGTACTCCACAGATCACCCTATACCAGGTTAAAAAAAGTTAATGAGGTTATCATAATATAGGTATATAATATTATAATATGAATACAAAGGTGATTTTTTTTAATTTATACATACGATCTCCAGTAAAAATCATTGATACAACGATTTCATGCATGTAGCTTTATTAATTTAGTCAAATTTTATTTTTTTAATCAATTGGGAAAAAAAGGAACTAAGATAATAATTAAAATATAATGTGTGTAAAAAAAAATTGTAATTTAAAAAAATGTATGTGTTTTTGATTATTATTATTATTATTATTATTATTATTATTTTTTATTGAATTTAAGCCCGGCAACTATGGCCATTAGCTGTTTGTAGGTGTTTTTGGTAAGTGGTATTATTGTGGGGTGGGGAACGGTAGGTTAGAACTTAGAACACGTTTTGTATGTGTGGCAAGGATATGTCACTAGATGAGCGTGCGACCGCACCACACCGATTATTTTTATTGTATGGAATACGCATCATACCCTCACGTAGATAAAAATAATTTTACTCATCCAAACAGACTATTAATTTGTATTGCGTTCCAAAACTTATAATTATAGGACAGGTACCTACTTACTATAAACATTGCCAATTCAATGAGTTAGTAAAATAGGCAGCCGCCTAGGGCAGCACTAGTTTTGGGGCGGCGACTTTTATGTACCCCCTCCCCAAAAAACGAACTATTGAATAGGGGTAGCGTAAATTAGATCTGCCTAGGGTGGCAAAAAACCTAAGGCCAGCCCTGACTATGAATGCTAAATAATTGACATATTGTAATATAATATTTTTGAATCGTCATGTAGAATGTTACCGGCGTATTGCGCAATGATGGCGATCACGGCGCACATTGTACCCCATCTGGGAGACGGACCACTGTGGCCACAGAAAATATGGGGCGAAGCCGAAATTTGCAAAAACTATTGGTGGACCAATTTGTTATTTATAAGCAATTTTGTCGACATCAAATACGAAGTGAGACGTGACTATAAATTTTATATTAATCGATTGTATCATAGTATTACATATTAAAACCATCGTATATTTTATTATTATAAAACATAATTATTTATACCTGTAGATAAAATCGGCCAAATATTAACGCGAAAAATTGTATTCGTTATATCTTTGATTTCTAATTGCCAAGCTTGAATTTAATATTACAGTGCCTCATAATAAGCTGGTACGTGTCATGTGATATTCAGTTTTTCGTGATTGGAGTCATAATCGTTTACGTTTACGCGAAGAACGCCAAATACGGGATTGGATTACTCGGCACTGTAATGTGTCTGTGTGTATCTGTGCCGTTTCTAGTGACAATTTTGTCAAAAACGGATGGAATAGACAAAATGCAATTTCCGTAAGTCAAAATAATTAAGTTAAAGAAAAAATTGTTAGAAAATTGCTAGACCATGGCCTGACTTAAAAATATTATGGTTTGGCGCCACTTTGGCCGTCGTTGTAGAAAAATAACTATTTTTATGTTCATTTGACAATATACAAAATAATAAACAAAGTATACAATATAATATTTTAAATGTATCGGAAATTTTATGTACAAAAATTGTGTTACAATAGTTAGATGACACTAAATTTATTAATATAATTTTTTTCGTCAAATTTCTGTTAATCTTGTAAGCCTATATTTTAATCATTCTTGAAAATAATATTGTCAAAAAGAAAAATATTTTTTAGACATTCATATGCGTTAGGATACTAAAATCTAATCTAGACATTCTGATATATTTTTATTATCAGAATTATATTTATAGTAATTATGGATAGGTGGTAGGCAATAACTAACTTATTAAATACTATACTTATTTCAGATATTTAGAAAATTTAAGAACGTTCATATCGTTAAATAAGTCGTATAGAATGAGTTACATGCGAGCCACGCCTTTTTTCTTCGGTTTAGCCATGAGCTTTATCGTGGAAAAGTTTAAGGATAACAAATTTAAATTTTCACTAGTAAGACCCATCATACTTTACAAGCTCACATTATATTTATTGATTTAAAATTTATTTAATTTCGTGTAAGATGACAGTCTACGCCTCAACATTCGTTGTTTACACGATTTGTGTCTGTGCTCAACTTTACGGTGCCAAATTTTACAATCGACAGTTACCTTATAATCCGTTGGAACATGCTTTGTACTCAGTCTTCAGTCATTGTACGTGGACGATACCAAACATGTGGATTGGCATTTGCTTGTTCACTTCTGGATATGGTAATATACGTTTTATTGAATAAATAGTGTTTAGGTAGTTTTATGACTCATATTTTAATAATATTACGGCCGAGAAACTTTGGGACAAAACCAGATTTTGGTTTTTACTTAGCTGCGTGTTATTACCATACGACACATATTATAATCGCTAATATATTTTTCTCCACAAAATACTCAAAAAAAAAAAAAATGTTAATAGTTTGGAAATTGTTTGTTTCAATTGAGCTCGCCTTATAAAAGTATATTTTAATATATATAATATCTTGTATATATAATTCTAATGTACGTGTGTATGTCACCGAATTCCTCCTAAACGGCTAGACCGATTTGAATGAAATTTTTTGTATGCCTTTGGGTGACGCCCTGGATGGTTTATATTGACTATGGGGTGAAATGATGTGGTAAGGGGAGGTGCTCTCACAGGGACTTCGAGATTTACGATGGAAATATTTGTTTATAAATGGTTGCTATTGGTAACCATGGTTGCTATGTATTTGTTTATTTGTATAAATAGGTAACCACGACCATTTAAATAAATTATATTTCCATAGATTGCTATGACTAACTACGGAAAGAGTACAAAGAATACATATCAATCTTAATATGCCCTAAAATTTTTATCGAAATCGGTTCGGTGGATCTTGAGCTATATAAAATACTTAAAATACTTAAACTATTTTATTAAGATTTGTTGTTATTGAATAGGAAAGAATGTATTGAAATTTAATCCGAAACTATGTGACAAATTTGGTATAGACGTTTACTAGCACTGGGAAGGATATAGGCTACTTTTTAATACTAAAAAAGGCTGTAAGGGGTTGAAATAGGGATTGGTACGTATTTTTCCCTCAACGTAACACCATTATTAATTTTTTTAATGGGCAACGAAGTGCACTTGATCACGCATACCACGATGCGTGTCACGAATTACATTTGCTGGAAGATGACAACCATTGGGATATTACACTTGCAGATGCAGCATTGAGTGCCTCTCCTCATCAAATTCGCCAATTATTCACCATATTATTGACGACATGTTTTCCATCGCAAGCGTCTGTTCTCTGGGACAAATATAAAGATTCCATGAGCGACGACATCCTGCATCGCATTCGGATCGCTGATCAAGATCCCAATATCAATTTTACGCCGGAAATATATAACGAGGCGCTAATAAAGATTGAAGATATTTGCATTCTGATTTCGAATATGCCACTCATTCATTTTAGTATGCTCTCACCTAACCGCTCAGCAACAGACATCATTAACAGCGAGATTCAGCGCGAACAACAGTTCGATACAGTTTCTTTAACTACTTTCGTTGAAAATAATGAGCAACTACTCACTGATGAACAAAAGAATGTATATGATCGAATTAATTTGTTAATTGCAGCAGAGCAAGGTGGATTCTTTTTTTGGACTCACCAGGTGGCACTGGAAAAACGTTTCTCATTTCACTAAAAATTGCGCGCATTCGATCACAAAATCATATCGCGGTAGCAATATTGCTTCATCAGGTATTGCAGCCACTTTGCTTGATGGCGGACGGACTGCACATTCAGCACTCAAGTTTCCGTTGAACCTTTACACAAATCTAGATGCAGTTTGCAACATAAAAAAATATTCCGGTATGGCTAAAGTTTTGCAAAAATGCAAAATTATTATCTGGGATGAATGCACTATGGCCCACAAGCATTCACTTGAAGCTCTCGATAGAATGATGAAAGATCTAAATAATAACACCCGGCTTTTCGGTGGTGCTTTACTGCTGCTGTCTGGTGATTTTAGACAGACATTGCCGGTCATTCCACGCGCTACATATGCGGATGAAATTAACACATGTATAAAACAATATTATCTATGCCGAAATGTCAGTACATTACGTCTCAACACAAATATACGTGTTCAACTGCAAAACGATCCATTGGCACCATCATTCTCCGAGCAATTGCTCAACATTGGAAACGGAACAATACCATTTCATGGAGACACACAATGCATTAAATTGCCAGATAATTTCTGCACCATGGTAACTACGAAAGATGCTTTGATTGCAAGCATATTTCCAGATTTACAAGCAAATTACATTAATCATGCGTGGCTTCGGGAACGAGCTATTTTAGCCGCAAAAAATATCGATGTTGACTCTATTAACTTCAAAATACAACAGTCATTGCCTGGCAATAAGGTATTGTTCAAATCGATCGACACTGTTACCGATCCTGATGAAGTAGTCAACTATCCTGTTGAATTTTTGAATTCGCTGGATTTACCAGGAATGCTGCCACCACATAACTTGCGATTAAAAATTGGCTCACCTATCATTTTGCTTCGGAATTTAAATGCAACTAAGCTATGCAACGGTACAAAATTAGTCATAAAAAAATTTATGGGCAATGTTCTTGAAGCCACAATTTTTAACGGCAAATTTGAAGGTGAAGTTGTTCTCCTGCCACGAATCCCAATGACCACTTCAGACTCACCCATTCCATTCAGATGACTGCAATTCCCAATTCGCTTGGCATTTGTCAAGACTTTTAGTAAGTCACAAGGTCAAACAATGTCGATTTGTGGGTTGGATCTAGAAAATCCGGTCTTTTCACATGGCCAATTACATGTGGCGTGTTCTCGCGTTGGAAAACCGTCAAGTTTATTCATTTATACTCCTCAGGAATTGACTAAAAATATTGTTCATCAACTCGCATTAAGATAAAATTAAACAAACATTTATTATATTATTTGTCTTTCATTTCATACTTTGTTGTATATCCTAATCGTTTGAATATCATGCAGGACAACGTCTGTCGGGTCCGCTAGTATATATATATATATAATTACCTACATTAAAAAACCTTCACGATCTCTAAAAAATACATTTTATACAATTTTGTATAGTATAATGTTATGACAGCCTCAAGTTTAACATCGCCTATGGGCTATATGGGCTATACTAACTCGGGGCTACCTTGTAAATAAAATAAAGTTTATGAAAGACTTTTAGTAAATATTAGTAACTTTGTATCATATATAAATAGGTATAAATCTTATATGCGTATATATATCATCATAAATCCCTAAATAATTTAATTCCAAATGCATTCCATGCTTACACATTACTATCATATAATAACCATTATCGTCATAGGTAGTTATTAAAAAGAAAATGGCAAATTATATCCTATATTTTATTTTTATTTTTACCAATATAATTTGGGACGTTGTTTGCATGTTCAAAATGTATGAATGCTCATTATAAAATAAAAATTAATATAGATTGAAGGGAGTGTGGTAGGCATACCCCCCCCCCCTTTTTAGACTTAAGTTAAAAAAGAGGTAAGTACCTTATTTTTTTACATACATTTACTGAAAATAATATAGTTCAGACCCACTTAAAGGATGTGTTCAATTTGAATTCAATGTTAAATCATCAGAAATGGACAAATCGTCATCGCCACTTCATCTAATTGTCGTAGATCAATAAATCAATATAGTATACCGCGATGATAATTAGCGGAGCGTAATAAACTTATTTAGAGGGGCTGAAGCCCCAGTTCTATTTTTTTTTCATAAGTACCTATTTATATTATATTTAAATAATTAATAAAAGTTAACTTAGGTACCCGTATATTAAAACAATACGAATTTACTATAGAAAGTGTCTTCAGACACTAAAAAAAAAAAAAAAACCATTGTTCATTACACATCGCTCTACTCAGAAATCTAAAATAAAATCAAGCGACTTATTTTTTTTTCAGGTTCCCTTACAACCTTAGTTAACAACAGATTTGTTGTGACTTTGGGGAAATTATCATACTCCGTTTTTTTGGTGAACGTCACTGTCATGATGATGTCTCAAAGTTCGCAGAGATTGCCCGTTTACCTTTCAACAAAATCCGTGGTAAGATGACATTTTTGTATTTTTCCGTTTAAATTGAATCTCTATGGCTCGTGATTGAACAACGGAAAACGGACCACTGAATTCTCGTAATAATTTGATGTCATGAAACTCGGTCGTTTTCAGATGGACACTTGGATATATGATACATTTAAGAGTTATGTGATGGGCTTAGCGTTACACTTGGTTGTCGAAGCACCGTTCGCTAAATTGGTTCAATCGTGGATTTGACTGCAGGGTAAATATTATTGTTTTATTTTGTTTAAATAAATCATTTTGTGGCTAGTATAAGAACATTTTGAAGTTTTGAATTCTTTGAAAACAATCAAATAGATAAAAATGGTTGATTTAACAATGGACCATTATTTGTTAAAAATATTTATTTGCTTGAACAAAAGTGACCGTCCCTGGGTAAGTTAAAAATACTACGAAACGAATTATGTATATGTGTATTGTATACATATTATTAAACCGTTAATATATGAGATTTTATTGATAAATGATTTGGTTTATGGTATTTATTTTTAGATACCTAAAGAAGTTTATTTCAAAGAATTTAAAAAATCCAGTGGAACACACTGCATTCCAGAAGAAAACTCTGACCAATAATATAGAAAACTAAAAAAAAATGTTAAATGCAAATTCTAAATGTTTTTCTTTTTATAATTTTTATAATTGTTGTGATATTTTATAATTTAATTTAATTAAGTAGGTAACAAAATCAGTTGTAAATATTTAATATTTATAAGTGTGGTAGATGTAAATTAATTAATTGATTAAAAAAAAAATCTATACAAAATCACAAATTTTCTACTTTTTTATTGTAAACAGTTGTATTTAAATTATCTACTACTTTGATTAATTCCAATATTTAGGTATTTTTAAAATATTTTTATTTAATATTTTATTGTATTAGTATAATGCATCTGAAGTTACTTACATATGATATTATGATTGGTGTTAGATATTTATTACTACCTACTAAATTCAAGTAAGAATATTATAAGTGCCATTTTTAAATTTTACTGTGTGTTTAAATCTGGGGTTATTGTCCTACATGTTATGATTTTAACTTATTTTTGCATTACTTCAAAACGAATATTTTGATTTATTTGACCTGGGTTTTTTAATTAAAGGGTATTTATTTATTGTTGTTTGACTGATACTGTTTTAAAACATATGCTAATTTCTTTCATACAAAATGGACAGCAATTTAAACACGATAAAAATGTTTTATTAATAATTGTTAAAATGCATACTTACCTAGGTACTTAATTTCATTATATAAAAATAATTGTTATATCATGCTTAATTTAAAGTACCTATAAATATTTATTTTATTTTATTGCTACACCATTTAAGTTTAAGTTTTAGATGCTCTAGAAGTTTTAGAAATATTTCCAAACGGTTACACCTGCACATTTATTTTGTAGTCATAAATCATAATAGACAGTAGAGTCGATCAAGTTCACTTTTACACGTCTTATATTGTTTATTTAAAAATAAAAATTAACCTATTTAATGCTAATAATCATAGAAATATGACTTATATAGTTATATGATTATTTTACGTATTTATTTATTTATTTATTTCAGCCAAATCAATTACAGTTAAGGCCCCCGGTGCCGGCTATTTATTAAGGAGCAAATTATTGGCAACCTTAATCACATATTGTTTCGGCATCGCACGAACTTGTCAATGTGTTGGATCGTAAATGGTTATTAGTGTGAGAGGACCCTCTACTACCCGCATATGAAAGACGCGAACGCACTCGCAGTCACATGTCATAGAATTAACAAAAGACGAATAATTATTAGTTGCCCACTGACGTAAATGACTTTACGGGAATATGAATGACTCATTGTCGATTGAATATTTTCCGATAATTTTTTTTTTAATTGATACACAACAATATTCTACAGGCCGCATCAAGCTCAGATTTTTTACTTTATTTTAAATAATGATAAAAAAAAATTTGTAAAAAAAGCTTAAAATTGTCTTTTTTTTAAAGACTTTTTTAAAAGTTTGAGATTAAAATATTATAAAGCTAAGATCGATGCGGCCTGTAGAATATTTCCCTCTATTAGTTAAAAAAAAAATTATTAAATTTAGTTGATTCTACAGCACAGGATCCCTATTCCCGTAGAGCGTATTTTTGTGTACAAAATCGCATTGGCACCGGGCGCCTTAAATAGTTATAATAAATTACATTAATGATGGCTGATATACGAATACCAACTGAGGTTTAAGCTCGTATCTGGTATACGGAGTTCATGGATTACATAATTCGTTTATAGTAAAATACTTATCAATTTAAGAAAAAAAGGAAAAAATACTTATACAATTAAAGAATACTTATTAAATTACATAAATAAAGTACTACTTACCTTATTAAATATAAATATAATAAGGTAAATAAATATTCTAGTACAAAATTAAATCAGAGTTAGATATTATATTTATAGTAATATAACATTTTATTTCAGACACATTCGTTCATACTTTCATAGTATACATTATACAATACTATGTATTCATTGCATTAGTTAAATATATTGACTTTTTATAATTTTATCAATACACACATTCTCATGAAGATCATCAACTATTTTATTGATTGACTTTTTTATTTTATTTTTATTAATTATATCATTGGCGTTATTAGATTTACTTTCACTTAAACTCATCATTAGACTCTTTACTTCATTATTTAAATTGTTGAAAATAGTTTTCGCCATGTTTTCGGGAGAGTTCATAGAACTTGTAAGTAATGTATATTTATGTATTGTTATGCATGTACATATATTATACTTACGAGTTAGGTACTGTCAAATTTAAAAACTAAATATTGCAAAAATATAGTCGATTAAAAATGTTGAGTTGTGAATATAAGATCTTCAATGTGGTTCTATTATATTACCTCATTTTATCCGAATTAAGTCATTTTTATATATACACCATAGGTGTGTGCTGTAAATAAATAATAACAATATAAGACAATTTCTTAGATGGCTAAGTATAGCTATCTATGCACATCTGACGAAATTTCAACTTTACTACTAATGTATTATTGCGAAGAGAAGAGCCCTGAACAGAGAAATAAGCTTTATCATACACCACCTGAAATTGTTATCAGCATATACCTATATGTGCTGTAAAATTTTTTTTTAAGATATTGAATATTTATTATAAAATGTGTATATTATGATGTATGTTGTAAAGGTATAGTAAAATATACTATTAGAAATTAGAACTTGTTGTTTATATTATTAATTTTATTATTGTAAGTTAAATTTAATTATATTATACTAGCCTTGTATTTATAGTGTACGACGAAAACTGCATCTAATAGTAAACTAATTTGGCGTTTACTAATGAGTGATGTTTATACCATTAAAATAATACTTTTAAAAAAAACCAAAAAGTAATTAGTTAAAAAACTGTACTGGCCGATAAGGGAACTGTAAGTTTTGGCCGAAAAATGACACGCCGGTTATCGCTTCACTACATCAATCGGTACGTTGCCATAGATGACTATGATACTATGATACACGCGTCGTCTAAATTCCTAGGTCACGGATGTGTTAGACAAAAATAGATATAATCACCGCTTCCGATTCCCTTAACGCGTGTTTGTGTTTTTTGATGCGCATTTCATTTTCGTGTCGAAAACCTAAAAAGAATCCATAAATTAATAGTTAACCTCACTTTGTTATAATAACACGTCATGTGTAATGTCTATAAATTATTTATGTGTGTGCGGTAAAAAAAAATGCTATATAAACGGATTACACCGACGCGCGTGACTACAATTTTTTTTTTCCACTCGGGTACCTACCTATAAAGCTATAATATTATAATATAATAACATAATGTGTACATAGTACCTATAATATACGCTGCACTGCTATATACAGTCGTGTACGGTGCATGCACCGCTACGTATAATTATACCCAACACAATAATAAAAATTATAATAATAATAATGATAGGCGCGCGTGTCTAACCACATCGTCGTTGCACGTATAAAATATTATACCTATATTATGGCTATATATATATATATATATATAGTCCGCGTGGGATGGTTTGCCGGACAATTTATCATATTTTACTATGAAAGCTTTTAGCACGCGTAATCATATTATTCCCGTGTACGCGACGTTTTGTACCTATCGTCGTAAATAAAAATATAAAACCGTTTTATTCTTTTGTTTTCCAGGAACCTTGGGTTAAGTTGGTTATACCTAACTTTGGTAGTTTGGTGAACTCGTAATAAACCCTCCCACCGATATAATATATATATATCTGTGTCGCACAACTATTTTCATATCGATATGTCAACTTTACAATCCAAAGTTTAACACATTAACGGACACTTACCATTTCCTAAATATTATCCATAACCACCCTACAGCAGTAATGCGATTGTTAGTGTGCAAGTGTATTTTTTTTAACGCTTTTTTTTCGTTATTATCGTGTTTTGTTACTTGTATGTTTCCAATCGGGTAGGTACAAAAAATATATAACAAATTCTGTCGATGTAGCCGATTTACCACCACATGAACTTAAGCTGCAGTAAAAAAAACTATAATACTTCCTGTAGAAAATACGGGAAAAAGTTATTTTCCAAAAAATAAGTAAAATCGTTTTATTCTTTCTTCGAGCATCCAATTTCCAAAAAATTTTAGAAGACATTATTCCTGCAAGTCATTTGGGTTTTAGTAATAAATACTTATGAGCATTTTTAAAGTAATGATTTATGTGGGATATTGTATTATAGTTTAAAAATGTTTGACCTAGCCTGAACATTTTTTTGTTCTAAAATGCCAATCAATAGCTTAAAATTAGTCTAAATATTTTTAAAATGTCATATAGTATAAAAAATAATTATTTTAAGTAACAGTTTAATGTTTCTGCTATTAATACTTTTAAAACGACAACAATAAAACTAAAATCGTTTGATGAGCAATCGTTATATTTTAAGCGTAGGTAAGTTTTAAAATTAGTCAAAATTTGAACTTCAAACGTTCATTAAAACTAATTTTGGAAAAATTAAACTTATTTTTAGTAAAATTAACTTCGAAGAAACGTTGTATCACATTTTAAAGTTTTTTAAACGAGTGAAATTTGTTATACTGACATTTATAGAAAAAAAAACTAAAATAAGTATAACAAAACAAAACATAACAAAATATTTTCAAATACATTAACTATTTTAATTAGGTTTTCAGAATTAAATTATGATTCATAATATAAACTAAGAATTTTAAAAATGTTTGAAGCATATAAATCGTTTTTATTAATTGTTGCATTGAGCTCTCTACTAACACTTAAAATATGACTTAATATGATAATATGACTTATCCTTTTCCACTTATTGCAATAATTTGTTACCATTGTCATTAGGGCTCAGATTTCGATAAATTGCATGTTTTTTCTGGAATGTTGAATACGATGCTTGCCAAGTTGCCAAGATAAAAATGTGTTTCAAGTACACATTATGCTAACAACAAACTTTTTTGGGCTAGGTTTCGGGGCATTATTTTAGTTTCTAGGTAATCTTTTAACATATTTCTAGCAATATTACGAAAAAAAATATATAATGTATAAATACTACGGGATAAACACGGACAAGGCTGTTACAACAAAATATAGATACACTGCTGCAGCATGCAAGTACAATAAATCAAAGTTTTCAAATCAAAAAAAGGATCTTTAGAGTTTATAGGTGATAATGATAATTTAATTTTTGATATTTTTAGGACATTTAAATCCGAGTAATTTTTAATACCTAGTCCTTGATTTAAAGTGTTATAAAATATTTAAATTATAAACATTAAAAACAAACTTTAACAAAAAGTGATTATAAAATATTATCTGGTTGCATTTTACCGCTACAACCGCAGAAGAAATAATGATAATAACTAATAAGTAATTAATATTATTATATTCATACGACGAATGCTGTAAACAATTTTCGACAGTTTTGTAAATTTTTTAAAAATTTAAATTTAAAATATCGCGATTATTTTCGTAATAATTATGTAGCGTGACTGTGATCTGCTCATGGTACAAATAGAGAGTGGGGCTTAAGATGCTTAACCCCCCCCCCCCCCTCCAAAAAAAAGTTCAATAGCTGTGCCAAACATTTCATACGTTTTTTAGTATAAAAAAATAAAAAAAAACGCAAAAACCGCAAGGAAAAATTAAAAAAAAAAACATGTAAAAAATGCAAAAAATTATAGGACAGCGGTCTGATTGTGTTGGCGGGGCTGTAAACGGGTGTTCTACTCGCAGACGCGATCCCGCTACTGCTCACCGCGGAGACTTTTGGCTGCTGGGTTTCCCCCCTGGCCCGGTTCGCCTCTCCTTAGCTAACCTGGGTGCGATGGGCTACCCCATCGGACCCATATTGACGACAAGCTTAGCGCGGACGTCCGTTCAACGCGGACCGACCTGCCACAGTTATCCCCACCTCAAACCATCCACGCAATCCGACCTCCGAGCAGCCGGATTACAGGAGCGCGCCGCCGCTCCCGGTCGAAAGTAAACGGTGAATTGCTTCTATATAAACTACGGCGACCACGGCACACATTTTTTTTTTTTCACAAACCACGGATATTTTTTTTTGTGTGTTCAATTTGAGAAAATATTAATATTTCGGTTTGATACATATTTAGAAATAAAATATAAAACCTGCGTACTCGAAATTATTATAAATAAGTAGTAGGTATATTATATATTAGAATTATGTATGAATCATAAATTGTTGAGTGTAACGATCTCTCTTTGTATAATTTTGATCAATTTTGTCTCCTTTTGAACAATAAAAATAGGTTGGATACCTCCCTTCATTATTTTCGAACGACATGCGTCCCGTAATCGCTGGTAGATCGCAATCTACGCATACGAAATAAATATTGACGATACCTTATTAGTAATAATAAGTTATTACCTATTGTAATTTGTGTTCGTGTTAAGTCTTTGAATCTTGATTTCCTGGATAGTGGATACTCAAAACATAAATTCAATACAAATGATAATCTAAAATCAAGATTGTCAGAATTCGTAATAGTTTTCAGTGGTTCCATTTATTTCTATTAAAGTAGGTATGTATTATATAATATAGGACAAATGATATAGGCATTGTATATTTATTGATAAACTATTAATTTTGTTTAACTATTAGATTCCTATACGACGAGTCAAACCGGTATAACTGTAATTAATAATAAATAGTTAGTAGATTTCCTCAAAGTAATTAATGATACGATGAAAGAGCTGCACAATTATAATGGAAGATTTTAATGGAGATTGAAATTGGATGAAAAACAAAAACAATACTTAAGCTGTTACAATTAAGTGTACAAAAGCATAGACAAATTTATCCAGATTTAAAAAAAAAGGTTATGTTGTAGGATATATATTTTTTACTTAATTTGAAGTCATTATGAAATAAGTTTTTTTTTTAAAATAATATTTTGACTATATTTTATTGTTGTAATATTTAAGTTTTTTCTTTTTTGAATAACAATACATATATTTTTTTTCATAATCCGAATCATTTTTCTGCGATCTTTGATTTATAATAACTAAATTTCAAATAAGTAAAGTGAATTATTTCAAAGTTAAGTAGAATACAAACATATTGCTGTGTACTCACTATAGTCAATAGTCACAACCTCTAGTAGTCTAGTGACACTCTACTCAGCTCATCCAACTCATAATACTTATAAATTATTAAAATTTAACACGATTTCAAAATTCGATTTTTCTAAAAACGAAATTCATAGAAAAAATATTTGATATGAAATTAAAAATGCATATTATTGTCATTCAAAACAGTTAAAAGTTTAAAAAATGATAGATAACGATAAAAAAAATAGTTTTTTACAACAATGTAAATATCTAACAAACTCATGCAAAATAAAAATGTTCAAAAAAACTAATTCTTTTAAAGATGAGACATTAATTTACTATATTATTTATAACTAAAAATCATGTTGTCATTTGTTTTGCAAATATATAAATTATTATTATTATTATTAAGACATGAATACATTACTACACGAGTGTTTACTTATAGAAGAATCTCTATTCACCGTACCTATATACAAAGTCATTAAATAACCGTTTATTCAGTAATAATTTATTTATTTCCATAAACCTAATATAAACATAAGGATTTTATTTATTTATTTATTTATTTGTAAGGATTTAATCATATACAGATAAATTCAAATAGGTAGGATACTCCGTATACTTGAAACAACCATTTAACAACCTTTATAAGATTATAATATAATGTTTATACATTTTTTCTGCTTCAGCTGCCCGTCCACTCCGATCACTGCAGTGAGTGGACCTCTTTTCACAAAGTCGGAAATTTAAAACAATCGTAGCACCAAAAAAAAACAACAAAAAACAAACATTTACTCTTATGTAAATTGAAACTATACCTATCTGTATGATTAAATTATTTACCGGAAGCCTAGAGGACTTCCATCCACTCCGCGAATTCAGCACCTGTCCCTGCAGTTGTGCTTCGTATCTCCATTTGTTACTAAACATGAAATACAATTATAAAAAAAACACATTGTCGTTTATAAATTCTATACCGGAAGTAATTTGGGCTTCCGTTGTCCTCACAACAAACTATATACAAATGCACATTACACAATAGTATATTATATAATAGTGCGATGACATGCAGAACCGTGTACTCAGTTGGGACCTACAAAAAATATGTGCAGGGCGTCCATAGTAAAGAGCAAACACTAACCAAATATTCGAAATCAAAATTCGTTAGATATCATTAAACGATTGCTTTAATATATTTGTTGGCCATCTCTTTATTGGACGTCCTATACATATAATATACACATAAGTTGGAGTCTCGGCCAAACCGCGCTCAGATACAGAAGACCGAAGTACCGAACATACTATATTATACGACCTGACAAATAGTTAGTCGACTTGCAAGAATCACGTGGATACACAGTGTTGGATCTACAAAAAATGTGTGTAGAACGTCCGGCAAAGAGCAAACACCAACCAAATATTTGAAATCAAAAGTCGTTAGGTATCATTAAAGGATTGTTATTTGTTTAACGTTTGGTCGTCAGCTCATTATCGGGCGTTTTGTACATAAAAACGCTAGTCGTCGATGACTGGCAATCAATATTTTGAACATTGCCGTGTGTCCGTCCGCGAAATACTATTTCAAATCATATTTTGTTTATAATATATTGTGTCGATCAACGCCGTCTATCGTTTCGTTTCGATTTTGTGGTGCCGGAATCCAAAAATATAAAATAGGTATTATAATAGTTAATTTTTCATGATAAAATTCTCATATTTTTATTTCAATAAATCGATTTTTTTATTTAGTTATTTTATTACATTACTACTACAGCCTTAATGACCATTACTCACACACTACCACCGGACCCGGACATTTCGCCGTGACCGTTTCGCCGCCGGACTATTCGCCGTCGGACCTATTCGCCGCAGACCCTTTCACCGGCGAAACAATATTGAGGAAAACCGAGTTTCACCTGAGGTGGTTTTACACAACAAGTCGAGGGATACCCTTTTAAATTCAGCATAAGAAATCACGTATATTGAAAAAAATTATATATTTTAACTACAAATATATCATTAATCACCATTTTGTTATTGCTATTGTTGGCTATTAATGGCGAAACGGTCCGCGGCGAAAGGGTCTGCGGCGAGATGTCCTAGACCCCACTACCACAGTGGCGTACACTGAATTTCAAAAGGAGTAGTGGAGAAATATATTAAAAAAATTATATGTTATAACTAGGGCTAGGATTTATATGCAATATAAAATGGTAAAATATGCATTTGATGTATTAAAAATATGCAAAAACATGCAACAAAGAAAATCTGTGAATAAATATGACACAAAATACAAAAACTAAATTTTTAAATTCTAAAATATTAAAAATATTTCTATAAACTATTAATGTTATTAAAGTATTACACAAAACAATGATGTGGTGTTTAAAATTTTCAAAAATAAAAGACCTTCTTTCAGATCTTATAGTATGTTTTTATACTTGCTAAAACTATGTTCAACATCATAAAAGTAGTTTTTGCGTTTTCAATTTTCCCATGGAGTTGATTGTAATGAAAATCTTCATCCAGATTACCTACTTTCATTTTTACACTTTACATACCTTCTATACCCATATAAATAATTGAGTATTTTTTTTTTTTATTATTTATAATATTCTATTTTTGTTTTTACCAACCACTGCGGCTAAATTATACCATAAAACATGCATACTACTATATTAGGTGTTAATTGTTAAAATATGCAATAATATGCATTTTATTCAAAATATGCAAAAATATGCAAAATAAAATAACCACCATTTGCTTCATCATAACGTAATTCATGGACATTTCAAACAAAAGAAATAATCAGAAGTTGCAAAAAAAATATGCTAATGCATATAAATCCTAGCCCTAGTTATAACCTTATAACATTTTCATGGTTTAATATAATAAATACCCTAAATGGAGGTGACGAAACCCCTATTTTTTCAGTTACAGTCTTAAGAGGACGCCACACCCGCATGTGTTGTCTCCGTCTTACAAACGTGTAACATACCAAATTTACGCTCAGCAGTTCACGTTTTATGCCGTTAGCTTAAAAATTAGAGTGAATCGACCTATTATAAAAGTTGATGGTAAAAACTTTATCTGTGTTTTGTTGGAAATCTTTTTACTATAATTCAGTTTTTAAGTGAGTTATGTGTGTATAATAAATGTAAATTAAAAATGCTCATAACTCACTTAAAAACTGAATTATAGTAAAACGATTTCCAACAAAACACAGATAAAGTTCTTACCATTAACTTTTATTATAGGTCGATTGACTCTAATTTTTAAGCTAACGGCATAAAACGTGAACTGCTGAGCGTAAATTTGGTATGTTACACGTTTGTAAGACGGAGACAACACATGCGGGTGTGGCGTCCTCTTAATTTGATCATAATTCATGGATTGCACAATGAGCAACTTTAACCACCACACCACCCTATCCAACATCTATTCATATATAAAATAATAGCTTTGTGCTATAGCCCTATATACATATTAGTGTATTAATATAAACCACGGTATATTATAGCTATAATATACCGTGATATAAACTATAAATGGCATAAATTATAAGGGTGCTAATTAGTCAGCCTGGTACTCAAAGGGCCCCGGATGCATATCTTCAGAAGGGACGCCAAAAATTATAATAATGGTATAAATGGTATAATATATAATAATATTCAATACCTATCCAATATTCATAGTACTATCGGGGCCAATCGATATAAATACGATCGGGGCACCAGACGCGTTCGCGGCCTAACGGCCATAGCCAGGCGGACATTGGAACTAACTTAAAACTTGGGCTGCTAAGCATACCCAAGCAACCCCCCCCCTTTATTATACGTTTGTGCCAAAGACACAAAGTATGGTACCATAAGTCTATGATTTGTATACAATAATATGTTTATGTTACAGTTTGTTTTACTTTTTTTAAATAGCAACTGCATTTATATCATATATCAATAATTTTTTTATTTAGAATTAAGAATTAATAAAATATACCTACTCATAAACTGAAAAACCTAATATAGTACGATATCACTATAATAATTCATAGATAAGTTACAGTAAAAATTGCAATATTTTTTTAAAAACACTGCCTTTTTTAAACTATGGAAGTGAAAAAAAAATCAGATGTAAAATATCTCCCAAGCTGTTCAAGATCTCACATGTCTTTAATATACAAAAAAACCTAATGATAAACAAATTTAAATTTAAATACTATTTTACTTGTCGGTTATTATTGGTTTATTTTACAAATTCAAAAAAGTTTTAAGACAACCACAAAATAAAGACTTATAATGTTTTCCACTCAATCAAATAATATTATTACAATATGTATTTTTTTTTATTTTTACTGGACAGACAATACTCAATGTGTTTACATCATAATGGTACTTGAAAGTTGCAACCATTCAAATAGTGAGTAGCCACAAACAAAACCACTTACATACACTATCATACAATGTAACATTTACTTGTTAACATATAAAATGTATATAAAGGACATGGCTTAACTATCTAGGTACTTAACAGAAAAAAAAAATTAAAAATATGTAGTCAACTTATGGTAGATTTATCATTTTGTATGATAATATATTAATAAACATTCAATACGATAAATAAAATACATACCCGGTTTATCGGCATAAATATTTTGTAACAAAATCTTTAGAAATCAAACAAACAAACAAACAAACAAACAAACAAAATAATAATAATAATAATAATCAAACAGAACATTTTATATACACTACACAATATATAATATATATATATAATGTACATATATATATAAATATTATATATAAATATATTCACACATATCACAAAATAAACTAATAACTAATAAAAACACAAAATCATAAACACTCCAAAATGACAATTTTGAAAATAAAATCTGTCAAAGCTCTTTGGACAAATTGTACAGGTATCTACAATGTTTGTAAATGAACATTAAAATAGAAAGTATAAAAATAACATTTAGAGTACAAGAGAAAAGGTAAAAAGAGTTAGGAAAAGGACAGTACAAGGAGATAACATAAATTAATTTATAGACAATGTAGATAAATGCATACATGTTTTTCGAAAAAATTGTTTTCAAACGTCCAAAAAAAAAGAATGAAAAATAAAATATTATACATTTTACATGCCTAATGTATTATGTATGACACATAACGCATCAGATAACTTAAATTTTGGTCAGACAAGTCTAAGTCATACAATACAAATGAAAAGCTAGGAGAACCGATAACTCACACGATTCGTTTGTGCAGTATTGATTTAAAAATATAAATAAATTACAACAGTAAAAAACTAACAATGACGCAGCGCAGTAAGACGCTTAAGTCACAATATAAGTAATATTATGGTAAATGGTCAAAGGGAATTTTAATAAAACGTAGGCGGTACACCTTTATCTCGCGGAAACTAATAATAATAAAAAAAAAACACTTTCGTTAGAATTCATTATAAACATTTAAATCTTAAAATAAAAACATAGTTACACTGTGTAAGCGATACAATTAAAAATTAATAATTATTATATTCTCTTGACACGTTTTCAAAAAAAAAAATTCTCCCCAAGACTCGGTCAATTTTTTTTTTTTTTTTATAGAATTCAGTCTTAAGAGTTACTAGAGAAAAAAAATACACACACGCTCGCGCTTTTATAAAACAAAATAAAATCGTAATAAAAATTCAAAACGACATTAGCGATAAAAAGTAAAAGGTATTTTGATTTTTACATTAAACACATATAATAATATTAAATAAATATGGATTGTGGATAGAACAACATTCATACAGTTTTTGGCACAATCTAACGAGAGAAAAATTAGTTTATCAGAGAATGAGTATTGTGCTCGAACATGATATCATTTTAAGGATTTATCATCACTTCGGACTTTCCTCCCCCATTCCCCTTCCGTACGATAGCGACTAAATCTTCTTAGACGATGGCTAGCCCTCCACCCTGGGTCTTATCACCACCGCCGGTCTGCTCGGAGACCACCTGTACGTAGGAAGGACCGCGGTTCTGTTCGTAGGCCTGCACGTGGAGGTGGTGCTCCGGCGACGAGTTGGACGAGTCCGAGCTGCACGTGAAACAGTCGCTGAGATATCGGTCGGTCGGGCCGGGTGCGAACAACTCGTCCAGGTTTCGGGTGAGCGCCGAGTCCAATTCCACTGACTTGTCTGAAGAGCCACCACCCGACTGCGAGCTGGCCCGGGACCGCTTCTCACCGCCAGCTAGTCCACGGGCACGCGTCCGCGACTTTCCCACCGACCGCAGACTGCTGGCTCGGCGCACCAACCGCGTGGCTATCTCCGACGGTTCCTCTTCCACCTCGAACACGTACGACAGCGAATCGTTCTTCTTCATCACGCCTAGTATCCGGGCCGGCGCCTCCGAGTCCACTTCCACCAGTTGGCTAGTCATCGTGTCCTCGTCACCGCTGAAAACCACACGACCGACAGTATAATTAATTAAATATGATACGTTGACATTTTATTTATTCTGCTAAAATTGATGACTGGGTTGGATGGGGGCAGGATCTGGCTAAAATAGTATTTATATTCAGGAGACAAACACAAAACTTATTTATCTTTGCTAATGAAAATTCAAATTTAACTTAATTGGGAAGTTGAAACAGTTGAGAAAAATACTGCGGTACTTTAAGTCATATGCAACAAGGGCAAATAAATTAAGTTAATAAAAAAACTGAAATTATAGTGCGTTAAATTAATTAATTTAAATCGCCTTAACTTTTTGACTCGTTGATGCCCAGTCTTGTGTTTTTGAAAGTTTACTTCCTACAGAGACGCCAGTACGATTCGTTTAGCGGTGATAAAATTTAATAGCGCGAAAACATAACGCTAGGAAAACACCACTAAATAAAATATGACTAGATATAAAGATATATCGCCCTTAAAAACACGCTACGTTTGACTTTGGTCCGTCCAATTACACATCAAAGAAATAACGTTAACAATATAATGATGATGAACATATTAATAATAATAATAATACCTATTTTCCGAATTCGAGCTCTCCCTGCTGCAGAGTTTCTGATAGTTGTTTTGTGCCTCTCTCATAGCTGCAAGGTCTTGCGGTGTTTGGCCTACAGAATTAAACATTTTTTTATTAATAAAAACCTTAACATTAAACAGACCATTGTTTGAACGAGTTTCGATGACTTACTCAATCTCTTTGTCGACACAGCTAAGTGGTTGGCCACTTCGGTGCTCTTTTTCAGTTTCCACTGCAGTTCTTCGTTGTGGCACGAGAGCCGTTTTTTCTTTTGTTTTTCCAAGTCAATTTCCCGAGCCATCTGATCTCTTTCTTGACTGAGTTGCCTGTGTACAACGCGTAATATATAAAACAACTTTTTTTAACTGCAAAATTCAGTGATTTACGCATTTCTTTATTAAGAAAATTACACCACAGTTTATTTGTATAAAGACTACAAAAACTTTGTTATAAGCCAATGATTTCACAAAAGCATTACATAGTTACTATATCAGGGTTCGTGACTAGCTTTAGCATACTCATATAAAAATCAACTATGCAGAGTGATATGTCTCAGAGTAGGTACAGAGAATTATGAAATTTTAATTTGCATATTTCAAGAGTTAGTGCACACGAGTCAGGGTTATCGCATATAAGAATTATGTTAAGGCGATTTTTTAAGTACACGCATTAGCGTAAAATTAAAAATTAAATAATTTATATAAAAAAAAGATTTTAGCAAATTATTTTTAAAAAACTTTTGAGAACACGTATTTTGGCAACTACGGTTAACTGGCTATAAGTTATATTCTTTTATACGTAAATAACTAACTATGTATCTATATTCTATATAGTATAATTGATCAATCATGAAATTTTATTTGTAGTTTCTTTCATTGTTTTTGTTTTGGTCGTTTTAGATGTCAAATATCTAGAATTTAATTAATACAATTTTTAGTGCATATTTTAATTTTTTATATGAACATTAGTTAGCATATAATTCAATGTTTTTTAGTGCGAAAAATCCCGAACTAGGTCCCGAACATTAGTTAATGTTTTCATAAGCCAACGCCCAACAACAATTAAATTGTACATATACAATTTTTCTTTGCAATGAGGTTAAATCATAACAATAATTACGCATAACATATATACGTACATTTCGATTTCTGACTTTCTCTGTAGCTGTACGTTTAAATCTTCAACTCGAGACTGGGCTGCTTCTAATTTTTGCAAAATCGCTGGTAAATCGTCGCCTTCTCTCTGTAATTTCTCGTTTTGTTTACGGAGATCTTGCATTTCAGAACTCTTCAGCTCTAGTACGGTCCTTAGCGATTCTACTTCGTCCAATAGCTTTTGGTAACCCAGACTTGTGTTCTATGTAAAAGAAAAGGTACAATAATTAGTTAAAAAAAAAAAAAAAACGATTTTGAACAAAACGATTACCTGTAGCTTTTTGTCCTCCATCAACCGCTGGTTCTCTTCTTTTAGTGCATCTCTCTCGGACTTCAACGAATCACGTTCGTTCTCCAACACCAACACCCTTTGGGTGAGCTCGATCTGTTTTTCAGTAGCCGACTTTTGCATCTGGGACACTTCGAGTTTGTTGGTCTGCTGAAGATCGACAATTTGCTGATCATGTGAAATTATCAGTTTCATTTTATCCTCGTCAGATTCATTCTTGTGTCTGTTGAGTTCTTCGTTGAATTGCAACCTCAAGTTATTAGCTTGGGCTTCAAGCTTTTTTTCTAGTCCATAAATTTCAGTTTCTTTTATCGAAGTAACTAAAACATAATATTTAAATTGATACGTATGAAATAGTATCTATACAATTAATAGTACTAAGTACATAATAATATATATTGGACGTGACGGTTCTTACTATCATTAACAAGCTTTTCTTTAATTTCCAAATTATTCTTATAGTCGTCGATTTCTTTCTGGAGCTTATTAATTTCTTCTTGATACTGAATACATTTTGCCCGAGATTCATCTGTAACAGTTATTGAAATTCGTCGAATTATGACGTTTTCGATACCAAAACTACAAATGCTGCTGTTATTAATAAGAGTGTATTGTTTATAATATTATAGTATTATACTATATATAAATGTATGTCATACAACATATTGATTAATAGGGAAACTTGTCGTGTTGTTAAACATGCGTAATAATTTATTCACAATAACGTAAAGAAAAAATGTCATCGTTATGGTTGTTAAATTACATACAATATATATTATGTGTCTTTATAAAAAAAATGTACATACCCAATGAACATTTAGTCGATACTAAGTCGTTGTGATTTGTGTCCAACTGTTGTTTCAGCCTTGTGGTGGACAAAGCGTCCATCTGAAAAAATAATGCAAAATAATGTAAATTATATTACTCGCATATTATTATATATACATGCATAATACACACGCGCGACAAATCGAAATAACAAAAAACATTAATATTACCACGTTAAGACTGTACGCAAACAAACTTAACATAATATTCACACTGAACTTCGGAGCCGTAATAACAGCGGGGTAGGTGGGTAGGTACGTGAAATTATAAAATGCCGCAAATCGAAACTGAACGACGATCGGGGTGCGGATCGGGAAGACGTAATATTAAACGGTCGGTCGGTCGTCCGAAGTTGTACCGATTGACATTACAATTTACAATACGCGTTTAGCGCGCGTGTATAGGTATATACCTAATACATAAATACCGTCGTACAGGTCCACTCGGCGGTAGACGGCACAGCTACAGCTGTTCGATTGTATAATTAGAAACCACGAATACGGTATATCGGTGATGGTAGGCCATCATTGTTATCGCGTACCGTGCCCGACGAACGATCCCATTGACTGCGCTGCAGTGAGACAAGCTCGAAAAAGCGACTAGACGCCGCCACATCCGTCGTGATGCGCTCCTCAGGTTATAATATTATTATTATTGTTTACGGTATGGAAATTTAAAATAGTTCCCGGAAGTCGGGTCGTCATCGTCGGAGCCGGAATATATACACGAGATTTATGGTATTTTTTTCTCACTCCCCCTATTTGAGCGGTATATCCAAAAATAATTAAATTAAAAAAAACAATCGAGCGATGTCGGAAAGAAAAAATAATAACAAAAGTTGTTGGAGCATATTTTGTAACTCAAATTTCCGGAGATATTCCTCAACGAATTCGTTCCATTAATAATTTACACGGACGCTTTAATAGCATTAGAGGCGTTCCAAATGAATATATTATAATACATATAAATGTATATATTATGTATATAAAATAGTGAAACACTCGTAGGCGACGTTTTCTATCTCCCTATAATATAATATAATACATATATTATATATAATGTTTAAAGCGAAAACTGTTGAAAATAATGATTCAATAATAATAACAATAATAATACTTTTGACAAATCGAATGATTTCGTTTAATAAAACTGTTTCACAGAACATTTATTTCATTTTACTATCAAAAAGATATCTTCGTCAGATAACAAAAATATTCGACGTAGCTATCCTACTTATGGTAGTATTTTTGAATATAACATATTAGATTATATTATTTTATTCGGTATACAAATTATAATTTTGAAATGAAAATTTGATACTACGTAAGATATATGTTTTATTTTTGCCAATGACTGAAATGATGCAACCGATTTTTTTTTTTTAAGTCTGCGTTAAGTTTAATTGTTGGAGGGACAACTTTATACATTCTGAGAAACGATGGTTGTATTACTATTGTTATACTCATCAGCTAGCAAGTAATGGTTATGACTTATTATAGAACTTAAATAATTAAATAATATCAGCACAAAAAAAGGTATAATAATATGCGCTAAAAATGAAAAAAAAGTGATCGGCCAATGATTACTGAAAGACTTAAGTATTATTATTATTATGACTCAAGTCCATTTGTAAGAATAAAAAAAAAAAATTAATTTCATTAATTTAAAATATTGTTGTGATCATTAACGAAAAAATGATAAGAATGTCGAGTAGAAATAGTTAATATAATATATATATATGTAAGAAGTGGGGTTGAAAACAAGCTATGTGGGATATATTTAAAAATAGATTGAAAATGTCGCAAATGACTTGATTAGTGAAAGTCAATAAAATACAAATATATATATATATCTTTTTGCATAATAAATATAAAATATTATGACTAGTATATACTATAGACAAGACTATGACAGTAAAACAATAAATTATAACTAATAAGTCAATATGTTTGAAAATATAACAAAAATATAAAATATCATTTAAAATTCCTTATACATCGTATCTCAAAACAATTTTTTTATTTACTGAGTTACTTATAAATATTTTGATTTCCTTTTTTCGTTAAGAATTTGCGAATTTGGTTGCTCGTTCAATGATATTATATCATACATTCGTTTATTTAAAATTAAATATTCATATCTATATATATATCATAATTAGTATTATTTCTAGTATTCATTAAAATTTTAATTTACTCAACTGTTTACCAAAATATTTACACACCGCTTCGTCGTTTCGAGTTAAAAATATCCCCTTAAATCGTGTGAAATTTAGATTTTTTTGTTAGATCTCTATAAGTAAGTAACACTATAACTATTGTTTCAGGAGTAAACTTTCATTAAAAATAACAATAGGTATAAAAGAATGGAACAGATCTTGAGAGCTGGGACTGAAACCGAAGGCATGCGCAGTGCGTATCACAAGTATGGCGGAGATGGTTTACACTGTATTAAATCTGTTTTCGATAGGTAAAGAAAGAAAAAACAATACCGTACATCGATCCGCCGGGAAACGTAAACATAACTTGCCCCGGTACTATTATCCCGACCGCAAAGCTATTCTTTATGCTCACGACAGGTTTTCTAGATTTTTTTTTTATAATAATATAAAAGAAGAAGAAAAACAAGAAAACGACTTATCTTTACCGAAGAACGCATGATATTTTATTGTGAGTCGGTATATTCAGTTGTTATAGGAATGAATTGTATTTATTATTATTATTATTATTATTGTATGCATGGTTCGGACTTCGGAGTCAAAACGAGAGTCGCAAGTTGTGGTTTGGTATGTGGAGGGGTGGTATATACATAACAACAACAACAACAACAAACAACTATATAGGTACCTTACTACTAAATCTATAACATACCACTATTACCATATAGGTACATACAGAGTGGTTCTTTAAACAAATGCTCATTACTTCGAAAAGTATTGTTATTATACCTACACCGAACTATTTTGAAAATCTAAGATACACATTACACACGCAATCTTAACATTTTAAATTGCACTTAATGATATTTCTCTGTTATGTTTATTGTTGGTTGGTGAACCTATACTATCGACTTTTGATTTTTAAATGTTAACATTACATAACTCGTTATATACGTTTAATTTCGTAATCCGAAGTAAAATACTTTTCTAAAACTGCCAATGTGATATTTTATTTAATGAATAGTTTTTTTATATATATATTATGTAAAGACAAGCGTTTTTTAAATAGTTTGATCACAAATTTTGCTGAGTAGGTACCAGGCTTGTCAAAAAATCAATGATTAAAAATTATAGAAACTATTCGTTCGATATTCAATATGTATATACGTCGCAATGTTTAGACAAGTACATCTGCAGATCGCGGAATTAAACACAAAGATTTAAATATTATGTAGCCATAGAGGTTGCCATTTACAAATCAAAAGTCGACAGCGGTGGATTTCACCGACAAATACGTAACCTGCAGAGCGAAAAAAAATAAAATCATTAATTTAAATGTTGTGGAATATTATATTGAGCTCGTGTCTTTAAAAGAAAAATAAAAATAATAAAATCCATACTTTTCGAGAGAAAAAAGGAATATTTGGTTGGCTGTCAATAGAGTCATACTGTATATACTACATACCTACCTATAACCACTATCGTATATGTGGTCACTAGCGATATTATATATTATGTACACTGCAGGTATCGTCAAGGACATGCTCGATCGTAACAAAATCGTTAACTGTGTTGTACTCACGTCGTTGACGAGGTACTGGAAGAGTACCGATACCGCGTCGAAACCCTTGGTGACGTGGTCCAGTTGTGACTCGACGATTTGCAGCGTTTCTCGGTCCACGGCATCTCTTTTAGCTTCTTTGACTTTTGCCGCCACCGCTGCAGGGGCTGCAACGGTCTTGCTGACTTGTGATGATGTGGTTTTGCCATCGGGTTTCGTTATCGTTAGGCTGTGATCTGTAACCGATAAATGATGATGTTTTATTCTGTTAAGTTTACGCTTGCGTTAACAAGGGTCGGTTCACACGCATCGACGATTATCCGACGTAATACAAATTTACAAACATTATTCTACCTTACTTTTAAAATATACCTAATTGCTTACACAAATACTGTTGAAAGTGTTAAACACCAACAATAATACACATTTACACGATAATTCTATTAGGTATATTTTATTTTTTATATATAGAACAATAACGTGTTTGATGACATAGACATTGGTCAAATAATTAAATAATTATTTAATCAATATATGATGTAGGCAAGTTTAAAAAAAACCCGTTACAATACTTAATAATATACACCACCAGTTTGTCGAATTTATGTTCATTTTTATTTTTCCGTCTGTATACGAGTAAACTATAAATTATAAATTACCTATTTGACTAGGTAGCTTTCCACGGGAATCAATCAATACTTAGCATTACTTTATTTAATGTCAACGCCTAGAGACGCTGTTCCCTTTTATAAACAAAAAGTTAATAATTCGGAAGAAAAAAATGTTTCCGGCTCTTATTTATGATCAAGTATAGGTAGGTACTGCATCAACTGCATAAACATATATTAGGTATATTTGTCTTATTAGGAACCAATGTGCACAAACATTCTCAAATAAATTTCAAATATTACTTAAGAAAACACATTGACCTCAGAATTCAAAAACTCCAAGAACACATTAAAAATCTGGCTGAAAGATTGAATACGCCCCTGTGTTTAATGTACTATTGTCTACATAAGACTAACACTAAAACGCCACCGAAGACGAGGACGTTCTCTCATTACTTAGTTGCTTAATAACACCACTATATATAACTTATAGTTGTACATTTGTAATCTACTAATTACTTAATTACTACGACTCACATCATAATTCAATATTAATTATATTCTTTTATTGCAGTTAGTAAAACAACCTATGTTTATAGATAGCGCAGGCTAGGAATGTCTTATCGTAATACATTAAAAATAATAAATAATAATAATAAGTTTAAGTTTATAATTCAAAAGTTGCTCCAAAACGTTAAATTTTATGAGTACTCAATGCATAATTTAAAGTAAAAATATATAGACATATTAGATTATTATTATTAAAGACGCAATACATAATTGTGAGGATTATAATTTATAATATAGTTTAAAAATACTGTATAAGATAAATATATTAAGACACATTATATTTAGTTATAAGACATCTCGAAAGCTATATTTACGGCTGCGGCATTAGATTTATAGTTGACGATAAATATAAAAAAATTAAAAGTAGAATAAAATGACCAGTAATAGGTGTACCTACATTTTAATATTTTATAAAATAATCTATGTAAACTGTGTCTAAATTTAAATAAATGTACGTGATGGCTGATAAGTAAATGCATTTTAAATCAGATATATAATCATGTTGACGTGTTAAAATAATTTATCGTTAATTTAGTATCGATAAATTTGAAAATGTATATAAATTGATTATCTAATATAATATAACATAAATAGTAAATACGAATACCGAAGGTTGTTTTTCTGAATATAAATATCGAAAATAATAACTATCAATATATTTAATTTATAATATTGTATAATATATATTAACGCATAGGACATGAATCGTCATATTACTGTCATAGTCATATTTAATCCATTATTATTAATACGTAAGTGATTAGTACTAATAAACTGGAGTGATTGCGTACATGTATATGTGTATAATATAAGAAATTCAATAACAAGATCATACAATTCGAAAAATATTCAGAATTGAATCAGAAAAGTGTAAAATAAATTACATCAATACATTCAGCTATACAAATTTTCTATCAATATATTAAATAGAGGTGTTGTATAAAAAACGTTAGATTACTCAATTAAAACAACAGTATAATAATATATTATCGACTATCGTGTGTGTGAGTGTGTGGTGGTCAGACCGAATATTATAAATATGTCCGCTCAAATTACAATAATATAATATGCATTAATTTATTTGATACCTATACCTAGCATAATATCGTCTTCATATAATAAACGAGAATATCTTAATACGAATATTATTATATGCTGTCGAAGGCGTTATTTTTATTTTTAGACAATATAATATATTATAATTAACGATTTTTAACATTCAACTCTTAACGGTCCCTTGACCAGAACTGCATAATGGGCACATACATGTTAACATTATTATATCACATTTGAAAACACTATATTATAAAGTATATAAAAATAAAACATCTAACCCAATGCGTGTACATTTATTAAAAACGCCTATTAAGGGCGTATTCACACCATATTATCGTAATCCCGAATAAGAATCACACTCGAACAAATTGCGAACACGGCTGAAATATACCTGCAGAAAAATTCAGGTCATAGATTTGTTAAAACGATCGAAATGAAAACATAAATCCTTAATAGACCAGAAAAATGTACAAACCAGTATTTAAACATGTCTAGAAGAAGGAAACAATTATGGACTAAATAAAAAGCGATTTTATCGTGTAGTTATACCTAATACAATTTTATTATTAATTGTAGTACCGCTGAATAATAACTATAATATTATAATTAGTGGCTTGACTCTTCGAATCAATCGATAAAGCTCATGGTTAATTGTTTTTTTTTTGAAACAGGGGGGGGGATACTGTTAATCCCTCTCCAATTATGTGTAAAATATTTTGGATATCAAACAACAAAATATGATCAATATAATATAAAGCAACAATTTACATAATTTAATATGAAAAATAATAACGATTTAACAATTCAGAACAGGCCGATCGCTAAATGAAATGCTCGCTGACTATAGCCTTTGTACTTGGGGAGTCCGGTTTATTCTTGCATGAGGTGGAATGTTTCAAGGTTTTGATCTTTTACGTATCAAAATAATATACATGCATGACCTACATCCAGCTTACAAATTTATAAATTTAAGAGATTTAAAATTTGAAAAATAAAAATTAAACATTTATATGAGCATGTAGCTATACCTGCACCGGGCTGCACTATATACACTAGATGACATTGAAAACGATTGAAGTGCATACATCAGCATAGTAAATTAATGATATATATAAGTACATAAAAATTAAAAATAGTTGTACAGGTATCGAAACAAGATTAATTGTATGTGCGCTGCAAATGACGTGTAAACACAATAAATATGCCGTCATCTCGACATAATATTAATTTATGTATATAATATTATAACAGGTATACGAAACCATAAAAAATATAAAACGTTTCTGCGTAAAATACAAATTTTAAATCGCGGTCGACGCGTTTACACAACATACCTATCGATAAAATTACACGGATAATTAAACACACGCGTCCATCGTCGAAGTTGTCGGTCATTATACATATATGATGCGCCGCGGCCGTCGGGTACGTAGTCGGCTGCGAAAGGTAGGTATATAATAATATATGGTTATAACCGAGTGGACATTATTCCTATTTTTAAATAATACATGTCAACTGCTGGCCGTCGGCCAAAAAAACAAGTACATACACGTATAGCAGAGGCCGCCGCGCCGGTGTATCCAAAATAATACACTTCCAGGAGAGGATGTGTGCGCGGCGGAGCTTATATATTAAATTTGTTTTTTTTCCGAATTGCCACATTAAGAGACTCGAGAGCTTTTTGCTTCTGGAACATTACCCACACACACGAATTTGTTTTATTGTTAGACACGTCGTAATATCGTAATTATTATTATCGCCGTTAAGTGCGTCTCGCGAGAGCTCTGCGTTTCAGCCTGCAGAAGCAGTGATGGACAACACCGGATCTTCTCATATTATAATATAATAATATACGCTTAAAAGTTTATTTTGATGTTCGTGTGAGTGTGTGCGTGACGCGTGTGAGCGCATAACAGCGTATAAGACTCAGTGGTCTGGCGGGCAGGCAATGGCGATAGGCGGCAGTTGTATAGTGAGGTGCGGAAGTGGCGAGCAGCGGCGCGGCAGGGCATCGAACCGCGCATAGCACATCGTTACAAATTTATCGATGGGCATAATAATATATTATATTATTTTATATCGTCGCGGGACTAGAAAAGTACCACGATTCCTATTAAGGGAGCGGGACGGCGGCGGGTCACATAACGGACGGGTTGTGTCGGTTGCAAGCTTACATACACTGCAGCAGAAGAGCCGCGATCGGAGACTGCTCGACAGCGCAGTTAGTTATCCATCAAGCGCAATCCTGCTATAAACCTTTTTTGTATACGCGTATAAAATCGAATTCGATTATATTCGTTCGTATGGGTACGGACCGAAACGACTTATGTATTATACTTACTTATATTCCCGTCTATATACATTAAAGTGTAAATCAAGCATATAAAATATTTTTTAGCGAGTGGTTTTAAGCTGCAGTTTGTTGTTCTGAATTTCCAAAGGTCTATAGGAGTTATTATATAGTGTAAATAATAGACGATAATTAAAACGATTACAGAGATTTAATTATAAAGCGTATAGGTACTTGGACAGTCATCGTTCCCTTTCGGCAATACCTAAAAACCGCGAGCGTAATATACATATATATTGGTACATCGTAATTAATTACTACGAATGACATTATTAATATAGATGACTGTACGGTTTTCTAATTCATTCCAAAAGTAAATATTCTAGATTTTTTTCTCACATACAATATAATATAAGTTCTAATACTTTTGTCCTTCTGTTGCAATCGTATTTTTTGGAAAACAACACACTTTAAAATTACTATCTATTGTTTGAGATGAAATTTGATCCGAAAAGTCTTCAACCGAACTGCGACCAACCAGGAACAACTGTATAATACGTTTCGTTCCGGCATCAAAACATAAACACAACAATTACTATTATGCCAAAACGTGGTAAATAATTAATGACAACGATCGCTTAGGTCTTAGACTTAAAAGTATTAAAACAATACAACTTGATCAAGGTATATTGTGTACTAATAATTTGAGTGTTTCCAAATAATAGATAACATTAGTTATCCAGAAAAATTAGAAAAGCACGCTGAAATGATTTACTAAAAAATATAAGGTGTAATACTATAGTACATTCCCACCTAACTCCCCTCATCATCTATAATATTCAAATTGTTTATTGCATTCAACTTTTCTTATTTGTAACGAAAAAACTTGCAAGACATTTTATTATATTAGTATACAATTAAATAATACACCACTGTCAATATTAATTAAAAAAACTACTTAATTTATGATAAATCATGTGGTATCGTGAAAATTACCTAATTAAAATAAATAAATAACTCAAGTACCTAGGTAACTTATATAATCTGTAAAAATAATAAATAATAGTATGTTATAATATAAACTAGTATACTATAACGGTTACACTATTAACGTCAAATTGTATGTAGTTCGTTTTTTAAGCAAATTTAAATAATTGGTCACACTACTGATTGAAATTAAGTAAAAAATGATAAATGACTAATTTTGATTTTATCCTAATAGCTTTACAAATTTACTAATATAATCTGTTCAGTGCAGTCAACATTGAACTGTCGCTTTCGAAAAGTTCAAAAATCTTCCAATGTTACAGTACATTTTACAAAACAAACTAAAATAACAATCCTATAGTCTCAGAAAACCAGCGCCGGCCTGGCCAAATGAAATTCATAGTATGAATATTGGATAGGTATAGTGAATATTATTATATATTATACCGTTTATACCATTGTTATAATTTTTGGGGGCCCTTCTGAAGGAATGTATCCGGGGCCCTTTAAGTACCAGGCAGATACTGTTGAAAACTTTCTAAAAGTAAGAAACTATTAAGAAACCATAATATGTATAATATGATAAATTATCATTGATAATAATGTAAATAACACACGTTTATACTAGGTGTAGTAACTCTCGCTCGGGAATATTATAGGGACTACACGTTTTTTAATTCAATTTAATTGTTGGTATATTTTTGGTAGCATCAGCTAGTATCGTTGCCAAAAAAATTAATATATGGAAGCCATTTAATTGTTTAATATTATATATACGCTGACACGCTGTTGCATATCAAACAGAAAATAATTGCGCTAGAACAAAAAAAGATGTATAGATATGAGAGAATAATAAAAAAAAAAAAATTAATAATATAATCTATACAAACATTGCGAAAAGCAAAGATGTATTTTTAGCAATAATCTATATCGATACGGTTTGTCAATTAGCCCAGTTCCCCGTTCGGACGAATAAGCCCGAATTTTAATTTCTCGACCCATACACTCTGGCAACAAGCCCGCTAAGAAAACGAATTTAGTTTTTATGCTCTATTCGTTTAATTGCACTTTGGCGAAATCGCAAAATAGAGTTACAAGATTTTAGAAAATATTGGTACTTTACTTGTACATACTTTTACAAAAAATTTAAAAAGCAATACATTTAATTCGAAAACTAAGTGTGTTTAATGTTTATAAAGAATAACGCGATAAGACTATACAAATTATCGAGAAAGCATCTGTATAATAATCACAGACCGGAACAGATGTATATTGTATACCCTAAGTACCTACCTATATAATATCTATAAAATATTTATAAGTTTTCTTTTATTACACGATAACTACAGATAATTTTGGGTTAACAACGTTCTCAGACAACACAACTATAAGAAATTCAGTACTATCTCAAATTCTCAAGTCTCAACTTCGAAATCCAAAACATTTAAACATACTTATTTGAGTATTGTGCGTAGATTCAAAATTAAAATTCATTAGAATACCTATATTAATATATACATATGATCTTCACTGCAGGGTTTTTTCTTTTTAAAAAAGATAATTATTATTTACTTACCCTGTTGCCGGGCTTTACGCCTGTGTAATCGTAATGACGACCATCTCTGCAAGTGTGGCAAGTCCGCTTTGTCGGCGAGAACGACCGACGGTGGCGTTGATATCACACTCGGTCGCCGATTAGCCGATTTCGAACTAGAATTACCGTGAAACAGAGCCGTCAACTTGCCCAAAGTGCCTACCATAATTTTATTGTGCGGATAATACTAATCGGATTGCCAATTGTACTTTCAATCAAGCCACATCCGGTCTATCCCTCTATCCGGCCGGATCGATCACATAGGAGTAAAACATCATATCCAATCGAATTGAGCGAACCGATTAATTTTCAAATCGCGAATTTGTCGGTTTTTTTTCTCAAACTATTATTCAATCGCAACATTATGTACGACGGGTGCACATGTGAATTATGCATGGAATACTAAAATACGAAAAAATACTATTCACGTCTGAAACCACATTAGGAATCATTGACCCACGATCGTGATACACCGTTGTAATTACCTACGTCCTGAGGCTCATATAATACTGCATTACTGCAGCAAGAATAACGATATATTATAACAGCCCGTAATACAAATCTGAATATTATATAGGTAGGAGGTGCCTACAATATAATAACGCGAAAACCTTAAAACGTTTAAAAACTTTTCGATATTACTGTTTTACATACAGGTTTTCGGTCCAGAAGTTTGTGTGAAATATTCTAAGTAGGTGAAAGCATGCGTGCATTGTATACGCTGTATTATGTAGAGAAAGGCCACTTGGTCCGGTCTACAGGTGATTTAATGAAATTTGTGACGTGTATATGGACTGGTGTCTGCGGTACGCTTTTAAATATTTGTACTGTTGACGAAAGATTACGATAATTACTAAACAAAATCAAATATTATATTAATCGTAAATATCAAAAGCGATACGTATATTGACAACGAATAATTTTCGATTCTACAGGAAAAGAAAAAAACAATTTAAAAATCGTCTATATACGCGACTATTTTCCGTAGATACTCGCTGTTCTATCAGCGACAGAAAGAATATGATATATTGATATAAATTATGTATAAATTACCTACACGCATTAGAACGACATTATTCATTTTCAATTAAAACATTATTTTAATCTACAATGATGGACGAAAACAATTTTATAGCTTTTTATCTAGAGTTCAAAGAAGACTATTTATTATTATAATTTATAATCAAATTATTTATTTATAGGTTTTATTTCTTACTCAATTTTTATCACTTTCAATAACTAAAAACACATTTTGAAAATTGATATAATTATAAAACAAATATGCGATTAAAATTATATTTTATTAACACCAACACTGTTGTTACAGTAAATATCGATATCGAAAAACAATAGTTGTATAATTCTACATTTTAAAATGGCAAAGACGTGCAATTTCAGAGACTTGGTAAAAAATTCTACCTACTATTGTATTGTAACAATACGAAATATGCGGAAACGTATACGTGTAATAAATTAACAGTATTCATTGTGTAATGAAAAAAAGCAAACTCGTCATTAAAAGGTCAATGAGTTCCTAAGGCTCTGACGGGAGTCTAATTATTGTAATTTTACCTTACCGACATGTAATCCATGAATGTAGATTATTATTGAAATATCAAAGGCGTACAAATTTGCTCCAGAACTGCGTAAATACGGATTTGAATAAAACGGCGATGTTATTGATAACAGACCGGTACACGTACGCACGTACGAGCTCTCACGAAAACCGGCCGATTAAAACTAATAGTAGTGGCATCTCGAAGAGAACTTCCGCTACGGGCCGGCTTCGCTATAGTACCCGACCTTCGAATGCTGAACCGTCGTTGGCAACCGTTCCAGTCACCCACACAGTGATGGCTAAACTTTTTTTGTTTACTATATTTTAATTTTGATCGATATGATTCGCACAAAACGTTACGACTGACGGACAAACGCGCGTGCATGTTGACCGCGCGAGGCACTATGTCGGATCGCCGCCGTATCGATATTGTACAATGGTTAACAATTATTATAATGATGTATACGCATATATATATATATATATATATACCTGCGCGTACGTCCGAGATAATTACAACATAAACGGGTAACGCGCACGTGTTTCGGCGTCACGATGAATGACTCCCACAGACCTCCACACCACTTCTATTATCATACACAAACAGTCCGGCCCACATGAGACCAAACCACGTGACTACGTCGAGAAATAAATATATCGAGTGATCTATGCGCCTATATATAATTATTATCGCGGTCGTCACCAAAAAATACGATAAAATAGATAAAATGTTTATAATATACATATATTAGGCCCCTATAAAAATATCGTCTAACGTTACAAAAGTGTAAACAATAACCGCGGGTATAACAAGTGTATAAGACGTATGTATAACATATAGTATCTACCAGATAACTATCTAAAGTCTAAACTATCAAGTATATGAGGAAAATAATTATAATTTTAAATAAAACAAAAAATATATTTACCTCACTTAGAAATGCAATTATTGCAATGTCCATTATTAAATTGTTTGGTTAAACTAGTACCTAATAACGTTGTGTATTTTAATACGAAATTAGGCAAGTACCAAATAAATTTTCAGCATATAAAAACCCAAGTACCCAAGTGGCAAGTACCTATCTATAGTATATCATATACAATATTATGATATTGATTGTACCAGCTATAATCTATAGGCAATACTGCAATGTATCAAATATTATACATAATACAAACGATGAGCATATATTTTAAAGAATATAAAATAATGAATCTTAACTATAAAAAATTATTAAACATCAGTGTTAAAATAAAACAGAAGATCTATTAAATAATAGTGCCAACATGAATGAGACTACATCAGAGAGATAGAATTACACGGTAGGTATACGTATATCAGAAAACAGGGCTTCCGCAAGTAAAACTAGTTCTCGACATTGATTTTCATTGGTTCAACGCGCACATTGGCATCGCGTATCCTAAAATCGCAGTAGTTTTTTATGGTTAAAAATAATTGCGAGTGGTTTTTAATCGCGAGATGATTGAAGAGAAAAATAACATAATATATAGCAGTCTACATATCATTAGTCTACTAATGTTATTCTGTTCATTCTGTATATTATGACTTTTATATTTATACAATACCCTCACTGCAATAATCACAAAAATGTGAGCAGGTTGATATGTCACACAGCTATCTCGAGTTTACTAGTCACAATTTTCCGATGAGTATAAAAATAAAAATACAACACACGCAAATATGATTGTAAAATTATTATACACGGGAAATCGTTTTAACCAATAATTATTATTATTAACCAAAATAAATATTTCTATACATTAATGAAATAATGTCTATGTACAAGTGGTACACGACCGCGACGTAAGAAAACATTAATTGATTGGATTTGTATACCTACCTACTAAGATTGATCACGAATAAAGTTTGACTTTTCTTAATATTGTAATAACAATGTAATATTATTCGATCAACACACACACATTACATACATACGATTGTGGATTGTATATTAAAAAAAAAAAGATTGTATTTTAAAAATGTGTAAGTACCTGAGTTTAATCTTCGGTTTTGAGGAGTTCCTTTTGAGGGCGTAGTCAAATGTTTGCGTACAGACGGTACCACTACATTTACTGACGGAGTGCGCAGATTAAAATTTTTATCTGTAAAAATTAATACACATCATAAATTATTTGTTATAAACATTTTAAGAATTAATATAATTAAGTGAATCAAAACTAACCTAAACATAAATCTTCAAAATAATGGTGACCATAATTTCCAATTATAAGAGTTTTCACTCTGTTGAAAATACTAAAGATACCTTGCAGTATACGTATCATCTTAAAGACTACCAATTAAATAAAAATGTATTAGAAGAATAAGTTATTTTTTCGCTCTAGTTGGCCTCGGTTTCCTTATAAAATAAACATTATTACCACTACTTACTAAAGTCTCCTAACACGGATAGACGAGATTACGTCTTCATTAGACACTGACGATTAAACAGTTCTAATAAAATATGATATAGGTAGCAGAGTGAATGACGGAAATTAAGAACATTTTCTTTTAAGTAAAATATTATAAATGAAAACCACATTTTACTTTCTAATGCAGTGTTGCATAAGGTTCACTGCGGTCGAATTTTCTTATTAAATGAAAATAGTGACAATATAAAAACAGTTCGGAAAATTAAGTTCCTAAAAGTTTACAAAAGAAAAACAAGATCGCCATTGATTGAATCAAAAACTTAAATGCTCGTAAAAATTGTATTTTTAAATGAAACAAATAATACTATAGGTACAACAAAAGAATCGATCGTACATTATCATTTCATCGAAATATCATATTATATATTTCATTATAAATACTGAAATATAAATAATTTTAAATGAAATTACATTTTTAAGTTAGGATGTTATCAGCTTAATTATGATAGTATTTATAGAAGTATAAGTAATTTATAATATCCAATTCGTGAAATCGATCTTTTCATGAAGTGGTCACTTTTTTCTTAAAATGGTCATACTAATTTGACATGGTGTAATTATTTTCACATAGTGAAATAAAACATTTACCACATAGAATTATTATTATTATTATATATTTTTAGATAAACATTATAACCCTAAACAAAATATTGAATATACCTATTATAATTCAATAGCAGGATGTAAAAATAATAAATAATACAACTCAGTAGGTAGCAGGCAGTAGGTACAGCTGTACTTGTTTTCTACTATGGAATAATAAAAACAAAATTTTTAAAAAAATACTGTAGTTGAATAAATTTAATTTATATAATTAATAATTAGATGAGAAAATAATTATGGAAATCTTCATTTTTTTCATACATTAAGAAATTTTCCCATGCTAAGTCCATTTTAATTAACAAAAAAAAAATATCTATTAAATACAATTTATAAAAATTAATTTGATTATATAATTACCTTTACAATAAAAAAATATTTTATTGTAATCAAATTAAATTAAGAATAATAATAACATTTATTGATTTATTACATTTTACAGTACGTTAATTTGCACTATAATAATGATGCAATAAAAATCTAACAGAGTATAATAGGTTGCCTATACTACAGGCGTATTTCTTTGCAATAATTTTACATTTTAGAATACTATTATAATAAAATAATATTTTATTTATATCGCCCTTCGCTCCCAACTACATGGGGGTAGGCCACCCTTGTCCTACATATTCATAGAGTTATTTATAAAATCTCCCATTTCACCTATACTTACACCAGCTATTTTTGTGTCACTCTATTCTATCCATCTATTTTTCTTTGTTATCCCGTCCTTCTCTACCCGTCTACATTTATTTCCATATTTTTATATTTTAATATGATAAAATGTATTATTTTGTTTCTCATTAAAATGTTATTGATTAGACAGTAGTCATTACAAAAAAAAATAATAAACTAGTAATTACCAGATCTTATATGAAAACATATTAATAGTATTTATATCATAATAAATAATAATACAATATAGTTATGTAGGTAGAAAACAATCAACATGACGCCTCGTAGAGTAATCAGATTCCAATATGTTTTTGGAAAGAGGAGGACTTGTTATACCGCATATTGGACTTCAATTTAAAAAAGGTCAGCAAGTGGGTACCATTGCACAGTGGATGTCGAGTTGGGTCACTGTAATAGATGTGTTAAATTTGTATTCAATGATATAAATTATTGTATAAATATTGTATATTTAATAATATAGTAAGTTGAATTAATGTTTGGAGAAAACATTTCATTTGCAAATGTCATTAAGTGTATAAAACATAATAATATAGGTACTTAAAAAGATTCAAGCACCCACGAAAAGTATTTTTAAATTACAACGAAATAACTAACATTGTTATTTTTCGTTTAGTTATCTAATTTCGATCAAATTTGAACTTAAAATGTCTATGAAAATCAACCATGTGAATATATTTTTTAGATTTATTGGTTACAACATTAAATATTTACGAGAAACCTTGTTTTAAATTTTAAACTCTTAGCTATACAAACTTAAAATTATAAACAATTTTAAATTAGGCACACAATAATTTGCAAACTTTCAATATTTTGGTCAAAATTTAAACTTTAAATGCTTATAAAAAAAATTGTGCATATGTATTTTTAAAAGCTTTGCACTGTTATTATAAAAACTTATGAAAAATATTGTATTACATTTTAAAGCATTTTGACCTAAAGAACATTTTTTTATCGATATTTATAGGAATATCTTCTGTTTACAATTAGCCCAAAAAGTGTCAAAATAGTTTTAAATTTTTTTGGCGTATAAAAAATGATTTGGTGAACATTTCAAATGTTTTCGATTATTCCTTTTTGAATTACAACAAAATAAGAAAATCGTTCCTGTTAAATTAGTAGTTTACGAGTAATCCCCGATGTCGTTTCAAACGCTCATAAAATTTAGTTTGACTTTCCAGTAAATTTTTTTTTGAGAAAGGTAGAAAAACTTATATATAATCTTGTGTTAAATTTTTAAACTTTAGGTATAAACAAAAATTTCCTAATCAAAAACAATTGCAAATTTTAGTGATGTTTACGTATTTTGTCGAAATTTTAACTTTAGACGCTTATAAAAAACTACTATAGACTTACGCTTACGCTCAATTGTTTTTTTCACTTACAACAAGTTATGGAGAAGCTTATATTAAATGACAAGTTTTTTGACCAATTGAACATATTTTATCGACAATAATAAAAAAAATGTTGAAATTTTATGAAGTTTATAAATAGCTTAACAAAAGTCAACATATATAGAACATTTTATCGTGTATAGAAAATGCGTTTATAAACATTTGGTGAAATTTTTATATCTATTGTTAATACTTTTGGTGTTACACTAAAAAACAATATCTATTTTGTCAAAAATTGGCTTCGCGTAAAAATTCTCGTTTTTCCCGTAATTGTTTTGTTGTTTTTCCCGACGTGTTTGAAAACTATTTGGAGTTTTTTACTTCTGACCCCCTTAAGTACGAACTAGATTCTTTGTCTTACCGGAAGAGATGCTGACGAAGAAAACCAAAGCACTTTTACTAGTTATACTGCGCCTCAAAACGCGACGACAAACACAAAAAAATAAAACACATATATCATTGTAAAATCAAGACATTCATCGATCCGTTTGGAATCTAAAATGTGTAAAACAGCTAATACGATTGATTTTGAGTATGTCAAATTTCAGAAGTTTTTGGTATTTTTTCGAGAATCAAAATCCAATTCAACTGGTTGAAAATTATCCACTTTCTAACAAAAAAAATCAATGAAATCAGATCACTCTACGAGTTGATCCTGGGAATTTTTTCCGTAAAGCACGTTTTGAGCAAAAAAATCCACTTATAATTTTTGGTTGGCACCGCCGTTGACCCTGTACGCACCTGCAGCGCGTGCACAGATAGCCTGGTGCCCGTATTTAACCGCACTCACACTAATTATTATCATTTACGACAGACACAAAAACCACAGTCAGCGGCAACAGACTGTATATTGCCTAACTATTGCCCCTTATTAAGTGGACACGAACACGTTTATTTTTGTGTATTTAATTAACGTACGTATTTATTATTATTTATTTTTAACATTCATTAAAAAAACATGTTTTACAGAAAAAACTCTCATGCCATGTAGAGTGATCCGATTTCGATAGGTTAAGTTTTTTTTGGAAAGAGAACACTTCTTACAGGCGGCATTGGGTTTGGATTTTCAAAATTCTATTTCAAAACCATATAATACAATTTTGAAAATACAATGGCCAATTTTCACAAATTCTTGCTTTTTTAAATTATTTTTGTATTAGGCTAAGAAATCTAAAATCAAAGTCCAATGCACCCTGTAAAAAATCATTTTTTTTCTAACAAGGCGAGGCTTGAAAGTTTTACCTGTAAGGTATGTTTTTGAGCAAAAAAACAGGTCACGTGAAGTTGTTCCTTAGGTATATTTGCAAATAATTTAAATAAAAGACAATTGTTAATTTGTAAAACTTATCTCCCCCTACGGCCCTACAGCAAAAATACTTATTTTAGACTCTGAGTGAAGCGATGAACATAATATATTTATTTTATGATGATACGTGTGTGTGTTTTTTTTCAGTCTAGTCATCACCTTTTGGGTCAGTAAAAATTATCTTAAAAATTATTTTCTACTTCAGAGCATATTTTCTAGTAGGAAAATAAATCTAGTTAGTACTTATAGGTGGTTCAGAGTTAGGCCCCAGTAGTTTTAAAATGTCCGAAAAAACAAAAAAATAAAATAATGAAAAAGCGGGATTTTTTTACACAAAACCAGTTTTTGACCAAATTTATTTATTTTTTTTTTTTTAAGTAACTTAAAAACTAATAGCCATTAGAAACTATACATTTTTACCAAATGTTTTTGTCTATTTTCCATATTAGCATTTTCAGTAGGTACATGATTAAATTTTAAATATCAAAACATTTTGACTCTTTTTGAGCTTTTTATAGATGACAAATTTCAATTTTGTTTAGTTATTTTTAAAGTTATTATCAGTAAATAATTGTTTATGGTTGTTCAAAGGTAGAATTTTAAAAAAACTCGCAAATATCACAAACATTTGAAAAACTATTTTGAGTTCAAAATGCATAAACATATTTATATTTATATTTAAGATTTGAAATTTGTCTACCTTAAAAAAAAAAAATTACTAGCCACATACATTTTTTACAAGTATTTTACGACATTCGATTAACCTGTAATTTAACGATTTCTCTTCAATCGATTTTCTCATTTTGTTGAAACTCAAAAACAAATAACTGTAAATAGTTACTTGAAATTTTCACCAAATGCTTATTTTATCATTTCCTATAAATGATTAAAATATTTTGAGCTATTTATAGTCATTTTTAAAAACAATTTTTTCTTTAAATATCGATGGGTCAAATATTTTTACTAGTTCAAAAAGCTAGAAAATTGAATACAAGGTCCCTCATAAGTTGTTATAACAGCAGTTTAAATTAAAGATACATAGTCACAATATTTTTTAAAGCAATTAAAGTTAAAATGTAGACAAAATTCATCAAAATTAAGAAATTTTTTAAATTATTTTGTGGTTAAAAATGTATAGTAGGTACTTATGTACAATTTTTATAGCTAAGGATTAAAAATGTATAACAAGGTTTCTCATAAGTAGTTCATATGCTGTAAACAAAAATTCTAATAATATATAAACACAGTTTTTTTTATAGGTATTTTAAGTTCAAATTTGGACCAAACTAGATAGGTATTTAAACAAAGAATGACAATTTTAGTTATTTTGATGTAATTTGAAAATATTATTCATGGGTGCTTGAAAGTATACTGTTATATTTTATACACTCAATGACATTTTCAAATATAGTGTTTTCGGCAAAAATTAATTCAACCGACTGTATTACTTTAATAGAGATAATATCATAAAATATACTTAGTATAATATAGGCAGACAATATGTTTTCGCTCTAAACTGTTTTTTGTATACAAACAGTTTATATCATTGAATTCAATTTTAACACATTCATTATAGTGACCCCCTCGGACACCTAATTTATAGGTGAACGGTACCCCACTTGCCCATCTTTTTTTTAATAGCTTAGAATATCCATCTTTAAAACATAATATAGGTTGCTACAGAACAAACTAATAAATTATTTATCATTATTTAAAAATGTAGAAGTTTTATTCTAAATATTAATTTAAAAAAATGTTTTATTGTTATTTTATATAATTTTTTTTCTACTGATTAGGATAAAATGTATTTCAAAGTTTATTAATTATTTTTTTTAGTTTTTTACTGTTACACTCAGTAAATTATTATATAAATACTTCTTTTTACCATACAAATTTAAAATATTAGGTATTACTTACTGGCTAGAGAAGGATGTGATGTTGCTTGTTTCAACGTAACTTTAGTTTCTCCACTAAGATCACTGAAAGAACTATCTCTAGAACTGTTCTGAGAACTCTTGGGAATACATCTCTGCCTAGATGAATTAGGCTTTTGGTCTGATATTGGTAAATTAGATTCTGATCCACCGCGAGCTCTAGTTCTACGGCTAGGAAAATTATTAAATATTAGGTTAATTGATTAATTATCAAATATAACATAGATAGATCAATGATACACTTAAATACCTTTTAGCTTTCAACAGTGTATTTTCTCTGTGAGATCTGACAGGCAATGGTTCACTATTTGTGGGAGAATTTTTCAACCTGTTAGTATATGGTACCGTCAATGGATTTATAGAATTAATCTTGCTTTTAACATCCTTCAACCGATTGACACGGCTTTTCTGATCAGTTTTACTTTTTTCTATCTTATTCATTACAGCATCCCAACGGCCTGCTGGTTTTCTAGATCTTGGTGCTCTGTTTTCCTGATCTTGTCGTACCTCCAAGGTTTTTGGTTTCACAGGTGTGGGTCGTTTGTAACGTTTACTAGCAGGACTCGATGCATCTTCTGTACATTCAGGTATCGTTGAACTAGATGGTTGATCTGTTGCATCAGTATGAATTCGTTGGCTGTTAACAGATGAGGGAGAAGTTGAATTGTTTGAAGAAACAGGTTCTGAACTGTCCTTAAGCGCAGGTGGCTCTTCAAATATTTTATCAAAATCAGAATAAACACCGCTTGAGTCCATTTCCTCTATAGTGGGACCAGGGTTTTTGTGATTATCTGGTTGAGTTTCAGGTTTAATACTATCCCCAGAGTATAATGTACCATCAATAACTATAGCTTTACGATGACAATGATCTTCCGCTTCACTCTCAGTAAAAAAATCTGAATCTGTCATTGGTTCGGTTGGTCCAAGTCGTTTAACCGTAGCCCCACGACTGGTTGGACGACTAGTTTCACAATCGCCTTGATAACCAGTATCGAGACTACTAACGCTTGTTATGCTTGTAACAACTGTGTTTATTGTAGGAATATTAGGGACTGGTACCATTGCAGTTGTTGTCTTAGACGAAAAATCATCCATGGGCAAATCTTCTAATGATGGAGTCCGATCAATTATAAAATTATCATAAAAAACATGTCCAAAAGAAACAGTTGAGCGTTTTGGGTAGGCACTTGCACTATCATGTTCAGACACTGTGTGATTAGAAGGTTCTGAAGACAGAACTGGAGAAACTAAATCGTCATCTTTAGGCATAGAAATTGTTTCTAAATCATTCATTGTGACATCTCCATCAGAAATACACTGAAACATAATAAAAATATAATTAATAAATTAAAGTTTTTAAACGATATTTAAGATTAATATACATACTTCTGTTAATTGATGAGGTGACATTTTAAAAAGAAGACCTGGGACTTCAAAATTTGCCTCATCACCTCTAAATTCAACCATTTGATCTGGTGACAATATACCAAGACTGTCAGTGCATTCAAATGGAAATTCTGTTTTAAGAATATCTAAATCCCAATTTGCCAAAGTGGATGTACAGCCATCGTCGTCAAACATGAGTTCAGCTTCTGTTTTGTCTTCAACAACATTTTGACACTCAGATATACGTACCAAATGTGCCAAGACAAACAATGCACATTGATCACGACAAGAAAAATATCTAACTCCACATATAGATCCATCACAAACGCCATGTCCACTTTCAACTTCTACTCCACACCAGTCACCAGGACCCAATACAGTTTTACCAAAATATCTAAGAATGCCGGTTCTTGAATGTCGAGTCAACTCAACATAACTTCCAACATCTTTTTCGGTCACTGTGGTACGACTAGTTGATTTAAAAAGTGAAGATGGACGAGTGGGTGGATGTACTTTATTTTCAGTATTGCTAAAAAGTCCAAACAGCATAGATGGAGATGATGTTCGATAGGATCCATCAAGATGCGAACGGACTTTACTTGAAATATTAGAAAAACGAGATCTCAGTTGGTTAGAATGCAGTACAGGTATCTTGCTTTCTCCTGGAGCCTAAAACATAAATAAATATAATTATTAGCATAATAATATTATATAAAAGTAAAATCTACTCATTTTTTAACATATTATACATTATACGTATATTATAATATATGTGTCCCAAGAAAATTTATTATTTTTAGGTTGTATAACCTACATTGTTCAACCACTTTAAATTAGTTGATATACTTAAAACAATCTGTAAACTATCATATAGTTATTACAATAGATAATAATTATGTAAAATTCATAATTAGAACACACAAAACTAAAACACAAAACATCATTAATAGCTTTCAATTCCTATATAAGTACACTAAATTTACAAAATAATATATATATAACTTCATACTACATTTTTAAACCTTTTCTATATTTATATTACATTTTAAAAATGTACCTACCTACAGCTGGAGGAATAATAATTTTGTATATTTTACTGGACTAATTATGTTTATTGTGAGAATATGCATTGAATTATTTGTTCAGTAATGAACTAGAATAGAACTGGTGTATTAAGCAGGTAGGAACAATGTTTTTTTTTGTTTTTGTTGGACAATTTAATACATATTTATGTAGAACACAGAGGGCCAAGCAGGAACTACACTGTCTGCAAACACTGTGTCTATACAAGTGAACAATCCTATTTGGTTGTTAACAGGTGCGTCACTTCCTCTACATTTTTATTTTTTACAGCATAACCATGACAACTCTTTAATAATTTGATTGTTTTTTATATGAAATTAAAATGTTAAAATATTACAAAATAGTTTCGAATAATTTTATTTGAAAAATGAAATTATAACTTAAATTCATATAGTATAATATTTGCCACAAATGCATAATATGTTTGTGCACAGTCTTAATAATTTAAATAATCAAAAAATCTGCAATAAATAAATAGATACCTAAATTATTTTAAATTATAATTCTTTACATACAACAAATACAATTACTGAAAAACAAATGTTATATTTGTTTATGATTTTTAAATTAAAAAACTGAGAATGATTCAGACTATAAGATATTTATAATTTGGAAATATCACCAAAACATATCAATTAAATAAAGAGTATATTCATTAAAAACAATAGTTTACACCTAACATTAGTGGTTTTAGTTTTTGAGATTAGGTTAATGTATACTTTAAAACCAAAATGTCATGAAATATTTACTTTGCCAGATTTCTAGTACCAGAAATAGATTAGAATACTCGATTATGGAGATTTTAGCACTATGAATCTAATTTGTGTTTTTATAATATTGTTACATGGCCAGAACCCAAAAAAAAATATTGGCTCCATTTTTCACCGACCTAATTTTTCAGGCTATTGGAGTTAACAATTGAGAGCACAATTTAAAATTACTCACAACAATTGATGCCTAACAATAGGTATACATATAGGCAAAGTACCAATCCCAAATGCAAGTCAACTAACTACCTACTTATATATTATCAAATTATTTATGTGCCTGAGGAAAGTCCATGAAGACAAAAACTAACGGGTACCAATTAAAATCATTAAAAAAAAAAACCACAATCAATTTTTCTAAGCTTATTAAGGAATATACTTGAGATGATAGACATAAACAGAAAAATGTTTAATGTTTAATGATAAAATAAAACAACTGAAACATTTAATAACATTAAACTATGTTGAATTCCAAGTTGAATTATTAATTTCATAATGAAATAATTTTTCTTTATATTATATACCTACTTGAATAAGAAGTAATAATTAATAATACCCATACATTTATTGGTACAATTTTTTTTAGATAATTAAAACTTGACATTGTACTTAGTTTTAACTTATGACTGTTATTTTTTTCTCATATAAAATATTTAAAAGAAAAACCATAATTATGTGTGGCCAATTAGTGTAGCTATATCATGAAATGTTTGATTAAAAACATGAATATGATTAGACATATAAGAAATATACCATAACATAATATTCATTACTTTTGAGATCATTTTCCATCGTAAAATGAAACATAATAACAATGTATATAGTATCATCTAGATGTATTAGAAAGTAGTACATGTACAATCCTCCAAATACAAAAATCATTTGTAGGTACGTACAGTGTACAGAGCATAGTTTACTTTCATTTTATACATTTTTTAAATAATACAATATTGTAAAATAGAATTTTAATCATTTTTTTACAGTGTAAGTATTTACTTTAATTTAGGTAGGTACCTATTTGATTATTAATAACTATAAAATACGTTTATATAATACCTAACTAATTTATTAAGGTCCTCCTAACATAAACCACCAAGGTTTGTCTCTAAAACATGTTCACGTAATCGATAGATGTAATTATAAATTATTAAGAAATAGTTAGTGTTTGTATAGTTAATACCGATAGCTAATAAGTAATAAATATTTAAAACAATTTAAAGAACGTTTTCGAAGGACACGTAGATGGTAGATCTTGTTTCCATTACATTCATAAAACGTTTATTATTTAATTTTTCAAATTTATCAATTTCACTTACAATCTTAAAAATATTTTTGTTAATTTATGTATTAGGATAGTAGTACTATAATAAATGTTACTACTAGAATAAGCAATAATTTATTATAAGTATTTATAACTGATTTTCGTGAACATATTTTTCTTATGTTCTCGTGTTTAAAATCAAAATGACCAACTTGGTAAAACTTCGTCAGTTCTAATAATAGGTACTTAATTTTAAAAATATGTACGTAAATATTATGAATACCAACGGTTTAAGTAATTTACCTTGTAATTTAATTATATCAATAGTATGAGTATAATTTATTTTCTAATAGGTAATAGGTATTGTTTAACAATTAAAAATGTTTATTTGAAAATTAGAAATAATATTGTTTATTTTTATAGAATATATTACTATTATATAGGTGGATCAAAATAAATAGCATATACTATAGGTATTGTTTTGTTTTATGTTAGGTCTTTGTATTGAACACAGCCGACCCCAAACTTCCCAAGAAGACCTTGGAATGTCCCCAACAACGAACCGTGCAAGCGTAACATTATATACATCGGCGGACCGTGATAATGTTTTTTTTATTATAATGGTATCTATATACCATTATGTAGTATGTATATAGCATAGGAAGTATACTGACGTACTGTAATGTATATAGTTTGAACAAGCTAAGAAAATAAAGATTAAACATCAATCACAATAGAAGCAAGTCATTTTGTACATCAAGAAACCGAGAAAGATAATCCGTTGGAGTATTGAACAGAAGTTGAGGGCAAAATAATTTTTACATCAACATTTCTAACAGATCGAGAGACTAAAATATTATTATATGCTTTGAAATACCTAACATAGGTTTACCATACTTAAAATACAGCGAAATATTTAAACAATAAAATAATCTTTGGTAAAAACCGTTTGTTTTACACCGGGATGTGTATGTGTGAATATTTGAAGAAAACAAACTTCACTTTTTTTTAATGTCTAAACATTTGTTTCGTGTTCTACTTAAAAAGTAAAAACCTTATGTGATAGTGTTTAATTTCGTTAATGACTTACTGCAATACCTAACGATTACGTTGTATTATTAACATTACAAATCGCATCGCACATTACCCACACCGTACCTAATTAAATGACGCCCAATCAAAATGGAAAGGATAAAACATCATTGATGCATATCAATGGGACGAGTTTTCGAGCGAAAGAAATACGGTACCTACAACACATAATAATAATATACGGTACGTACGCATATCACCTCGGGAGCTGAATAAATTAAAGCTAAATGCTATAATACAATGCGAAATAGTAAGCTGTAGTATTATGTAAATTACTGATATACCTGTGTGGCTGTGTGCACTACAGTCATAAAACAGTATGGAAGTATGCCAAAATAAAAATACTAATTATCAACGTATATAACAACCATTTACACTATATAACATATGGCTTTTAAAGCATGGTCTAAATGTTTACAAAACCTACGCGCTTCGAGAATGCAGAAATTAAATTTCATGGGTGTGAATCTCTCAAATTCATTCAAATACTTTTAAAAAAATATACACAACTAAAAAACACATTTCCTGCAAACCATTATAAATCCTACGAAGAAAACAAATAAGTAGGTATCATTTATAATATATATATAATATACAATATATAGACTATTACAGATAATTAAACAACAAAGAAGTTAGACTATAATCGTGTAAGTAATGTTTGGGCTTAAGATCGTGTTTTTAATTCGATACTTAGATCGTTCAAAGTTATTTAATTGATAATACACAGCTTTCTTGTGATGATACGAGTAAAGTCAGCCTTACTAATTTATATTATAAAAGCACTGTCAAATCAAAAAAAAATGGTAATTAAACACTTTATAATAAGCACACCATTATTTCATATATTTTTATTTTCATATATTGTTATTAACTATATAGTGAAAATAACATTTTTTAATTTATAAATTTAAAGCAGTTGAACTTAAATACTTTAAACTATATTCAATATTTACAACACAGTCTTCTATTCATATTCGACAAGTATCATCATCACACTAAATAGGCCGAATATTTACAGTTATATTTTACAACCAAAGTCTTTGTGCGTGTTCAATGAAGGAGCAAACGTCAAATAGCCTCTTTATTCGTTTTATAACGCAGTGAAACAATTTACTAAACAGAACGTTTTTAATGAGCTACCAACCAATTGTCATAAACTAATATATACCAGAGAATATTAACGTTATTAATATTAATTGGTTTTAAGTTTAATTGTATTTGTTTAATGCATTAAGCACAATATTCTTTTTTTTAATGTAATTACAATAATTTTAAGTTTATATTAAATATTATTTTGATAACACATAGGTAGTAAAATATAAACATGTCAATAATATGCATATTTAAAATGCATAGGTAAATTGCTTTGAATCTCAAATCCTAATGAGATTTTAAATAATTATTTATTCAATTTTCATAAGTCATTAATGGATTTACATGACTAGAATAACTAAATGACTAAATTATATACATTATATACATATATTTTTTTTTTTATTAAATGAGATTTTAACAAATTATATTGTATACTAAAATAAATGTTGAGAACGAGACAAACTTTAAGCTACATAAGGATTTTATAAGTGTTCAACTATCTAATTATCTAAATCTAATGTCAGTTGACAATATTGTTATCAAAAAGCTAAGGTTATGAAGCAATTCAATAACAACAAATGAGTTTGTACTCGTAAGTCATAATACTTACCTATAATACCCAAAATAATGCATTTTCTGATAGGAACCTACTTATGTTAAATATCTAGAAATATAATGCACTGTTCTAAGAACTGTCAAATATAAAATAAAATAACCAAGTTTAAATTCTCAATACCTATTATAAAATTACCTCGAAAAGTACTTTCCTTTAAAAATAAATGATAATTTTAACATTTATCCTAGATAAGTAGTCATTATAGTAAATATTTGATTTTAGTAATCAAATATAAATATGTATTTGATTTAAGAATCAATAAGGTATTTGGTATAATATGTTTTTAAATTACCAAAATTAAATTAAAATCAACCTGTACAACAATTGACTACTTACCTACCTTTAGAAAACCAAATCGATCAGCATAAAATTACAAATGTAAATATTTATTGATAAGATCTATAAATACTATACCTATTACTATTATATTTAGTATATATATTGTATATACTATACTGTATATAATTTATTAACACTGCATCAATGCTAATATGTAAAATTTGTGTTATCAGGTATCGGTTTTATCTTATATCGGTTGGTGGTATCAGTTATTAATATCGGTTCACAGTTTTTGCCAAAAATAATGTTTTAAAATATATCGGATACTTGTTTCATATCGGTAGCATATATCGGAGTATCAGTAAAAAATGGTATCGTCCCATCCCCAGTAAAAACCACACAGGACGTTTCCGAATACAATTTAAGATTTTAAAAAAATAGGCAAGTGGATACTCCTTTACTGTGCAGTATAAGTGTTGAGTGGGTCACTGTAATGAATGTGCAATTCAATTGGAATTCAATGATATAAAATCATTGCATACGAAAAACAATTCTTACCGAAGCTGGTCTATCGGCATAAATTACTAAGTATATTTTATGATATTATTATTGCTTTTTAAGACATTTTTTTTTACTTTTCGTAATACAGACATTCAGTAGGTTGAATTAATTTCGCCTAAAACATATTATTGCATATAAAAATCTCATTCTGTGTATAAAATATGATGACATATACTTTAAAAGTTTCAACTAGGAGGTACCCATTAATAATATTTTTAAATTACAACAAAATAACTAAAACCGTGAGTCTTTGTCTTAAATTTTAATATCAAATGTAGAACGATTTGAACTTGGAATATCTATCAAAATAAATTGTGCTTATTTTATATGAATATCCAGTCATAAAAATTTAATATGAATTTCCAGTAAGCTTTTAGATTTTGAGCGGAGCAAAGAAGATATTGATTACACAATGATGTATTTATTTTTCTGCCTGTATACACGATAAGTAGTCGAAATAATGCTTCGATTTTCTTCTTCAATATCTTTTCTGGTGGGAAAATGAATCTAGTTGATACTTTTGAGAGGTCATTTAAGAAACTTCTCAATATAGTTTTTAAAAGCGTCGGGAAAAAAATTAAGAAAAAACGGGCATTTTTAAGCAAAAATGGTTTTTGTCAAAATCGATTTTGGTTTTTCGCGTAACTAAAAAAAAAGATATGCATGCCATTTTCATCAAATGTTTTCGGTAAAAATTAATTCAACCTTCTGTATTATTAATAGTAAAAAGAATTACTTTAATAGAAATAATATCATAAAATATACTTAGTACCTAATGTAGGCTGACAGGCCAAGTCTTCGCTCATAATTGTTTTTCGTATACAATGATTTTATGTCATTGAATTCAAAATTAACACATCTAGTACAGTGACCCACTTGACTCCTACTACAGAGCAGTACTCACTTGCCGACCTTTTTTTGCTTTGTTATAGGTAGAAAAACTGATGAAAAATCTTGAATTACGTTTTCAAATTTATAAAATACCTATAGAAATCAAAATATTTTTATATTTGTACATTTTTATGAGCCTTTTTATGAGCTTTATTATGAAATGCTAATATAAACATTTGGTAAAAATGTCAAGTATTTTGATTCTTCGTTAATGGGTTACACCAAAAAAACTAAATTGATTTTGCCCAAGACTGGTTTTACGTAAAAATTACGGTGTTTTTTAAATTTTTTTTTTTGTTTATTCCGACGCTTTTGAAATATATGTACCTACTGGACATTTTTAATTTTAACCTCTCGGAAGTACCAACTAGATCCAGTGCTCGAATTGGAAATATAATAGAAGGGGTGCTAAAGGACTTATAAAAATTTAGCGTTCCACTCAATGATTTAAACCAAACTAACCCTTGGGGGGCTTTGCCCCCCACACCCCCCATGTAGTATTTTCAACACAAATCAAACAATCATTAAAATTAAACAAAGATTACACTACAACAATAAATAAATATTATTAAATTACAAACAAATCTTTTATTTTATTTTAAGATATTTTATACATTATTTACATTTTTAATATATTCCATAGCTCTAAATATGAATGGTTCTCTTCAATATTTTGTCGTTTAGGGCAGTTAACAAGTTTTATAAGTTTTTCAATAATAATTTACACGGGAGACGTACCGTCCCCCCGTTCAAATTAAAAATATAAGAAGGGGTACACTAAAAAAAATTAAAATTTGAAGGGGAGCTCCGTCCCCCTGCGTCCCCCCCCCAATTCGAGCACTGACTAGATCCAATATTACCTATCAGTAACCACCATCAAAATTGAAAATCAGAGCATTATTTCGACTACTTATCGTGTATACATATACATAGTACATACACATCATTTTAAAATCAATACATTCATCGCTCCGTCTAGAATCTAAAAATACTAATGTATTTTATTAATAAAATTTAATCTGGTAGTGTAGCAATGTACTTTTTATTAAATATTTGACTGTGTGGGTTTCATACAGTGTTACATTATTTTTGTATATAATATGATTAAATAATTACTAATTCTTCTTAAATTTAGTACAAAGGAAAAAAACCCGAAATTGTAATGTATATATGCACCCACGAAGTTACTAAATGGATTTTATACTTTAAATCCGATATATAAATAACCGTTAAAAATTAAAATTATAAATAGGAACAATGCTATCTAAAATATGTAAATTGGCTAAACATATTATAATATAGGCTATAGCTGTTAATTGTGCCAGTATTACATTTTCACTTAAATACTATCTAGACTTCAAGAGTTATTAAAACTTAGATTATTTGTTATGTATTTATGATAAAATAATAGTAATAAATAATAATAACATAATCGAATGTTTTATCGTAAAAGATGTGACTTAATAACAAATATCTAAATTCTATGAACAAAACAGCAAATATAAGTTAAAAGTATATTATAAGTTTTACAATAGATAGGTACCTATGTAAAGATTTACTATTGACAAGTCTCGAAACGGTGATGGGAATATAAACCACGGCAAAAAAACAACTTTTTCAAAGTATGTTTAATTTTATACTATCTTACAATTAATCTTCTCCGTAACAAAATGTACAATATTAATTTTATTGATGTTAAAAATGGCCATTGTATAATATACTCCAAATCTATAACACTGATATACATAGAAATACTGATGAGTGAAGATAAACGCGAGACTTTTGTATTTTATTTAAAAGTTTACCTATATCTTAACTCTTAAAAGGGTTTAAGATAATTTCCTCGGAAAAATACCAACATTATGACATAGACTGAATAAAAATAACATGATATAATATTGTAGATAAACCATAAACAACATAATATCTTGAAATCAATTGAATTTATGTCTATAATACTTTAGATGTATGTATAAACTTAGTTATTTTTTTGTTTAATAGAAAGTAGTTAAAAACCTACTCATTGTTTCAGTAAATATTTTTTTAAATATAAAAAACAAAATCTTTAAGTTAAAGTTGCAATGTCTTGCGTAGGTAAAGTTTACGTGTTAGGTTATATACAGAGCGCCAATATTCTACCATATAATGTATCCCTTTTTTTTATTATTCTGTACTACCTTAACTTTTCAATTACTTATTTTAGTTTAGTTAAAAATAATAAATCTGTTGTACCTATTGTCTATAGATAATATACAAACATTAATAATACGTTTGTTTATTTGATAATATTATTTGTTGTAATATGTTTAAATAATAGGTATTATGAAATAATAAATGAAAAACTTTACCTAAAATAAGAAACTTTAATTAATCAGGTACACAGATAAAATAATGTATCCAATTCCAGATTATCAGAACAAAATTCAAAAGTATTAGATTGGGATATTGTGGTTCAGGTGAACGTAAATTAAAAACATTACATAGTTAATTCGATGAACGTAATTAATAATATAGAACACAACCCAAGGTATCTATATTACGGTACCTATATTATTAAACATCATATCATAATATCATGTTATACAGATATACCTGTTATAATTATATTTTAAGGTTTACTCGAAAATTAATCAATAATTTTGTAATACATAATAGGTTAGGTACTTAATGACTAAGAATAAAACGAATTTTATAGGCTGTTACATAAAAAAATATCTTTTAATGTGATAGCACCTTTCAAATATGTGTAATTGAAAACAATATTAAATATTAATATAAAAACTACTATTTTAAAAAACTTTTTACAATGAGCATATAAAATATACTGTTATTATATAATGTAAGGTATATTCAATAAGAATATAATAATCTTATAAATTTACTGTGTGAATATAGTTTTTAAAGTTTGAATTATATAAGCAGTTAATTTACAGCAGAGGCCCATGAACCATTATATTTTGAAAAACTGTTTTGGACAATGACCAACTGTGTAACCATAAAGGGTAATTGTAGACCTTGAATTTGGTACAAATAATTTTAAAATTACGTAACTAATAAAGAAATAATGTAATTACCTAAACATAACTATCAATCTAATTGTTCTCGAGAGTCCGCAAAAATAATCATATAAAATATGTACTTTTCGTATAAAATATTTTATTTTATAATTTTATGATTCGTATACCTATTGAGTTATAAATTATAATGCTTGAAATATAATAAACTAATTTTAAAAATAACGTAAAATATCCGGTAAAATACGTTTTATGTACCTACAAATGTGTAAATAAGTGTAATTCACATTGCATAATTGCAATTTGCAGATGTAAATAAAACTATTGTATCTAGTTTATATGTACCTAGTACCTACCCAATATTATAGTAAGACAAAATAATAAAATACTCTTAGTAACTTAATTGGTGTTTCAAAATGAAGAGAGAAATTAAATTTTTAAAACAGAGTAAATACAACAATGTAGTATAATTATTAATTATACGATGTTAACTATGTTATACAACTTTTCAATCTCGTTTTCAACGATATTAGTTAAACGAAAAAAAGATTAAAAGTACCTATCTGTTTTTGTAAATACTTTAATAGTGCTGACTTATTGTCTATTGACTTACCAGTTACTACCTACTTAGTAATAACTTAAATGTATAAGCTACTATTATTGTATATTTGTATCAGTGTCGTCGATGGGTCATACCGAAGACTTGTTGCATAACCCAAGACACATGACTTCTTACGATACTTAGCCATTAGGGAACATATTATACCTACACTTATTGATACCTATTACATTAATATAATTCACTTAAAAGTATTAATGTTATTATTACTTAATATATTACTTACAGTTAATAATGAAAACGCAAATCTTTGTTAATATTATGATAGGTATTATTCATTGAAATATAATAATCAAATAATTTTATAATTAAAAAATATGTGAAAACTTTACAAAAACTTAAGTATGTAATAATATATTTATAATTCATTATTTAACACAATATATATGGTAGAAATCTATTAAGTCTTGTAGGTTAGTTACGTGACAATTACGCGAGATCTCACTTATCCACTAGCATCAACATCCAACATAAAATATTATTATGACCTACACATCATAGTACTAAAATAATACCGAGGATAATGGAAAGAATAGATAGATAAACATATTTTACAATTATTATAAATTTATAAATAAAAATGTCAGTTTTTAACTGTTATTAAATTAGGAAATTAATTCATTATCGACATAGCAATCTAATGTAGGACTACGATTTTCATTACTTTCAAAACCTATACGTACATATAATACATAATATTATATAATATCAATATAATATATACATTTTAAACAACAAAACAGGTACATAGTAATGTACGGATAATAAAGTATTTGTTAGAACATCGTAGGTAGGTATCTAAATGTCCTAAATAGGAATATCTACCTACTACAATTCGTCAATTCGCAAACGCAAGTATTCAAACACCGAGGATTCACCTGAGTAAATAAATAGGGTATACCGTAACGTTTGAACGCTTATTTGAACTGTTGGTTTTGTGTTACAAGTTATAGTATATTAAACTCGTGTGTATAGATTATAATGGTGTGATAATATAACATCATTTATTATATTATTCGAAATTTGAAAATAGGTCGTTAAATGGAAAAAGCGAGCTAACCGCAAGTATAATATTGTACTTACCTACACATAAACCTATCTCAAAAAACGGAAATACAGAAAAAAACCAATACCTTCCATCTATATTATATATACCTAGATGGCCAAAAACTGTATATCTGATTTTTCTCAAAATTGTTTTATAAATCCATTTGGTTAATTTGGGTCTTCTTTATTTGTCAAAACAATATAAAACAATATCATAACTAAAACACTATCTAAAACATGTTTTTTTGATACTTTAATTTTTGTGTTTTTAGCGCAAGATAGGTTTTTGAGTGTACAACTATAACAAGTCCTAAATTGATGAGACTTACAATAAATATTTTATCGTGATCTAAATATTAAGCGGATAAATATAATAATTTCGGAATTGTTACTTTTGTCTAAAACTCTAAGACAACTCAGTCCATTAATTTGAAATTTTATTGAATTAATAAATTTGTAATAATATTGTATACGTTGAGCAATAAACGATGTGATATGACGATGATGGCTAACTACAAACAGTATATCATTATTATGAGTACCTATTGTCAATTAGTATCACGTTAAAAAAAAAAAACGTACATAATATATGTGACAATCACATTGTCGAATATCTACATTCTGCACCTACATAGCGCGGTGTATGTATTATTATCATTATCGTTATTATTATCGTTGGTAAATTATATATTATTGGGAAATGGTTGGCTGGGCGAGCTCTCTACCAAGGTTATCGTCACCGACAAAAACACAAATCGCACAAGTATAATATTATTATAACCGATAAAATGGTAAAATTTAGATTCTACAGCACAGAAAAACCGAAACCAACTGTTTCGTTACGATAAGACCTACGGAGAGATAGCGAGGTATTAGAGAGAGAGAGAGAGAATTAGAATACGACCGGAATGGTTAAATTCCATGTTATATTATTTTTACACCGTGATGACGTTAAAAGTGCTTAAAACGTTTTTCGATCTGTTTAGAACTGTCGTCTGTGCGTTCACATTATTATTATCTGTGTTATACAACCCCCTCCCCTTTTTTGGCTTATTTTTGTCATATAAAATATATGATAAAGCAATAAAAGAATATTTACCACGGTCTGAAAATAAACAAAAATTCATATCCCCCATCCTTTTAAAAAAGCTGAGCACGCCACAGTTACCTCTATACAACCGCCATTCGTCCGATTTCGCAGAACTCCGTACTATTTACAGTAATCTGTAAGTAGGTAACAATAAAAGTTTTGGCGAATAAAATATGTGGCACTACGCGGGGCCGGTCCGTGTCGTCCGCAGCAAACGCTTGTCGTTTCCGAGTATAGCGCGAAAAATCCACAGCGTTCCGGTTTCCCGGCGGTGAGGCAGGCGCCTCCACCGGCTGTTCTACCGCAGCAGCAACAGCCACTGTATTGTAAACGAGCTACTCGGGGGACACCTCCCGCACCGGCCACCTCCACGAGGAGCTCTTGCGCGCGGAAAACCGCACGCGGACGGCGGACACCTGACCCGAATAATATGTAAAAATAGACGACGGCACACCGAAGTTATTACACCTAGGTACTGAAATTACAAGATTTCGACGTCGTCCGACACGCGCGAGAGACGACAACAATACGCGTAATATTATGATAATTATAATAAGTGTCGCGACAATCGTTATTTTATACGTTCGTCATTGCGATGGGTATTATGTTTTGTCACGGCGTCCCGTCGTAAATCGGACGCGATTTTCGAAAACAATAGGACGGACGGACGCAATTATTGTTATTATTTTGATGGGTTTTTTTTTCACAAAACTACTTTTTATCATAACTACCAATTATAATTTGTAGTTCGTCAGTTCGCTTACCTTGGCCATTTCACCGAGATGTGAAATTCACGACACGGCGACGATACGCGAACTACGACGACGACTGCTGCAGGTGTCTCCGCTGCGGGTAACCGCGTTGGAAAACGGCTAAAATCGCGTACATACGAAAAAAATATCCAGTGAACAGCGACGCGACGGGAGAGAAAACAATAAAAGATCGGCTATCCCGCCAAATATATCACCACAGTAGAGCGGAGAAAAACGTTTTTTTTTATTACAATATTTCAGATCAAAAACCAAAATCCGACGTGCGGGGAGGGTGGTTTTGCGTTATAGTGTTATGACTGTCTCGGAGGAGGCGGCGACGACGGATCACACGACGACGAGCGACGCTGACACGGACGGCGGTAGACTGAGGGCGGTCGCGCACTCGCGCCGTGCCGCGTCCACCGTAGTTGTCGTCGCCGTTGAGTACGTAAGCGGCGGGGTGGGGCGGGTCGGCGGCGGCGCGCTCGTTCGACGATCAATACGATAAAACGGCGGCGGCGATGTTAGCGCGCGCCGAGCGTATGCGTCTATACGGACACGGGTGACGGGTGTACCTTTACGTATTGTTATTATTGTAGAATAACATTATTTTTTTCGTTTTTCGCGCAACTCTTCCCGCCAATATAATAATAATAATAATAATAACGATCGTCATAGATCGCGCGCCGAACACTATCTGGGCTCAGCGCTCCGGGCGGACAACAGGAACGTGGGCCAACCGGCGGATCCTTTTCGCGGTCCACTCTCTAATGTAGAGACCTTTCCAATCGTACAATATATCGAATCGTATTTGATAACTGATAACGTGATGAGAATGATTTTTTTCAAATTTGTTTTTACTTTTATATTTAAATAATTTACCTGTTACCAATGGAATGGCGTATGCAAGTTATTTATTGTTTTTATTGAACTATTTTGTTTTTTATATATATCTTATTATATTTATATTATACCTATGTATGAAGATGAACTATTTTAGAACATATTATCATTATATTTTAAGCTTTTAAGTACCTAAAAATCCGCTCTTTAATTATAATTAGAGTTAGGATGTTGATGACTTTTGCATTTTTTTCCTTTTATTTTGTACAATGCTATCCTAGCTAAAAATTTGTTTCATGCTCCCTTGATGCAGAATATTCTAATTTTATTTTGCATTTTTTGCATTTTTAGCTATAAATGCATTTTTTTTGTTTTTTAACGTCATTTTTCAACATTTTAAAGTCATTTTTTCATCTTTTAGGGCATTTTTTGTACTTTTTATACAATGTGGGGCATTTTTCACAAATTATAGATTTTATGGCAAATGTTATACCCAAGTTTGGAAACAAATTTAATTTATTTAAAATCTAACTTTGGATTTGGACTATTAGTAAAAAATAATTTTAATATTATTATTGTGGGATTTTTGTTGTGATTACATTTATCGCGTTTCGATAAGATTTACTCTTTGAGTAGATCATACACGCTTGTCGAGTATTATATTTATAAATTGTATGGAATAAATCCGATAAGCAAGATGTATTAGGTACCTTGACATAAACAGTTTTTTATTTATATTTTACTTTTTAATTTATTTTTAATATTGAAATTTATTTATAAATTATTTAAATGCTTATAATATATTTATAATTCATATTTTAAATTACTATTACACCCATTATTATACCCATATATCTAATAAAAATTATTATTTATAAATAAGTTTTTTCACTTATTTAATTAGTATTTTAGATAATTTTTAAGGTCACTTTTTGAAGTTTTTAGGCCATTTTTGCACTTTTTTTTAGGGCTATTTTGCTTTTTTTAGGGCATTTTTGTGTGTTTTTTAGGTCATCAACATCCTAACTCTAATTATAATGAAAGAAAAGAATTCAGTAGGTATAACCGAAAACCTATTTTTTTTTTCCGTTTAAAAACCAGGAACGGGTGGGAACTGTTTATCACAATACTGCCACCCGTTCCCGTATCGTTTATTCACTATCATAATCATAATATATGTTATACATAGGTGGGGGCCTCTAACCACCCGGAAGAGCTGGCCTTCGGCCCACAGAATAGCTATAGATATACCCTACCCGTCCACCTCTTGCCTGCCTGATACGCCCTGCCGTCTCCTTTTGCCCGAGTATCGCCTCCACCATTCTGCCAAACGCCAGTCTCAGCTTTTTTGCCGATAGCTCAATGCGGCGTCGCCTTGACGCATAATCTGGGAGGAACTCCTGCTCCGGCCCCAGAATGATGTCAGGGACATCCTCGCACCGTAATTGCCGACCGATACATTGCTCCATTTCGCGTCTATCAACCGCCCAGTAAGGACAGTCGAACAGCGTGTGATCAACCGTGTCCTCTGGCTCCTCGCAGTGGTTGCAGCGTGGATCATCTGCTCTCCTTCTCTTTCACGGGTAGTGCTGGTAGCATCTGTGTCCTGTCAACGCTTGGGCCATGTGGAACGTCATGGAACAGAGCCTGGACTGTTTCACCCACCTCCGGATATCTGGAATCATCTTCCTCGCCCACGCCGCCTTCGTTGAGTTGTCCCATAGATCTTGCCATTTGCGCAGAGTCACCTCACGCTCCTGCTTCTTGATGACTGCTACAGTCGTGACTTCCTGCTTGCGCTTCTCAATTCTGCATCGCTCATCGGCCAGGAGGTGCGCTGGAGGCATTAGCCAGAAGTATAACCGAAAACCTAGACGAAACACTAAACCCGGACAATCCAACAAATGTATCAACCCTCATTCACTTCTTATCGAAAACTCATCTACTTAATCAAAATAATACAATCTTTCTCTCGAAAATGTACACAAAATTGAAGCTTCAAATTATAATTATGAACCATGTAGATTTATTTAAGTATTTATTTATTTCAATTTAATTAGTTAATTTATCTTATTTTATTTTTTCAGTATTTGTATGTATTGAGCACATTTTTAAAATGCATGTAATATAATATTGTTACATCCAATGGCCTTTGATGCCGAGGATCTATTTAAATAAAAAAAAAAAAAATAATAATAAGTAGGTATGTATGTCGTATATGCGGCATATGGTTTATATATTATACATAATAACTGTTTCTCCTATAATTCCTCCATATTTCGATTTTTGTCGTCTCGTCATGTAATATTATTATTTATTCAATGATTTACGAATTACGAGTGTTACGTGTCTAATTACAGACAAATTACAGACGTGTTGTTTTAAATAGGCGTAGTACCTGATCGTATGCGATCTTATGCGATTCCTGTCAATCGTTATTTTGCGATTAGACTTCTTTGCACGTTAAAGTACCATAATTATAGGCACATTGACCACGAATAGCTTTGCATAATAGCCTATAGGTACAAGGTAGTAGGTATCGACACGTATTACAATGGCGTATACTGGTGGTTATGTAAACGACGACGACATCGCATTTTGTTATATTTATTATGTGTATAAAAATATGGAAAAACGCCGGTGAAATCGAAAACATTTAAACAAAAAAAAATTCAATAGTTTTCACATAGGTACTAGGTAGCAGGTAGCTATACTAAGTACGTATTATTATTATATATACGCTACGCGTAAGGTGTCCTTCATGCCGATCAATTATTGCCAACAGACGCGTGTATAATAAAATATCATATTATATATATAATAAATAATAATGTACCTACAAGTAATATGAACGTATAGCATATACCTCCATACGATAATATTATGTATTATTCGGTTTTTATTTTCTCTTCTGAATATTATTATTTATTAGCCAACAGTCTACGCACTTCGTGCATGATGATAATATTGCGTCGTTTTATCCCACTGCGTTCAACTAAAAATATTATATAGCCTGAAAAGCAATCCTGTAGAGTGGAATAGCAGCTGTTATTGCGTTTTTAAATTACTATTATTTGGCTGTGTGATATTATTTTTTTGAAACATTACGTCTGTTACTGTGATCTGGAGTGTTCTCGAATAAGTCCATACGAGCCCAATCAATAATTTAGAAAATTGATGAGAGTGCTTTGGGGACTTCAATTTTTTTTTATTTCCCAGTAGTATTACAAAAAATCACAAAAAACTATAGTAAGATACCAAAATTACAACAAAGTCGTTTCGAATAATATCTACATAAATATTAGTATATTATTAATATTTAAATATCCGTTTTTACTGTAAAATGTGAATTAGATGTTATTTATTTTTAATATGTTGATGTATGTAAATCAAAATTTGAACGAGTATTTCTGAGTAGTTATCAAAGTGCATATATGCATAGTAATTGTTTTTCAAAAAGAAAATGTACGTTATATTGAATCTAATATTTCTTATACTCAATAAATATGTTTACTGTGTGTCTGTGTATAATTGAAATAACAAAGCTCTCCCGAACGCACATGTCAAAAACGCACTACACAAATATTAACTATTTTGTTTATTTTCGTCAAAATTATCAATCCTTTTTCAATTGTTTTAACTAACCTATTCATATAAGATAACATATTTGAATTCGTCATGAAACATACCTAAAAATTACTTTTTTTATATTTTTACATTTTTTTAATTATTATTTTCACTTCATTATTATGAACATTTAAAATTTCTGAATATTCAAAATTTAAAATTAATAAATTAATAATATACATAAAAACGATTTATAACTGGTTGGCATTTTGACATCTTATTGAGCTAAAAATATAATTAAAAATATTTTTTCAGTATTTTTGAGATTACGAAAAAAATACGTATTTTTTAATACTTGTTAAGTTATTGCATTGAACCACCAATACTTTCTTAAAAATAAAGTCAAAATATTTATATTAAATATACAATTGAACAAATGCGCACTATATACCTACTAACGATACGACGGAGTCTAAAACAAAACTGTCAAACTTCAATCGTTAAACAAAAAAACAATAAATATTTATTTACGATAACTTATCGACGATAAGATAGTACTACAAATAAGTATTTCGGCATACTAGCGTGATAGACTAAATGCGTATCACATCGCTGTTATTAACGATGTAATTGACTATGACGATGACAATAAATACCTTTGTTGATAATTTTGAGTTTTATATTCAATATTAATTGAAATATACAGGTTATGAAAGAAAAAAATCAATTTTTGTAGAAAAATATGAAATATGCATAATATACGTATAAAAATCAATAAAATATGCACTTTTTTTAACTAAAATTGACAAAATATGCAAAATTTGCATTTTCAATTTTTAATTTTTTAACTCTCCATTTTATACTTTATAGTTTACATTTCTAGCGTGGTCTGCTATAAATTGAGAGTATACAGAACAATATGCAATTCCTACAGGGTACAACTCCCGAGCCCTACTTATGACTATATAAATTATCTTACAATATTATTAATATATATTTTTTTTTATTGAAATTTTTACTTAAAATTATTACATTCTAACAATATCATACGCCCTTAAGATAAACTAACCCTAAATAAGTAGGTACTTAATGAATTAAGATTATAAGGCCATGTAAAGTGGATATTTTATTGTGATTTATGATGAAACTGTATCTATCTAGGTATCAATAAAGTTAAAGTACCTATAAATTGGCTATAATACCTATTTGTAAATGTGAATATTTAAACATTATATAATTATTTATTTTAATACAGGTCCTAATGGTTGTATTGAGAGATGCTTATATGATATAAACCTATTTTTGTGTGGTGGAGGGGGGGGGACAGGTAAAATGTACAAACTTTTTATCCCCCTACAACTACGCCACTGAATATGTGTATATTATTACATTGTATACCTATTATACTGCAGCTTGAACTTTTCGTTCAAAATACTATTACAATAATTACATTAATATTTTCAGAAAAATCATCTGATTCACAATTTGTATTACAACATGTAGGTTCTCATTTTATAACTCAATGATTGAAGTTGGTATCACCATAGGATAAATACTGCTTTAATGTTATGAAAAATCTAAGAATTGGACAATTTCGTCTTTAATTACACTTAAAAATTTCAAAAATGAGAATTTGAATATATGCATAATTGAAACATAAAAATGGGGTGAGCATGCTTAATAATATATTATATAATAATATCACTCTGTATACATATTATATAGCTGCATGCCCTCATTACCTAGCTATTATTAAGTTAATGGATTTTATGAAAAATACATTAAATATAAATACAATATCTAAGTTCATTACCCATTAGTATTATATTATTTCCCTCCAAGGCTTCTTCATTATTTATGACAAGTGACATTATACGCTATCCCCAAAAATAACATTTAAATGTCCTTTAAAGTTATACTTTGATTAATTGTACCCTAGTTTAGTATAATAATATATTATGTTTAAAATATTTTTCAACAGAAAAATATTTAATACAGGATGCTTCTTTATCTAATATTATCTTAATATGTACTAACATTTTTGAAAATATTATTTTTTATATCATTTTAATTGATAGCAAAACTACATTTTTCAAAATATTTATATTTTTGACATTTTTACGATCGTTGTTATTTTATTTTACTTTTTACTTTTTTATTATACTATTTTAAATACAAATATTTTATTTCTTTTAATATTTTATATCTGTCGAACATTTGACTTTCACTACATTTCAATGTATACTTTAGCACGTAAGTTTAAAAATAAAATAAAATACATATTATCTATAAGTAAACAAATAATTGAGAATATGAACTAATCTCCAAAAAATGTTTTAAATTCCTTGGTATTATTGTATTAATCACATTGCTTGTAACGCAATATTATCCTATCTGCCACTATACATATTTCATGTAGTGGTGGGTAAAAAATATTTTTAAACCTACTGTCCTACGATCACTAAATAATAATTTATGCAATTTATTTCTATAACATTTTACCAAAAAAATTGTTACTGCACGTTCACGTCATATAATATATAGTTATAATAATTTATTATTTTGTTCACATTAATCGAATTTACTGTAATTTATATAATATATAAAAGGAAAACGTGATTGACTGACTGATACATCAACGTACAGCTCAAACCACTGGACGAATCAGACTGAAATTTCGTATACAGATAGCTATTATAACATAGGTATCCGCCAAGAAAGAGTTTTTGAAAATTAAACCTCTTAAGAGGTAAAATAGTAGTTTGAAATTTGTAAGAAATCCAGGTAACGCCATGTAATACAACTAGTGACATATAATTTAATAACAGAATGTATATAGTCTGTCATTACCTATTATAGGTACCTACGTCATTGTATAAAAATATATTTTATACAAATAGGTAGGTACTTCATAATTTTTTAAGTGTATTTATATTGTTAACTTTCAAATAAGGAGAGTTTAGAAAACTTAGTTCTGAGTATACAATTAGCCCCTTTTTAATTAAGACAAAACAATGTATAATATTATATAAGTAATAAGTATACTTAGTAGAGTACACTGTTTATTTAGTATGTAAGTTTATATAAAATAAATGCCTGAAGTAGGTACTGAATGGAATTTTGGGGGTTACTCAATCGTCAAAGAAGTCATTTACGATTATATTTAATATTATTTATGTGGCATCTAAATATTAATATACATCTGAACAAAATAACTAATTTTTTTTTATTTTCTTCGGTACTGTCTGTCTGTTTCTTGAGTGAAGATACTCAGATACCTATATAATATACACGAATTTCAATTGGTGATGTTTAGGTAACCACTCTGCTGTATAGTTAATAGGTATTGAGTGTACCTCGTCATTAGTATTAATAAGTTACTGTAATGTACGTGTTAAATGTAAACTCAATGAAAAATCATTGAATTCGACAATCGATTCTGAGCGAAGACAGTTCTGATACCAGGTAGGTCTGTGGGTCTGTTAGCCTATATATATTACTAAGTTTATCTTATGATATATTTATTATATATATTGCTACTATAGTAATTTTTATTTTACTATTAGTAACAAACTAATACGGAAGATTCGCTAAACATTTCTGGCATTTTAACACCAGAACACTATTATTTCACTATCGAGTACTGCGGAGGCAACAACCGACTATACAATTAATATTTTATACTTGTATGAAAATAATCATCTCTTTCTAAGGTGTATGCCTGAATAGTACTTATTTTATATCGTTAACTAGTAATAAATAACGTGGCTAAGATAACAATAGGAAAATCCAATATCGTCTAGCTTTTTTTTTTTATCTATCATGAATAAATTCGGCTTTCACAAAACCTTTTAACTACGTACCTGTATTATATTATAATATTAAAAAAAATTATTAGGATATTAACCTACTTAGCTGTTTTATCGGACGAAATTTAGCCATAAATATAATTCCAGATCAGGGACTTAATTGTATAACTTCCATTATTTTCATATACAAATTCATGTATATTGAACGTACTAGGCTGTATAAATATAATAACGGGTCTTAGGTATTATTATAGGTAATAAATAATAATACAATTATTTAAAAATTAAATACATACTAGTGGGATTGCATACGTCATCAATTTTTCATCAAAACGACCTAAATGACTTACAAAAATTAAGGTAATTCTAGTGGTTTGATTTTTAAAAATGTAAAGATGTTTGAATTGGTGAACAAGTTTACTTTTTATTGGTCGAAGCATATTGTTTAATAATTTTTAATATATTTAATATAAAAAAAAAATTGGCAAATTTATGAAATTTAAAATGTTTATTATCGTCAAGAATCGTCTTAAATTAAAAAAGTGCTTCTACTGATTCAAAGTAAACTTGTTTATGCATTTACAACTAACACAACATGGTCAGCGGCCGAATGCATTTGAAGTTGCCTATAAAATTTCCCTCAGAATCAAGTAGTCACAGGACCTCGTGATATTACCTTATACCAAGTTACATACAATTAAAAATAGCACGCCCGTCAATATTAATCACGGAAAATTAAAATAATTGAGTTTATTTGAAGTTGAGACGATAATAAGGTATGAAATATATACATAATAATATAATGTATTTATTTATTTAAATCGATTTATTACTGATAATATTTCGCCTGATTTTCCGCTAACGATTTACGTCACGCACGAATTGTTTGCCTACTCGAGTTCCTTATTAGTGTTAAAATAATTATGATCGACGAGTCAGTGTTTTGCGTGTGTATCTAAGTTTAAAACTTTTAAATCAAGCTGGCGACTAAATAAAATAATTAATCACAACATTAAAGTGCGCGTTTGATACTTTTTGTTTTTTAATTATACGTTTTGGAATTAAAAAAGTAACTATTGGAATATTTGTATAGAATTGTATGTGTTGATTGTACAGTATGAATAAATTATGTTATGAGCACATTGCACGTAACTTACCTATTAACTATGTTTCCAAAATTGTAAATTATATTTATTCAACTCTCGTTGTTTATATACAGTTATAAAATAAAATATATCTTAACATGGTTCTTATTTTCTACAACATAACGACTTGACTGCAGCTATAAGTAGTACTACATTTTCTATGTTTTCCGAGCTGTGTTGTAAGTTGTTTTAAGCAAATCTGCAGTCTGCCCACATTAATTTTATTATTATAATTTTTATAATATTCGACTGTAATTGTAAAGCTACATTAATAAATATTACCAGAACAGTATTTGAATATTAAAAAAAGGTTCGCTTATTGAGTTAAAACTGAGTATTTTAGGGGCCTGGACGTGATCTGGTTTTTTACTCAAAAACACGATTTACAGGAAAAACTCTCGTAGAGTGATCCGATTTCAAAATTGTATTTGTTTGAAATGAAACACTTCTTGGAGGGCTTATTGCATGGTCTTGGATTTTAAAAATTCTATTTCAAAACCATATTATACGATTTTGAATATTATGACCAATTATTTTTGTTTTAAGCTACAAAATTAAAAACCAAAATCAATAAGTCCTGTTGAAAATTGTCTTCTTTCTAAATAAAAAAAAAATGAATGAATTAAATCAGACCACTTTATGAGGCGTAATAGTTTTTCCTGTATATATCGTGTTTTAAGCAAAAAATCACGATTTTCATTTTTGGTCGACGATGCCGTTGACATGTGAGCGATGCAGCGTGTACGTAGTCAGCCCAGTAACAGAATACAACCACACTTACACTAATCAATAATCATCATTGACGACTAACACAAAATATTATGCCATGGGCGGTGGCGATAAAATTGCATATTGCCTAAATATTGCCCCTTAATAAGGCACACGAGTATTAATTAATACGTAATTATTATTTAAGAAGAGACAATATTATATTATTATTATGTCAGATGATTATAAACAGAATCACTTATAATTTAGGCAAAGCTACAAACATCGACGCACTTGGTCGTAACCTATACTTCCTATAATATCCTACCAAATTTGGTATTTCGACTTATCATTAATTTTAACGCTGAGCGGTGGAGCAATAATTCCAAGCCATCAAATGAACTTCTTCGCGATCTTCGCATTATTTCGTTAAGTTTTTGTATGATTAATGTAAAAGCTGTAATTTATATATTATTATTAGCTTTTACATAACTTAATCGTCAAAGTCAAAGTCATTGTCGAAGGCGTTCAGTGTCAACTTAGCTAAGTATAATATCGTGTATTATCGTATTTTGTTGTTATCATTAACGCTGTCATCGTGATTTATATAGTTTATCTATCAGTATATTAGAATACTTCCACCGCCAAGTCCCTCGAGGTAATCACGTCTCTATGATATAGCAACGAAAGTGTAATAAAATATTGAACCTTAGGGCCACAGGCTATTAAGTTATTACGGGGTAACATTGTCGACGGTCAAATAAATTAAAATCTGTAAGTCGGGAGATTTGATAGATACTGCACGTGCAAACGCATAATAATATTGTTTCGATTTGAATAGAGCCCGCCGGTGTGTGATGAATCACGTGCAGGAACTATATATTATTATATTAAACTTCTTGCGATGAAAATAATAATAATCGTTTTCACACGATTTGAATAATATTAAAAGATTTTATTCGAATAATCGCGTAGGTACTAGGCAGCGACAATGGTCGAAAAATAACACGAGTCTGATTCGTATTCGATTCTGACGGATTAAATTATAAACAATGGTATTATGTGTTAAAGAATAAAATATTATTACAATCTGTTGTACAAATAAATAAACGAATTAAAAAACATACACATATTTCGATGGATTCATATTATAATACCATTACTTTTGTTCGCCTGTAGTTTCTTTCAGTTCAACATCCATCGCGTCACTCGTCGTCATCGAAACAGATATATCCGAATATGAATGCATTTCCCTAAACGTCTAAAAACAAAATAAATGCGGGTGGTAAGCAATATTGTATTATATATTTTTATTACACGATTGTTTTGTAAAAATATAGTATGGTTTAAACGTTTATATAAGACGCGGAGGTAAATCATTTTCTCTCGATCGGGGGGGACACCCTGAACTGTGAAGTTTTATAGGTACCTCCGATTTGTTCATTCTCTCCACGGCTCCGTAAGTGGGATTGTCGAACGAAGTTTTACGCTGCAATCGGACGTCTTCGTCGATTAGTTCCACAGCGTCGGTGGTATCGTTTTTGAATTGGACGAACACAGCACCAGCACTAGACCCGGAGCCGGACAATAGCGATTTCCTGTCCAAGAAAAGACGATTGTTTGTCACAAGCATTATCTTAGAAAATACTTTTTTATTTATTTAATGAACAAATATACTGGTGATTTTGTATGTAGACAAACGTGTAAAACAATATGTTCTTACATAATCAATATCAGAACATTTTTCATATTTAATAAGATTGATTCCCTCTAGAAATTCTTCTATATACATAATTATGTATATATATCCGCGTATAATGCATTTAATATACATTATACACTTTATAAACCATTAAGCCGGAGTTTCTCGACCTTTGCAGTGATTTATATTTATGACCCGATATATTTACCAGATTATTTTAGCGACTCTATGGCGCCGAACCGTTTCAAAGAGAACGGGAAGTGTACAAAATATATGACACTTTAGTCGGTAAACGTACACCCACTCACAACTCGCGCCCACCAGTCATCCCAGTTCCCTGTCTCATCCGATACCACATTTCACCCGCGAAACGGTATCCTTGCATGTGTTATTTGGCGATAAGACAAAATTGTAACTTTTTGAACGATAATCCAAAAATCGATTTAATTGACATACAACCGCAACTATATATAATATAATATCTATTATTTATAGGGCCCACTACTAGGAAGGTACTAAAGTGTCACGAAAAAATATGTTTCAAGTATAACGATGTATTAATCGATGTTTTTACACCATTCATCCAAATTACTCCACCTCCACATGCTCCAGTGTGTGACTGTATCAACTGAAGTAGTGGAAGTGTAATGTTAAAACTAAAAGATATACCGCGAATACCAACCAGTATATAGTCGAAGAGTACCCAATATGTATCGTTAACTACCACGTACCTATACTTTTCAGCACCCATCATTGATCATACGACAAAGCTATAAATTATAAAAATTAAAAAAAAAAACTGTACAATATAATATAATATTAGGGTATGTACCAGGTACCTACATCCGTATCCGGTATAGGTACGTCATAAAGTCGTCGATAAAAACTGAATATACTTAGTTTTTTATACCGCCACAATATAATATGACATTTGAAACTGAGAATTAAATACAATAATATAATATTGGAAGGTACGCGTTAGCGATCCATACAGAGGTATCCCGAAGTTTGAGAGACACCGACCGTTATAAGCCCGCGAAGTATTTTAATAGGACGCGCATATAATATTTATGTTATTCTTCCGACAAACGGCACGACCGTTTACGGCTTTTCATTGCTAGTTTGTCCATTAAAAACCATTAGTATTAAAACATAATATAATATAATATTATTATGATTGTGTCTTACCAGTCGTTGTTGTAATAAAACATAATTGCCAACATGCAGGAAAAGATGACGATGCACGTGGTCAGGGCTATTTGGCCGTATGTCATGCCGTCCGCGTCGTAAGACAGGCCCGAGTCGAACATCTTCACGTCCGTCACGCCCCGGTCTGTGAAAAATAATACGCCATAATCAGTGAGAGTAAACATGACAAACATCACTCGAAAGTGAGCTCGATCTCGGATTGTGGTTTTTCTGCAAATCCATCGTTAAGAAAATTAACACACGTGTGTTATAATATTATTAACTGTACAGTAGCCAGTAGGTACCTATTCCGCATACGCACACTATTAATTAAACGTTCCAAAAGGCGCCTTCTAAGACGTATCTATGGGTGACAAATCAATACGTAGTTGATTTGGGTTTTTTCACGGTCGTCTATAAGAAGTTTTTGATTTAATGGCACAATACGTCTTAAAAAGAAAAAAAACATTTGGGTGCAATTCGATTTTTCTCTATTTTTTAATATATTAAATATTATATCATATCAAAATTGAGTAAGAAAAGACAAAATATTAGAGACGGTTCATATTTTTATTTTTTTTTTTGAGAGAATAGTATCTATATGACGTAATCATTATTGTATTAACAAAAATATATTACACACATATTAATGAAATGTTGAAAAATTATTAGGTATCATGAAATTATGATAGGTAAGCCAATTTTAAATGCATAGGTATTGAAAGCTCCACTAATATAGATACATCTATTTTTAGGAATTATTAGTTAACACAACTATTTGCATTACGAGAATGATTTAGACAAATGACGCGATCCGTTTAAGTTAATTGCTAACATATTACATTTAGCTATAATATAATATATTATTTTAATTATATCAAAAACTTAACTTGCTCTAATTTGGTAATTTTTTACACAATTGCAATGAAAATGTTCAATTGTTTAAAAAAAAATAAAACTCTTTCGAAAATTAAAAAAAAAATAGTTTTATAGTGATTTTGTCATAGATAAAATAGGAGGGTGGTGTTAAATTATATGTATGAATGTGATATTCAAATCGCAAAAGGTCCACTGTAAAAGCTGTCAAATGCCCTGAGAAAGCGGGGCAATAAATTATTAGTAGTAAATGTGAGATAATATTATATTATAGTATTAAAAAATACGAAATAGGACATATCTTTTATGGTTATAAAATACTTTTTATTCAAAATATGTTGGTATTTTAATAATCTTTTAGTTCCAATGTCATAGACAGTTTTTCGAGCACTGGCGCCTCTGTTTAATGACGTTATATTGCAGACAATTATATTAAACATGCAGATTAGGTCCACGGCTTTTCACCACATATACAAAATACACATATATACCGTCCAGCTATGTAAGCTACCAACGATTAACATTTTTATTTCAAGTTTAACCAAACCAAAGGAACACTATCCAAAATCATGTTTAAAAAATATCAAAAATTAGAAAAAATATTATATTTACATGGGTTGTAAACACTGCACAGTGACACATCGAATCGCTATATATTGCAGTACATAATAATATTATATAATAACTATATTTTATTTATTTATCAAAGTTTATTATGATATTTAAAACCACGACGTACACATCTGCAAGCTAATAATGGTATTATAAGAATAGTAATTACAAGTAATTATACTTACAAGTAATTATCAGCGAGTGTATGATCTTAGCTATTTCATTTATTTCGTCCACATACTTTGTGCCACTCGCCAATACGACTTGTACCTTTCCGTTCAAAAGTTTACTCGTGTGATAAAAAAGTTGATGTTTTTCAAACGTTGATTTTATTTTGGCTATGTCCTTTTTCAATTCTTCATTGAATTGTTCACCGACAAAGTTATTTGGGTTGTAATTAATTAAAAAATAAGCTCCTAAGAATCAAACAAAACAATAATAAATGAACACAGTTTTTTCCAACAACCCTAATTGATTACTACTGTTATGTACAAGAACACAAGGTGATTCTTTTAAAGGTATTTTCTCGAAAAGTACCAACATAATACATACATTTTTTTATATTAAGTATAAAATGAAGTTATAAAGAACAACATTTTTACTGTTTTTTTTAGATTTTATTGTTGTTACATTTTTGATTTCATATTCTAAGACAAAATATATTTCTAAATATTCGTATGCATAAAAATTAAATTTCAAATGAGCAGCGGTTCTTTATCTAGTTATAATTTAATAAGTATTAAAGTTAAGATTATGTAAAAAACATATTTTCACGCACTTTGATACTTTTTGAGAGTTTATTTTTTTAATAAATCATCTTGCAGTGTACATAATACCTTATACTATAATGTATATAAATTATACATATATATATATATGTTTATAATATGCTATATGCAATATATACGTATAATGTACATATATTATATTACGGTTAAATTAAATTCCCAACTCGAACCGAATACATTTATATTATATCATTATACGTACCTACAAAGGATAATGATAATATTATTATTATTGCGTTTGTTAAAAATCTCACCACAAGTCCAACAACAATGGCCAATCGGTTTCACTGGACTCAGGCAGCCCAATTTATTATCGCAGCGTCTCGAAGCCACTTTGCATACTTGGTCGAAAAGTTGTTGAGTGCCGCATTCACATCCTGTACTGTCTTCGCAGGACGTCGACGTCAGTGTAATGGACACATCGTTTTCGGCGGAGGAACTCTTCAGCTCTTGATCTCCGACGTCCGACACAAGAAACTCGTTCAATTCGTTTTGGCCGAACGTCTGTAACAATAATTTATATCGATACACCTATACATAATACCACGCGTGTGCCAATTTATAATTAATGAGCACGAATGCACAATACAGCTGTTAAATATCAACATAATTGTTTCAAAACAAACACAGAACGCGTCATTATATTCTTATGATATAATATTATTGTATACCTACCTACATACATAATATTATACCTATCAATAATATCATAATATATTTTATTATCACGAAGAATGCTCACGTTGCACGCGAATAAATAACATTACTACCGTGTAAGTACTGCTTACTGCTTTTAGTGAGCCTGTATAGTTTATTATATAGGTACCACGAAAAATATACGATATTCATTTTATTATTATATATATTGCCTGAAAAAATCCCGGGGGGTTGCAATAACGTCATGGCCATGCAGACATGCAGTAAAATGTACGAATACGTATATATTATAATTATAATAAATTAGATCGTTATTTATAAATTATTAACCAAACTATACGAGCCGCAGAAAATAATATATATTTAGGTGTATCAATTTTACCTCCATAAAAATTATCATAAATAATACTTGTTTTATGACAGCGAAAAAGTGTCCGCTGTTAAAACGTTTCAAATACTTAATACAAGTCAGACTTTCTTTTAATAAAATCCTGATATTGCGCCATAATATTATGTCTAAATTATTATTAAATATTAATTCGAAGTTTGTATTTTCGTACAAGAAAATAATAATTTCTACAGAGGATTACACTTAAGCTTAGAGTGAAAAATATTCGTTGTTTATTGATATTATATTATTCGTGTATAGTTGTGTGATGTTGAATTTGAATACAACGACAAATCATCGCTTTCGATAAACGATTGTGATCAGCGAAACACGGTTAAAACTTATATATTATGGTCGCTTATTCCTCACACAATTTTTTCTCGAGGAAAGAGAAACCACTGAAAAAATTACCAATTATATTATGACGTATGGACTCGATTTCAAATCTATATTTTGAATTCAATTTACATTATACATAATATAAGATATAAAGTTACTTACTATTTAAAATTGGTTTACTAGCCAAGCCTTAGGTGTAACTAAACTAAGTATTGCATTGGCGAATGTATCATAAAAATACACTGTAAAGACGTTAAGTGGTTCAATAAGGATTCAACAAAATAAAACATCTACAAAACACGTTTTTTATGTTCATCATAAAATAACTAATTCAATTTTTAAAAATATTCAATGGTATATTATTCTTCTGCACAATAATTAGGTCTGCTTGGGGATCGATATGTCACATAACATTAAACTCATATCATTTACGCTCCATTTCACATAATTTTCGAAATTATAATATGAAATCCATCGTTATATTCAAGGACTTTGCAGAAATCTCATGGTTAGATGTATTTATTGAGTCCAAATACACTAAATTAATAGACATTGGATTTTATTTAGCAAAACGTCAACTGTGTAATAATAACATATTATAATACTCATTTTGAATCACATGCCGTGGACTTTGCAATGCGAATAAAGTGAGATGTTTTATACAAATTAAATTTAAATTGACATAAGACATAAAAAACCATGTTTGGGAGATTGAAAAATATTTTTTGAAATTTCGCTTTTTTTCTTATCCATGTATATTTTAGCCTAATGGTGGTTTATTCTAACACCCATAAGCGCAGTAACGTTTGAGATTTCAGTGGCCTGAAGCCTTAGCTAAGCTAATGAAGCATTAAAATACAAAATATAAAATTAAAAAATGTTTGGGTGGCTTAGCCCCTAAAGTCCTTTCTCCCTTTTTGAGCCTATATGTTGTCACCCTATACGACGCGACGTACTCATCATAATCTTATCTTAGCAGTGTTGCTGCAGCGTCATAGGAATAACGAAATATAACGATTGCGATTAAATATACACACTCTTAAACGAATTTCGACCGCGGTCGACTTGAACTCACTTGGTTCCCGAACTTCATCGATCCAATGGTGACTGGATTGTCGGGCACGATGACCGAAAACGAATGACCGGGGTTGAACACGACGGTGTCGTGAACGCACGGTATCCGTTCCACGTGTGGCGTTGCTATGTTAATATTTTCATTCGACCAGTTGTCCGGATCCACCCATTCCATCGGGTCGTTTCGTTTGAACATCACAGCTGAAACGTAATAATAATATGAATAGGTTACCACATAAAAATCCTGTATGACTCTCTCGGTGCTTTAACTTCTCTACTATCGACTTATCCGTCGAACGAAATCTCCCAACAGTTACTAATTAACATTATGGGCAGCTCTAATAATATTATTGAGTTTATGTGCTTCACACACTAGTATTATCGGAAAATTATAGTCGTTGGCCTATTAGCAAACAGAGCAATATCATACGCTGAATCAACTACAGTGAAATCACTTTAATACACAGATTTACTTCAAATAATCGACCGAATCTCCACATGACAGTGGCAATTCCAAAAGGACACATAAAAAAAATATTTAAAAATAATGTTCAAAAATGGCGGTCCCATACAGGAAATATTCGTCCTACCTGAGCAAGAATTGGCTATACACGTTTCAATTATTCTCATCTTTCCAATCAAGAAGAACAGTCAACCATTATTATATAATGTGCCATTAATATGATGTACCACTGACAATCGAATACCTCACACTCTTTGTCCCATGTACAATAAAAAACGACACATCCTAATCTACCCCATCAACATGGGGATGTGTCAGGTGAAATTAACACTGATGCTATTTATAATTTTTACAACGCCACCTGACATATTTTAAGCCTATTGTAAATTAACATTTCAAATGTAAATATTATGTAAACATACCTTTAAAATCTTTACTACTTGTATGTGAAACAATATTTATAAAGTGTTTATATTAACCAAATAATATTAAGGTACCTACAATCAATATTTTATGAAATATCAGGAAAAAGAAACAATTTGTTGAAAATCTGGGCATAAGCGAGACGTTTAGTGAAAGTAAGTAGATTTTACGGTTTCAATTTGATCGCAAAATTTAGCAGGACACCAGCTTGAAAATTATAGCTCTAATCGCATTAAACAATGACGATAATAATATATTACATTGTTCAAATATTATATTGTCAATGGACATATTGGATCTTTATCATTTTATCCATAACCACGAGTCTGTGAATTAAATTTCTCGTTTATTATTATTATTATTATTATTACTTTGCAGAAGGAATTAATAATAGTTCCGTCAACATTTTTATCAGACAAAATTCCTAGTGAGTGCACATACAAAATACATTTTAAATGATATATTTTATGCACACGAGGTTTTGAGAATATTGCATATTATTATTATTATTTAATGGTGCATATTTTTTTTTAAATAATCTTGTTTAACCATATTGTTCGTAATTTAATAATTTATCGTTTTTTTTTTTTTGGACCATCATGCAATCGTGATTAGCCTCAGGGTTTTATTTATTTCTTGTGAATGTTGGTGCCAACAATTATTTAATTTTTTATTCTTAAGGCCAATCTTTTTTTATACTATTGCACGCTTGTCACAATGCTCTTTAGATGTTAAAATGATGAAATGTTGTTTGAAAAAAATTATACGTAAATACTGATTTTTGTTTATATTATCTTTAAACACGAAATAATACCACGATAAAATAATTATATTTTGTCAAATTAATATGATAATATGTACGATACATTATCAGCAGCAAGCACAGATTTTATTTTTCTTTATTAGAATATTTATAATTTTCAACATCCAAAACTATACGTCTTATAGTATCTAAATTTTTTTGTTCTTAAACAATTATTTAGTTTTTCTCCACCGGTAGACATCTGAATTATCTATATCATTTTGAAAATTTATTTTAGAGCATTGTTGTTGTCTGTTACTTGTCATCCATCATCTATTTTAATGACAATATATATATACACAATAAACGAGTAACACCTCACATATTATATACGACAACTAATCAGATAAAATTGCTTGCATAAATAGTTATTAAATATAAACCATGTTTATAAATGTTGGTTTTAAAACTTTACGATTAAAATAAATTATTACTACTTTAGTTCAAAATGTATGCAGTATTTTCTCATCAATTATACACAGGGTGATTCGCCAAGCATGCCCCCCTTTTATACTATGATAATGCATTTAATAAAATTCTGATTTTTCGAATTTTTAAATACCAAACAATGAAAGCCAAAAGTCCATATTTTCAAATAGTTAGATTTCCTTCCCACTCCTTAGAGTGTCTTGCGTTGATACGAATTTATTTTTTTTAAATTCCAAAAGCTTGAATTTGAAATAATTAATTATCATAAGGAAAGGAGTGGATGTGAGCATGCTTGGTGAATCATCCTTTGTCTGTGTATAGTGCCTGTCCAACAAGACGCATTATAACTTTACTGACGAAAACGAATTCATGGCTATCATTATGAGTACTAGATAACTACTGTCAAAGAGAAGAACGCTCCAAAATGTATTTCCTGCGTGGAGTTAACACCGGACGATAAATTATTAATATAATAATTATATAATTATCTTCATGGAATGTTTGAAACTTTACAATACTCATAAAGTATCGAATGCATAAATATAAATGTTATAATATATTATATCCCTCGATTTAATATTACTTAGTAGACACAAACGTTGCTTTAACTACTACAGCTAGTATGTGCAATAAAAATTAATAGTTTCATTTAACAAAATAATTTGGTAGTTATATTAGTTTAAAATATTTAAAAATCATTAAGGACGCGACCCAGGTATTAGTAAAAAAACTAACTAACTTCTTTTGAACTGTGTTAAGTTCATATTAATTATCTCCATATTAGTAGTTGCCTCGTTCATTTCGAATTAAATATATTGTTTGTTAACTACTAATTTATAGCTTTACATTTATATCATTTTACTCAGAAATATTTTATACTTTTAATTTTTGCTAAATACTTATTAATAAAAACGGGAAATAGTATGTCAACTAGGGATTTGAAAAACACGATACAATAATACCTAGTGAAAACTCTCAAATAAATATACTTATACTTTATTATAATGTATTTTTTTTTTTTATTGTCAAATTTTCAAATTGCGTTATAAACTATTATCATTAGGTGATCATCAAAGTATATGCTCTGAACAAATGGTAAAATTAAGAAATATATACTCTTGAAACGATTAATTCACTAAATATGCACTATAAACATTCAATATTTTTTTTCGTAGATTTCGTAAAATTATTTCAAGGTTACTAAGCAATAAATCTAATAGACCCCCCCCCCCCGGGGCACCGCCCACCAGCCACCAAAAAAATCATGCAAATACAACAACTATTCCGAGCCCTAATTATTATAAGATTATACTCACTCTGTCCCGTGCATCCACCCATCGCTTGGGACGACGCGGAGATGACCACGCGGGCGTTGGGCTCCAAGATTAGCTGACCGTTGACGGGCAACACGACTTCGCACACGTCGACGCCGGCGGCTGGCACCACCACCGGGACCAAGGTATTCTCTTGGAACACGGCCACGTCCACTGCCGACGGGACGTGTCCCTCGTCCCAGTTGCGAGGTGCCTCGAAGTCCACGTCGGGCGTCCACCGCTTGGCCACGCCGTCCACAGCGCCGCCTGCAAACGATTTGCGCAGGGAAATATTTTAAACAAAGCAAACATTATCAAATATATATATTATTATCGTTATCGTAATGAGTCTCGCTCTATATCAGATTTCCGAAAAGCTGATACATTTCGGTCGGAACGTCGTTAAAACGGGTTTTTTTTATAAGAATATTATAATTTTGTTCAACAGGTGCTTGAAATCACTTGGTAACTATTTAGTCCGAAATATTATCCAAAGCGTTTTAACAGCTGCATTTAAACGTTTCGCACAAGTAGTTTTGATGACTTGCTCTCGAGAATACTTTCACAAAAAAGTATCAAAAATAACATTTTTTTTTGTTTTTGCAGAGTTTTGAAATGTTTGATTGTTTGAAAATAATTATGTAATATACTTAATTATACTATTATGTAACTAAGTAGTAAATAAGTTAAAATTTTCTTTTTGAATGATTGTTTTTTTGTGTATTTATAAAATTTTTCTTTCCATAAATACTTTAGATTTTTGTTTTTGTTTTGTGCATATTCGATAGATTTTAACTTTATAAAACACTGCCGAGACCAGTATAATATATTATTATAAACAATAATTACATGATATTTTATGGATTTCGAGCTATATAGACAATAGACTACTACACAATAAAAATATTGATTTATGTGTGCCAGTCTTATGGACCACCTGTGCATGGGGTGGGGGAAGGGGGCGAACCTGAAAACGACAGGAGAGCTGCGGCCACGACGATCGCCGTAGACGGAATCATAATATCGTTATGGTCCTTCCTGTGTATGGGTTACGATTGCGACGACAGCAACAGAGACAACAGCAGCGACAGCAACAGGGACTGCAACAAGTGCGATACGGCTACAACGACGACGATGATATAATATTATTTTATGTTTAAATATTCTAATATGGTGCCGCGGCTGACTCGGGCGATCACACTGAATGATCATTATGCGGTTTTTTAGCCTGGCCTGGTTGTGGGTGTCAATCGCGCCCGCAGCAGTAAAAAACGCGATAATTCACGATGCATGTAACGACGTTATTATACACAATCAGAGCTCGCACCACCGCAGTGGTTATACAGAGTGGTTCATCAATAACGGTCTCCTCCAGACACATCCCTTCTCCTAAAATATATTTGCTCCTATCTGTATATGTATATGCAGGGCTGGATTTAAACATTAGGGGCCCAGAGCAAAGAAGATTTTGGGGCACCCGGGTGATCCAAAATAAAAATTGGATATTGCGTGTAAAATATATTTTTAGTTTTAATTATAAATAGGTAAATATTTAAGGTATCATCGAATGATATACTGTCCAATACATAACTTCGAATGCTCATACTTAACTGATAAAACATTTAAATATATGATAGCCCCCTACACATTTTGGGGGTTGGGGCATGAGTCTTTAATAACGCCCTTCGTCAAACCCGCCCCTGTATATATGTGCCATATTCATATACATTCAGTAGTCAGTTAAAGACATACCTACATGTTTCCCTAAATTTATATAGCATTCCGCATGTCCTATTTTTACAACGCCTGCTCTCTAATCCATTTCGTTGTTTAATAACGCGCGTTCTTTCAAATTCTAATTAAAAGGATTTTTAGATATACTATTCAGAAATGAGGATAGTATTATTTTCCAACTCTTGGATTTTTTATACCATTTAAGCACAAGTGTGCAGTCCTGGTCTTGCGATACAAACTTATTTATTTTAAATGAGAACCATCCTTTTTTGCAGTAAATTGTTAATCAGATGATTTGTTTGTTGACGCGTCCAAATAGAAATAGTTCAAACGAGTAGTTTTTAAACTATTAGGTATGTTTTATGCACTTGGGATATATTTTATAGTCCTTGATAATAGTTTTACATAAATACATAATATATAAAATAGATGTAAGATTTAATCAACTACTTGCAGCCACTTGTTGTACTCGGACGATTTTTACAAATTATTATAAAACGCTAATCGATTAATATTAATTATTATTATAATTATTTTTAAACAATCGTAGTCATTGTCATATTCCTATCATCTACACCTATATCATCATAAACCAATATATTACTCTAAGTACTCACAGTAAAATACCTAGTATACAAATATATTGATAACATGGTCCTCGAGTATACTTAAAAATTCCAAAAATCACAATTTGAACAAACGTATTATTGTTGAAAAATTTTAATTCTAATCATCAAATCGGGGTGAGCATTTTTGGTGAATCTTCCTGTATATACATAACTTTATTATTATTATGGTAGAATAATAAAATATATAATATAATATATTATACTCCCAGCAGCGATCGTCGCGATGACGGCTACAAATGCCAAATGTCAGTAAAATAATCATCAACGTTGAACACATGGCCAAACGCGTAGTATTATTTGAAAAAATTATAATACAAGTGTACAAGTACAACATAACAATATGATATGACAATAAAAAAATAATAAATAAACTTAAATAAAACTTAAATTGGCCGCCCCTTTTATCATAATAATATCAAAAAATGCCACCTCTTTAACACACATGTCCTTAATGCTGCCGTAGGCTCGTACCTACGTCGCCTACGCCTTAAGCCGCCCCTGTACTTACCACGTCATGGTGCACATGGCACATCATGATGGTCTTCCATAAGATCGCTGTGCATATAAATAAAAAACTGATAAGGATTAACGACGCCACGCCATAAACATTAAACACAGCTGAGGTTCCACTATCACATTTTATTATCAATTGCTAAAAACTTACTTTACTCTAAAATCAAAACCATTATAAGGACCTTACAAAATCAAATCAAAACTCTTTGTAAATATTATTTCAAAAATATTTTAAAATTTATCATTCATTAAATTTAATAAGCCCAAGTGATTTGAAACAATGCTCAGCTCTGGTCTCAAATCGTCATAATATAATATTATTTGACCATACACATTATGTCATACATATATATGATTAATTTTATGGTAACTGTTGGAAGATGTTGCTTTTAAAAATTCGGGTATAGGTTCCTATATTGTGATATTTTATGTATTATTCATGCTGACGAAGGATAAAATTAATTGTTTGTCCTAATGTACCTATAATATACTTTTGTAACTATTTTAGGACATTGTTCTACACATAACAGACACCATGGCTGTAACATAGTAGCAGTATAATAGTATTAAACAATATTATAATACCACCACCTAATAAACAGATGCACATAATATTATAATATTGTTTCAGTGACGTGTTCATTTATTTTTTAATAATTAATACTATATAAGAATAACACGCACTCGATTAAAATTTATATAATCAAGGCAATAAAGATTTAAAAAAAAAATCATATCAAATATTTTAACTTAGCAATATTATAAATATTTTTTTTTTTTTAAAAAAAAAGAACAACGCGAGTCTAATATGAATTGAATATTTTTATTATATAAATTGTATAACAATACGTTTTGTAATCAAGTTCAAACAATATTTGTTTAACATACATTAAATGTACACGGTTATAAATTTATAATATTGATCTTAAAAATACTAAAACTGAATTGAACTTATAAAGTGAGTGGGGGATTATCGATAAGTACCTAAATCATAAAATAGCATTATGCGTAACTTTGCAGGTGAATAAAAAAAGTTCAATGTTATTGTGAAGTGTAAAAAACGCCATTCAAAAATAATAATATTAACATAAATAATAAATAATAACAACAACGCTGTTCAAATAAAATAATGAAAAAACATATTATAAACTTTTAAAGTGATTTCCGCTTTTTTCCGTACGAATTTTAAAACAGCAAAACGTTTAAATTACAGAAATTTTACATAAATGTGTATAATATAATACTGATGTTTTTTACACGATTAGCATTCGACAATATTATATTCTACTTTTTACATTATGAAAATGATTATATGAATTATTTCAACTAGGTATAATAAATAAATATAACCATATAGCGATGTCGATTACCTTAAATTAAAATAAATTATTATTTCTCTCCACGAGAAGATGAATACTTTAAATTACAATAAATTCACGCTAAATGTAGATATAATATTACTTTGTATATTTTTACAGTTGCAAAGAGTGTAATATAGGTATTGCTTTTTGGTAACTATTCTATAAGGCATAATATGTCATATGTATACCAATATAAACTATATTATAATAGTAATAATAATTTTTAAAAGCGACTTATAACTCTACTCTCATATACATTGTTTACAAAATAAAAAAACTAATTAACTATATTATAATAATCATCATATACTGATTAACATAATATTACAATAAATCAATAATACATTGTTAATCATATCTTTGAAAAAGTACAATCAACTTGTTTAATATTACTTTCTTTTAATCTTTGGTAAATATCTATGCGCTAGACGAAATTACTTATTGTTTAATAAATATTATATTACAATACTTAAACTATTATTATTTGTATTCATTAGTTTTGGTAATAAATAATGATAGTAAAATACTGAATTGTCTATAACACAATAATTAGTGAATATTATATTATGTAGTAGCTATAAATATGAAATAATATGTGCGTTGCCCGAAATCGTCTTTTTCATGTTAATAGGTATAGAAAATTGTTCAAATGACTTGAAAAAATAATTAAATATACAAGACTTACAGTTTATATTTTATTAAATAATGCATCCGAAACGACCGTACATTGATAATTGATTACCGAAATTCAAAATTAACGCATGGTCACAAATATTCCAAAAACTATCTATCTCTTATACCACGCTATTACATTTTTTAGTCCATTATAAATGCATAATAATATTAAAGTTATAATGCGCTCATAACTGCATACGACATAAAATTGATTGATGAATAGATTTTATACCATTACCAACTAAACAGTGCAGGTTGAATTTAATTATTTTTCTCCGAATTTTCAGTGCCTACCTTATAATAGTTATATAATTTCATATAATATTATTATTAAACAATATGATATAATAAATTATAATAACTTTAAATGAAACCACTTGTTCGAATTCAATTTACTTTAGGCCAATACGATACTGCAACAGATATATCACTATGATAAAGAAGGACTAGAGCGTATCGCCAAAGGACTGCACTCTTCTACACCTCGAAGAAATCAAGGTATATTTCAAAAACGTGAAAAATCGAAATTATTCAAATAAAGGACAACATCGGGAAACGCACAGTGGCAGGTGAACACGACGATATTATGATACAAATACGCGTCGCATAGTGTATTATAATATTACGTGCTATATAACCATCGGATTTTCTCTCGAAGCCGATCAAAAAAGAGGGAAAACTCAACCATTTCATCGGCTGGGACCATGGTGGTGGTCGCGTTTCCTCCTGCTTGGTTCGTCGGGTGGTTGGTTGCCTATGTGATTGTGGTCTTGCACCACGGGGGCCGCGGTCAGATCGTCCAATTTGCTGGCTAGTCCGTAAGTTTTGACCTTTGAGTGGCCTTGTATGATGAGGTACATGGGTCGGCCGGTCACCGGCGACTGTCTGTAATGCGAGAACAGAGGGTCCGTCGCTGCCACAGCTGGTGGTGAGGTCCGGGTGGCCGTGAGGGTCGATGTGGAGGGCAGCGTCGTGGTGGTGGTGGTTTGCGGCGGTGCCGTCGTAGTCGTCGTCGTCGTCGTCATCCAGACGGCCGCAGTCATTGCGGTGCCGGTGGTCGTGACGGTGGTCCGATCAATTTCGTCGTCCAACAGGGCCTTGACGACCGCCGAGTGAGGGGACGACGGCGGGACCGGCCGCGTAGGTGCCCGGACCATAGTCGGCGGCGGTTGTTTGCTCTCAGCCGCCGCGTTGCCCAGTACGTCCGGGGACGACGATGACGACTGTCGCTGAGCGTCCACCGCGGCCGGCCACTGCTGATATGGCGGCGGAGTGAGCATCGGCAGCGGGGTCCTGGGCACGGGCACGGCCGGGTGCATCGAGTAGTGGTAACCGGCCGCGGACACCGCTTGCAGCGATTGCAGGTGGTGTTGCATTTGTTGCTGCTGCTGTTGCGTGTGGTGGTGATTGTGCTGCAGGTGATGGTGGTGAGGTTGCATGATGCTGTTGATGGGCGGCGGCCTCTTTATTGCTGCGTAAGCCGCGGCCTGCGCTGGTTCCCTCTTGGAGAAGTCGGTCAGGAAGAACCGCCGATTATAACCGGCGTGAACGGCCTGCTGCGGCGACGGTGGCGTGGTCGGCGTGGCCGTAGACGCGGACGAGTAATAGTGCGCCCGATTTGTGGCCGAAGTCGGCGATTTCCAATAGTGCACTCTGTCCAGCACCGGCGGCAGGTAGTCGAACGTTGGGTCGTTCTTCAGTGGGTCGCCGCGGCCCAAAGGCGTCCACTCTTCGAAGTCCATCCTCGGCGAGATCACGTTCCGGCCGTCCGTCATCGTTGTGGAAGCTGCTGGAACAGACCCAAAACAATTTATTATTATATCAAATCAAATAAATAAACTTGATTCGCTATGTAACGAAATCAATTCGTCGTAACGACAAACCACTTAAAGCTTCGTCAAGATTTTTATTATTTCTGTTTTTTTACACCCACACTCGACACTATTTATTAATTAATGTTGGGTTGCATGAAAAATGTACAAATATAAAACGATGGTTTTGACGGACCAATCGTGAGCCACTAAATCACGTTTAAGGAAGGGACCATTAGCTATATTAAGTACTATTGTAATTTATTAAATGTTTGTTCATGCAACACGCGGCCATAAGTTGTATACATTATTTTGATGGTAAGTACCTTTCATTAATAGGTATCACTTAGAAGTTAGTAATAAATATTAAGGTATTTATAGCCTACCAGTTAAACTTGAGTAAAGTCTTAGTCTTTACATTTGCCTACTATAGAGCTTATTACTTAATTATTTATTAGTATACCGTCTTTGCGGTTGTGGTCGTGTACCTATATTGTTACAACGGTATTCATAATTTGGTATCTAAATCTTATTATCTATTTTTATTGGTTTATTATTCCAAACATTAATTTTTGATTTATATAATGATATTTAACTGTTGAATCAGTACGACGGTTCAACGACTGATAAAATAATACTATTAAAATATTAAATATGTATTAAAATATTTTTAATACATCATTTATTTATACATATTTGTTATATATAATGTTTCAGGGAGGTGGTTGAGCCCTACTCCCCTCATTCCTCATATACGGGTAACGCGGGTGTGACTTATCGGGCTATATATTATAACATATTAGTCCGATTAACATTTTAATTTTTTGAGTTCTCTATGTAATAGTTGGAAAATGGAGCAGCTGAAATCGTGATTTTCCCGAGGGCCGTTTTATATTTTTCCGGTGATCATCTAAATAATACCGATACTATTATAATATTGGCTGTACTACATATAGTTTTCATACAATATTATATACATTTTTTTTTTTAAAAAAGTCTCTTAAAGCAGTCTCGTACAAAATAAATAGTTTTACCTCAACGGCAATATATACAACGACAATGACGGAGAGACGATACGAAAATACGATTTTTTTTCTGCCCATCAACACGCCCATTTTAAGTCGCATATATATGACGTACCGTATTATATATATTATATGGTTTACGTTTACAATTTTCTATATATGTACACTCTCGTGAGTGTGTGTGTGTGTGTGTGCGTGCGAACGTTTTCGGTCAAGTTGTAACCTATATATTACCAGCTGCACGGTGCGAGTGTATACATGTATAGGTACTCTACAAAGTATATGTGTGTATATGTATATATATATATTATATATATTATGTCTATAACGCGTACTTTTGGGACTAGTTTCCCGTCGTTTCCGCCGGCTCGCCACAAATTAGTGATCCCGCCGTATTTCACTACGCCCATTAGGTGGTCCGCAATCGCTGCCGCCAAAAATATTTTTTTTTTTTTAAAACCGACCGTGCCTCGGGGGCCGCAACCGCGCTATATATACCTCTATGTGCTGCGCAGCTATGGTATATATAGGTATATACCGCGTATAATATATACACCTACCTGCCGCGCGCCGTCTCTCGGTCATATAATACGCCGCGCGCGTATACTGTACGGGACTAAAAAAAAAACAAAAAAAAAAATAATAACAAATAAATAAATAATAATAAACGCGTATTTCTTTGGACCGATCGCAAACCGATTCGCTTTTGATATTATTACGAGTCGCGTATACGTATAAGCGGCTCGAGTGTATGCGTATTGTTTGAAGTGCGCGTTTTTTTTACCGTTTGACGAGATTGACGAGAAACACTGGAAAGACGATTATTATTATTATTATTTTTTTTTACCATCTGCGGCAGCTCGGGGCGAATTGTTTTCGGTCAAGTCCAGCTCCATGTACCTATATAATAATAATCTGCGCGCGTTACAAACGACTCCCACACAATCGCGTGGCCACAGCGACGACGATTCGACAGTCTGTATTTATAATACGCACCTATCGGGTTTTTTTTTATCGTCAAAGTTACGTAGAGACGCATCGAACAATCGAAAGACTTGTATTTTAAACATTTTAACACGGTAATTCATTTTAGTACGGGCCATTTTAGACTATATAGCGCGTATTATACTGTTATATATTACGAGTAGGTATAAGAAGTTACTGTCGTTCGACCGAATGCAGATCGAATTCGTTCCTCGAAATATTCGAGTATACCGACAAATCTATCGCAGGTAACCTATAAGGCACCTCCTAGCTAGGAATACTAATTATCGAGAATGAAAACGTTTCGGGATTGATAATTACGACGGGCTTTATGTGGTTACACTTATAATTATTGGTTCGGTAAATATGTCAGTTATTTATGAGTTACAAATTATACACGAAAAATATGCATGAAATATATTATTATACAACATTATATACCTATAATATATATATATAATAAATAAAAAAATCCTAAAAAGTTATCGAATAGAGAGTTGGTTTATTTGTAATTACTTTTACCAATATACCTACAAATACACTGATATTGTTTTAGCATTTTGAAACCATTCTTCATCATATATAGGTATATTATGGTACTTGAATGATTTAGAGATACTCGCAATTATACAAAATATATATTGTACAAATACAATGAGGTTTACAGCAACATTTGAATAGAATTACAAGTTACAACTAGGAAGTCGTACTTAAACTTAAACATTAAATATTATTGTGTTATTCGCTACGTCTATAAATAACTGTGGGTTTATAATATATTGTTTGTATGTAACCGCTATAGTCATTTTATATTAATTTTTAATAATTATTTTTTGTTAGAAAAATAAAACCACTCATTTAAAGTATTAAATATAATTTATAATAGAATATAATATAAGGCACTTTGTTTTATATTATATAAATTTACAATTACCCCCCTAAAATCATTGAGATTTAAAATTATTGCTGTTCAATATTATAATAATCAAACAAAAATTATTACTATCGTCTCAAATAGAATTCATATAGGTACATTAAAGTATAACAATTATTATTAACTTTAAATTCAAATTTCAAGACATAAAATACATGTATCAACTCATACACAAAACTACCTATTGAATATTAATATTATCATACAATTATTGAATTTCACCGAGATTCAAACTTCAATCGGTCGCAATTCATCGCAAATGTTTTACAAATCAATAAATATTAAATACATATAATAATAAAAGACAAATCAAACATGATGCAACCGATTTTGAATCAAAACACTTACGGACAAAATATATTCTAAACTCGACATCTTCACTTCAAAAGTACAAAAAATACTAATTAATAATATCATATTATATAGTCACTAGTAGTTACAGATTTGGTACAACACATATTAAATATTTAATTGATAAAAAATACAATATTTGACATTTTAAAAGGATTAACACTTCAAGAACTTAGAAAAAATGCATTTGAAACAAAACTTATAAAAACACACTGTCGTATAAAATAAAATAAAATAATGATATTACGAATTCAAACATACGAGTATATCGGTATGTGACTGCTGATGGCAAAAAGTAAAATCCAAATTCTTGATTTCAGTTTCTATATACAATATACACAGCTAATTTATTTTATAATCAATTCTTGTGATCTGTCCAGAATTCAAATTGGATATGGTTATGTATACACTTAAAGTTGTTAAGGTGTTGGGAATACAAATTTGAGTGGACATAAATAATTTGCTTTCACTCCTATTCAATATGTATAAGGCAAGTCACATAATATGTGCTGATTTAATACCATGATAAAGTATTGGTATTTATTACGAGGTATATACCTCATACTTTGACAAGATCAATTTGGGTTTTAATTTTAAAAAAATTTAACCCATTATAGTTTGGATTTTATTGACATAATTATCGATTTTTTTAATTTAATTAGATATCGTAATAACGAAAATAAAAGTTTATTTAATTAAATTTAGGATACGCGGCGAAAACTCGGAAGACACACCGGCGAAATAAAATGTGATAATTGCTCATAAACATATTGAAGCGAAAATAAAAATAAAGAGCAATTGACATACGCGTGTTTGATTGACAATTATATTAAGTGGCGGCATCGTGTGGGCCGACAACGAACAATGATGCGATTTTAATAAGCATGAACATCATAATCGTAATAAAATAACAATGTGTTCGTCATTTTGAGCTCTAAGAAGATTCTTTTTGATTTGTAGAACGTATATGCGTATTAGGTAGATATTTAAATATAATTTATACTTAATACATTGTTATTCAAATGTGGTATTGCAGATAATATTATATTATGACTATATAGTCTATACGAGTGTGCGTGCTCTCGTTTTTCGGGCCGAGTCTGCGAAATAAACGTCACCCGAGTAAAGTTTTTGGAGGTAGGCGGGATGATCCAGTTAAAAGTAATAATAATAATATATTATTATGCTAATAATATCAGTGGAATTTTCAATTAAATTATTAAATCGCGGCATATGCGATGTATGTAAGTACCCGAATATTAAAATTATTATATGTATAGTATATGCATACAATTGAACCTATCTAAAACAAAAAAACCCGTGAATAAGGTGGAGGAAAAATGCACCTATGCCCCCCCTCACACACACACACGTGTTGATATAATATATCGATACTAAAAATATAAGCTCTATTACAATAATATTAGGTATAACTATTTTATTATATTATTATTGTCGGTCGTGTGCATTTTTCCCACTTGTGAGGTCTCTCTCCTCCGGGGATTTTATTCATCTCGCCGACACTCCGACTCTCCTCCGCCGCATCTGACACATACTAGCTCACACTCGCGCACACCAATCTTATGTACATAATATACCTAATATATAATATATAGGTATATATATGAGCGTACGAAATAATATATAACAAAAAAAAAAAAGACCGTAATGATAATTTACATATTATTTTAATAATATGTACATACACCTATACTCTATAGGTATATTATAATATTATATACGGACGCGTGCGGAATTACGGTCTAGACGCGCACGAAAGAGCTATCAATTATAGAAATCCGCGCCACTATATTCGATTTCTAGTTTACGACCTATAGGCCACACCACAGACCACTTGCGGTCTCACGTTCACACACACATAATATCTATTATACGTAAGCGATCCCTTGGGGATTTCCTGGATTTCCTTTACGTTATACGCTATATTATAGGTCAGGGGGTGGCAAATTTTTCTGACGCATTATACGTGCCAAAAAATCATTTTTTTTTCGTTTTTGGATCTTGCCATTAAATTATGAAAAATGTTACAACTGTATTAATATAAAAAACTTTAAATTTAAATACGTAATACAATTTTCTAAAAGATACGTCAACGATAGTGAAAAAGTACCAACATTGTGATATTGTTGTTTATTATATAAAATAAAACAAAATATAAATATTTCAATTTTTTTCACGTGCCCACAACATTGACTTGCTATCCCTTGTATAGGCGTACTACCAAAATTAGTAAATTATATTAAATATTATGTTTTTTTCCTTGTAGGACACACCAGCGAGCAGGCCTGACGATCTATTTATTGAAAGGGCTGCTTAACCGGTGGTGGTTTTAGCGTACGGGCAGGCAGGGTGGGTAGATACTCCTACACACATTTCTGGTGTCCCTTATTGAAAAATTAATAATGTACTAACCACTAATATTATTAAGCATTTATGGAGGCAGGAAACATCAATATTTTATTAAGGGAATATGCTTGTGGGGGGGGGGATGTTAAGATTTATTAAATATAATTAATATATTATACTGTTACCCGAACGAACATTTAGTCCTAGAATCACACGACTGTGCTTATCTATATAATGCGTTATTTTCCAGTCAACTTTGAAAAAAATAATGCACATTTATCACCGAAGTGCAGCTATACATCGTTAACAATATCAAACAAGATCACAATTTAGAATATTTTAATTTAATTATATAAAAACGTTTTGTTTTTTTTTTCATAAAAATTTACTTCCAAAATAAGACGTGTGATAATGGTTTATCCGTATACGGATTGTCCGACATAAGCAAGTGTTGGGAAGTGATATTATATGTAAAGAAATTAATTTTTTTTACTGATTTAATGGTAATTTAATTACATTTAAATTTAAATAACATTTTTGTAGTAAAATTACTAATTACTTTTTACTCTTTTTATAATACCTACACTTTAGGAACCAATTGGTAATATATATGGGTAAATATATCATGTAATTACGATTTTCAGATAGTATAATAAACATTTTTTTAATAGTTATTTGATCATGTATGTTTTATTTTCGGAATGAATAATCATTTGCAATAAAGATTTTATTATTGCAAAGTTAGTGTCTGTTAACAGTTTAATATTGTTGGTTGTCATTAGTTACATTGCATAGTTAACGAAGTATTGTCAACATAATAATTATTATTAAGCTCCCCAAAAAAAAGACCTTTAATTGTCACAAAGTTACTTTTCTAACTCAAAAGTAATGTAACTCAACCAATTGAAAAAAAAGTAACTATTAAGAATAAATTAACTACAATGTTATTTAGATATTACAATTTTTTATTTGCAATTCACATAATATTTTGTTTATTATCGATTAACACAATAATATTGTCTGATACGTTTCCGAGTATTCGCACCCGACTTTATCCACTAAAAGGTACAACATCTATTAATATTATAATTAGGGTCATCGGATTATGCTAAAGACTTTTTCATATCTTTTCTTTACACATTTCAAACAAAGTTATACGTTCGTTTCGTATGACACATAGTTATATAGAATCAGATACACACACGTTTACTTTGCATATATTCTTGCATATTTAGTGCGTTTAATATAATACGAATAAACGCATATAGGTAATATTATGAAAACATCGGTTTTCGTTGATATTTCAATCGATCGCGCACCCATAATAATTTACGTATAAACGTAGATTTTTTTTTTTCGGTGTACTCACGGCGGATTCGTCGTAGCTGGTAGGTACATACGCGTGTTGGCCGAGTCTACACACGCGAATACGAGGTATAGGTAGGTAGGTGCGTAATGTCCGAGCGAAATCATTCACCGGACGTCGGCGAGTCCGTTCTCGCGCGCGCAGTGAAAGTTGTCAAAGAAGCCGCCGCCGCCGCCACCGTGACCCACCACCGATGGTCATGTTTATACTGTACCACGGCGGCGGTCAATATTGGCTATAATAAGCCTATATTATTATATACATTATAATATGCGTTTCGCGCGTAAACGGTATAACATATTAATAATATAATACGATACCGCCGATTTATAATACGCGTGCCTAAAAACTTAAGCGACTATATTGATATTATCTGATATAATAATATCATATTTTCGTAAAATAGGCATAAAATATAAACCACTATCCCCGCAGACGAGTCGCGTCGGAATCAAGACGTGCAAATGCCTAGGTAGTTATATTTTCGGAGGAGTTATCGAAATCGTTTCCCGACTCGGGTTCGAGCCTGCATTGCGTATTATATTATTGTACTCGACGGCAAATTGATTCGTCGTCAACCGTATTGTGCACTGCAGCTGCAACCATCAAGAATGTTGTCCGAATTTATTACTAGCGTATTTTTTTCCGGTTAACGATTATAAGTGTATAGTTATTAGTTACTAATATAAACCAATCACGATCATGTACGATCGTTTATTATATGATATTTTTTCTTCGTAATTTCCATTGCTATCTTTTTTATTTATTTTAAAAATCGACTCTTATTGACTCAATTATCTAATTATTTTTTAATTACTCTGTGTATATAGCACTGCACTCTGTGCACACAGTGCGCTTGCACACTTATAAGTACTTAAAAAAAAATCAACAAACTGTGCACTTTAGATGCAATATAAGAAAAATGAATGGTATATTATAATGTTTACATTTAATATTTACCTTACACTGCATGATGGACGACATCCATTAACAGCATCTCGTATAGTTGGTTGTTGTTAGTTTCGGTCTATAGGTCAATTTCCTCACAATTAAAATAGAAATAGATACCTACTTTTTTCTTTGACTATTTTAGTATATTAACAAACAAAGTATATGCGACCAACTAAAATTATGTAACCTTATTGAACACCTGAAAAGTATACCACGTAATATTTATATTGAAATATAGCTATATACTATCTATTTGATCTACAACTGTGAATAAATAATACAACAACTTCTTAACTACAATTCGGACACTAAATGATATTTTATATTTTAATCAATTGTATCTTGGATTTCTCGAAAACGGACATATAACTTATATTATGTATTATAGCTTAACCTGAATAATATAGTTTAAATATTAATTGTTGTAATTATTTTTAGAAATAATCTAAGTATTTTTGATTTTTAATAAACCACGATTCGTAGCAGTTCAATATTAATAAAACGTGTTTTTCATAATATGTATGTACAGTATCGTAATTTATTTACATAAGAGTTTTGTATTTTATAATCTCTAACATGACGTCTAAGTATCTTGACCCCCAAATATTCCATAACTATGCAAACCTTATTTTGAATTGTTTATTTTCTAATCAATATGAATGTTTAGATAAGCAATTTAAAAAAAAAATTCTTAGGAACTTTAATTATGTGGTTCAACGAGTTTCAATTTTCATTAATAAATTCTTGGTTTGACGATTCAGTTTTATGGAGTGGTCATCGATCTTTCACTTTCCTTACTCACAATCATGAACAGTTATTGAAATATTTCAGAGTAATTTTATTATAGGATTTTAAATACTAAGAGTATTATTTACTACTTATTACTATTAAGAGTATAATATAACATTCCAATACTAAAATAATTTCACCATGTTAATAGTATAATTAAAAATATTAGTTAACATTTTGGTTCGTATGATTCCCATTTCCCATCGTTTACACGAAAAAGCTTTGTTAAACATTTTTTTTTTTAACTACTATAATAGTTACTAAGTAGTACGTCATGCATATTAATATTTTCGACCATTACAAATCCTCGATATGATGATACATTAAAAAAAACTAAATTCTCAATGATTAAACTATTTATATAATTTTTCTTGAAGTTCGAGTGTCTCGAGAGTTGATTATATATCGTAATTTATAATAATAGGTACCACTTATACATTATTTTAAAAGCCAGCGATTTATCTAAATATCACACTGAGTGCATATTATAAATTAATTAATATTCTAAAGTGCGTATCATTAGTTGTAGTTGTATACCTTATGTATAATTGTATAATAGGTATAAAAATATTGCTCTCTGAAAATATGCATCTACAAAATAATAAATATATCTTACAATTATAGTCGAATATAATTTATTCAAAATAAATTATTTTATGTATTGTCTTTAATTTATAAATATTATTTCATGCTCACTTTTTCAATATCAAATTGTTTATATTTATAAACCAAAAAAAAATAGAATTATGTACTTAAATAATAATAATAATTACCGTTACCCACCCAAAAGTAAAAAATAAATAGGTCTAAACGTTATTATCTATTACACGAAAGGTTAGAATTTAAAATAAAATAATATATAACATTCAATTTGATAAACTTTTACATTTAATATTCTTCGTGAATTAAAATTCAGGACAGTGTATTTGATTTTAGTGAAATCAAGTTTGAAATTCGCAATAAAATTATCAAAGACGGACAAGTCGGTGAACCCGAAGGTTCATTAAAAATTTAATTTCATCTGTGGTTAGACATTTTCTTTCAACCACAAATTCGTACATAGTGTATTGAGATTAAGTATATTTTCGATGAGATATCTAATCAACTTTACCTCTGCCTAATCTTATAATAATTTCTAAAAACTCTTCTAATTTTTTTCCCCATATTATTTTAAAAGCAATAAGTAAAAAAAGACGTATAAAATTAATTTCAATCGTTTAGAATAACTTTATGTGTCATCGAAACTATTCAAATATAGTATGGTTAATGATCATATTATTGTTGATCGAAATAATAACAATGAATGAGTTAAGAATCAATACTTTCCACAATTTCAAAAATTTCACGAAGTAGATTAATAGGATATTTAATGTAGAAAATATTATATGCGTGTCGTGATACGTTTTAACAAAATTTACTACTAGTTGACATTATAATACTAATCGATGAACCGGTTCTATGAAAATGTTAAGCCGTATCATTATAATTTATATAATAATAAAATACTTGAGATAATCATAATTTTACATATACCTATCTACAGTTAAAATTTTAATCGTTTGTTCTGACAGTTTTTATATCCTCTAACAACTAAATCTGACTGTTAATAGTTAATATTATACATCAGTATTCATCTTTTCCCTTACTAATCCTAGTTTATTATCTATAGATATAGTTAAAACGGTATACAATTATTGTAAATATGCAAATAGCACGCGTGACTTTTTAACTTAAATGTATGCGATAGTTTATGTCCGGTCGTAAATCTATGGATAGTTGCGTTTATAAATAAAAACAACAACGTATAGATCCTATAATATTCGTTCTTGTATAGCAAAGTAGTGGTGGCAAACTTTAATAGACTTATTATAATCGATTTTTGAGTTTTTCTAGGTTGTTGCGATCGACCAAAAAAAAAAAAAGGTTGTCAATAAACAAAAATATATTTTAAATGCATGCTGTTAGGTACACTTTTTTTATTTATTTTTTAAATTATTAATAAGTAATAATAACGTTTAATTTCACAATTTTACATACCAAATATTTTTATTTATTTATTTATTGATTACAAATTATTACTTATTTAATTGTTATTAATCTAATTTGTATATTCTCGGGTTAAACGATGAAAAAAAACTTTTTTATTGGCTTTCTTCCAAAAAATTTAAGAAAATACGAAAAGGAGTCTCGATCGACTCGACTACTCATGTCGCGATTAACCTGTTGGCCACCCCTGGTGTACATAGTGCTCGGCCTCTCGGGGAATTTGACTTTATAGAAACATAATTTTAACGAAAATATTGAAACGGGTAGGTAGGTAGGTACTCACCAGTGTCTTTGTGAGTCCACTGTGATTGACCGTCCAGTGTTTCAGCAACGCCGGCTACGATCTGCGACACGAGCACGTTAACTACGAACAACAAGCACCGCATCTTGGCCATATCGCGTGTCGCGGACGAAATGTTATGACGTGATTGTAACAATATGCAATATTGCTAAAAAACCAATGTACGAGTTTGAGGCGGCAAAAAAACGTTCGACGACCCAACGGATTCCGAATAAAATCACGGTGTACTGCCCGTGAGTATAATATTGTTTAATGTTTTCGTGTCGAAGGATGATTAAAATATAATAATATAATAATATTATTGTTATTATACGATCACAAGTCTCGCGGAGGATTGAAGTTGTCGTGCGGGGCGCCGTGCTGACGCGATAGGAGGTTTGCCGGCATTTTCGATTTTTTCGCGCACACACACACGTACACCTCTACTGAGCCACTTATTGCCGGGCAATGACGAATAATATAATATGCTTTCGGCCCGGCCCCTGCGAGTATCGTTCACGCGCGCGCCCGCCTGACGGGGGGGTAAAGCTCCGAGACACGTCTGCGGGGGGAACCTGTTGGCCGGGCGTCGGTGGCGGTGGGGTGGGAGGAGGATCCACGTTTTCCCGGGAGAGGGGGAAAGTCGATGGATTTGTGAATGAAATTGAACGTTTGACCGGTTACGACGGGCGGAGAGGACTCTCTTTCTCCTCTGCGTTTCCTGCAGCGTGGTGCACACTCCGTGTCCGTCTTGCGCCGTTCGTCTAAGTCTCTCTCTCTCCCTCATTCTCTTATTCTCTCATAATCTCTCTCTCTCTCTCTCTCTCTCTCCCTCTCCCTCTCGTTCCATCTCTCTCGCTCGCTCGGTCTTTTGCCCAACTGGTTTTGCAATATACACGCGTCGTCGTATGTAGTTATTTTTTTTTTATAGAAATTGAAATCGTTACCGGTAGATGCGATACTTACTCGCCTCTCCTCTCTTCGCTATATATGACGACGATAATATACGCACGCCGAACGTAGGTATTTACCCGGTATGTGGTGATGTATACGCGCGAACCAGTGTGTGTATTGTAGGTAGGATATAGGTACGTGCGTATGAATCTGTCGGCCGGCTCGTGACCTCTGCCCGATACTAAAACGGATATTGTTGGAAAGCAGAAACGTTTTTATATTTCGTTTTTCAATATAAATGATCCACGGCGAGTATCGTTTATATTATATGAAGATACATAAAACATAATATTGCCGATAACACAATAATTTTTTTTTTTAAAGAAGGTAAAGTTTATGAGTAATATAATATTATGTATAATAATATTTGATGTGACGTTTTCTTGTTATCTTTACACTGCTTGAATGAATAATTAATAAAATTAGGTATGTCAGTTAACTTTGACGATACATTTGAGTTCATGAATTTATTATCTACTAGGAAGAAAAATAATATAGGTATTTCGCACTCGTGATGGACATATAGATATTATAACAACTATACTATACAACAACCTCTAAACCCAATGTAATGATTTTCTGTCAAAATAATAAAACCCCTCTTTAGAGGTGCATACATTTGTGTGTTTTTCCTCTCTGGCTAAATAATAAACTGAATATTTTTTTAAAATAATATGCGCTCTAGACAATTCTGTAATGTACGAATAGGTACGTATATTATAATAATGTATATATTTTTTTTTTTAACTATTTTAACTATTTTAAATTTTAAATTTTCCCCTCAAATTTGTAGTCATCTAAGCAAATAAAAACAAAACTATTCACGCCAGTATGACGTCATGATCTATTTTTTAATTTGATTTGGTTCAGTAATATTTTCTATTTTTTTTCTTTCTATTTTTAAAATAAATATTCAATCTGTAAAAATGGCACAATATAAGCACATGTGAAGGGGAAAAAAATAACAAGAGATTACTTGCTTAAGAAGTCACCCAGTACTCGGTAGTAACATTTAGCTTGGAGGTAAATTTTACATTTAAAAACTAAAATACAAACAATAAATCAATTCCGTTAGTTTTGAGTATAGATTACTGGTTTACTGTAATAGTATATGTGCTGCAGTGTCCACAAAACGTAATACAGTTAGGCTCTTAAAATTAATGATCATGAGACATTACAATTAATTAGCGTTGATTAACTTACCACATTTTCAAATTATATTGACTAAAAAAACCTATTAGTTAGTACATATATTTACCTTCAATCATTCTGACAGTGACCAAATAAAAATGAAACCAACTGTTGTCAAACTTGAAAGTTCAATTCTTCAATTTATTTTATAAAAAATATGTATACTGTGAGTACTGAAATATAATATTTATTAGACTTTACTGGTCAAAATATAATGTGTAATATGCATAGTGTATTATACATTTGTAATTGAAAATATTTGACTCAATGTACGATCTAACGACTGGACTCTAATTAAGTATTTTGACCATATTATGAACTGTATAAGACCCTTGTAGATATGGTATTGGAACTTTCAATTTTAAATCATTTCATATCTAATGCGCTAATTGTGATGATCAAAATTACAATTTATATTGTACACATAGTATACAATTTTTGAGCATCAGAACCCTAAAATGTATTTCATAACCAAACAACTGTTAAGTGTGAAATGGATCATTATTTGTTTATTAAACTGTCATCAAAGATGTCAGAATAAAAATAATGATATGTCAATAAGTGGTTGAGTATTTTCCCCCTGTATTTTAATGAGGCATGACCTTAAAAAACCTGATATTTCGTATCGTACTTTTTTCCGTTACATTCCAGTAAAAGAATTGAAACTATTTATTTTTATACATTTATTTTATAAGTTTTGAGGACGAAGATTTTCATAATCAAGAAATATTTGTAATTGTATTATGAAATTATTGATTCGAGTAAAGCCTCTAAGGTTTTGTTGCTGTTACAATGATGTTTAGGTTGTTTTTTTATCATCACATTTTTGGATATTCACTTACTATGATGTGTATATTTTTAATTTATCTACGAAATTAAAACATTTTATAAAAAATATTGTTTTTTAAAATGTATTTTGTTTATTTATTTATTGATAATAAAACCCCTTTGGTGGGCTCATTATAGTATAAACAATATAATACTTATTAACTTAATTATTACAGAATGAACATAATTAATTGATAACAATTCGATTACCTACAATATTGTTGTACCTATTTATGATTGAAGCAGCAATTTTAACCAAAGAAATCAAAATGTCTTGATGAATCGCATGTTGTGACATTCCATTAATCGGAGCAAAATGACTATGTAGTTTTGGCGGTACGTAGATATGTGTAAAATGTGGTAGACTACAAAAAAAAGTCCAAGATAAAAAAGTCCTAGAAAAAAGTTCGAGAAACAAAGTCTGTGGTTAAAAAGTCCGATGCATATAAGAAGTCAATGGTAAAAAAGTCCGGAGCATATAATTTGATAAAGGAAAAATACGATGTGATGCACAATTAACGTTCCAATTAGTATTAACGTACGTTTTAATTAAATGATTTATCTGACGACATTATTAATTTACAAATAATATCTTGTATGTACCAATATCGGCAACATCACAACTTATTAATGATAACTGATAGCCACGCATAACTGAGTATTAAATATGTACATCCTATATTGTTTTTGTATAAATAATTTATTCAATGATTTTTATATAACATAGTCTGAAATAAATTATTTAAAATATTATTATATACATACCAGTATATATAGTACTGGAATTTTTATGCCTGTAGTATGTTTGTGATACACGAGTATAAACTCGAGGAAAGTTTAAGTGTATTTGACTCAAGATTTCAGGAAAATCGATTTGAGAATTAAGTATAGCTCGTGGAGTCAAAGCATATCATTCATTTTTTTCTCTGTTCAAGTAGTTCAATATTATTAAAACGGTATGCCAGTTTTTCGGAAGAAATGAACGTTTAGACAATATCAATTTATGAGTCATAATATTTGAACTAGAACTATATAATATACTACAGCCATCAGGTTAGGATCAATAATAAACATAGATTCGCTACACCGTTTAATTATTTTAAAAGCGGAAAAAAAAGTACTTATGCAACTTAAGTAGGACCTACCGGCTACCAGGTACCTTATGAACAAAGCTGGAACACTTTATACCAAGACATTTTACTCGCCGCGTTCCGAGGATGCTTCGCGATAAGCGTAGATAACAATAATAATTTACCTAAACAGGTGTTTTTGTTATAGTGAATAAGTTCTAGTAAATCACGCAAAACATGGAATAATAATGAGAAACACAAAACCGAAACGAGTAGGTTTACCTACCTACCTGTATATACCTACAACACCGCGGCTACACGTCCGTCATTATGTACGCGTTGGATTTTTAATAGCTCGATCGCGTGACCCCGATGACCGGATAATCGTAGAGCACTGAAATGTATCCAAAAACATTATAACGATTACGACTACCGACTGGATTCGAGCGAGAAAGCATAACGGCTGAAAATGTATCGGTAAACGAAACCGAATGTTCGCGCGCGGAGAGAAAGTGGTGGGCGCGTGCACTGGGTTCAGTCGGCGGTGGCCGCGGCGTCCCTACGGCTCTCGATAATATTATTATTATTATTTATTAAGTATAACCGCAACACCGACGACTACTGCTGTTGCTGCAGAAGCGGCAGCGGCGGGGTGGTGGCGGTGGCGGAGGCAGCAGCAGCAGCAGCAGCAGCAGCAGCAGCAGCAGCAGATGATCCACATGCTAATTGTACCACGATTGAGGCAGAGGGGAAAAATCACATTTGGACTTGCGAGCATGTAACGAAACTTGTCAAACTGCATTTCTGAATATAATACGACCGAAATTTTAGCGATTCCCCCGCGGGTCCTCTAGATGTACCTACCTGTATATATAAGTTTACTAGACTAATAAATATCGTACTAGACACTCCTAAATTTACGCTAAACTACAATTAGTATAGGTATATAAGCGATGAAAGTCTAATCGAAATCTAATCACTATTATAGGTATAGACTATAGAGGTATGCGTGTGATGCGAAACAAAAAGTACATAATTTAATTGAACATTATTAATTTCCGTTATGTAGGTATAAGTATACAATATATTATATGCATTATGACGGCATTCGTGTGTGAGTGTCAGTTGTAAAAATGTTTTATTGCCACATTGTTTTCTCGCGCTGTCCTCGCTTACAACCCAACCTAACCCAAAGTATTTTTCTTTTGCCCTTCACGACACACTCTGGGCTAACCGTATAACTATCGACTCGACTATATACTAGCTTCCTATCACCTGCAAATAAATTACGCTTTCGACTACATTCGCAGAAAATTACTTTGTGTTCCCTTTTTGTCCCGATTTAGTAACAAGACGTGTTATTTTAAGTGAGGCTCAGTTGTTGAGTGTTGTGACCATCGGGGGGGGGGGGGCAATATACCTTGTCGTCGTGTGAGCTTATATTTATAGCTAAAGCTAAAGCTAAACATTAATTTTTAAATATTTGCAAATTCAATAATATCAACCAGTTTACCACTACGTAGCTGCTGTAATGCTGTTATATCAATTTTTTCATTTTTATAGTTTTGTACAAAGGCGGAGGCATTATCTATGGTTGAAAAGTTAATTTTTTTTTTAACTTCTTTACTTAACTGTTAAATTACTAATTATACACTGAAATATATTGGCTTTTTGCAATTAATAAGGAAAATAATATATGTTATTAAGTTAAAATCATGTTTATTTAACTACATATATTTTAGGTTAAGACTATAATTAATTAATTATCTTTCTTGTTTAATTACGATTTCATAGAATGATTTTATATACAAATAATATCCCTTGATTTAATAATTTAGGAGACGCTAACTTGCAATAGGTCAAATCTCTATTTTCAACTAAGGATACACTTTTTTACAAAACGTGTAGTTATTTTTAAAAATAACTCAAATTTGCGAGTATGTAACCCTGTAGATATGTAGACATTTAAATTAAAAAATTACCTTTTTTTTAACTGAGAGTTAGTAGTTTTTGTCATATTCACTTTATACATTTAGAGTTTAATATAATATTATTGGTTAACTTTTAACTTATAAGTTATGTAACTGAAGTTTTTAACGAGGACATAAGCCTAACTTCATTGTTAATTATACTCGAGATAATATTTTTCATTAACTTTTTCACATTTGAACTTTTATACAATATATGCTTATTACTTGTATACCCAAACCTAACGTTTTTACTTCTGACATAATAATTATATAGACGAGCGTCTATATATTATACCTTGGTTTTTTTTTTAACTATTGAATTATCATACTCGTATTTTGTATATTACTTCTAAACAAGTAGACAGGAATTATGTCAAATAAAAATTGCATAAATGCAGTCCGGTATTATACGTGCATAAATGCATAATGTGTATTATTATTATGTATATGTACTATAAAAAAGTACCAGCAGCCGTCTAGCCGGAAATGTTAGCGCTTTTAATATATGTTTATGTATTACATATTATATTGTTGACTGTGCAGGTTACAAAAGAAAAGCGAAAGTACACCGGTGAGAGAGACTTTTGGTAGGTATAAGGTACCTATGTATAAATATGTATAATGGAGTTTAGACAAAACGGTATTATTCTGTAGAAAGAGAAAATGCATTTTTAACACATATTTAATAACACATCATATAGGGTATGATAAATGTATAGTCTACATATTGTTTGACCATGTCAATAGGCCAAAACAAAAAAGTATTCAAATGGTATATATTATACGCCGTTTAAGTCGGCGTGCCTCTAAAAATAATATGCACTGTTCCGGGCGTCGAGTAAAAAATATATATTATAAGGTTGATGCTACAGTCGCATAGAAAGCACGACGGAAGTTGGAGTGATAATAATGATAATAATATTATTATACTGATGGATAATAATTTTATAACAGCTGTATAATAATATTATTTTAGCACCATTAGGTACACCGGTACATGTGTAATTTCGTTTTGGTAGGTAATTATTATTGGTAATTAATTGTACCTACACTATACATGTATTTATGATAAGCTACGGTTATTCAAGTTCTAGCCAATCATGTATTTTCCTTAAGTATTCGTACGTAGGTACATAATACGTCGGATCTGAAACAAAGTTATATGATTAACTCTTATAAGTATAGAGATTTTAAATTTTAATTAAATATAATTATATACTTACCTACTTGCAAACAAATTTGGTACGCGAAATTTCAAATTATTTTTTTGATATATATATATATATATCAAAATATACCTATTGCGAAAACAGCGTTATTTCGAATACATTTTTGAATTTGATAGTAATCGCTTTAAATTGTACAGGAACTAGAACGGTTAATGTCTCTAACAGCTCAGACACGCCTATTCACATAATAATAATTCATCTAAACTATGTGGTGTACTACGGTGGTCTACACTCAATATCTATAAGTTTCCATATTTTTAATATTTGTTATTGCCTACTATTTATTTTAATTATATCGGTAGGTACTTGGAGAATTCGTATAATATAATAGGTTGAAAATGATACATTTTATAATGTTTAAAAATGTTTAATGGATTTATGGAAACTAAAATGTAATTCACAGCCACGCATTATAATTATTGATCCTAATAAATTCACTACTGCAAACTATATATTATTTATTATTAAACATTATTTAAATATATAATTTGCATTGAGAATATTTAAAAATATTTCGTTTCAAAATGTATGTTAGGTTGTGAATTTTCCAAAAAAAGTGCAAAGTACGATCAAAATTCAAAATTAAAGAAAATTCATAGGTAAGACGTCAATATTATTTTCACTTCAAACATTTTTATAGTGATTTAAATTATTCAAATCGATGGTATTTAATGCGTATTATACATTATTGTGCTGTCTATAGGTATACTGTCTAGTATATAGCTTTAGCCTTTAGATAATAAGATTTATAGTTAACTTATAAATATATATAATATTGTGATAAATAGGCAAACTGTTAATGTTTATTAATTTAAAAAAAAAAACCGTAAGAAACATTAGATGGTAATAATTCTAGCTACGTCGGGATGAATGAATAATCAATTGTAATACACTTGTAGCCCAGGGTCTAGTACCACGTGACTTGTAGTCTGTCAATGAAATATTACTTAGAAGCGTATAGAAAGCATAACATCGCTCAGTATGAGGTAACCTACATAACTGTGCGTGTATAGTGTATACCACTCAAATGTGAATTGTATGATGCTGTGATATTTTAATACCTATTCCTAACCGGTTATCAGCGCCAAGCGGTCTGGTAATCAGATAGATACGACCAATCACCCATTAATAACAGCGTTAAAAACGAAACCTGTGCAAGTTATTTAAATGCAAAAATACAACTCTTGGTTGTCGCCACTGTGTCTGGTAAATAATTTAGAGAACCGAAAAAATGATTTAACTAAAACATAAAATATTAGAAATTAGATTATGTGAAAAATTAAAACTGTTAAATACCGACAACTTACTGTCAATGCTGTAGATTTTAATTAAACTCGTTGAGTATAAGTTATTATGAATATTTTTAAACTTTGATCACACTTTGTTAACTGAACAACATCACAATTTTTGTAAACACTTTTTGACGAAATAAATAACACAGAGGAAACAATACATTGTTTCTAAAAAAAACGATCTCTAACTGAACATTATCTATAAAAAGTTTATTAATACTTTAATGTTTAAACTTACTTATGGTATGTTATTTATTTTCTCCATCTAAGCATAATATAAAATATTATATTATATTATATACAATATACTTATGCAATAAAACGTTATACTCCAATAACCTACACCTTAAGATACATAAAAAAAACAACTGAATAATGCGCTTCATTTTTGCTTTAGACTGCTTTATTAGATATATACTTACTATTATTTTTGTAAGCCACTGCCCTGGTTGTTCTATTCTAGAAACTATAGATAATCTTCAGTGTTTTGGTGATTTTTCTTTAACTGTTCCCAAATTTTACATTTTTACTCTATATAAGAAAATTAATATACTATTTTTCTACAAACAAATATTGAACGAAGTAAATTATATGCAATAATAATATTAATACGTATGTTCGTAATAAAATACAAATATATTTAATTAAATCCTACTTTATTCAATGACTGCATTATAGTGCATATTATATATTATAATATATGTCATGTATATTGCATATGCATGAAATAAGGCGTAAGTACTCGTGTTTGTAATGCGTAACGACTGTTACACCTTAAAAATGTCTGTGACAAATTAGTCATCTTAAATGTGAATTTTGTAACTGTGATCTGTAGTAGATGTACCTACAGGGCTATTTAAAATGATTCATCTGGTTACAATAGTGGTTATATATTTCAAGTTTTTAGGGTTAGAGTGATAATCAATACATTAAATAAAATAATAATATTTGAAATTTATTTGAATGTGGTATTTATAAATGATCTATACTATTTCTCTTGGTTACAGCACGAACTACACCTAATCGATTGACGATAGTCCGGCATATCCGTTGTAATTGACTTCACTTAATTTTTAGCTTCTCTATGGTTGATGGTGATGATTATTTATTATACACGGTATATTTAACATATTATCCCCAAAATAGGTAGTCACGTGGAGTATCAGAACTACATTTTGAATTTGGTATTCATTAAACATAACATACAGATAAAGTATTGAATGTGAAATCTTCGAAACTCACCTAATGTTTTAATTTGAAACTACATCAGTGTTATACTTTCACAGTTAAAAAGGGGGACTCATTTATGCAGGTAATTATTTTAATATGTATATCATGTTAGTACCAATGTATCATACATACTCATAACTGCAAATTGCAATAATAAAAATACTAAAATAGTAATAATTATAATCATTATTTCTATCATGTACTGTATATAATGATTCAACAATCGACGTATACCGTCGGGTATACCTATTAACTAACATTCCATTTGCATTTAACTACAAAATATCAGCTATAATATAATTATTCGATAATTTTTCCTTCTATAATATTATATGATGCAGTTAAACTATATAATAGAAACTATATGAATAGGTTCAAAATGTATAATATACTTATCGAAATTGAATCAATCGGTATCGTCTTAATTGCCATATCTTAACGAATAATTAATTTTATTTTCTGTTTGTTTGTTTAAAATAATATTTGTATATCCACGTAATATAATACGTAGGTATCCACAAGATAATCTGAAGCTACTCCGGACAGGCGACTTTCTAGGGAAACAGCTGATGACCATCATTGGAGGAACCCGCGGGTAACGGCGGAAACAAGTTATGCAGGCGCTCAAATAAAAAATTTTCCAAACAGCTAAACTAAAGGCGTACTATCAGTAGAACAGACGTTCTAGTCTAGTCTGGAGATTGTCTACAAGTGGATAGGAGCTGAAATATTTGTTCAGAAGACTGGCTTTAGATATTATACGATCCACGCTTGCGACGGCATAGAGCGCCAAAATCAGAGGGTCGCACGAGAGGCCTTTTAAATTTGAAAAGTGGTGATGGGTGCCAATATAATTCTTGCACTGGGCGCTGAAAGACCTAATGCCAACCATCACTTTGTACTTGGCTGTAATTCGTCATAGAACCTTTGGTAAATTCGACGGCCTTTCGTTGATGGTTTTTAATTTGGAGATCATTGTGAATATAGTAGTTTATTTGTTACTTACGCGTGCACCATTTTACCAATATATACCAAAGAACTTTGATGATGATACAAATGTACACATAGATAGGTAGGTACTATTTATAAAGATAATAATAGTAAAAAATATACTTTCACTGCGTTACATAATAATATATTTATAAAGTAGGTACACATTTTGGAATGTGCCTGTAGGTATAAGGGAATTTTTATAAAAAACGGTAAGAATCATCTAGTGTCTCTAGGACTTTGAAGTCGTGTTATAGAACGGGATATTGATATTGGGGTATAGCATTTTGTCGGAGAATGTTTCTTCACATAATAAGCACTATGTGGAGGACAAGATAATAATAAGAGGCGTGTAATTAATATAATATAATTATAATTTATAAATATATAATTTTTGTTTCTTACAGGTCGCTCGTTCCTACGGTTCTTACGGTTGGGGCTAAATGGTACTAGATTATAATGGTCGTAACTCGTAAGTTACTCTCACGATCTCGGCGTTAGTATTAGGTACCTACTTATATAATAGTCGAGTTTTGAACTAACCACCGCCACATCAAGAAAATTCAATGATTATAAAATATAAAAATGTAATTAGAATAATTGTTGTGCCTTACGCTAAATTTGAAAGACTCAGTAAAAAGTATTACCTATTTATTTTATGGAATAAATATGTATTTATTTCCATATCAATATTGAATATCATATATTGACAATGCATTACTTTAATACGATTTCGCTTGAATTAATTAAACAACTAAACGAGATATTTGAGAGAAAAAACACGTTTTTCTTAAAATCTGTACAGTGTACCCGCGTAAAGGTTAAATCATTGAACAGGATATTTTTAAACTAGTTGTTACCGTCAATTGAGCCCAACTACAAGATGTTTAGATGTATAGTCAAACACAAATCATTCGATTGTTAACCTACTCACACTAGAAACAAAATTTAATGAACTTTCCATTAGGTCCAATAAAATTAGTGAAACCGATAAAAGAGTACTTATTTAAATTTATATACATACTCATTATAAATCATACATTCGTCTATTAATAAACACTACAAACATTTAATAAACGGGTAACGGTCTTGAATGATAAACGTCGATAGATGAAACTAATAAAGCAAACGTACCTAGTAAGTATAAGTAAGATAGAAGACTCAGACTTGGGTTTGTGCAAATTCTCTCTCTTTATTGTCTAGAAAACTGAAATAACAATATCTGCAAGTACCAATCGATATTTACTATGTAATTATCAGTGGTGGATCTAGACTATTTTTTTTTGTTGTTTAATATATATTTTTTTTAGGAGAACAGGGTGGGTAAATTTTTTTAAAAATAATTGTATCAGTACACTCAATAAAAGGAGTAAGTAACAAGTAAGTATATAATAATAAGGATAAAATTAAAGAAAATTTGTATAAGTATTATGGTAGTCTTATAGTCAAAACAATATTGTAAATGCCTAGAATGTTGTTTAGCAAACAAGATTTCTAATACGTCTTTTTAAAATGTTGTTGCTTACCTATAAGTACCTAACTAAAGAGCGGATTTTTAGATCCTTAAAAACTTAATATATGATCTTAAAAAACCTTAAAATATTCTCTTAATATTCTTTAAACTGGTAAAATATAATGATATATTTTTTTTTACTTAAAATTATTTAAAAATCCGTACACCGGTAGCACAATATATTATAAGAAACATTTTATGTATAATAATAGTTATAACGTGACACGTACGTCACAATTATTAAAAACGGCCGGTTTATTAACCTAGGTGAATGTGGGCGGAGGGCTCTTTAAATCCACCACTATCGTATTTATTATATGAATAATTATTTATAATTAATACTATAACTGTTTTAGTGCATGCGTTCGCGCTTGTAGTCAAGAATTTGATCAAACCTTTTGGAAAATAAAAAACACAAATAAACAACGTCCGTTTGATTAGAATCAGGTATTAATTCAACGTGCGTACATAACGGGTGAAATAATAAAATATATTGTAAAGTGAAATGGATTTTCGTACGATACATTATAATGATATTGTCATTGCATCGAGAATGCAGCACACACGCATACTTATAGCCTATAGGTCCGTTGATACTTATAATAATATTCTGTGAATACCTGTACGTATCATCGGTATTCACCTCACGCCGGTATTATTGATTTATTTGCAGTAGTTTCGACACCACCGCAGTCGTCGGTTCATTTTCTTTTCGATCGAAGAATATATATTATTACCTACAATATAATATTATAATAATAATGTTATACACCGTACACTCGGTATACTGCCTCTATATATCAATGTACAGGGTGATTCGTCGAGCATACGCACCCCCATTTTTTCCTTTAACAATACATTTATTCAAATAATTCTTTATTTTGGAATTTTCAAACTTAAAGACTACATTTACAAATTCTGATGATATTGTATACTACTCGGGGAGTGTCCTGTGGTGATGCAAATTTCTGTTTTTCAAATAAAAACCCCCTTCCCCTTAATTATCTAGTGGATAATTTTTATAAAAACGTTGATGCACTTATTTTAAAATTCGAACGAATAGTATCTCAAAATGTTTAGCGTAAATTACATTAGTAGATTAATTATACTAATTAATAACATTTTCAAATTAACACAAACCTTATATTTTATCCAAACTCATTATCATGTACCTATTTTATCCTTAGTACACAAAACCTACTATTTGAATTTTGATTTTAATGCATCATAGTTTTTAGAAAAATTCTCCGCTACATAATGTACAATAGAAAAAGGGGGGTCTCACTTAAAAAACCGGGGTTTATGTATTCACAGGACACTCCTTAAGCTTATAGGTAGTACACAAAATGCACAAGAATTTAAAAATATGGTCTTTACGTAAATTTAAAAATTCTACAAATCATGTTTCGAATAACTGCATTATTATTGAAGAAAGAAAAGGGGTGAGCCCTGAACATACTTGGTGTATCACCCTGTATACCAATGCACATATTATAAGTACTACATATTATTATTACTATTATTGTACACATTATTCTCACGCGGTGTCCAATACGCATTATAATATACATTATTATATTATTATGTACGTGATATGCTTGTCTAACGCGTGCCGCGTTCGAATCGAAACAATGCCAATAAGTTTCACCCAAATCCATATCGAGAATATTATAGTATGAGGTGGCAGCGGCGTGGTAGCGGCGTGGCGGCGGCCAGATGCACGATATATAATATAACAACAATAATAGTAATGTATAAAATACAATGTATGGAATAAAATAAAATATATATAATTACGCGAGACGTTCGCTCATTTGTTGTTGATAATTTTTGGCATTGCGAAGAGAAATCGTCGTGACATTTACCTCTCTATAACGAGCTCATCGCGTCGTAAATCGTATACGGATAATATCCATTATGTCGTGCACATTTCTATAATACTGTAATATTGTAATTTATAAACGAAAATTAGCCATTGCTGTACAAGTAAAATCAAATTATGCGCACTTACCGAAATATATTTACTGCTATGTACTTGCTATATACAGGGTGATTCATCGAGCATACTCGCCCCTTTTCTTTTTCAATAACTAATTATGTTATTTAAAATCTGATAATTGGAGTTTTTAAATATTCTCAAAGACCGCGTAGTGTTTTCAAAATCTTGAGATTTCTTATACTACTCGAGGAGTGTCTTGTGCGGATACAAACATCTGTTTTTCAAATTACATCCCTCTTTTTCTACTGTTAGTTATTTGTCGGATAATTAAAGTATCAAAATCTAAATTCGAACCCAGTTTTTAAGTTAATTTAAGTAGGCGAAATAAGAGTACAATAAGTCTATGATAACGGGTTTGGGAGCTATGAAGGCTATAATGGGCTATGGTAATTTGTAAATTATTTTAGTAATTTATATTAATCCATCAACATTTATAATTTATAAAAATGGTCCAAGTATAGATATAGGTATCATTTATACTAGATCAAATATGACATTTATTTCATATTTTATAAACAATTTTTATGGACTATATTACTATGTTCAATACAAAAATTTTAAGAACTGAAAACTACTCATTTGAATTTTGAATTAGGTACATCAACATTTAAAAAAATATATCCACTAAATAAAAATGGAGGGTTTTAGTTTGAATAACACGAGTATGCATCACCACAGGACATTCCTATATCAAGTATTACAAAAAAATCGAGCAACAATTTAAAAATATGCTACTTGAGTATATTAGAAAATTCCAAAAATCGGAATTCAAAATATACATCATTAAACCAAAAAAAAAAAAAAATGGGGGTGAACATGCTTGGTGAATCACCCTGTATGTATACCAACTATATATTATTATGCACACGTTTTTCGATAATTTTCGACGGCTTCGTCGCCGGATCGCTTTCTACACTGCACATTTGTATATACCTAGTCGTATTATACTCGTATATAATAATAATAATATCGTATGTACCTAAGTGCGCGCTCGCCGCCGTCGCTGATTTAATAATATTGTCATTTTATGCCAGTTAGGTAAAATGTAGTATTATAATATTTCATTCTCCGGGCAACCGGTAATTATCGCGTGCCCGTCCGACTAGAGGAGGCCCCCTTGTAATAACATCTACACGTCCACGCATTACGACAATATCTCTATGATATATTATTATTGTGCAATAAATAACCACTATGACCACCTTGTATACGCTTAGAATTCACGAGTCATGTGCACAACATCATGGCCCAAAACATCGTCTCGAGATCTTTCGTTATTTTATAAAACGGTTTTGACTATTTTTTTATTTTTCAATTGACTATTATACCCGTATTTTTTATTACGAATTTGAACAGAGACAAATTTTCTGTGCGATCTGGGTATGTTTGTGATTAATATAATATTACACTTTACAAGTTTTAAACTAAAAACACGCGTTCAAGGTGCTTGGAAAATATATTGATCGAACACTGCAGTAAACTATTGGGTATTGAAAACTGTTTAGAAAAATTTGTTATACGCTCAAATTTGAAATAAACATATTGCATTTTGAACTAAAAATTGTCCCAATGTTCAATTTAGAAACTAATTTTATTTCTCGAGATATTGCCTTTTATTTGCGTTGGGAGAATCTGCACCATGTTAAACTCACCCTTTGTCTAACCGATATTTGGATTGCGGCCACCACTGTACGTCTGTGCCCTAAATCCTATAATAGGTTAACTGACGGAAAATGTCGCAATTTCCGGCTCTTGCGCAGTACCTTTGCCATCAGCAGATATAATTTAATATTACTAACCCTCATAAAGTCAGCAGCACAACCCTAACAGATATTTATGAATTAATATATACAACAAATTTGTTGGTGACTTGTTGGACATTGTAGGATTAGGATTTATTAGGTACTAGCAGACTTTGTTTGACTTTATATTCAAAAGGCGAGCTTTTGTGGTGCTGCCAACAACTACACTACAATATCACAACTTTGTGCTAGAAACATTTTACCCTAATAAAAAATGTCAACCTTAATAATTTTTGTCGGTGGTACGACTAATTTTCCCTCAAAATAATATCATTTTATTGATTTTGCTTCCCTAGAAATAAGACCACAGATGTCACTGACATTATAGTGTTAGATATTATCCCATGGACGCTCAGAATTCGTGAAGTACCAATGTCCAATCATACACGATAATGTAAAAAAAAAAAAGAAAACCGTCATCTGAATGCGCGTTCTATTGTTTTGAATTATTTTAACGGTTTTTGGCCCGACGAGTGAAAGCGAACACGTTTCAAAGCTGACGCAAGACGTTCGCTAAATGTTAACGACCCGACTGCCGAATCCCCAGTGGCGCATATGAGAGTTTATCACGGGAGGGAGGGGGCTCATAAATCGTGGCTTGCAAAAAATTGAGATAATTGCAAAGTTCGTGTTTCTTTTAAAAAATTATCATTGGCCAAACAAAATATTTTATCTATATAAAATTCCTAGATATACCTATACATATTTTCTTACGTAGTAAGTGGGTATAATAAAATATACATTTAAACAATATCTATATCGGTAGACATGGGTGCGATTGACCCATTAAATACGCCATTGGATTGGTTTAATGTCGGTAATAAGTGGTAGCTTTATTATAACAATAAGCAAACAATGACAGCTCCTGTACGTAAATGTATTATAGTACGTTTATATTAGGTATGATTACTGATTAAACGATTTTATAACTAATTATTTAATTTAAATTAATATTAAATTTTTGTACCTACATCAAAAAAATATTCTGCTTATTTAAATAAATATTTCCAAAAATTTTAAAACTTTTCTGGAAAATGAGTGTTAACTATTAAAATAACTAGCTACCTTGTATTTATGAATTTATTATCAATGTCGACTATAATGCATTTGTATTTCTCACACGATATTATAGGTATCTCCATTTTTTTTTACTAATTTTGAATTCTGAGCGGAGAGATGAATGTATTGATTTTACAATGTTGAGTTGTGTATAGGATAGTAATATCTAAGGTTACCGAGTGCGTATTTTCGCGGATAAACGCGGCCGGCACTAATGCGATTTCCGGGAAACGCGTACAGAATTCTGCCTCGGGTTTTGACGACGATATCTGTTTAAAAATGTCTTTCCGTCCTTCCTCGACGAGAAGGGAAAACGACGCGTACGACACCAATACACATATTTATATATTATACATATTGTGTATATATATATATACTGACAACACATATCGTTTATATATTTAATATAAAATTGTCGTAGGTTTACTTTATACGCGCGCTTACGGAAAAGGACAATTCATTCGAAAGTCGCGAAGCATAAACTTACCTACACTCATATATAGAGGTATACTCGACGTCTATGCGTACACACAAGTGCGTAAGTATACCTGTATAATATATATTTGTATACATATTATGTTTATGGCGGCGTTGAACCAGTTCTGCAGTATATGCGCCGCGGACAGAGCTAGGTTTATTTTTTTTAATTGGGACATCCGCACATACGCTTATATACGTACCTATGTCTGTCGCGCGGGCCGACCGACCGGAGATGACTGTTTCGGCGGCCCCGTCCGCTGCAGCGGGTTATAATATAATATTATTATTATTGTGGTTGTTGTTCGTGTATAATAGTGGTTAGTGGTTGCCACGTGTTACCGGGTCGCGGGACTCACGACGAGTATAAACTGCGGCAAAACGCCATTCGTACTCGCACGTAAATCACACAGGACGAAACTACTGCTCCTATACCTACTACAATAGTATTATTAATAATAATAATAATAATAATAACCCTGCAGTTGTCTCCGCCACTCCGCGGCCCATCGACCTCCGTGTGTATGAAAAAAAAAAAATGAATGACTTCTCCGTCCCCCTTTTATTTCCGGGTGTCCGTTATTATTATACCGTGGTATCTCGTGGACCGTATACCGCGGAGAGAGAGTAGCAAGTTTCCTTCCTTTAATATAATAATATTATACTAAGCGACGACGACATAGCAGCAGCTGCTGCAGACGAGTAGAGGCGGATTTCCTCTGTGATTTTTTTTTATACATATAAAAGGGCATGTACTTATTTCATAAATTTATTATTTTTTTTTATCATCAACCACTCTCGGACTGCGGCCGTCTCTTGTTTTTACGATCTCACGCCGCCACCGGTACCGCCGCTGCTGTCAGGTATGGATCCACGCTCAAACACCATAATATATTACTATTATACAGCTGTTGCAAAAATATTAAAATCGTCCGATATCTCCCATCATGAATATGTGAGTTTCCCGAGCGACGTGTGAACGTATAATATTCATCGTCAACAACACATTCAAAATATTACACCAAAAATTATAATTTATTCTTTATTTTAATTCTTCAGGTATAGTACCTATTATCATGCACAAATTATAAATGATATTGGGGATAACAGCGGCCTTGTTACGTGAGGGAAAAATTATTATCCTACTGTGGTGGCACATCAGAGTGAGTTTAAAAATGATATTATGGTATAGGACGTGATCAATTATTTAAAATATAACAAGATATCGTGACCATTGCCATTTGAGATTTTTGGGGGACAGCGATAATAGATAAAAGGTTTTGACCGTGATGAAGATTGGTATGATATTGAAGAATGCAGCTTCTGCTATATGAGGTCATTTTTTGGCAGAGCTCCCAAAAATTAAATATTTTATACACTCATATGGGGGATGAAATGATAGATGTTAATTTTGAGGTTTTACTGTTAAACAATTTTTTAGTAGGTACAGATAGGTCTGAGTAAATAAAATCGTCTATTTAATTTTGAATTAGCCAAGTGAGTATGAAATATACAATAATGATGGTCCATCCAACAACCACGTCAAACGCTGGTCGAAAAAAGGAGCATATAGGTATTTATTTACATTTGTCTGTATCAGATTTAGCGTGGTATAAGGTTAATGTTGATTTGTGCTATTAGGGGTTGGAAATTACGGAAAGAAAAGTTATGATTAACTATGATTATTTGAACAATCGAGGGAACCATTGACGACCCCATTTGTCAGAACAACTCATCAATTGCGTTCTTGGTAACACCTGCAGGTTGAGGGGTGATTAGCTTAAAAGTGGGAGATAAATCGAATTAATTTTGCAAAACCAATGTTTCTTTAATAAGAATTATGTCTATAATTGCCAATAATAATTTATAACTCTTCTTACATTTTTTCAACATAGAAGATGGTACGTTTTGCATCAGGATGGAAATAGTACGTTTTGAAAAAATCTTTGTAATTAGTACGTTTTGATCACATTCCTTTACTTCAAATTAAGAAATCTATAGCAAATAGTACGTTTTATACCTACAGATTATTTTAATACCAATTTTTGAATGAGGAATAGTACTTTTCCACCCAATTTGATGTGCAACTCAATAACGACCTGGTAATTGTACGTTTTGCATTATTGTCATCCATCAAAAAAATATCAAGTATTCAAAGACATGGTATTCATATGTATTTAAAAAATTCAAAAATAAAAATTTTAATATATACATTTTTTTTCATTATTTCAATTTTTTTTAATTTTCAAATATTTATTTAATTTTAATTTTTTTTTTTACAAATATTTATTTAAAATTTTTTTTTTTTTTAATTTTCAATTTTCAATTAAATTTTTTTTTCTGGAATTTAAATTTTTAAATATTTTTTTAAACTTTTTCTTAAAAAACAAAAAAAAACACACATAATTGTAGAATCATGACATTCATCGCTTCGCTAAAAATCTTAAAGTGAAAAATGAACAAAACTACTAAAAAAAATCCTAAAAATGCAAAAAATTTAAAATGATAGTTGTGTTATTAGATTCACGAATCAAATTTCTGTAGTGATGACCATAGAATTAGAGCAAAAGAAAAATAAATGAAAATGCATCAAGTTTCGCGCCCTAGATATATATAATTGTATTAAAGGCAGTGGCGGCTCGTGGGGTTCATCGAAGGTGGGGCACAAATATTTCCTTCTTTTTCCACTATAAATGATTATAATGAACAAATAATAATTAATTATTATCATGTTTTCAAAATATAAATTTTGTTCCACGGACGACGGTTGACAATAACAATACGAAGGCGATAAGACCGACAAAATCTTGTAAATCGTAATAAAAATAGAATTCGGGCACAATCCGATTAATCCGGTTTTTTTTTTCGATAATATTCGTTAATATACCAACTACCAATTACCAACTTATATCATGATGGAAAAAATACCTATTCAATTTTAATTTAAATAATTTAATATACATTTTTCTTCTTTTTTCTCAACTTTTTAGGTGGGGCACGTGCCCGTGTGCCCTATAGCACGAGCCGCCACTGATTAAAGGTTTATTGTTTTTGATAATACATAATCTTTGCCATTTTATTTATAGTGGATGATTGTTGACGATTTGATTGATGACAGTAATTTAATCTGTCAAGTACCTACTCCATTACACGATCAAATACTAAATCCTCGTAAAACATGCTATTTATCGTCATAAAAAAAAAAAAAAATTACATCATATCCTTGCTATTTATATGTGGACAACCTATATATATATATATGTTTGGAATGTTCAAAAAAAATTTGTATAGAATGTATAGGAGTCTCGGAAGAAAATTAAAGGTAGATAAATTCGTAATAAAAGTATATCAATTTTAATAGTTGTAATTTTTATTTTTTAAATGTATATAATTATTTTTTCCAGGTTATATCATTAAAGTATAAAGTATAGAAGAAAATAATTTATGTTTCATTTCAATAATAAAAGTAATAATTTCTTTTTAACAATTTTAAAAAAAATGGATAAATTTTCTTTTTTTTTCGACTGTGTAAAAGTACCTAATTTTTTTTATGTATAGATATTGTTTAGAATACTTCAAATAAATATAATTAATTTGAATTTCGTTTTATTAAAACTCGTATATTTATTCATTTAGAGTCTAAATTTTAGACCAAGTACATAAATATGCGGTCTGGTAGACCACACGTCGGTAATTATGTTAGTAATTTACACGTCGGTAGTTGAGGGTTAACGCAGATTCAATAATATTATAAAAAAAAAATATACCTAGTATAGAAATCTGTGATTTTTACTGATAAGTGACAAGTGACAACTACGTTACGCTTAAAGTGAATATTTATTTATTTCGGTGTTTGGAACACAGATTTCTCAAGTAACTAAACTGGTGTTCACTACTAACGAAGTCTGTGATTTGTGGTAACACATTCGGCACCACAGATATTTTATATGACAAAAATAAATAGAACCTACTGTTGATATTAGCCATATTATGCCCATGCTCTTTAAATAATATTGTATTGGACTGCTCTAAGGGCCGTGTTTATCGAATTCAATTATGAACTTATTAACTCACATCATATGTATTTAAAACCTATGTTCAAAATTCAAATAAATACACAATACAAGTCAGTCAAAGGCAATGTATAAAATCCATAAAAATAAATGCTGAAACAGGTGACAAAAAAAAAAAAAAACATAAACCTTGATGTTATATATTATACATTGGAAAAAAAAATATTAAGTGGTTATTCATCAATTGATGTAAAAAATAATTGGTAAAAATTGAAGCTTTCCCTTAAAGTGTTTTTTTTTATTTAAAAACTGAATAATATTTTAGTAATAAAAACTAAAAAGTATGAATGTACATAAAAAAATAAAAAATATATATATCAATATTATAGTTTGTAACTTAGTATAAAATACTATTGTGGACGCACAGCGATCTGATCCCAAGGCAGCCCCTATGCCATGCCCTTCCCACAAATGCAGGTATATTTAGGTACATTACTTATATAGGTGTATCGTGCAAAAGTTTTATTTAGGCCACTCATCTAATTTCATACTATTAATTCCAATATCCACGATCCACCCATGTCACTGTTTAGTTAATTATAGGATACATTATAATTGTTACATTAAAACGAAACTAGTTCGTAATTGTAGTTAGGTACATTAACAATGTTGATGATACATTTGATAATAAGATTTCATTTGGCACCAAAATTTTCCAATTCACTAAACTTCAGCTGTTGAATTTGGGTATTAATCAAAGACAGTTCAAAGAAACGTTCGATCGTCTGTTTGATATCAACTCCCATCAAGGAATCCATCCCTAAATCAGCTAACGTAGAAGCAGGCTTAACTGAAAGCGGATCTTGAATCCCTGAATAATAAAAGAAAATATTCAAAATATAATAACTTTCGAAAGAGAGTAACATTATTATATAAAAACATTGTATTTAAAACTTAATTTACTTTGTCCCTTATAGAATATAACCTATGACTCAGTGTTGTAAAATGTTAAAAGCCTACTAAAATACTAGTCCCAAATTCTTAATATTTTTTATAGTTCTATATTTGAAACATTTACAAAGTACAATCAAGTATCGATTAGTATTGAAATTTGATAACATACTAAAAGTGTTGTATGATTTTATTATAAATTAAATTTAACACATTTTGTCATTTATAGTACATAAACTATTAGATATTATTGTAAAATAATAAAATACTGTACAATAAGTACCATTTAATCAAAAACTAGGCACAACCTTCTTTTCAAGTTATGCATTCAACAACTTATACAAAATACTATCAAGTATTAGTAAAATCAAATTTAATGAGAGATATCAATACATTTTACTGGTGTATTTTTAGAGCTAAATAACTCAAATATAAATAATTCAACGCTCGTATCGGGACAAGAAAAATGTTATATTAATCAAGGTTATAAAGAACCGTACTTCATCAAAATTCTAAGCTCATGAAGCTAATGACGAAATAACCACTCATTTGAAATTTGATATAATATATTCAAATAATGAGAGAAAAAATTCTCAATAATGTCTGTAGCTTTTTAAATATTATAAAATATCATATTTCAAAAAAAAACATGGTTTTTATGCAAATATAATTATAGTTATACTTTTATAGTAGTTACCTTACTATTGTTGTAAATTTTTATTCTAGAAATCCTGACACCGTGAGAATATTACAAATTTATTATTTTTAATGATTTTGATTCGATTTGTACAAAAAGTTACCCATAATGCCGGAAACGATTTCTGTGAGCGATTGTGATTTCGAATTTTCTGTCAGTTTTCTTTTGGTTGGTATCACATGTGAAGCAACGACGGCTGAACTTTGTCTTAAGAGTGTATCCAACGCCGCTAAGCAAGACGATATTTTTTGGGCCAGAGTTCCATTGATTTCTTTTTCTTCGTTCCCACGAGTTAATAGATAAGCCATTCCGACGTCACCGATGCCTCCCCATTGGATAGATTGCTGTCGAATAAAAAATAATATAAAAACATTGTTTCTATAACACCCACTATAAGTAATGATGACTATTGAGGAAAATGTATGGGATTCAATTACACATGATGTAAAAACGATTTTTTCTTACCGCTGGCAGACCTCGTTGTTGTCTTTGTTCTGAAATCCTTTCCATGATAGAGTTTGCATAACCGTAATTGGTTTGTCCCCTGTTGCCTCGGCCACACGAAATGGACGAAAACGTGACAAAATATTCCAAATCTTTGCTAACACCTTCCGATGCTTTGTCTAAATACTTAGTAGTCAAGACCTTACTGTTGTACACAGTCTGAAAGTTGGAAACTGTTTGATTTTCAAAAATTCCATCTCTCAAAACCTAATTTGTAAAAAAAATAGTATATACAACGATAGTAATTCCAACGTATAAATCTCAATATAAAATGCAACAAAAATCGTACCCCAGCTAAATTGAAAATGCCACCAAGTGGTCCAAGATTGAGGGCCAACTCTACAGTATCCTTAGCTCCCGACAATGTAGTGAGGTCGAATGTGCTGATTTCCACTTTAATATTTTGGCTTTTCCAAATATTTACTCTATATTTCTGGTATCCAGTTTGAATTCCACTCCGAGAACAGAGAATAATATTTTTTGCCCCACGTTCTACTGCCCACTCAGTAAGTTCCATTCCGAATCCACCAAGACCACCTAAAATCGATTTCAATTAAATTTCTCAATATTTACATTCGGAATAGATTTACCTGAAAGTATATAACTTTTGCTCGGATCAAAGTACACACGTCGGTATGCCACAAAATTCAATTTTGCAGCCTCCCCGTTTACTTCAACGATTATCTTGTTTCCAGTCGTATTATTAGCGTATGACCTATATTAGTACAAAATTTGACTTGATCTTACATAAATACTTGAAATATTATTTTAACTTACCGGAAAGCTGATTCAACGTCGGAATATTGGTAAACAGTGAACGGTAAAGGTTTTACAATACCAAGTTTTATTCTTGCTTCGATGAATGAATGAATATTATCAATAGATGCATTATTTAAAATAGGAATATCTTCAAATTTAGCTGATACAACTCCAAATCCATTAGTTGAATCTGAAAATTACATTATGTGAGAGTGTAGAATGTAGAGCGTGTTAAAATTAAAAATAATAAATAAATATAAAAAAATTTACTTGTTAAAACTGAAACGTCTGTATTCTCGGTGATGATAATTTTTGCATCATCTGCTAACAGTTCAGGCAAACGATTTGAACAATATTTAGACAGAATAGCAAAATCAACTCCATGATTTAGAGTCAATTTTGATATCATGTGAATGAATTTTGAATCAAACTTTTTAGTTGAAACCTGACTCACCTTTATTTAAGATTAATATCAAAATAAGTACCCAGTTATAAATTTTATTCCAAAAAACATTTCGATAACTCACTTCTGGGTAATTGGTTCTAATAAATTCAAGTTGCTCATTAGTTTCAGCTACAACAAACACTTTGCACTTGAGAGATAGTGCAATGGAAATAGCCGCATAGTTGACACTATCTCCACTAGTAAATACCAACACATTTTTGGATTCCGATAAATTTCCTTTATGTATTAAAGCGTATGTGGCCTAAATTCATATTGACCATTAATTTACTAAATACGAAAAATATTATTTTATTATCCAAGACACTTTACCACAAAATAAGAGTACGGGACAGTGGCGGCTTGTCTCAAAGTCCAACTTTGCGGTACTTTCCATAAAATAGCATTATTCTGATTGATTGTCGTTGAAAGAGCCCCAGTTTTGACCAATCCCATTACCATTTGACCATTTGATTTAATACCAGAAAATTCTACTCCAAATTCAGTTTTCTAAAAATGTATGCGTTAGATTAAAACTTATAAAAAATATGATAAAATTATAAATCATTCACCATTGAAGAAACTGCAGCTAAATCGACATTATTAACACCAGCATATGATATTTTTATAGAATCACAGATGTCATAACTGTTGGAATATCTGAAGGAAGATACAATAAAAAATAAACAAATTATGAAATAATATTTTTGATTAAAAATGCAGTATAATATCTACTTTGACGATTGAACCCATTGAAGTGTTGTCAGATCCCCTTTGGAAAGAACGGACACTTTAGCATCAGCTGTTTGAACATTTGAATCAAGCTTTACATCAATCGGTAAATGTCTGTAAGATCCCCAGATGCCATTTCTTTCGACGTTAAAAAACAAATCGATTTCAAGCAGTGGGGCAAAGTCTTTTAAAGTATATTTTTTACCGGACTCGGTCATTATACATCTAACAACAATAAATATATTTTATTTTGTATTTTGGTTAACAAACAACTTTGTTATAGAATAAAATAATAACCTAATGGGATTTTCTTCACCAGTGAATTCTTCCACTAAACATTTAGACAGACCAAGAACTCCGTTGATATTTTTGTCACTATGAAGTACAACTTTTTTTTTAGGATTCCCCTTAATGCCTGCTAGTACTTTTTTCAATGATTCCACCCATGAAAACTGTTCATCCTCGATGTTCAAAATCGTGTACTCGTATTTAGGAGAAATCTAAAAAAAGTGTTGAATAAAATTGATTGTATAATATTTTTAATAAATTTATCTTACTTTTTTTAGGAGGAAGTATTTTTTATTTTCGTTTTCAATAACAGTAACAATTTGAAGATTCAATGATTTCAATGTCGATGAGGCAATAGCAGAAATATTTTCAACCAAAAGAACAAATCCTCTCGGAGCTAAAGCAGCAGAAATTTTACCCAACATAGTAGCATCAAATTGAATATCATCGGCAACTATCAAATGGTATCCAACAGTTAAAGATGCATTTTGGATATTGAAGTCAACAATCTCGATATCTAATGACGATAATTTGCTTTGTTCGATATTAACTGGCTTGTTCGAAAGAACTGTGTATTCCACCTAGAAAAACGTCAAGGTCAATATGTATCGCTTTTTAAGGATTGCATTGTTATAATAATTATTTACATAGAAATTGGCTTCTGCTTCAATTATTTGAACAATTTCGACAGCAGATACGCTCTTGTTGTGAATTTCCGTTGCTTTAACATGGTGTACTCCTATGTTTTCCATGAATAAACCAATCAACGAGTAAAGAATCTCATACGTAGATAGTTTGTTTGACTGTTAAAACAAAACATAAACAATTTGTTTTGTCATCATAATTTTCTAATTGAGTACCTAAATATGTGTCTTACCGTATACGTATACGGAATAAATGAGTGACGTTCCAGAGTTGCTGGAAGTTGTGCATTCTTTTTTAATGGAGCAGGCGTAACTTTTAAATTAGAAATAGTAACTCCACCCGATTGCGTTGTTTTAGCATAAGTATAATGGTTTACTTCAATCTCTAAGCGTAAGTCGAATAAAATAATTATAATATTAATAACCTATATTACTACGTTTAGTTTTTATGCACTACCTTTAGAATTCGACGATTCTTTAGCAACTTGCTTATGATACACGGGGTCAATTATAACCTCTTTTATGTAAGTTGGTAAACGAAGTTCTCTAGTTTTGATAGATATGAGTTCAAATTGTAAAAGTGTATCAATATACGATACCCAATTTCCTGTCCATGCAACTTTACCTCTAGAACCTGAAACCGAAAACTAGTGATATCTTATTTATAAAGAAATAATTTGAAAAATTTACCTTCACCGTTTGCTGCTACAAAACCTAAAAACGCATCTTTATACTGATATCCACGAAGTCTCAACTCTTTGTAAAAGTCGTCAGGATTTAATTCCATTTGTTCTGAAATGGTTGTAAGATGTTCCATTTGATTTTCTGCAGAACGTTCGGTTAATAATTTTACAGAACCCGATACTGTTAAAGACCCTCCTTCTAATAGCTCAAACTCTCCTGATCCATTGAAAATGTTAATGTTGAACTTAGCAGTACCTTTATATAATTAATATAACATAAATTTAATTAAAAATAAATTGATTTACGATGATTTAAAGTACCTTCAGTATTTAGGATGGTGGGCTTAAGGAATTTTAAATTCTGGAAAATGACTGGAACATCTTCAAACCATTTTCCTTGTATTTTCGCAAAAGCTTTCCATACTAATGTCTACAAATATTGAACAATGCAATATTAATACCGATTGATTATTTTAACTTGTTAGATACAAGCAAGGATTCTTTTCTAAAATTTACTTTTTCAAAAATAAAAAATTTTATTTAAGGGTATAGACTTTAAATTTCATTATTATTTTGGATACTATTATTTTTGTTCATTTCAATAGTGGCTTTAGACGTAAGTTATGGAGTATAACCCATAAATGAAAAAAAAGGTTTAAGATTATTCATATTAAAATGTTTTTAAATGCACGATATAGTGACATGTGTTGTTTAAGAAACATGTTAACAATTTAAAAAATATATATATATTGTATTCATACTAAATATCCAGCAGCTGGATACAATATACGTCCATCAATAGTATGACCGACTAAATATTTATCTTGATCTGTTTTTATATCAATTTCGACTTGATTATCATCTGACCCAGAACTCTGAAAAAAAAATTTCTAATTTAGTAATAAATTACAAATCAAATAGATTAAAATCTCAATCAAATAAAATCAATAGATAAGTCTATAAAAAAACGTACATAAAAAATTGTTAACATACTTTTTCCACAAAATTTGGCACTACATAGTCGTTTGAATGATCCCACCTTAACATCGGGGATATCATCGGAGTACCTTTAACTACTGGGTACTCAACTCTGCCATACAAATTAGTTAATTGCGGTTCAGTTCCCGCAATATATAACCTTTAATAAATATAATATTATTTTCTGCATAAAAATTATATTGGCATCATCCAGAATCTAGATAAATAAACACATACTTTCCAATTGCTTCCAACAAGAAATTCGCGTGATTTGAAGCAGTTTTTTTGGTCAAACCGATATTTGTAACTGTAGGTGACAGTGATCTTTTTAAAATTGCTTGTAACAAACAATGAGGGGCAATTTCAATCGTTATAGCATTCTCTGGTACGTGCTTCAATGCACCATGAAAGTAAACTGGTGAACCTATATTATGTAAATGGTAATCTGCAGACGAGTACTGAGCTTCCGGTGTATTCCATTCGTGTTCAGGAAATGTTGTACTCTTCCACCGACTAGATCTTGGTTTGGGATTAGCCATTACCTAAACAAATATTTAAATTGTTGTACTTTTAATAAGTATGTTAACTTAAAGTATCTTCGACACTTTTGTAAAAAAAACTTCAAAGCTATTAGGGGGTACCTTTTGATAGTATGGTTTCAACGACGGTATAAACCCTTCTAGGTATGGTGAATGGAAAGCATATCCCATAGAGTCTACAGGCTTAGCGAATATACCTTTTTGTCTTAGAGTTTCAGCGAATCTCAAAGTTATGTCTTTCAGTCCAGAAATGGTCACACTGTCTGCGCTATTATGACAAGCAGCAATAATACCTTTAGGCAGTATTTTTTGTATCTCTTCCCAAGATAGTCCTACTGCAACCATAGCTCCAGCAGGCACGTCAATTTGTTTCAGAATTGTAGACCTCCAGTACATTGTTAATAATGCGTCTTCCAGAGTGAAGCAACCGTCTGCATATGCACATGCTAGTTCACCAACTGAATGACCAATGATACCATCAGGATCGATACCAAGTGAGTGTAAAATATCAACTAGACCAATCTAAAAAAAAATACAGTAATAATGTAAAACAATATATTATATTAAAAGTTCAAAGTATACAATAATATACAGATAACATTTATTTTGGCTAATTACCTGGACAATAATAACTGTGAACATAACATTCTTTATACTCTTAAACGTATTTTCATCGGATTTGTAAAATAAATCATAAACATTAAAATTATATGGAATCAAAATTGAATGTGCATTGTCTACAGTTTGTTTAAAGACTTTAAATTTCACCAAATCAGCGACTAAATCTAATGATTGACTTCCCATTCCTGGAAAAATGAAGTAGATTGGCCTTTTATCGCCGGAAACATTTCCTTGCTAGAATAATCATATTTAAGTATTAATTATATTTGTATGCTTTTATTAATTTTTTTTTTAGTTATTTTAAACTTACAGCTATTTCAACATTTTGCGGGGTTTCCCCAAGAATTGAATATCCAGAGAACTTATAACCGGGAATTCGTGTTTTATAAATATCATCAATCAAAGTTAAAAAATCATTGTTATCTGAATAATTTTCTATCTAAAAACGAAATTATATATAAATATATATAGTACAAATATCTTGTCTATTTAATATCGAATATTATTATTACACAACTCTATACATATATTAATATACATTACATTTTTCAACATTTTACAACAAGACAATATATTAAAGTATGTATGATAGAATTATAGACTAAATTAATAAATTAACGTATATAACTAACATTCTCAAATTGTTCAATCAATGCTTCTCTAGTTCGACCTGATAAAAATACTAGCCTCGGAATATCGAGTGTTGGCAGTGAAATTGTCTGTGCTTTTTTATCGTGTGCCCTTAGAATAACATGAACATTGGTACCTCCGACACCAAATGAATTAATAGAAACCATATTACCTGGTAATGGCGTTTGCTTATCCACAACCTAATAAGTTTAAACGAATCAAAAAATAACATCTAATTTGAATTATACATAACTTATGAGTTATGATATTACCTTCAGTTCTCCACTAACGAGTTTAGGAATATTGTGGTTTAGTGTTTCAAAATTAATATTAGCCGGAATAATTCCTGTTTCCAATGCAAAAAGCATTTTGGTTATCGATACCAAACCTGATACTGGTTCAGCATGGCCCATATTTGATTTAACCGAGCCAATTAGCAAAGGAGTTTTACGGCCAACACAAAACACATCCGAAATGGCGTTCAACTCTTGTTTGTCTCCAACCTACATTAATAAGATAATTATTTCAAAATTGCTCGCCGAAAATTATTCGATTGACCTACACCCGTTCCTGTTCCGTGAGCTTCGACATAATGGACATCATTCAGATTTAAATTTGCATGGGCAAAAGTATCTCTAATTAGCCGACTTTGCATTGACTGCGAAGGATATGTGGCGCCTTCGATTTTGAAGCCATCTGTATTAGTGGACGTTCCTACTATAGTCGCGTATATTCGTTTGGCATCAACTGATTTTCTTATGTAAAGAGCAACAATAGCTTCACTTCTTACGTATCCATTAGCTAAATGTAATGCATTTGTAATTCAGTTTGTTAAAATTCTCAATTGTAAATATCAATACGTTATGTCTACTAAACTAACCGCTAATGTCAAAAGGCCTGCTTGTTCCAGTAGGACTCAGCATATTATACCTATGATACATGACTGAAGTGGCTGGTTTTAAGAGTAAATTCGTTCCTGCAACAATAGCTGCATCGCATTGACCCGTCTGTATTGCAGTGATGGCTTCGTGTAAACAAAACAGCGCGCTTGAACATGCAGTATCAACGGCGACACTAGGACCTGTTTATAATTTCACTTTAAACTTTGTAACCAACAAATTTAATTAAATTTAAAATAAATACCGTTAAAATTAAACTGGAAGGATAGTCTGTTAGCTAACATAGATCTAATTACACCGATAGTTTCATATCCAGTCAATTTTTCAGGTGTACGTTCAAAATAATCTGAAGATTCGTTGGTCATCATGCCGACGTACACTCCTGTTTTTGTTCCACGTATATCGTGTGGGTTAACTCCTGTGGATGTCAAATATTATGTCGTAAACAAAAATCAAGCGTTTTTATGAAATAAATGTTTTATTATTGTTTTCGTTCTACCTTTTATAGCTTATAAAAATACCTGCATCGACTATGGCTTCATGTGTAACCTCAAGTAAAATCCTAAGCTGTACATCCATGGCATTAGCCAGTTTTGAATGAATTCCAAAAAACTCAGCGTCGAACTTGCTTATTTCCTTTAATTTTCCTGTCCTTGACGGAACTCCATACATTCCTTTGTGATAAAAAAAATATTCAACATATTGAAATCATTTCAATCTTTTCATAATGGTAAATAATATTGTCTATACACGAGAATACACATTATTACAGAGCACGTTTTTCACAATTGAGTTTACCTGGAGACCATCTTCTGTTATCGACAGTCAATAAATCAGCGTTATCGTACAATTTTTGTTTGAATTCTTCAGTAGAGTTACATTCTGGGAATCGTCCAGCAATACCCGATATCACTACATCGTTTGCTTTCGACATGCCTACAAATAAATATATTCTTAATAATGATATTAATAATAATTATAGTACATGTAATATATTTGGATAAAACTATAGTGGTTTATTGTAGTTTTTTTGGACATTAAGTAGTTTTAACATTAAATATTAATTACAATAAAGGCTAATCATCCAAAATAAATCGAAATGCATTATATATTTTTATTTATTTATCAATTTATAATGAACTTGTTATGAATTAAATATTATCTATTACGAGTGTATGAACAAATTAACGGACAATATTTTTTATTAAATAAAATTAAATGTTATTATATCCAATAAAAATAAATAAAAATTGGTTGTCATAAAAATAGATCAAAATTATAAATATATACGTTACACCAGAACCCCGAGTTCAGGAGTTTTTTACGAAAAAATCTCAACATTTTGTAATGAAATTTAACTATACGACATCTGTTTTTATAACGCGTGAAGAAATAAATAATATTCCAGTTATAACTTCACTCCAGGACCTTGGTACCTACACTTCAAACTGATATTATAGACTTGACATTTTCACAAAATGTGGTAATCATATTGAAACTAAATAAAAGTTTGTTTATACTGTCCTTAACTCAAAATTGGAGATAATATTGACCTTACTATAAAATCCAGAAAATGTTGTTATATGTTTGTCGCGTGCTATATGTTACGTCAATAGATTTCACGTGTTATTGTTCTCATCGGACATTTTACCAGTTGTGTTCCGCATTATGTTGTACTCCCAATTATAAATTATTTATTATTATATACCTATCACTTATCAGTCATTTATATTATACTCGGTTTAATGGCCTTTTATTATTTCTAACACGTAATTTTATTTATTATTTTTTATTTTTATGATGCCGTAATATTATTGAATAATATTTAGTAGGTAGATAATATTAGACACGCAAAACTACATAATATTATTTAATTTGATCATAATATCATTAATAACCATCAACTGTCGATCGATGGTAGCATACAACATACAACATTTAAAATAACTAAGATTATATAATATTATTAATTAAACAAACATGTTGTGTGTAGTCTATGAAATTGTGATTATGTACAACATTTAGGTACAACATAGCATTATGCTTTTGTCCAGCAGAATATATTTTGTGTTGATATCTTTAAATTAAGGGTGAATTGATTTATTGTTAAATTTAAAGCTAAGAATATTATCTATGGTCGTAAGTTAGATTTGTATAATTTGATTATGATCCCAACCGAGTTAAGAGCATTTAATTGCAATAATTAAAATACTCATAATTTACTTTAAGATTGAAACATTGTGAAAAAAAAATGACCTAGTACAATTACAGATGTTGTTTTCGAGTGTAAGTTTTATTATAGGTAAATTCTCTCTTGTTAAAGTTATGTCAAATAGGCCAACTATTCGGGGCGGTTAGAGCCCTCCATCTATGTGTAACGTATTAAGTTGGCGAATAAACAATACGGTACAGTAGGAATGGTGGTATTGTGGTAAACAGTTCTTATTCGTTCATTGTTTTTTGAACGTTGAAAAAAAAAGTTCAATTCACTCTTATATTGAAACAAACTGCACAAAATTTGTTTGGCTAACAACTCTTCGAAAATTTGTTATGTACGTCTGTAACATGGATAAAACGCAATAAATGGGTACCTATGTAACGTCCTCATAAAATCATGATAATTATTAATATTATTTATACCATATAGTAAGCAAAGTCTATACATTTAATATTTTAACCATCAAAATTTATTGTCATATATAAACTATTAGGTTCAAATTAATAAAATGACTCGTTTACACGCTTATAACTCAACAACAATGTAAAGAATTTATAGAGATTTATATAGATTCATAATTGAAATTTGAAAGTATAAATGTATTTGTGTATGCTGTAGCCTATTTGACGTGTATAATATACATAATAAGTGATACATGAATTTAGTCTGTTAATAATATAATATAATATGTTATCCATAGGTGGAACTACGGACTGAGCCAACTGGGCCTTGGCCTAGGCTAATCGCGCCCTGTATTAATATAATATAGAGTATACAATATACATAATAATATACTAAATAGACCTAATATATAATAATATTAATAAATTAATATGACATAGGTATTATTAAAAATAAAAAATATTTGAAAATAAGTAAAAAATAAAAATGTTTAAAATAAACATAATGATTTATTTCTAATAGTAAAACAAGTAACAATAATCATTATTAATCAGCCGAAATTATGATCAAAAGTATCTGAAATTCTGAACATTGTATTTATTTTTTGAAAATTAAATATAACGTGGGACGCACAAATAATATTATACTGTTTTATAATTTATTTACATTTTGAAATCGTCTTCGTCCATCTTAAATAGTCTCGAATCTCGATTACAATAGTGTCTATGCTAGATCACTTGCTATAGTTGACATTTATTGTAGCCCTTCACGAAAATTATTTCTGTTTACGCCACTGACGCAACATCATGGAAACGTAAATAGTAAAATAGTATTTCGTTGCTATGCCGTATTACAAAGATAAATTCGAAAATGAAATAAGACTTTTAAAGGCTCGTAACAAAAATTCTGGTGACAAACGTACAAACAAAGATTGTTCATTTCGGTTGTATTTGCTAAGGCAAAGTGGTATTGAGCCAATTTTTACACAATACAGGTGTTAACAGAATTCTCTGTAATACCAGTTACGAAATATAAATATAGAATGCTATATAAATAAAACGGCACGTAAGAGATTTTATGTTGAACCAAAGAAGTTTAACATTCGACTTTAAAAAGAGAAAAATAATTGAATTGTAGGTGAATCATAATATAGGTATATTATACATATATTGTTACATTTATTTTTAAATAAAAATCATAGATACTTAATACAAACATACAAAAGTGTAATAGAAATACACAAATGAGTTAAAAAAAAAAATGTAATCAAGAATAATTGTCCTTCCCCTCCTGACCACCATTTATATGTATATGTCTCAATGTCTGAATTGATCAGAAAAGGTGGCCCAGTTTAATAAAAATGTCTATTTCCGCCTATGCCCTATGGTGTTATCTATATTCTATATGAACTGTATTGTGTAACCTATATTTAACAAAACAAGGCGACGCTTTAAAATATTATCAATTAAAAACTTAAAAAATATAATTTTTTTTTTCAAAATTGTTGATAATTTTTTTTAGAAAATGAGTGTTTACTTTTAAATGAATCACTCTGTATAATAGTTCTATTTTTTTTTTCAATATTATTGGATGAAAAATAAAATACGTTTATAAATTATTATGTTAAAAATAACTAAAATATAGTATCCCATTGAAAATTACAAAAGTATTGATAACAAATACATAATATGTATTATTATATTATAATAATCGTATTATATCAAAGCTGTGTGGATGGTACCTATATATATTTTTATAAACCTAATTCTATTTGTTTAGCATTAAAAACAAAGCACTTATACTAAGTATAAGGTATAACTTAAAAGTAATATTTTGGTTTTCTTTGACCACAGTTATTGGTCCACTTCAATTATACTACTATTAAAACCAGACTGTACGGTTAAAATTTGCTGAGATTTCAAAATAATACAATGTACTTTCAAAAACAGTAACCGACACACCGTTGTTTTCGCTCAGAATCATTTTTTTATGCAGTGGATTATCATTGAATTGATTCATTACAGTTACTTACTGAATGACAAAGTGTACTCTAAATATACTATACAGAGAGACTTCACAAGTTTTTATTTTACAAATTTAATTTGTTGTATAATTTTGTATGAATTTAATACGGATATTTCGACTTTGTGATTATTTGTTTAATAATAATTAATAATAAATAGATATTTCTCGTTATCAACACGTAATTTTATCATTCATGCATTTTGCTTCGTTCCAATCCATTCATAATATTAAGAGTAGTATTCGATAGTAATATTTTACGAGTTAAAAATGTTAAAATAATATTCTAAGGAGTAGGTACACTATAATCTAAAAATCAGGAATCCATCTATATAGTTTTAAAATTTAATTTAAATTGTACATTTAGTTTTAATGTTCTAACCATATTCGTATCAATTCATATTGACACAAATAATATCGGATATGAGCCCCTGCAAACGTTTGTTTGAATTTTTTACTCCGATGTCTGAGCACCTATAAATATTTAGTAGGTACCTAAAACTCGAATGGGATAAATGATTCGGGTGCAAAGCATTGCTTATTAGTTATTACTAATAAATACCATTCATAAATAAACATATTATATAATTGTATACACATAATTAGACATTAATAGTATACTATTCACTATCAATAACAAATTGTATACAGATTTAAAAAATTATCAAAATTGTAAACCTTGGTTGTAGTGTAGTGTGACCTATCGTCATTGAGTAGGTCACGTAATGGATGTGTTAAAAAATTTGAACCAATTGTGTTCAAACAACAATATAGCCATATAGGTATGCCGGCAAAAAATTTCAAGTCCCTTCAAATAATATATTTTGAATAACAACAAATATAAAAACACAAATATTTAAGTAGGTACCTAATGACAATATAATATTACATGCCTGATAGTTACCTATAAAGGTACCTAATTTGGTTATATTACATATTTTTTAACCAATCTATCGACATTTCAATTAGATGATTATGATAATATAATTATATAATATTATGTTATATATTGTCTTATGTTGGTATACCTTCTTACAACGAGTATAATATAATACTACTATATCATACCTACATGGATAATTTAGTTGATTTAATATAACTATAGATAAGTCACATCATTGAATATCACAATATTATTGAGCATAATGATATCGTAGATCCAAATCTAAAAAAGGTGGGCAGGTGGGTACCGTAATTATGCTGTAAACATTAGGTGTAGTGTGGGTCACTGCTGTTATGGGTGTGTATAATTTGAATTCGATGACATAAAAACCTTGTCTAAGAAAAACGATTTTGAGCTGAAACGGTTTGTCAGCCAAATTGCTATTAATATTATATTATCATATTATTGCTATTAAAATTATTTATTTATTTGCAAAAACATTGCATTTGAAAATGTCATTGTTTGTAAAATGAATAACAATATACTTTAAAAGTGGTAAGTACACACGAATAATATTTTTAAATAATAAAGACATAACTATAACATCGTTATAACATAGTTATTCATCGTTTAAATACCTAATTTCGTCAAAATTTTAACATTAATGTCTATAAAAAAAAAACCAAGATAAAGTTTTTGTTTATCGTATGAACTATATATGAAAAACTTTGTTTTTAATTTTCAATCGTTAGCCATAAAAATTAAATATTTTGTACATTTTTGCCTAGAAAATAATTTGCAAATTTTCTCGAATATGATGAATTTTGTCAAAATTCGAACTATAAATGGTTAAAAAAAAATGGTCTATGTATTTTTAATATTTTTGAACTACCATTATAAAAACTTAAACCTTGTATTGAAAACCATAAAGTAAAGATTAATAAAATAGAAAAACAACTAAGAGAAATTGAAAATTGCTGATGCCTATATGAGTAGCTGAAAAATAGTCAAAATATATTGAGTTATAAAGTGTGTAGAATATGATAATCAAACAATCGGTGAAAATGTCATACCTTTACTGTTATTATTTTTTGTGTTTTACAAAAAAAAACAAAATCAATTTTGTTAAAAACTGTTTTGAGTAAAAATTTCCGTTTTTCTTTAATTTTGTTTTAATTTTTTCCGACGCTTTTGAAAACTTCTGAGAATTTTTTACTTTTAATCATCCCTCTCCCCTCCAAATCACTAACTAGATTCGTTTTTCTACTAGATTTCAATCAAGAAAATCAAAACATTTTTACTACCCCAAAAGTTGATGACAGACACAATAGACAATTATAAAAGACTATGTACCTATAATTGATATTTTTAAACTAACTGAGACAAAAACGTTTAAATCACAATTTATTACATTTTTACCAAAAATTTAAAAACTAAAACAGTCACCAATTTTATGTGTCTAAAAATAACTCAAAAGTAGATAAAATCTTTTGAAAATTATTACATGTCAAGAAAGTGTTTATATAAATATTTGGTCAACATTTCACTTTATCTCCACTAAGAATTTAAAAATGTACGAACCTTTATTTGTTGTCCAAAAATATATTCTGAAGAAATTTCTATGTAAGTGAAAATTGGCTCGAGATTAAATTACTAGTGAAATTAAATCTGACTTGATGTCTAGACTCTAGATGACGATTGAACACTAAATTGATAATAAGCACGCACATCAAAAATAGAAACTCATAAATGTATACAATTTATCTGACACCTATTCCCGCTTTACGTATATTTTGATTAGATTTTAGAAATAATAACGTTTATGGACTTCTTTTATTCGATAACAAAGGTCACACTTGAACGATTAATTAGTATAGGCATAAAGCAATATACATTATACATTATACATATAATAATAAGTTTAATAATAGCATACTAATTATTACAAACATATCTGAAAAAATGATTTTATTATTTCATTAGTGTTTATGGAAATTGGATTTTTTTTTTTTAATAGGTTAAAGCCTCGATAACTGAACCATTGCCTTGTTCAATACTTGAATTACCTAAATTAAATTGTACAAATTAATATATTTTGTAAATAATAACAATTTTTGATTGGTGCCTTCGTCGAGACGCACTTGGGCGTCGTGAAGGGGTCGGGTATGTTGAACTTTTGCCGGGCCTCTTGTGTGTCTCTAATTAGGTTTTTATTTACTAAACATTATTATAATCAGCCTGTTCCAATTAAACAAAGTATCATGAAATTGTAAGTTACTCCATACAAATTATTTTACATGGTCGTAAGCAGTGTCAATAATAGAGTGGATAATAATTGGTATGTATTTTTGGGGCGTAACACGATTGCGCACTTTTTACCTTTTTATATTTTAAAAAATACAACACGATTGCACACAAAATGTTTGTTATTTGTTGTTTAAATACTGTTTTTTGGCGCACAAACAATTTGTTGTGCTTGTATTATTATCCTTAGCATATGTAGAAGATGATTTTGCTTATGCAATTGAAAATAGTCCTGCTGATAATTTTGAATTTGCCAATTATAATAAAGTGAACAATAAATTATAATATATCATATGATGCCGATTTTATTGGCAATCGAACCTTCAACAGAGGCAAGAACGAACAATGATGAGCGGGAATATTTCCATCATATCAATTTTTATACATCTCATACATCCAATATTTACAAAGTTATGCATATTTTATTAGTTATAGTTTCAAAGTGAATATTATCTAAAAATATATGGTAAAAACTACAAAATATTAACAAGCCTAGTAAATAGCAAGAAGAAAATATTTCATATTTTATAATTAATGCGTAAAAAACGTATTAAAAATAATGAGCTATCATTAAATAATTATTTACCGACATTGGGATCACGTTTTTGTGCTAAAAAGTTTAAAAAAATTGATTTGTATTCTATTTTCTTATCATTTATTTATTTTTTCGACATATTATCGTGGTATTGTATTATTATTTATTTTTGATTATACGTGTCCATTAAGGTATAGATTATATTACTCTTAAGTAACTAAGAATTTACCAACGTTGGGAAATTCAGGAGTTTTATGAATTTAATTTATGTTATAATTGGTTTTTTGTTTGACGTGCAATCAATATTAAGGAAACTATAGTACTATACTTATTATATTATCACCTTTATGAGTAGGTTTATCGGATTTCTGTAATTTTATAGACGAATATTAATTTTAAAAATACAATTTTAATATAATTTCATATAATGTTTATTTCGTGTACAATATATTATATTATATACTATAAGTTTTAGTAGTGTAAGTAAATCATTTATACTATATTATGAATATTAAATATTATTTGTTATGCGCAATCGAGTTGTTTTTTTGCAGGTTATAACGTAAAAAAGGCCCATTGGTATTGCAGCGGTTTTTTTGTGGTGGCAGAGGTGCCTCCATCAGTTTTCCCTCGAAATGCCTGGGAATATTTTTCAATAATGAAGGGTTTTATATACATATTGGTACAACAATATTTTGGTACACCACATATGCGGTATACGTACCGCGGAAAGTTAAGATCGGCACTAGATGAACTTACTAATAAAATAAAAACACATACGCACTTGTTGTCTGGTTGACGGTTAATTACTAAAATGAAAATAAACATGTTTACGAACTTCTTAAATTTTATATCAAAGGCCACACTCGTGTATTCGATTTCACGGTCGTTTCTTTTCGTAATTATTCACAACAACTATTCTTATCTCGGGAAAATTCTGGTTTATCAAAATTCAATTAGGTATTATATAACTATTATATATTAATCGATAAGATCACGTCTTCGTGTTTGTAATAATATCGTATAATACAATATTTACATATTTTGTTCCTGCCGTTAAAGAAATTGTATGCATTCGACAGTACCTAAATTCAGATGGCCTTGTCAAGAAAACTTTTCAAAATTAAAATTAAAAATGTTTTAAAAAATATCGATTCATACACAAAAAGCCTTAGATATTTTTATCCTCTTATAGAATATTAAGATTGGAGGGAGAAGGCTAACTTAATAATATATGTGTTAAAGCGTAACTTTCGTTAGAATAGATTTCGTTTACTATTGATGTAGGTACCTACATGGTATTTATAATGTATAAAGTATAATAATTGTATTTTATTATAACATTACTGTAAAAATATTTGTTTGAACATTTTAAAGTTTCATAAGATTAAGGTTAAGCAATGTGTTATTTGACTACAATAGTTAACACTGCAAATCAAACATTTTAGATTCTGAATGGCGCGAAGAATGTATTAATTAGACAATGATATGTATTTTTTTTTCTGTCTGTTTACAGATAAGTAGTTGAAAAAATGCTTCGATTTTTTTTATCAGTACTTTTTCTTGTGGAAAAGTGAATTTAGTTGGTACTTTTAAGAGGTCATTTTTGAAAATTCCTAATATTTTTTAAAATCGTAGGGGAAAACAAAAATATTAAAAAATTTTCTATAAATATCGAGAAAAAAATTTTTGTTGGGTCAAAATGCTTGAAAGTTTAATACACGGTTTCTGAAGTTGGTGCAATAGCAGTATAAAATTATTAAAAATGCATAGGTAGGCAGGCACAATTTTTTTTTTAAACATTTAAAGTTTAAATTTTGACCAAAATTCATCCAAATTTCAAACTTTGCAAATTAATTTGTAGTTAAAAATGTATAAAATATTAAATTCTTAAATTTAAGAATTGAAAATTTAAAACAAGGTTTTTCATAAATATTTAATGTTGTAACCAATAAATCTTAAAATACATTTACATTTTTAATTTTTATAGACATTTTAAGTTCAAATTTGGACAAAATTAGGTATAGTAATTAATCCATAGTTACATTAAAAAATCAAAAAAATATATTAATATAGTAGTATTATTGTATAGACATTTTAGGTTCAAATTGAAATAAAGATTACATTGTTGGTTATTTCGTTGTAATTTAAAAATATTTTTTGTGGTTGCTTGAAATTTTTACAGTATATTATTATATTTTAAACACTTAATGTCATTTTCAAATGCAGTGTTTTCTCCAAAAATTAATTCAACCTACTGTATCATGAATAGTTAAACTAATTATTTTAATAGCAACAATATCAAATACACTTAGTAATGTAGGCTGACAGACCGTCTTCGCTCAGAATAGTTTTTCGTATACAATGATTTTATATTATTGAATTCAAATTTAACACTTACATTACACCAGGGGTCACCAATTAATATTTTCCGAGGGCCACATTAAGAATTCGGAAAATTCTCGAGGGCCATAAAAATTCAAAGTACATAATATTTATTATAATATGCCGGTTGGCCAAAAATATTTTATTTCTAAATAAAAAAAATATAGGTACACTTATTAATAATTATTATGTAACTAAAACTAATGAAAATATAATTAAATTTAATATATATATGAAACAATTAATCATTAATATTTTTAATGAGAAAAATGGCAGATCTTGCTTTCGACTAGCTGCTTTAAGTCGGGGTTGTGGTTTGTGGTCGCTATTTTCACCATCATTTCAAGGTGTTCGTTGGTGAGTCGGGATCGGAATTTGTTTTTGATATAATTCATTTTTGAAAAAGCAGACTCACAGACGTATGTGGAGCCAAACATTGTACACATTTTCACTGTCAATAATTTCAACGTCAGGTATTTCTTTTCAGATACATATTTCAACCAAAATTCATCATAATATGTAGAATCAATTTCAGTTTTTGAATACTTTTCACTGTACAAATTTTTTAGGATATCATCTGATTGGAATTCAATTAAATTGAAATTACCTGCAACATTTATTATTACAACAGTCACCCTTGATAATAATTACGTATTTAATCATTGGCTTTTTCTCTCAGTCTGCGGGCCGGTTAAAATGCATTCGCGGGCCGCCATTTGGTGACCCCTGCATTACACTATTACAGTGACCCCACTCGACACTCACTGTGTACAGCAGAGCGGTACCCTCTTGCCGATCTTTTTTTATTTTATTTATTAATATTCTATCATATTATTGCATTTATTGTATTAAGTTTCTAATTCAAATTAGAGTACCTAAAAAAAAAAAGTATGGGAACAATATAAGCTGTAGTTCAGTATATAGGCTAGCCTAGTAATGAATAATCATTTCATGTCATGATTCAAACAGTGTATAATAATAATATCGTATTTATAGAACGTAATGTTATGTATAAGGACTGTATATACGGAAAGGATTACATAAGAACTATAATGATCACCCATTTATAGGATGAAGTACAAATAACGATAATTTTCTATTACCTACTATTAATCGTAATTTGTACCATCATTGTAAACGCGAAGGTTAATAGTTACATAACTGTGGTCAACAAAATACAGCGATAGTGAAACGCTTAAAATAATATAAACTTTAAAACAATCTTGATCAAATTATGGTCAATAATAATTAAGTTATGACTTTTATCGCAATCATAAGACCCCGAAATCCAAAAGAACTACGACAAGTAGCTAGGTATTTCCCATAAAATATAAAAAAATACGCACGAAAAGTTCCCCAACCGTGTCTACTCCGCAGCACACATAATAAATATAAACATTTTAATATTTAATATTCTTATTTCAACATAATTAATTTGCGCATACCATACTGTCAACTTTGCGCTCACTGCAGTACCATAGTAAAAAGAACCGGAGAAGTCGCGCTGCTGTATAGTATGTAGGAATCGAGTGTACTATATTATATCGTCATTGAGTGGGTCGATGTGTTAAATTTGAATTCAATGATAAGTACGGGAAATGATTTTAGATATCATATTAGTAAGCCTAGGCTATTTTATGTTGCCGTTATTAATTTAGTTTACTATTATCCTAAAACACGTAGGTTGATTTAATTTTTGCCAGAAGACCAAAATCATTTCATAAATTATAATGACTATATATTCATTTTTTTGGTTCCAGTATAAACTTCTTAGCTTAGAAACGTTTTATTACATTTTAAACCCTATACAAATTGAACATTTTATACATTTTTAACTAGGTACAAAATTATTTGCAAATGTTTGCAATTTTGACTATTTTTGTAAAAATTGAAAATGTGAATTCTTGTAAATAATAAATTGTGCCTGTGTATCTTTTATATTATTAAATATCTACAATCACAACTTATGAAGAACCTTGTATTACATTTTCAAGTTGTTTTGACAGAGTGAAAAAATGCTTTTCAATATTAATGTATTTCAGGTGGTCTTTCATCTATGTTACGGAAAGTAGGTAGTTCCTATATGAAAAATACGTCACGAAAAGTCCCCCTGCAGCACACATAAATATAAACTTTTTAATATTTAATATTATTTTATCGTGCAATCGTGTCAAATTACGCACGTACGATAATGCTTATAACAAAACCGGGAAAGGTCTCTCTGCTGTATAGTAGATAAGTATCGAGTATATAATATCGTCATTGAGTGGGTCGCTGTATAATGGATGTGTCAAATTTGGATTCAATGATAAATCATTATATATGAAAATTATTCTTATAGTGGGAGACGGTCAGCCCAAGTTTTTTACTGTATTACTATATAATATATATTATATAATACATTTTATATTGCTATTAATAATTCATTTATCTATTAGTAAAACGATAGGTTAATGTAATTTGTACCAAAAACAAATCGCATATTATACTCGTATTATATAATAATAATAATTATTATAGAACTAGCTAGCTGTTATGGGTCAATACTGACGCACTGCAATAAAATCGTGTAAATAGGTTCGAAGTGTAATAGTTATACTGATTACCAATCAGTGACTAGCATAAGATAGTCTAAATATTTTGAAAAATGAAAATTATAATTGAGTCATAGTGAAATTTTTCAAGTTTCCGCGATTAATATTTTTTAAATTACTAATTTAACTAAATTACAAAAATCATTACTTTAACATTTACATAAATCGTTACTTTAAGTGTAAATGTTGTCCATTGTTTTTGAAACTTGAATTTTTATGTCATTATAATATTTGAGGAACCTTGTACTCAACTATCGAAATTTTTGACTGAACATACATTTTTAAATCGACGATAGTTATTTAATTTTCAAGCCTTATGTCCTAAAAAAAAATATTAAAAGGGTTATGAATTCTTAACAACAAAGCCATTTATATATATTTAAACATTTTCATGATTTTTAATTGAAGTACAAAATTGTATTAAGAACATTGATTTGAAACTAAAAAAAAAATTTAAAACAGCCAGCTTAATATGTGCTTTATATACTTGGTTGTCGGTTTCATTTGATTTGCTATGGATGAATAACTTTAGGTATTTACATAAAAATGTTGTTAGCCTAAATCAAGTTTATTTCATGATAATATTATGTCTTTTAATGTTGATATTAAAGTAATTAAAATTACTATAGTAGTATTAAGTTGGTTGATTTAATTTTTGCAGAAAACATTACACTTATTATATTATTAATATTAAATATGAATAGGTTCAAACATATAAAATGAATCTAATTGATTTGAAAATTTCAGTACGTAAAGTAAAATGTATAATAAACAAAAAACTAAAAATTATATAATAATAACTTATGTAAATCCCCGCATATTATAATATTTTTGAATTACAACAAATTACAAAACAACTATCATCTCTATTCATTGTTATTATCAAAATAAGTAAAAAAAATAAAATCGAAAATGTTGAATGTCTATAAATAACTCAACAAATTATTTTGACAATTAAACTTTGTATAGAAAATTATGAAATAAACATCAAGTATCTACATTTATTCGTTTTTAAATTAAAAAAAAAATATCAAAAATCGTTTAAGGAGAAATAGTTATTTTACAAATAAATATATCCAATGTCGTAAATAATTCAAAATTTCAAACGCTTGTAAAAAAATAATAAAACTTAACGGTTAAATAATTTTTTATGTAGGTATAGATAAAATTATGAGAAATCTTGTATTATAACTGTTCGAATATTAGAAATGAAAAAAAAATGCTGCACTTTAAACTAAAAATAATTTCCAAATGTTCACGATTTTCGAAAATTTGACAAATTCCATCAAAATATTAACTTATGACGATTATAAATATTACGCAGAATTTACGCTTAAATGGTTTAATTATTAAACCTAAAAACAACCTTGTGTTTAGTTTTCAATGTTTTTACCAAGTGAAAAATTATTTATCGACAATAGTTTGAGAAAAGACAAATCAAAAATGTCAAACGCTCATAATAAACAGTTCAATATAAGTCAAAATATTTTGAAAATGTTATCATGTATAGAAAAAGATAGTATAAACATTTGATGTAAATAAACTTACAAGTATCTAGGGTTTTTTGTGTTTGTATTATACTAAAGTAACAAAATAGATTTTGTCAAACATTGGACCTCAAATGTACCCGTTTGATCAATTTAAATAGGTACAAAAAAAAAAAATAAGATCAAAATATAGGCATTCAAACAACTTAAAATGTATTTAATCGAACGTTTGGAAGTATTTCAGTTGTTGTCAGGCGTATAGCAATTTCATTGTCCATAAATTGATTTTTAATATTTTGTTTAACTTCTAATGACTAAATTACATGCGCAATATTTATAATATGGGTGATGGTTGGAAAGTATACATACACTTATGAATGTTATTACTACACACAAAAAAACTTGCAGTGACTGCGAAGAACGAAAGAATTGCCTAAACAGAACTCCTTAAAAATGACACGATTGGTGGATCTTATATAATATAATATTGTGTAATAAATTAATCAATAGAGATTTAATTTATAATGTTTTTACTAGTAAGTAGGTTAACACCAATGTGACCATTCAAACAGAGATAATCATGGACGGTATTATATTATTATATTATATTGAAAATATGTAATGCTAGGTGAAAATGGTGATTTAAAAATTCGGAAAAATTATTTTAAGGAATTTTCTTTGACTGTAATGTCTAAACAACTTTGTTTGACCAGTTTCAAAAGTTGTTGGATACTAAACTTCAATATTTTTTAAAAAAAAGCTTATTATTACGAATATCATATGTATTATATTGAAAATATGTAGTGCTAGGCGAAAATGGTGATTTAAAAATTCAGAAAAATTATTTTAAGGAATTTTCTTCGACTATAATGTCGAAACAAGTTTGTTGGACCACTTTCAAAAGTTTCTATGTTTTTTAGTTTAAAGTGTATACATTTTATACAGTTTTTTTCGTATAAACTTTTGAACTTTTTTGTCTAGAAACTTGTAAAGTTTTGTTTATTTTTGTCCAATAAATGTCCAAAATTGTTTGGAAAGGTTATAAGAATTTTTTTTCATGGTTTTTGAGCTTTTTACTTCAATTCGTAGTGCCACGTGTGAAGTTAGCACTACAAACTTTGAACTTTAATACATTTTAAAATAGCTTCCAACAAATTCCAACAAATGTCCAACAAGTCCGAGAAGAGTTTATTGGAATGGTTTCAGATTGTTGTGCTAACCTTGTAGTGCCAGCTTCATGTAGGTTTTTCCTGTAAGGCATATTTTTGAGCAAAAACAACAGATCAAGTGATCAAGATTCAATCCAAGCTTGTATAAAAATAATGTGTACACAAACAATTTGTTAAGATTTTTAGATCGTCGAAATTTCTTCAACTATTATTACTGATATTACTGTATTGATATTGTCCGTCGTTGTGGTGCAATTCAAGACTCAGCGTTGAATATAAAGTTGAGAGGTTATAGGTACTGAGCGCCTCCCCTCTCCTTCGGTCCTTATTCCATTTACAATGGTTAATTTACAAAAATATGTATCACTTTATAGACTCTAACAGTATATGGGTGCAAACAATATGTTTATTGCTTATCGTTTAAAAAATCGATATCATTTTTTTAATGCAACCAGTGTTTAATTTATATTTAAACCATATTACAGTGAAACCTCTGAATATAGGACACCCTCGGTCACTGAAATTGTGTCCGCTATTCAGAGGGTTAAGTTTGTAAGAAAATGTGTGGTTAGTTCCTAAAAAAACTTCTACTTTTCGTTAAGGTAGGTTTTACTCTATATGAATTACATAGGTAGGTATAGTATATACCTACATAATATTATGTATATACTTACATATTTTGTGTTTAGTCCACCTCTTTTATTTTTATCAATCCTAAATCCGCCAAAATCCCTACTTAGTTAAATTTGGTTTTAATATCTATTATAATATAAGTAATAAGAAATAACTAATATAATAATACAAAATTGTATGAATTATTTTTCATACATAAAAACAAAAAATAGCCAAAGACTTTTTCAAAAATTATAATTTTTACAAACAAAAATATTGTCTATTTTTAATCACAAATCCATAAAAGTTTTGATTAAACATCAACAATTTTAATTTAAGTTATGTTTTGTAAACTTTTTTTTGCATGTACAGATTAAAGTAATCAAAATTACACAATTTTGTTGATAAATTCATATTACATTTTCATTTGGCTTCCACTTTATCTAGTTCACTAAACTTCAACTGTTGAATTTGAGAATTATTCAATAACAAGCCAAAGTTACGTTCGATTGTCTGTTTAATGTCAACTCCCATCAAGGAATCCATTCCTAAATCAGCTAAGGTAGATGTAGGCTTAACTGAAAGTGGATCTTGTATCCCTGAATAATAAAAGAAAATATTCAAAATCTAATAACATTCGAAAGAGAATAAGATTAATATATAAACTACATTATATTTAAAACAAAAATTATTTTATTATATTAATATACAAACATTATAAACTAATAGTCAGTGTTGTAAAATGCTCAAATACTGTAAGATAATACTAAAATTCTCAAACTCTCAACATGTTGTTTGTGTTATACACTAGGAAATGTTTACAAAGTACAATCCAAGTATCAACTAATCAAATTAAAAGAGAGATGTAACTAAATTTGAACTCTGTATTTCTCGAGTTAAATAACTCAAAAAAACTTTAATTATTTCTAGGAACAAGAAAAAATTATTTTTCAAAGATATCTTTTCACCGTTACGGCATTATACCATTTCACTCCACTCCAGTCCAGTTCACTAACCTAAATTGTAAATCAGTTTGAAAATTGTTTGTGTACTCAAAATGTGTGAAACAAAATTTTTAAAAAAGGTCTATAACAATAAAAATAATATATAAATCATACTACAACAAATCACACTGAATAAATGCAACTTATATTATGAGTATAAAATTATAGTTACATTACTATAACCAATGCAATTACTATTAATTATCATTACTGAAACAATAAGAATATTAGGCTTTATATTTTTAATTATTTTATTCAATTTGTATAAAAAGTTACCCATAATGCCGGAAACGATTTCTGTGAGCGATTGTGATTTCGAATTTTCTGTCAGTTTTCTTTTGGTTGGTATCACATGTGAAGCAACGACGGCTGAACTTTGTCTTAAGAGTGTATCCAACGCCGCTAAGCAAGACGATATTTTTTGGGCCAGAGTTCCATTGATTTCTTTTTCTTCGTTCCCACGAGTTAATAGATAAGCCATTCCGACGTCACCGATGCCTCCCCATTGGATAGATTGCTGTCGAATAAAAAATAATATAAAAACATTGTTTCTATAACACCCACTATAAGTAATGATGACTATTGAGGAAAATGTATGGGATTCAATTACACATGATGTAAAAACGATTTTTTCTTACCGCTGGCAGACCTCGTTGTTGTCTTTGTTCTGAAATCCTTTCCATGATAGAGTTTGCATAACCGTAATTGGTTTGTCCCCTGTTGCCTCGGCCACACGAAATGGACGAAAACGTGACAAAATATTCCAAATCTTTGCTAACACCTTCCGATGCTTTGTCTAAATACTTAGTAGTCAAGACCTTACTGTTGTACACAGTCTGAAAGTTGGAAACTGTTTGATTTTCAAAAATTCCATCTCTCAAAACCTAATTTGTAAAAAAAATAGTATATACAACGATAGTAATTCCAACGTATAAATCTCAATATAAAATGCAACAAAAATCGTACCCCAGCTAAATTGAAAATGCCACCAAGTGGTCCAAGATTGAGGGCCAACTCTACAGTATCCTTAGCTCCCGACAATGTAGTGAGGTCGAATGTGCTGATTTCCACTTTAATATTTTGGCTTTTCCAAATATTTACTCTATATTTCTGGTATCCAGTTTGAATTCCACTCCGAGAACAGAGAATAATATTTTTTGCCCCACGTTCTACTGCCCACTCAGTAAGTTCCATTCCGAATCCACCAAGACCACCTAAAATCGATTTCAATTAAATTTCTCAATATTTACATTCGGAATAGATTTACCTGAAAGTATATAACTTTTGCTCGGATCAAAGTACACACGTCGGTATGCCACAAAATTCAATTTTGCAGACTCCCCGTTTACTTCAACGATTATCTTGTTTCCAGTCGTATTATTAGCGTATGACCTATATTAGTACAAAATTTGACTTGATCTTACATAAATACTTGAAATATTATTTTAACTTACCGGAAAGCTGATTCAACGTCGGAATATTGGTAAACAGTGAACGGTAAAGGTTTTACAATACCAAGTTTTATTCTTGCTTCGATGAATGAATGAATATTATCAATAGATGCATTATTTAAAATAGGAATATCTTCAAATTTAGCTGATACAACTCCAAATCCATTAGTTGAATCTGAAAATTACATTATGTGAGAGTGTAGAATGTAGAGCGTGTTAAAATTAAAAATAATAAATAAATATAAAAAAATTTACTTGTTAAAACTGAAACGTCTGTATTCTCGGTGATGATAATTTTTGCATCATCTGCTAACAGTTCAGGCAAACGATTTGAACAATATTTAGACAGAATAGCAAAATCAACTCCATGATTTAGAGTCAATTTTGATATCATGTGAATGAATTTTGAATCAAACTTTTTAGTTGAAACCTGACTCACCTTTATTTAAGATTAATATCAAAATAAGTACCCAGTTATAAATTTTATTCCAAAAAACATTTCGATAACTCACTTCTGGGTAATTGGTTCTAATAAATTCAAGTTGCTCATTAGTTTCAGCTACAACAAACACTTTGCACTTGAGAGATAGTGCAATGGAAATAGCCGCATAGTTGACACTATCTCCACTAGTAAATACCAACACATTTTTGGATTCCGATAAATTTCCTTTATGTATTAAAGCGTATGTGGCCTAAATTCATATTGACCATTAATTTACTAAATACGAAAAATATTATTTTATTATCCAAGACACTTTACCACAAAATAAGAGTACGGGACAGTGGCGGCTTGTCTCAAAGTCCAACTTTGCGGTACTTTCCATAAAATAGCATTATTCTGATTGATTGTCGCTGAAAGAGCCCCAGTTTTGACCAATCCCATTACCATTTGACCATTTGATTTAATACCAGAAAATTCTACTCCAAATTCAGTTTTCTAAAAATGTATGCGTTAGATTAAAACTATAAAAAATATGATAAAATTATAAATCATTCACCATTGAAGAAACTGCAGCTAAATCGACATTATTAACACCAGCATATGATATTTTTATAGAATCACAGATGTCATAACTGTTGGAATATCTGAAGGAAGAAACAATAAAAAATAAACAAATTATGAAATAATATTTTTGATTAAAAATGCAGTATAATATCTACTTTGACGATTGAACCCATTGAAGTGTTGTCAGATCCCCTTTGGAAAGAACGGACACTTTAGCATCAGCTGTTTGAACATTTGAATCAAGCTTTACATCAATCGGTAAATGTCTGTAAGATCCCCAGATGCCATTTCTTTCGACGTTAAAAAACAAATCGATTTCAAGCAGTGGGGCAAAGTCTTTTAAAGTATATTTTTTACCGGACTCGGTCATTATACATCTAACAACAATAAATATATTTTATTTTGTATTTTGGTTAACAAACAACTTTGTTATAGAATAAAATAATAACCTAATGGGATTTTCTTCACCAGTGAATTCTTCCACTAAACATTTAGATAGACCAAGAACTCCGTTGATATTTTTGTCACTATGAAGTACAACTTTTTTTTTAGGATTCCCCTTAATGCCTGCTAGTACTTTTTTCAATGATTCCACCCATGAAAACTGTTCATCCTCGATGTTCAAAATCGTGTACTCGTATTTAGGAGAAATCTAAAAAAAGTGTTGAATAAAATTGATTGTATAATATTTTTAATAAATTTATCTTACTTTTTTTAGGAGGAAGTATTTTTTATTTTCGTTTTCAATAACAGTAACAATTTGAAGATTCAATGATTTCAATGTCGATGAGGCAATAGCAGAAATATTTTCAACCAAAAGAACAAATCCTCTCGGAGCTAAAGCAGCAGAAATTTTACCCAACATAGTAGCATCAAATTGAATATCATCGGCAACTATCAAATGGTATCCAACAGTTAAAGATGCATTTTGGATATTGAAGTCAACAATCTCGATATCTAATGACGATAATTTGCTTTGTTCGATATTAACTGGCTTGTTCGAAAGAACTGTGTATTCCACCTAGAAAAACGTCAAGGTCAATATGTATCGCTTTTTAAGGATTGCATTGTTATAATAATTATTTACATAGAAATTGGCTTCTGCTTCAATTATTTGAACAATTTCGACAGCAGATACGCTCTTGTTGTGAATTTCCGTTGCTTTAACATGGTGTACTCCTATGTTTTCCATGAATAAACCAATCAACGAGTAAAGAATCTCATACGTAGATAGTTTGTTTGACTGTTAAAACAAGACATAAACAATTTGTTTTGTCATCATAATTTTCTTATTGATTACCTAAATATGTGTCTTACCGTATACGTATACGGAATAAATGAGTGACGTTCCAGAGTTGCTGGAAGTTGTGCATTCTTTTTTAATGGAGCAGGCGTAACTTTTAAATTAGAAATAGTAACTCCACCCGATTGCGTTGTTTTAGCATAAGTATAATGGTTTACTTCAATCTCTAAGCGTAAGTCGAATAAAATAATTATAATATTAATAACCTATATTACTACGTTTAGTTTTTATGCACTACCTTTAGAATTCGACGATTCTTTAGCAACTTGCTTATGATACACGGGGTCAATTATAACCTCTTTTATGTAAGTTGGTAAACGAAGTTCTCTAGTTTTGATAGATATGAGTTCAAATTGTAAAAGTGTATCAATATACGATACCCAATTTCCTGTCCATGCAACTTTACCTCTAGAACCTGAAACCGAAAACTAGTGATATCTTATTTATAAAGAAATAATTTGAAAAATTTACCTTCACCGTTTGCTGCTACAAAACCTAAAAACGCATCTTTATACTGATATCCACGAAGTCTCAACTCTTTGTAAAAGTCATCAGGATTTAATTCCATTTGTTCTGAAATGGTTGTAAGATGTTCCATTTGATTTTCTGCAGGACGTTCGGTTAATAATTTTACAGAACCCGATACTGTTAAAGACCCTCCTTCTAATAGCTCAAACTCGCCTGATCCATTAAGTATGTTTATTTGAAACTGAACACTGTCTTAATTTAAAAAATAACATACATTTAATTGAAAATAAATTGATTTTTGATGATTTAATGTACTCTCAGTATTAAGGACAGTGGGCCTAAGGAATCTTATATTCTTGAAAATGACTGGAACATCTTCAAACCATTTTCCTTGTAGTTTTGCAATAGTCTTCCATACTAATGTCTACAATATTGAACAATTCGTATACAAATAATAATATAAAATTAATACAAAATACTATTAATTAATAACCAAAGAAGGAAATATTTTCTAAAATCCACTTTTCAAAAATATATTTTTTGTATTTTGTATTTTAGATACTATTAAGGAGGTTGCAGCCTTAAAAAAACTAAAAGTATTAAGCCATAAAGTAAAACCTAAAGGAATTTTGTTCGACAGATGTTAATTTAAAGAATAATATTATATTAAATTAGAAGTTAATAATTTTATATTTTTGTCAAGAAACTTCAAAATATAATAGAAGTTTCCTCATAGAGTTTTATAAAATAATTTGAAATAAAAAATTTTCATAGAACGTCTATCCTTCGATCCGACTATCCATATATTGTTATATATACGTCCATCACATAGATATCAAATTATATCTTAAATAACATAAAAACAACACGTATTGAAAAAAAAAATCGTATTCTCACTATATATCCTGCAGCTGGATAAAGTACACGTCCATCAATAGTATGTCCAATTAAATATTTATCTTGATCTGTTGTTACATCAATTTCGACTTGATTAACATCTGACCCAGAACTCTAAAAATACAAAATATGTTAAGTTTACGTTTGAATCAAAAACACTTCAATATTAAATTATATACAATGATTCAAATATCTTATATAGGTACTATAAAAAAAAAAATATTTTAACTGCTCAAACAAACATTTTCGACGAAATTGGGCACTACATAGTCGTTTGAATGATCCCACCTCAACATCGAGGATATCATCGGAGTACCTTTAACTACTGGGTACTCAACTTTGCCATAAACATTTTGCAATTGCGGCTCCGCTCCGGCAATATATAACCTTAAATAAACGTATATTACATTTTCAGCATGAAAATAATATTATCAAGATCCAGAATCTAGATAAATAAACACATACTTTCCAATTGCTTCCAACAAGAAATTCGCGTGATTTGAAGCAGTTTTTTTGGTCAAACCGACATTTGTTACTGTAGAAGACAGTGATCTCTTCAAAATTGCTTGTAACAAACAATGAGGAGCAATTTCAATCGTAATAGCATTTTCGGGTACATGCTTCATTGCACCATGAAAGTAAACTGGTGAACTTATATTATTTAAATGGTAAACCGCCGACGATCCCTGTGCTTCCGGTGTATTCCATTTGTATTCAGGAAATGTTGTACTCTTCCACCGACTGGATCTTGGTTTGGGAGTAGCCATTATCTAAAAAAAAAAAATAAGATATGTAAAAAAAAAAAAAGGTCGTTATATAAATAAATGTGCTTGCTTGAAGTATCATCGACACTTTTTTTGAAAGCTTAATTAGAACTATTATACGTACCTTTTCATAATATGGTTTCAACAAAGGTATAAGTGCATGTAGATAAGGTGAGTGGAAAGCATATCCCAACGAATCTACGGGCTTAGCAAATATACCTTCTTGTGTTAGAGTCTCGGCGAACTTCAAAGTTATGTCTTTAGGTCCCGAAATAGTAACGCTATCTGCACTGTTATGACATGCAGTTATTATACCTTCGGGAAGTCTTTTTTGTATCTCTTCCCACGATAGTCCTACTGCTACCATAGCTCCCACGGGCACATCAATTTGTGTCAAAATTGTAGACCTCCAGTACATTGTCAATAATGCTTCTTCCAAAGTGAAGCAACCATCTGCATATGCACATGCGATTTCACCAACTGAATGACCAATGATACCATCAGGATCGATACGAAGTGAGTGTAAAATATCAACTAGACCAATCTAAAAAAAAATTACAGTAATGATGTAAATCAATATATTATATTAAAAGTATTTACTAAACAGTTACAATAAGCTGAAATTACCTGGACAATAATTATCGTGATTGTGACATTGACTATACTCTTAAAAGTATTTTCATCGGATTTGTAAAATAAATCATAAACATTAAAATTATATGGAATTAAAATTGAATGTGCATTGTCTACAGTTTGTTTAAAGACTTTAAATTTCACCAAATCAGCGACTAAATCTAATGATTGACTTCCCATTCCTGGAAAAATGAAGTAGATTGGCCTTTTATCACCGGAAACATTTCCTTGCTAGAATAATCATATTTAAGTATTAATTTTATTTGTATGCTTTTATTAATTTTTTTTTAGTTATTTTAAACTTACAGCTATTTCAACATTTTGCGGGGTTTCCCCAAGAATTGAATAGCCAGAGAACTTATAACCAGGAATTGGTGATTTATAAATATCATCAATCAAAGTTAAAAGATCATTGTTATCTAAATAATTTTCAACCTAAAAACAAAATAACATATAATATATAAATATAAACCATAAAAATACTTAAATTTTAATATATTACCTACTTAAAGGTTTATGTGTATTTAATATTGTTATTGATAGACCATAACAGCATGCATTATTACATAGTTATAAGTAGTTATAGTAAATTAAAATGTTAAATAGAATTGTAGACTAAATTAATAAATTAACGTGTGTAACTAACGGTCTCAAATTGTTCAATCAATGCTTCTCTAGTTCGCCCTGACAAAAATACTAGCCTCGGAATTTCGAGTGTTGGCAATGAAATTGTCTGTGCTTTTTTATCGTGTGCCCTTAGAATAACATGAACATTGGTACCTCCGACACCAAATGAATTAATAGAAACCATATTACCTGGTAATGGCGTTTGCTTATCAACAACCTTATGCATTTGAACAAATCAAAAAATAATATCTCATTATAATTATACAAAACTTATGAGTTGTGATATTACCTTCAATTCTCCACTAACGAGTTTTGGAATATTGTGGTTTAGTGTTTCAAAATTAATATTAGCTGGAATAATTCCTGTTTCCAATGCATAAAGCACCTTGGCTATCGATACCAAACCTGATACTGGTTCTGCGTGGCCCACATTTGATTTAACCGAACCAATTAGCAAAGGAGTCTTACGGCCAACACAAAACACATCTGAAATGGCGTTCAACTCTTGTTTGTCTCCAACCTACATTAATATAAGATAATTATTTCAAAAATGCTCGTCGAAAATTATTAGATTGACCTACACCCGTCCCTGTTCCGTGAGCTTCGACATAATGGACATCGTTGGGATTTAAATTTGCACGGTTATAAGTATCTCTAATAAGCTGACTTTGCACTGACTGCGAAGGATATGTGGCGCCTTCGATTTTGAACCCGTCGGTATTAGTGGACGTTCCTACTATAGTCGCGTATATTCGTTTGGCATCAACTGATTTTCTTATGTAAAGAGCAACAATAGCTTCACTTCTTACGTAACCATTAGCTAAATGTAATGCAATCGTAATTCGGTTTTTTAAATTCTCAATAAATTATGAATTTCAATACGATTTATCAACTAAACTAACCGCCAATGTCAAAAGGTCTGCTTGTTCCGGTAGGACTAAGCATATTAAATCGATGGTACATGACTGAAACAGCTGGTTTTAAGAGTAAATTCGTTCCTGCAACAATAGCTGCATCGCATTGCCCCGTCTGTATTGCAGTGATGGCTTCATGTAGACAAAATAGAGCGCTTGAACATGCAGTATCAATGGTGACACTAGGACCTATTAATAATTATTTGAACTTTGTAATCAACAAATTTAGTTAAATTAGATATTTTAAATATAAATACCATTAAAATTGTACTGGAAAGAAAGTCTGTTAGCTAGCATAGATCTAATTGCACCGATAGTTTCATATCCAGACATTTTTTCCGGTGTACGTTCAAAATAATCTGACGATTCGGTGGTCATCATACCGACGTACACTCCCGTTTTTGTTCCTCGTATATCTTGTGGGTTAACGCCTGTGAATTTTAAATACCACACGAATGCATAAACAAAAATTAAATGTTTTCTGCGAAATAAATACTCTTTAATTTTTCTCGTATCTTATTTAGTTATAATGAATACCTGCATCAACCTTATTTAGTTTATTAAAATACCTGCATCAACTATTGCTTCGTGGGTAACCTCGAGTAAAATCCTAAGTTGTACATCCATAGAATTAGCCAGTTTTGAATGAATTCCAAAAAACTCAGCATCAAATTTGCTTATTTCCTTTAATTTTCCTGTCTTTGACGGAACCCCATACATGCCTATAAGATATAAGATATTCAATTATTCAAATCGTTTTAGTCCTAATATTGATGTTAATTTATTATTTGTACATTAGTGTAAACAATACTGTCTATAGATCAGAAATTCAATATTGAATTTACCTGGGGACCATCTTCTGTTATCGACGGTCAATAAATCAGCGTTATTGTACAATTTTTGCTTGAATTCTTCAGTGGAGTTACATTCTGGGAATCGTCCAGCAATTCCAGATATAACTACTTCGTTAGATTCCGGCATACCTGAAAATGAATACTTTTTTATTAATTAAGTATATTATCATTCATAAAATTACTTTTTATTTAATTAGTTATAATGATGGTAGTTTATAGTTTATACACGATAGACACGCACGAGAATAATTGCCTAATCATAGTTTTATTTCAACCTTAGTAATTTGCGTGTGATAATAATAATAAATAATATTGAATACCGATAAGTTTAAAGCTATTTAGAACTCACCTATGCATTTCAATTAAGTGATAAGTGTTAATAAATCGATATACACCAATTATTTTATTTTAATTATTTTTTACTTCTTTATCCTTTGATTTATTGCATTATCAATAGGTATAATATTATCTATTACGAGTTAATAGAACAATTACAATAGTTTATTAGTTGAAAATAATTTTAATGATTTGTACTTATGTTGTATCCTATAAAACAAAATAGTTTGCATATTTCAAAAAAATACTTAACATATGAAAATATAGTTTCTTTAGATTGTTCAGTTTCCAGTAATTAATAAAATAATTCTACGAAAACGTTTTAACACCTTGGCGATTTAGAGAAGGCAACACTGCAATTTTTGTAAAATTATAACAATAGTGTTTTTTTTATACCTATACACATTATTCTGTTCATATTTTTAATTTTTTCGTATAGGTACTCAATTATATAAATATGATATTAATGAGAACATTCTTGTTTTATTGAATAATAAAGAGTATTAATGGTTTATTCGAGTGACTTTTACTTTAAATGTGTAAACACAAGCTATTCGATGGTTTTATAAAAAAAAATGTATCAAAATAAAAATAACCAATCTCAAAACTAATCATTTACTTGTCGCTTTCAAATTACATAAAACATTTAACGTCATAATCTATAAATTAACAATTTCAGTGTAATAACTCGACTATCAAAAGAAATGTCTGTTTTATCAAACATTTTATTATTTGATAGAATTACCAATTCATTATAAGGTAAATATATTATTCTACTGATTTTTATTATGTTTAATTTCAACATATTAATAATATCATATATTAAAGTTTTTATTATATTAATTTTGAAATTAATTTCCTGTTATCTAAAATGACGGCGAAATTACACAGCTGCAGGTTTAACGCTTTTAATCATTTTCTTACATATAATAATATATTATAACTATATAATCATAACATTCAGCTGTCCTTATGTAGTTCAAAATTGTATTGAATTACAAATAGTAGTTCTAATTTTTTTCATTACCGGGATGTTCAAAAATTGTATTCAATAAATCGAGGCAAAACAATCAAGATAGTGGATTTTGCTTTTCGCACTCTCGATTTTAATAAAATATTGGATAAAAATTGATATGTTATATATCAATTAATACATTTTTTACTACAAATGACAATTCGTATCAAAATAGGAACTTATATTTACTATATAAAGGTCGTCTTATGTAATTTATTGTACTGATTTTATAATAATCCATAATATTGTAAAATATATATATCTACTTATATATAATACGCATGTATAAACATTTATTCAAAGTATAAATAAATGAATGTACTGAGATTAAAAAAATAAAGAATCACAATTTTAAATTCCATGCAAATATAAGATGAAACTATAGATTTCAGCAACCTCTAACATATTTAAATACCCTGATTTGCAATGGTATGTGTATTACATAAATTCAAATTTTATATGTAGAGTAACATTTAAATCATTAAATTATATAATAGTGGTATCAACCACACTCAAAATTAATTCACAACCAAACAAATCTTACTATCACCCATAAGTTTCAAAATATTATTAACTGTCGTAAATTGTGTATTGTTGCTGAAAATACTAAATAACTTCATGTATTTTAACTACAAAATAATTTGTTACATTTCGAGGTTTTGACATATTTTATGTAAAATTAAACTTTAAATAAAAAAAAATACTGGCTAGGTATGTTTGATATATTTTAAATAATTGTAAATATAATTTATGAAGAACGTTGCATTACATATATTTTAATCTTTTTAACCAAGCATATTTATTTTTATTAATATTTATAGAAAAAAAAAACCGGAAAAATCATTTCGTATGGAAAATTATAATTTATGTAATTTTTAATTGTTTCAAGTTTCTATGCGAATATCCAATTTTGTCAAAATTTGAACTTCTAACGCTCATAAAATTGAGCACTGACTAAGTGGCTTTATACTTAACTTTTAGATTTTGAGCGGGGCGATGAATGTATTGATTTTTTAATGATGTCTATTTATTTATTTAATTATTTTTGTGTCGAAAACACTTTTTATAGTCGAAAAATGCTTTGATTTCTTTCTTTGAAGGTAGTTAATGTTAGCAATTGGATCTAATTTGTTTTTTAGCGGGTCGAAAGTAAAAAACTCCGAGTACTTGATTATAATCAGGAATTACAAAATTACAAAAAAAAATATTAAATAACATATTTTATTAAAATTGTTGTATTGTTATTAAAATAATTGTTTGATAACCTTGGTTACCAAAGAGTAAGATCGTCTTACCTCAGAATCGTTTTTCGTCATTTTTCAATGATTTATCATTATCAAATTCAAATTTAACACATCCGTACTCCATCGACACCTAGTGTGCAGAGGCCACACTTTTTCCGATTAAAAAACTTATGAGAAATATTTAATAAAATAAAAAGGTTAATGAATATCCAACTATACAAAATTATCTAGCTGAAGGCGTATAAGTCTAAACTTACCGACCTACTACGGAGTGGTGTAAATATGTTCGTGCTATTGTAAGCTAACAAGTATTATAAATATTTCATTGTGTATCTCGTGTAGTAGGTTTATAAAATAATTATATACGTACAATATTTTGTCCAATTCTCCAAGAATAATATTTTTTAAATAGAAATATAATAATTAAGTCTTAAGAAATTATGAAATTTGTACAATTACGTTTGAATTTCTAACTTTGTCAAAATTTAAATTGAAAATGCTTATTAAAAAAGTGTGAACGTACCTATGTGTTTTCGACATTTTTAAAATTCTGTAAGAACATTTTATGAGGAACCTTATATTACATTTTTAACAAAAATAAATAAATTAATAAATAAATAAATCATAAAAAAAACTAAAAAATTTTAATGTCTATAACTCAAAATAATACAAAATATCTTGAAAACTATGACAATTATTATTGAATTAATAATAAAATAAATAATAATTTATTTATTAATTTTATTAATAATACAATTCTAATAAAAATATTTAGTGAAAATTTCAATTCCATACGTCATAAATTTCATTCAGTATTTAAAATTGTACAAACCTTTATTTGTTGTCCAAAAATATAAGAAAATGAGACGGAAGTGAAAATCTGCTCGAGATGAACTTACTAGTGAAATAAAATCTGACTTGATGTCTGAATGATGAGTGAACACTAAAAAGAAAATAAACACGTAAATCAAAAATATATAATATAAAGTAATAAATTTATACAATTTATCTGACATCTCCACTGTACCTATATTATGATTGGATCTTAGGAAAAAATGTTTATGGATTAACGATGTTATTTTATTAGATAACAAAGGTCATACATTTGACTATTAATTAGGGACGGCATAATGCGAAAAGTGTAAAAAAAATATATCATTTTAATAATTATTACATACATATCGGAAAAATGATTTTTTTTTTTTTTTGATTGTTTATAGAAATAACTACAACTAATACTTCACACACGTATTAATTATTATAGGTACTATTAGTGTAACATAATTATGTATTATTATAATATTATGAAAAAGGATGAGTGATTCCTATGTCAGTGCTATTTTAATCAATATTAAAGTAACGTTCGTGAAGTTGGCCCACCTAAGTACTACAATTTTTTTTAAATCCATGCCATTATTTTGCAAGTTATTTGCAAGTAATTGCAAGTCTATTTTTAGAATTTGCAAGTCCAAACTTTCACAGTAAAATAAAAAAAACAAAAGTTGGGCCAACTTCACGTAGCCCACCCAAGTTGTACCAGAACTTCGAAATTGGTATCAAACGAAAGCTTCTGATTTGCAAGTATTTGCAAGTCTAATTTTAGAATTTGCAAGTAACTCGAGTGATGGCTGTGAGCTTTCAAAGTTACGAAGTTGGCCCACCCAAGTTGTACCAGAACTTCGAAATTGGTATCAAACGAAAGCTTCTGATTTGCAAGTATTTGCAAGTCTAATTTTAGAATTTGCAAGTAACTCGAGTGACGGCTGTGAGCTTTCAAAGTTACGAAGTTGGTCCGCCCAAGTTGTACCAGAACTTTGAAATCGGTGTCTAAGAATCTGCCTGCGTTCATTTATTAACCGGCACCCCAAAGTAATCAAAATTGAAAAAAATTAAGTTCAGATTCTCTAAAAATGTAACGTTTGTAAAATGTCTTAAAAAATAAATACCTATTAGGACACCACTTCTATAAATCATAATTGAAATATGATATAACTTCAACAAATTTACACTTACTATGTGTCACTATGTTAAAGTTAGTTTATATGTTTTTACTTGAGAATTATAAAAAGGTGGTAATAAATAATAATAATAAATTAAAGATTGATTGACTTTTTTTGTTTTTTAATATGAGTAACATAAAATTTAAATTAATACATACATTTCTTTTAGATATATGTTTAAAAATAACTAATGAATAATAAACAAATGTCAAAACTAAAATCAAAATTTAAAATAAGTAGGTACATACTTTGAAATTATAAAATTGCTTGATGTTATGCAGTGAAGTTTTGACCAGAACCTTCCAAGTGGGAATCAAACGAAAGCTAATAATTATATTAAATATTACGAAATATTACAAAAAATTGTTAATTGGGTGGTTCAGAAAACAAATAAGTAAATAAAATAAATAATATAATAGTTTGTTATTCATGTTATTCTTGTATACACGTTAGGTTAGGTTGCCGAGAGTAGTCCCACCATGGTGGGAGAAAAATCGGATAGCAATGTCCGCGAGCAGTAATCAGTATCGATGCGCGGTTTACGGTCGGACTCACATGGGCCGGAGTATATAACTATAAATATATTTTCCTAAATTCATTGCATCGTATTGTATTGGGATTTGTATAAAAATAACTCAGACAAGAAGTTATTCTATAAACTAATTATATTTATAATTATACAATTATATGTATAATATATTGTATAAATCATTAAATATATAGGTTAGTTATATGGGATAGTATAGGATAATAATAAAGAAAATGAAAAATTGCGTATTTAATGTCTATATTATTGAATCATTTGTATTATTATTGATATAATTTTTATAACTATCATATTTGTAGTTTGTACTATAATAAACATTATATTTAAATCTGATGGTCTGTTAAAATTTAAAGAAAATAAATAAATAAATAAAAAGTAATTAATAGTGAATAAATATTAAATAAATATCAAATACATTGAACGTACAACAGTACGGCACACACTAGTCTTTAATACATCTGAGTTATATTATGACCAATACACATAAATTACACTGCAGTCAGAAATGTATAACAATGTAAGTTACAACATATAGCAATAACGGAAAGTACTTAAATAATAAACGATTAAAACTGCTGATTTGGATCCAAAATTCAAACAGCGAGGAGTGTTGTACAAAAAAATATGTACAAGCTTGGTAAAAGAATGGACATTTCTGAGAGCCCTAAAATATAGGGGTTATAAGTGTATAGATTCCTGAGAAACTTCCAAATTTCAATAACCAGTTTGTACATATTTGAAAATCATTGGCTAACAAAACCCATTATGAAATTCTCAATCAACTCAATTAAAACTGAAATTTCCAGCTTCAACAGGTAATGATGGCAGCAATCACTGTGAATTGTAAATATTTAATATAATTATTAGCTTTCGTTTGATTCCCACTTGGAAGGTTCTGGTCAAAACTTCACTGCATAACATCAAGCAATTTTATAATTTCAAAGTATGTACCTACTTATTTTAAATTTTGATTTTAGTTTTGACATTTGTTTATTATTCATTAATTATTTTTAAACATATATCTAAAAGAAATGTATGTATTAATTTAAATTTTATGTTACTCATATTAAAAAACAAAAAAAGTCAATCAATCTTTAATTTATTATTATTATTTATTACCACCTTTTTATAATTCTCAAGTAAAAACATATAAACTAACTTTAACATAGTGACACATAGTAAGTGTAAATTTGTTGAAGTTATATCATATTTCAATTATGATTTATAGAAGTGGTGTCCTAATAGGTATTTATTTTTTAAGACATTTTACAAACGTTACATTTTTAGAGAATCTGAACTTAATTTTTTTCAATTTTGATTACTTTGGGGTGCCGGTTAATAAATGAACGCAGGCAGATTCTTAGACACCGATTTCAAAGTTCTGGTACAACTTGGGCGGACCAACTTCGTAACTTTGAAAGCTCACAGCCGTCACTCGAGTTACTTGCAAATTCTAAAATTAGACTTGCAAATACTTGCAAATCAGAAGCTTTCGTTTGATACCAATTTCGAAGTTCTGGTACAACTTGGGTGGGCTACGTGAAGTTGGCCCAACTTTTGTTTTTTTTATTTTACTGTGAAAGTTTGGACTTGCAAATTCTAAAAATAGACTTGCAATTACTTGCAAATAACTTGCAAAATAATGGCATGGATTTAAAAAAAATTGTAGTACTTAGGTGGGCCAACTTCACGAACGTATTAAAGTATAAACTGGTTGCGTCATATAGAGTGGGCTCCACCACCAACAACCGCATAGGAGTTCGGAGCAATGCTAGATGCGCCAGTTATCAGGGTCGACAATTTTACTATTTTCCATAAAAATCCTTTCAAATTCCGTAAAGTTTTAAATGAAGAAAAAAACAACCTTTTTTTTTATTTAGAAAAACATTACAATTACGAACATCTGATACCAATAAAACATGGTAACAATTATAAGCTTTCCAACAATATGCTACTTATGTTTCCATGTTTATTGAAAGTTTCGTAGTATTTAAAATATGAAAACACTATATTATTTGAAACAAAAATGCTCGAATGACCACATTAAAGCATTAAGGTCTGTGGTGAGTATTAGAATAAGAGGCAAGTGTATCTAGGAATGAAAAAAGTGATGGGCTAGACACAAAATATTCGCTTACATAATAGTTATAAATATAAATAAAATATTCGTAACTTTAAAAAGTAGTAGGCCATATTATAAAGCCATACACATATTATAATATTGTATTGTGTGTACTGTTAGAGACTTTTTAAGTAGGTATTACATCGATCATTATAGATACTGAAATGGATTTGAAAGGGTTCAGGTGCGGTTATATATTTTTGTGAAATGTTGTTATTTTATGTATATCGGACATATGATATTATGTATTTGTGTATATAAGATATTGACACAGGTATACCCAGCTGGGTATAGGTAACCCTATGTACGGAGTTTTCGTGTAATTCATCAATAACGAATCCTTCACTAATTAATAGTGTTTTTTATTGCAAGGTTTGATTTTTTTTTTTTTTTGCTGCACCCCAGGTCGGTAAATTACACTGTTTATTGTATTGTGCCATGACCGCCGTGCATAATAATTTGTATTCATAGAATGAGCAAAGTTATGTTGAATAATGAAATAGACGTTGACATACCCATTATTTAAGTGTAGACTGTAGAGGCGTTTTCGTATGTGGGTTAATAACGTTAATCGGTTGTCTAAATTTATTCCCAGATGTATTCCTCTAACATTACCGGTACTATGTTAGTTATAGGAACTTGTAACATAAATTAAAATATATAATACACCAATATATTAATTGTGTATTTGATTTGAAGGTCGTTTCTTTTCGCATTTTTACAACGACCTTACGTCTGGAAAAATCTAATTTACGGAAATTCAATTGTTGTCAATCGATATATATATAATAAATGAGGCGAAATATTTGATAATAAGAACAAGTATGCTGCAACAGGTCTTTCTCAAATAAGACTATTCTCAATATTAAAAGAAATGTTGTTAATTTATTAAACAATATCTTGGAAATATATAGTTGTAAAGACAAAACATTTGTAATAAAATATAATGTAAAATTGTTGATTTAAATAAATATATTAATGTAATATAATTACTTATTAATGCAAATTTATATTTATTATAGCTTGTAAGTCACTTACAATTAATAAACTAATTTAAAAGAGAATTGTAAGGGGAATTTTCACACAAAAAACTAAGTAAAATTATGAACTAAATATAAGCCCAACTAGCCCACTCCTTTTAGTGGCACCTATGGCCCCAACACCCTCCAGCAGCACATGTGTAGTAATACAGTGCACTATAATCGGAAACTAAATTTATGACAAAAATATAATCACGATATTTGAAATTTGAATACTGATAAACTGGTATAGACAATATAATTTTAACGCCACCACTGCACCTTTTTCATTTTGAAATTATCTATAATGCAATCAAGTATCATGTTTATACATTTTTAACCTAATAATATTAATACTAATTAATAAAACTTTATAAATTATTAATTTATTATAAAATAAAATTATATTTTTATATTTATTTTTTTGAGTGTCCCTTTTACTTATTTTTGTCATATAAAATAGATGATTGAGCAATGAAGTATATTTACCGCGATTTGAGAATAGTCAAAAATGCTGATCCCCTCCCCACTTCCAAAGAAGCTTAGCATCATCAAAATATCTTTGTCTCCGTTTTGATTCTCCTGAAGTTTTCGATATACACTTTTTTGTTAGAAACTTATATATAAATCCATAACAAGTTTCCATTTTGAAAATATCATTATTATTAAAAGTTCAATGTTTACGAGTGTTACGACTTTATACTCATTAACACAATTATTTTACATATTAAACGAAAACTAGTTAACGAATCCCTCTCCCCCTTCCCCAATCGTAGGTACCCTTTAATAATAAATATAAAGTTCATAAAAAAAAGACACGTTAATATCATTGAAAACTATCGAAACCAAAACTTCTTCATTGAGTCACTTTCATAATAAATCGGTCTATATTTTCCTCATCAGAAGCCATAGTTTAATTAATCATACAAAATTAAAAATTAATAACAATAAAACATTAGGAAAAAAGTTATTTTTCTTAAATTTTTTTTTTTTTTTTATTTAAATAAGGCTTCAACTCCTGAGGTTATTAGCCTGTAATAGTTACAAAGTAGTAGTAATGGGGTATTGGTTTTAAAGATATGGGGATACATTATGTTTAACAATAGAGGAAGTTTGTAGAATATATGTACATTTAATTATTTTTCTAAATTAGTTTTGCTAAGCCTATGTTTTTGAAAAAATGTATATGTTTTTGGAGTTCTCTTCGCCAAGTGCTTGTTGCATTGTTAATGGGTTTCCAAGAATTTGTCTGGAGCTGGTGAACTTGGGGCATTCTAGTGTGATGTGTTTGATTGTCAGCGCTTTGTCACAGAGTTCGCAAGTCGGGCTGTCTTCTTTTGTAATGAGGTGCAGGTGTGTTAGACGGTAGTGTCCAATCAGAGTTCTCGTGGTAACTACTTCTTCGTGCCTGGATGAGGGTGGGGGAGTTTTCCATGGGTCGATTGATGTTTTAATTTCTTTTAGTTTATTTGTGTTTGAAGTCTTCTCCCACGAGTCTTGCCAGTGACTTTTTCTTAAATTCTGGGTTCTTATATAGGTTCCCGTCCTTAGTACTTACCTATATTTGATAGTGAACTTAAGTTTTTACAAGACTTGAAACATGATTTTGTAAGCTTTGTGTGACATAATAAAACATATTACACAATAATTACATATTATAAACACAGTCAATTGTGAATATTAAATATTTTATAAACGGGTATTTCTCGGGTGATGACTAAAAAATCGAATAAACAATTAATACAGGAATATATTATCGTCGTTTTTATTTTAAATATTTTTATTCATTGCACATATTCGACAAGACTTATATGTATAATATCTACAACTATTAAATATTAATTTGTTATATGTATTAAACATTTATCTCGATGGGTGAAATATACAATAATATTCATTCGATGAATAAAACTTAGTTGGTTTAATTAAAATAAACGAGAAGGGATCGAGTAAAAATCTACAGCGCTTATGGATAGTTGAGGTTGCAGTTCGGTAATTGTTATTTAGTAAGGGCGGGCGGGAAACCCGGTAAAGAAATAGGAAAAATCAAATCAGGCTTACGCAACACACGTGTCATCGTAATAATTTTACCAAAGTCTTAACATGATAATATCATCGTTCTCCATGTATTATTATTATATATACATTTTAAATAATAATCGTTTAAGCAACGAAAATTCTAGTCAGAATATTTTATACAAATATATACTTATTAGTAATAAGTTATTACTATGCATTTATGCGTGTTTATTAAAATATTCGGTGTATACAAAATGACTATTTTATCACTGAATCGTAATTTTTTCAATAAATTGATATGTTTTTGAAAATATTTTTTTTTCAAAATTATAAACTATTAAATTACAACAATAAAATTTGAAAAAAAATTGTTTAACTAAAAATTATATTTGTGTACTATGTTTCACCGTTATCATAGCCGCTAGTAAATTACAATAGTTGTTGCATGCATGTATTTTAGGTTTTAAAGTTTAGACAAGTGGAGTGGCACAAGTGCACCAATGTGCCTATGCCACTATTCACTCCAATCGTCTAAAATGTAAATGCTTACAATATAAAAGTTATATTATATAACTGAACTGTCTGAACTAATATATTAATAAACTACTGGTTTAAAAGTCGATTTTCACGTACATCAAAATCGTCAGAAAAATATCCGACTTGCGAATATGAAATTGAAAATATATATTTTAAAACGGTAAAAACTTAAAGGAACGATTTTAAAAATAAAATTGAAATTGTAATATTGAAAAACAACAATTTAAAAAAAAAAAAAAAAAAACATGAATTCGACACGAACAAAATATGATTCTGCTTGAATAGTAATTACGCTTTTCCAAAATAATCGCCCTGTATAATACATCTGTGAGACACTAGACGCCGTCGTCATTAAAATGTATGTTTACGTCAACGCCGCACGATGACGGGCAAACCGACGGCGACGCCGACACACGGGCGAGTGTGTGTGTGTGTGTGTCCGGCGCGCGCTTGTGGGCATTTGTGAGTGTGTGACAAACCCCGAAAGCCCTTTGTAGGAAGTGCGCTCAGTACGAGTGGTCGTCGGACGACAATGTCCAACGGTCAGCTGCGTATAATTATAATATTATCGTCGTCGTCGTCGTCGTCTTCGTCGATACCGCTGCAATCGCAGTTGTCGTCGCCGTGACACAACGGCTGCCGAGTGCCGTTTTTTTATTTTATTACCATCAACATAATATTATCGTACTGCGGTCGTCGTCTGTATTATCACGTCGGGATCGAGGAGATTAAAACGTAGGATCCGGCGGCGGACACGCTGCAGGAATGAAAATCAAACATGACAACAACAACATCGGTGAGTGATCGATGCGTAATACTGCACCCGCTATTAGCTAGAATAAAAAAAAAATAATATTATGATATCGCTTACTTTATAAAGAATATTATAATACTATATCTATGTCTACTTTTATACTCACAATTATATTATTTTTTAGAGATAAAATGTGTTTGTATGTAGGGGGTAATCTCTGTAGCTACTGAACCGATTCTAAAAACTATTTTACTTTAAAAAAACCATACACTATCCCTGAGTAGTAACACTCGTGGTAACGTGGTAATTTAAGTATGTATAGTTCTAAAGGACTCATTTTCTTGCGAACCCGTTACTAACGGCTACTGATAAGATAAAATAAATATAAATATTTATAAGAATAATAATATTTAAAGGTGTTTTTAATTGTCTATCAACCTAATCCAACATATCAACGCTTCAATATTTTTCCGGGATTTGGTCGATCCAAACCTCAAGAAAAAATCATCACGAGCTTTAGAAACAGACGAGCAACGAGAAACATTATTGAATTTAAAAGAAATCCGGCTGCAATGACAAAGTATTGCCGGGTCAAATAGTATAATATTATATTTTGCTTGTGAGGACCCGATTCAATACATTACAGGGGCAATGTGCAATCCAACTTACGGACTTAGTATAATTTCAGAGTACTTACTTACCAATGCGCCCATTAATTTTTCCAAATTTAAATTAATGTAAAGAAACAATTCTAATAGGTACGTCCGTATGGTGTACGTTCAATAGTACCGCGGTATATATATAGTGTAATAAACGTTAAGCACCGGTCATTTGTTTGAAAACTTTAATATCGCCGAAAGTATAATTTATATTTTTTGAGTATCTACATGCAGGTACAAAGGTTATAAAAACACAAGCGGCAAAATAATCACCATTACCTATTGAACTATTAAACAACAAATCAATTTTAAACATCATTACAGCTGATAAGAAAAAATAACAATAAATTAAAGTGAAAAAAACACACACGTTATTATGCAAAACCAATATATGCATTCAGCGCTCAATTCAGAATCCAAAATTAAAATGTTTTAAAAATTGTACTTTATGTTTGTTATACAAATAAATATGTGGGATGTAGGGCCACTATATTTTTGGGGCTGTATGCACAATGCACGTGCAGTGTGCACACATTGCACTTGCGTAAATCTTGGCTTGATGCTTGTCGATCATTATCATATTATTAGGTATAAAATATAATAATTAAGTCGGGGCAGCAATTTGCTGCGTTGTCTGTAGGCCCTAACCAACAATCGCTATTTTTTTTTCTGTTTTCAATTACGCGGGCGATTTTATACGTATTCCACGCGCGCCCGTTCGCAGATTACTAATCATTTTGTTCGTGCTTTTTATTTTTCGCGAAAAATCTCGTTCATGACGTTTACTTCACAGCACATAAAATATTATTATTTCAATGCGCATCAAATAAAATATGTGCCTATTTTAATGTAACGGTGCATGCCATATTCCACACAATATTAATAGGCACCTAAGTTAATAAGTACATTATTATTAGTATTATTATTACCTATTATATTATATATAGGAATAGGCTATAATATTATAGTCATGTGAAACACGCGCGAACCAACGGGGCGAAAATATAATATTGTTCGGCCGTCGTCTGTTGGATTTATCAATCTGTAATTTGTGCCATATGTAAATAAGAATCGTCTTTATTATAATAATATGTAAACATTGGGGTATTCGAGTCTCACGTGCCATAGATAGGTCGTATATAATTGCATTGCAGTTGTGGTAATTATACAGTTGGACGTAATATAGTTTAATAATATTATGATTGCATTCACTGAATCCATATTCAACTAAACCTGCGAATGATATAATATTCGATCAATCAAACCGCTTCGATTAAAATAAAGTGAATCGAGTTCTATAATTGTGACACCGCAGCAGAAATAAAGGTACTATATTTTTGTTATCGCCCGCCATCCATAATACTACTATAGTTACTACTACTACTACTACTAAGAATAGTACAAAATAGTTCATATTATTAAGTGTTAATAATTCATTTGTTTACTTAATATTTCCAAAAATTAAAAACTTAGGTAATAACGAATAATAACATACTAAAAAAAAAAGAAGATAGGTATTATAATTTATTAATATCATTTAATTTGTATAATAATAATATAATAATTATGCAAACAAAACACGTATTTTGTTTGATCGTTTGATGTCTTGATTAATGATTATTGGTTTATAAGTTATAACTACCCATTAGTATAATAAATAAGGATAGTACCTAAACCAGCGGTTCCTAACCTTTTGTAAAACACGGACCCCCGATGAAAGATTTTTAGAAATCGCGGATCCCCTACCAATTTTTGTCGAATACCTTTTTTTTACAAAACATCTCATGTTATTATAACAATAATTATTTTATATTACAAATTACAGAAGTAGACACTAGATATAACAAAACATATACATTTATAATTATTTTTATTAAACTATTTTTCATAAAATTGTGATATCAATTATTTTATTTTTAATATTCTTAAAACTTAATTTTTATTTACTTAATTATTAAGTCTTAATGCGATGGTTGATGTTGCATTTGAGTCACGAGTTTTTGAACATCGGGCTCAATACTTGAAAGATTTAATAGTAGTTCAGATTCTAAGTTTTCTATTCGGTTTCGAAACTTATTCTTAATATAATCAAGGGTGGAGACGGTTTTTTCACAGGTTTAGATACTTAATTGTATCGAATTCCATTGTCATCGGTGTAATAAAGATAAAATTTATCTCTTGCAATATAAGATAAATATGACAATATATGAAAAAAAAAAAAGTAATAATCCAAAAATATTATAATAATGCACTCATGTAGTCATGTCACGGTATTGACTTATGTTAGGTGTTAAGGCTACCGCGGACCCCCGAAATGAGTATCGTGGACCCCCAGGGGGCCGCGGACCACAGGTTAAGAACCGCTGACCTAAACTAATGGTAGTACATACAGAATGATTCACCAAGCATGACCAATGCTCATTATTCATCCCCATTTTTTCCTGACAAATTAAATATTGTTAAAATTCTAGTTTTTGCTATGCTTTTAAACATACTAAAATAATAAGCTATATGGATCATATTATTTTTAAGTACAAACTTAATTTTTTAATGTAAATTCCCATTATTTGTTGCAAGTTGTAAGAAAATGAATTTATTGAAAATGTTGATGAATATAAATCGGGTAGTTTGAGTTTGAAATATTTCGTTTCAACTGATTATCCAAAAATAATACAAACGTAGTTAAAATAATGTTTACAAAATCATTACCACTGTTATTTCCTTAATAGGTAGGTACTTATTATATTTTATTAAATATTAATCTTTAACCATTAATGTAGCATATTATCGAATTATGCATGAATTTCACACGTCTGTGTCTGATCGTTGTGTTTCACCATTCTCAAATCTTAATAATAAACTATAGGTATTATATAAGTATAGATATATAACGTGTCGTCTACTCGTTTTTGAAAGCGTGTGTTTCAAAATCAAATCTGAAATCAAAGTGAATGGTCAAAACTCAAAACCTATAGTGAAATAATTGAATGCTATCTGGTTTTTCACCTATTTGTCAATATAGGCATATAGTATTACATTAAATTATGCAGTTTACATAACATTGTAAAAACAAAAATTGAAGAATAAAAAATCGAAAAACCGATTAACTGATTAAAATAGAAATCTTATAGGTACCTAAAGAAGTACCTACTACGCCTAAAGAAAAGTACAGTTGGGAGCGGTTTGTCAACATTTTTAAGATTGCGCCATCGTTACAATACTGCCTACTGGCCTCGCGGGTCTCCTTAGCTATATGTTATCTAATAATCGAAAAATTAAAAAAAATTTAAACCGTTTGTTTTCGTGTTTCTTAAAAATCTGAGTTGACCAATAAATAGCGAGTTAACAATATTTAAATTTTGAAACCTGAAATACGAATTTACATTAAGTATTCAAATGATCAGACTACACGCTATATATTTACAAATTATAGGCAGCAGATATAGGACAGGTATATTAGGTTCCTATATTATATTTATATACATTTACAGTATGCGATCGGACGTGTTCTGAAACAAACAAGCGGTGAGACACCACTACAACACCAGTGCCGTATTTAGGATTGTGTTGACCTAGGTATTACCCACACATTTCTTTATTGCATCCTCTGCCCGTCTTCCGTTTTTATGAATTTCTTTGGATGATTTTTTAGTCCATAGACCTCCGCATTTAGACAATAACCCTGCTTCTTCACGTGCTACTAGATACAGGGTTACTTTAACAATCATCATGACGTATTGATTAAAAATTAAAATTTTAATTGTTCGTTAAAATCTATAATAATACAATTTATCATTAATAACCAAGTATTGAAATTCGGAGTCTTCCGTTAATATTACGCCTCGGTGGCCTGTGAGGCACACCGCACGTGCATACCATGTTTAGGTATTGCGCTGCAGTACCTACCTAGCTGCACTTTTAAGGTGGTGACGACGACCAATATGATATTCCTCTCCCCCCAAAAAAGCTGTTTATGTCTTAGTAATACAATTTTCTAAATTAATCCAAACTCTGTTTAAAGCAATTTTAAGTCTTTTTTTGGGAGGTCATCGTCACTCCCCACCCTCGACCGAAAGAAAAGAATATTCTAAAAAATACTCTGTATACGCCAAACCCATATAAAAATACAATATATAATGATAGGCCTACAGCGATTTCGTACAAGAACGGTGTTCGTACATCACCATATGAATTATACACTTTTATACACCTGATAACCGTTAGTCCGGCGACGTGACCCCGCGGACTAAATCGGTGGGGCATTGCAAGAGAGGTACTTGCAACACAAACCTACTTATAACAGGCCTACTACAGCAGCAATATTTATTTATTTTGTAGCGGTTTTCGTTTCTTCCGAGGCGCGCGCGGTGTCAAAATCGCGTGGCCGGTCGCAGTTTCCCCCGCGCCTCCTCCCGGTCGCGATGAAGAGCGACCCGACCATCATAATATAATAAAATAATTTAGTTTTCTACACACGCACCTGCGCGCGTACACAATAATAACGATAAAATAATAATATAATAGTATAATGTCAACGGCGGCGGATAATAACACATAATATCTATGTACACGCCGCGCCGTCGCGGTCGGCTGGAGCGTCGTCGCGCGAAGCGCATGCAAGCGACCGCGTCGGCGTCCGACATTCTCGTCCCGAAAACCAGTTCCCCCAGGTTACCACCACCTAGGTAACCGTCGGACCAAGCACAGGCGTACAATTCACTCGTAAAAAACGACCGTGTGTCTATAGGTACAACACGCTCGCACGATGCATTATTATTATTGTTGTTATTACCATCATCGTCATCATCGTAGTCGTCGTTGTCGTCGTGTGTGCGGTTTTGTTCTGAGCGCGTTTAATCCAGCAGTCGGTCGCGTGTGCACAGAAATCCCAACGCTGAGCGCATTTTTACTTGCCCGCGTGCAGCGCGACGACGATGGCCAAATCTTCCGGTCGCGCATAAAACCGTATACCATCAGTGACCATATACCTAGTATTACAAACTAATCGTCCGCGATCATACCTAATTAGTCGCCGAAGTCTTCTACACTAATTATTGCAGGAAATCGATTTTTGCGAACACTCCGCATCACTGCAGAGGTTAGGTTAATGCGATAAAGCATCCCGATACCTGTATACGTCGTTTTTCGGTCGCGTTAGATGGTTATGATATAATATTGTATATATTACCGCGTGAAAACCGAAACTAAATACGATAATATGCCTATTTTACGGTTAATATATTATGATTATTTATACGCGTCATGTTGTTTTTTCGCAGACGACATGGAAAGACAACGGGCAGAATCGACGTTCACCATCATTTCAAAGGTCAAGAATTCGCCAAACGTGAACACGGCGGTGAAATGGCTGAGTTCCAACAAGTTACTCATATTCATCTTGGTATCGGTGGTATTCGGAGTGATCCTGGGTGAGTGCATGCGCTTTTACGATACATATATTATATATATATATACGACGGTCAGCGAGAAGTAATAATATGTGCTCGCTTGGTTGTTCCAATATTGGGTATGATAGGTCGTATATAGTCAATATCCGTCTACAAATTTACTTTTGGTTTTCTTTTGTGTGAAAATCAAAAGCACCCTATCAGAGTTTTCACGTCAATTATAGCAGGTATTATACCTATATCAGCTATATTGTTGTTATCACTATTCTGTAGCTTCAGTTTGCAGAATGTAGGGAAAAATCTAAATTTAGTACAGTTATTATCAGGTGCCAACTTTACCTACTATATACTTAATATTATATTATGAGTTCATGTATTTCTTAAATTCTGGTATAGGTAACTACGCATTAAGACTTCATAAATAATCGTACAGATGTACACTCATGAATAAAAAAACACCGATAGTCACTATTTATTAATCAATTTTAAATCACACAAAATATTTAAATAATGGTCACACATACCAACTTAACACATTGAACGCAATACCTATAATATTTCTCCGAATAGATATTATTTCAATATTTTATACTAATTCATTCAAATTATTACATTTTGTAATATTATAAGTATTTGTTAATTACACGAATCCTGAGGAAAATTAAATGCATCATAATAATAATTATTACTATTCAGATAAATTCTGAAATCTAAGTATTTAAAAATCACTTTTTGCATATTAACTATACAAGGATCTATTATAATAGTTAGTAGAAGTAGTACCAATTTTACCAGTTTTGAGTTATTTTGACAATGTATCAAAAAACAATAATATACCTACATTAAAAAATCTGTAATAAAAATCCTACGGCGAGAAAAATCAGAATTTCATTTAGAAGTACATGCGTCATGCGTGTTTTATTTAATAACTTCAAAAGGTATACAAACTGTAAAAGTTGTCAAAACATAGACAACCCTGCCCTTTAGAACAAAGATGTTATCACACCTGACAAAACCTTTAATAAACGAACAGACTCGTGTTCGGACACAGCAACCTTAACTTCGTCTTCCTCATCCACAACAATAATATCAGAAAAATGTAACACGAAAAAAATTAACGAAGCGATTACATTAAAAGATTGTTCTGTGGCATATTTTTTTCAAGATACCTGACATATAAATGTATTAAAAAAATTAATTGCATCGAATGTAAGATAAATCTGATAGTTGAAAAAAGTTTGAGTAATAATAATGAAATATTGTTAATTCATAAAAACGCTATTCTGATATCGAAAAACATACAAGACGCATGATCAATTGAATCACTTAATAGATCGCACTTTGTCTATACTTGAAACAACAATTGAGACATTTTCACAAGAAAAAATTAGGATCTAACTTATTAACAGTTCTAAAAAAGGATGAATTAATATCAAATTAGATCAACAACAATGCGCGGACCATTACGTTTTTATTTTTAAAAAATCATTAATTTGTAAAATATTTACTTCAAAAAAAATGTTCAACTACATCTCAGAAATTTAAATTAGTAAAATTAAAAATTCTTACACACGTTTAAATCACAGTTTTAACTAAATTAGACAATATTACTACCGTATAAATGTATAAAATATGTAAATATACCTATGTAAAATTGAAGTGTAATTATTTTACTTTAATTATAACTTCGTAATTTTAATAATTTTTTGTGAACTTGATAAATTTATCTTAAAAGCAGTTAATATTTTGGTAATGACGTAACGTATACTTTACATTGCCCTAATGACCTAGTATTATTATAAATCAATTATTTAGAATGGTTAATAATTAGTTATTAATGATTATTAATAACAGTTACATACAATTTAAAAATTAAAAATTAATAATTATGAATAAGCAATAAGCAGTGGTTTAATCTTTATTTTATCAACCTTCCTTTTTAAAACAATATACGTTTATAAACATAATAAATATATAACTGTTTTTCAAAGGAAACAAAGTTATAACAGGTTGTAGATAAGATGTTTTGCGACCTCAGCGCAATATATAGGTATCAATAAAAATAGAAAATGTTCAATAGGTATAATAATTATTAGATGTTCGTGGTAAATACTACAACGACCTCTGTCGTGAACAAAATTGTAGTCGCCAAATTTTCCAATATCACCGCTTATCTGTTTATTCTAAAATCAATGGTAGTACCTACCTACAATCTACAAGAAACAAAGAAAAGTTGAAAATTAATAATTCTCACGGAGGAATGAAATTACTTCAAACCAACTAGGCAGACAAAATTTATTCTCCGAAAGTCTTTGTGCACAACTATGCTATAGTAAGTACAGTGAATACTCGCAAGTCGCAGGAGTCGCCAAACCTTTTTTGATAGAGATCAACTGAGAATATATTTTTCTTTGATGAGCCATACAAATACATACAATTTTTGTCGACAGCGGTCACTGGGATTTATTAGTAAACTTACTAATAACGTGTAGGTATAATAATAAATTCTAACTAAAAGGAACGAATTTGAAATCGTCTGCGATCGGATTGGATACCTACCTAAGTTATATAATAATTCTTGTTGCAAAGCTTAGTATTGTATTAATCGATAAATAATAATAAATAAATAATATATACCACTGTCCTGTGCCGAAGAAAGCGAAGCGAGACAAGTACCCAATGCCGGTATTTATACAGGTCTGGTATTTTTAAACTTGTAAGTCTTAAGCGTTGTATGTTATTATTAATATAATATAGTAGATAACTATATTCGAAGAAAATAAATGTTGTTAATCTAAGAATTCCTTTTTTTTTTTAGAACGATTTATTGTTAATTAGTATATTAAACAAAAAAAAAACATAAAATATTTGTATGCGTATACGTATTCAAACGTATTATAGGTAGGTAATATGATTTATATAAAAATAATAATCATTAAGGTGAGATCATTTGCAAAATTGACGTGGGCGCCGAATCACGTACCGTACGAGTATACATGTACATATTTATTACAATACCAATACTAACAGTATAGGTACTATCCAAGATCGAGGATATGCAAATTTACCAAACTCGTAACCTTCAAATCGCTCAAGGTCAATAATTCTGTATGTTTTAAAATAAACAAAGTATGTTTATTTTTTATTTAATAGAAAGAATACCATTATTTATATTATATTATTATTTATTATATATTATGTTATATTATTAATACCTAGGTAAAGTCAACGTATTTGTATATAAAAAAAAGTTGGCAGTTGGTGTTGTTTTAATTTTTTTCGAAGAATTATTTTGAACACTTAATATTATTTCTAACTTTATAAGTTTAAAATTTAAATAATAACCAAAGTAGAAGAAACATTTGTATCACAGATACATGTTGTAAAGGGAAGAATACAAAATGTTGTGGAAAAAAATAACTCATATAATATTGAATTGGTACATTTTTTTAAATATTGTTGAATAAGTTGGTAGTTTTTAGAAATTGTATGATAGCTTCGTTATTCTTCGTGTTCGGTCCAAGACAGGTATCGAGGTTTATATTTTTATATATTATTATGTGTTTGTACTTTATACATCAGTATTCGGTATAATATATTATACATTCTAATGAAATTAGTTAATTCTGTAATTTTTAACCATCACGTCTTATCCAAACAGGCAGAGGTATCGAATATATTACGACTTATCCAAATTACAATTAATTCACATACTCAATCATGTATTTACTATTTTTTCTTCATAGTTTTTTAATTCTATAGTTATACATTCAAAAATGACAATGAAAATTCAAAATTAAAGAATAATCCTTGTTAAATTTGCAAGTCGAACTATTAGGCTAGCTGATGATTAGTTTACTGCCAGAAAAGAAAAAACACTCATACACGTATGACGTGCTTATTTCGTTAAATTTATATTATTATATAGCTCTCTCTCTCTCTCTCTCTCTCTCTCTCTCTTTCTCATTATCTACACCTTAACCATACTAAGCCATAATAAGTATTATTAATAGTTCATAAATAATACAAATATTAAATTTTATTAAATTAATTTTTATCTTTACTTAATATTCATTGCTTTAAAAATATGTTCTTAATATTCACACCATTATAGTTTAAAGTATTTGTCATTTTTCACTATCATCTTTATTGCTATATATTTCCTACGGGCTACGATATTGTAAAAGTTGTTTAATAATTTTAGCAAAATAACAAATGAATCAGTTATATAAAACTAAACAATACTTATGAACAGTATAAATAGGATTTTTTTTAATCAAAATTATAGATCCAACTAATTAAAATAATATATTGACCTATGTTTATAAAAATCATTTTTATCCGGCAATTATTTTTTTACCATTATTCCATAATTAGGTTTTATCATAATAATATGTAATTTTTATCAATAATTAAAGGCACTTATTTATCATTTAATAATGTACTATTTTTTTTATGATATCTTATAACTTATACTGTTATTATACATCATAATATTATTTATAAATACAATTTAAAAAACAGTAATTTATCGAAACTTCCAAAAGCATGATATAACATGTTTAATTTATTTTACGTCTTTAATAATATGATATATTTTAGAACATATTGTGAATTCTAAAATGTATTTTATTGTAATTCTATATTTTAGAATCTCAAAATAAATAAATTTATTATAATGCTTACAATTCCGTTTATATTTTATGAATAGCAAATAATAGATTTACAAAATTACATTTCATTGTATTTGATTTCAGGATTGATATTAAGACCGCTGGAGCTTAGCAGTGATACTATTACTCTAATTTCATATCCCGGTGACCTTTTCTTGAGGACTTTGAAGTTAATGGTGTTACCATTCATCATTTCATGTTTAATTATAGGTAAGCTTAGTTTTTTATTTATATTACCATAGTAACTTAGTGTATAACCTAAGTACAATTTACTTGAATTGAATTGTGAGTAACTCATGACTCAAAATCGAAATTAAAACCCAACTGAAATCATTTTCAGGTTTGATCGGCTTTATGAATTTTTTGACAATGTCCGAACCATTTTGTAAATTATATTTTATATTAATTTTTTCCTCACTAATAAAACTCATACAAGTTATATTTATAGTCACATTAAGATTAGCCAAAGTTCTTTGAAACGGCAGGGAATTAAAATATTTAGTTGGAGTTTAGAATCTATTAATTAGTGATTATAAATCAATCATGATTTATGCGTTAATAAGACTTATAAATTTATTATATAGGCAGTATGAAAAATACAATCATCTATAATTTATTTTTAACTTTTTTTATTTATAAATATTTTGTAATCCTAGAAAAAAATGATATTTGATTCATTTGATTCATTTGACCTAGAACTCACATAATATAATTGTATACATTTTATATTATTCTATTTAAATATTAGTCCACTAATCCACCAATCTAATTTCTAAACTTTAAATAGTTATAACTCTACCTACTCTTTTGAAAATCTATTTTTTTACGGTGAAATACTCCATATGGAATATTATATGTTTAAAAAATATAAAATATAAATTGTAAATACTTAAATTAGTTAAATTTTAAAAGGTCAAGACTAGAAAGTTAAAATAATAAAACATTTTTATAAGTTCTGGTAATTTACGAAATAATAAGTGTCTTACATTAAAAGAATCGTACTGATATAGCCGATCAACAAAAATTGGCATTTTAGAAGGTTTAAAATGTTATAAGTATGAGAAACGAAGATAACAAACCTTAGGGTGACATCCAGCTCTTAGTAGATTAAGTAAAACATAAAACAGTAACAAAAATTATTAAACAATACAAAAGTAAGTTTTCCCTGCAGCGTTTAGACACGATTACACAGTGGCGCATTTAGGGGGGGGGAATGTCCCAAGTGGCAAATTTTAGTGGTAGCAATAGTGCAAATTGTGGTCTACATATGGAGATTATATACCGCAATACATAAATTACGGAAAATGAAAAAATAATACTTATTTATATAAAGCAAAAAATTACAGCCAGTTATTAAAGATTGAATGCCATGTATTGAATGTATGCTGGTGTCTATAAAACAAAATGATATAACTAAAATATATCATCGTCGAGCAATAATTGTTATACAGAAAGATAAGGACCTATTTAAAATGTTGCATAGAAGAAGAACAGCTCAACTATTTAGCACTTCTCAACATTGAGGCTGATTTTACAAGAAAATATCTAGATCTCAATGGTATTATTGGATTTTTTCCACAAAAGTAAACATTGCTATTGAGACTGGATTATATTTATAAATGAAATGTGTACATAATATATATTTAATAAATGTCCTTGTGTTATATAATATTACAATGTAAATACCTTAATAAAAGGTATTGTACTTCAGATAATTTTATAAAATACCTACAACATAAAAACATTGTCAAAAATATAATTTATAAGTCATGTTAGTGTTATTTGGGGAGGGGGGCATCAAATTTATTTCGCCCAGCCGCCCATGGGTGCATATATTATTTTTAAATGTGCCATTGCAACTACCAGCCTGGACAATATGGTCTTGGTCGGAGTTATGAGTTCATGACATGTACATTGCAATTCCACTGCCCGCTGCGTCAGGACACTGCAAGGAAAACCAATAAACCCCAATAATTTATTATTAACTTTGTTGATATTCATTGGGGTTATTATTTCAATATTTATTACATGTTTAGATCGTTGTAGTCTGTAGGCATAACGTGCTTACGTGCAGCGTTTTATGTGTTCCATAATCAAATATTATTATTGTTTAAATTTATGACTGTTGTACATTATGTCTTTATCCGCAAACACATTACTTTCACTCTTTTTTTTAGTAAACAATATTTTTATTTACGCGTGTTTTATTAAAATTCGAAATGATGAGCGTGATCCAAAATTATAATTTTTCAGTGCCTACCATTTAATTTTAATATTACTATTTCAGATTCAATACTATAGTTACTACTGTATAGAATAGACAATTGAATTCCAATATATATTATATTAATGTACTTGAGACCACATAGCCCATAGTTATTAACTATATTATGCATTATGAACGAACTTTTTATCCAGGTGCTGCTAATTTGGACATAAGCAAAAATGGCAATGTTGCAGTCCGAACAATTGTGTATTTTGTCCTTACGTCTGTTTTTAATGTCTGCTTGGGGTTAACGCTCGGTCTGCTCGTTCATCCTGGCAGTCCAGATTTGAGGTTGGCAAATACCACGTCGTTTTCAGGACCTAAAAAAATGAACGTTATGGATGGATTTTTAGATATGGGAAAGTGAGTAAAATATTTTAACTAATTTTATTCATTTGGCGTAAAAATTAACAATTCAAATGTGGACTATGGGCGTCGTTTCAAATCCTAATCAATTAAACTATGTATAGATATTAGATTTAAAATAAAAATTAAAATAACATTGATACATTATAAAATAATAATAATATATAAGTATACTCTGTAAGTAGAAATAATTTTGAATTTGTACAAACCAAATTAGTAGCACTGCTTTTAATTTAAATTTACTTTGTGATTTTCTTTTTATTTACAGGAATTTATTGCCAGAAAATTTGTTTCAAGCTACAATTCAACAAGTAAGAAATGATTAATAAACACTATTCTATTTGTATAATATTATATATACCTAGTACCTATTAACAATTTTCAAAAGAACTATAACTGTTCGGTGCTATTTCTTCAAAGTAATATTGTATTAATTTATTTTCTAAAATTAAAATATGTACTTACATAATATGATTGTAATAACTTTATAAAATATATTCATGATTAAAAATTACTATGCATCACCATTTTCTAGCTATATACTACCAAGTATTTACTACAGTCGATTTATACAGGGTGTAACAGGTCTATTTGACTAATGCAATAACTTTTACAGCAGTAACAGTGATTAGCAAGAAATAATCTTAAATTTTAACACACTTTGAAAATTGTTTAAAAATTAACGACTTAACCAAATTAAAAGTTTTAAACGCCAAAATGGTTTTTAAATACTTATTTATGAAATAGCTATCTTGGATTATTAGAAAAATATTAAATACAAAATTTAAATTATTTATTTTTGTTGTAAAAAAATAAAATAAAATATAAGATATACAAATTATAGCGCAGAGCTCTACAAATCATTACAAAAAAAAAAAAAACTTAAAAATATTGAATAGAAAAAAAGTTATTGCATTAGTCAAATAGACCTGTTACACCCTGTATAATGATGATTATGAATATTTTTCAGACTTTAACCGAGTATGAGACCATCGTTGGTGATAATAACACGAAAACGTTGAAGAAAGTCGTTAAATACAAGTAATACTACAACATAATTAAATTTCAGTAGACAGGGTCGGATAATTTTCAATAATATAATATCCACAGCTTTTGACATTGTTCAATATATAATAATCTCTTTCATAGCTTATACATAAATAAATATAAATCTTCAGTCGTAAAGCTGTTCGTCAACTCGTTTTGAAGAAAATAAAAAAACTTTCAAACAATACTTCCAAACCACATTTATCATTTGCAGGGAAGGTACAAATACATTGGGCATAATATTCTTTTGTCTGATCTTCGGAACCGTACTGGGCACGATGGGCGAACGCAAGCGACCCGTTTTGAACTTCTTCACAGTCACCTACGAAGTGATGCAAAAGATACTCACCGGAGTGATTTGGTAATTTTCGTTACACTGCTCGCATGCGTCTAATAAAATACATGTGCTTACACACACTTCAAAACACACACACACACATGCACACACACACACACACACACACGTCATGGTTTATTCAATATCCATCGTCCGGCGTCGGACGAGAAATATTCCTATGGTGGTCATCCATTTACACCATATTAAAATAATTTACACATACCATAATATTATATATTGTTGCACGTACACCCCTATTACGGTAACCTCTATTACAGAACGTCTCTGTAGGTTTACGCCCATTGGAGTGGCCAGCGTCATATGCGGTAAGATCATCACACTGGCCAATCTCACCACCACGCTGGTCCAGCTCAGCTTGTTCATCGCAACGACGGTCGGCGGATTCCTATTCTATCAGCTGGTAGTCATACAAATCATTTACTTCGTAATCGTGAAGAAGTCTCCGTGGCCGTACTACGTATCACTGGGACCCGCTCTCGCGACCGCGTTTGCCACTGCTTCCAAGTAAGATTCGTTTTCGTTAATAGACGTCAGCAACTTCGTAGTTAACCGATAAAAAAAAAAATTATTATTATAGGTACCTACTATTAATCAAATACCTATCATCCCGCGAAATGTAAAAAATAAATAAATATAGAAGTATAGAACTCTCGGAACTTTAAGAATAATAATTCATGTAGTGTTCAATTCTGCAAAATATGACTGTCTCTATAATAATTTGTACCATAATACCTATAAGTAATAGAGATTATGGAAACCAGAGTTTTGTAAAACAACATTCCAAAATACAAACTGTAGGGCTCGGATTAATACGCACAATAAAATCATGAAATATGTTCTTAAATTAGCACTTAAAAAAAAATACTTTTACTTTCTTTTAGTTAGTTGTAAGACGTAGGTGAAGTTAAAGTTTTTTAAGTTGTAAAATAGTGTAATATGCCATAAAGAGACCAATTTATTAGTATAGCCTTAAAATTATAAAGAATATAAAATGTTTAAATATACACGCAAATATTCTCTACAATAATTCATATTTTTTAATCACACTTTCATGAAACACGTTTTTGCTTCCTTAGCATCTTAGCATACAGTATACAATCGACCAGTACAAATATTATATACAAATACTACATAAATCATAGTTATAGTTCATAAGTTTAAACGATATAACTACTGTAAATACATTTCAAACAATTATAGAAATATTAATTAGAACAATAAAGCATAATTCAACACTACGTTTTATTTGTTAGATACTGACTACTTTATACATATATATACATATACATATACTACTTTATATTGTTGTTACTTAAAATATTGATGAATAAATTACATTAATCTTTCGTAATTAAAATCATGATGACTCGTGAATGAATAGTAAAAACTAAATACTTTAAATATTCATAAATCATAATTTTCATCTGGCATTCAAATACTTTACCTACGTATTTTTGTCTCTGTGATATTTTATTATGATCTCTTTTTTTAAAAATGTTAATTTAATTTATATTCTAACGTGTTGTCTTAGGTCAGCGTCTCTACCAATAACATTCAAAGTGTTGGACGAAAAATTAAAGATGAATCCAAAAATCACTAAATTTGTCCTTCCAATCGGTACAATCAATATGGACGGTTCGGCTCTGTACCTGAGTGTAGCACTATTATTCTTGGCGCAAATCAATAATTTGCAACTAGGCATTGGAGAAATTTTCACTATCGGGTATGGTATTAAAGGTTTCTACGATACACATAATACAACCTTATAACAATATAACGTATCAAATAACATGTCATTCGATACTCACCATTTTGTTTTTACTTTTTTATCATAAACCGTTCAATAATAAGGTGTTGTATAAGCAACATTGTTTAACAGTCTAACACTACCTATAATGAAAACATTTTAGTAAGTAAAATAATGGTTCAAAAACCAGTAATGGATAAACGTACATCTTATAATATTTTGATCTGTTCTGCATATAAATAGTCTATAAATCTATAATGTTATAAAATATTAAAATTTATTGAGAGATATAGGTAATTGTCATTATTTAGTATGAGGATAGTATGAATTTTCATTCAGACCTTAGCACAATGTTGACTTAATACCTACATACCAGTACATGGTGACTTACAAAGTATGCTCACCCCACTTTTTTTGAAAGTATTCAATAGTGAACCAAAAAAATAAAAAATATAAGTATTGAAAAAATAATTTTGTATAGATATTTTAAGTTTAAATTTGGACGAAATTAATTATTTAAATGAGGAAAAACAATGTTATTTATTTCGTCATAATTTAAAAATATTTTTTGAGTGTTCTTGAAACTTTTAAAGTACCTATATTATTATATTTTATACACTTAATTAATTTTTCAAATGCAATGTTTTCTGCAAAAATTAATTAAACCTACTGTATTATTAATAATAATAAAATGAATTATTTTAATAGCAATAATATCTTAAAATAGGTACACTTATTAGTTATGTAGGCTGACAGGCCGTCTTCGTTCAGAATCGTTTTTCATAATATACAATGATAGATATAATTGAATACAAATTTAATACATCCATAAAAGTGACCCACTCTATATTTACTGTACAGCAGAGCGGTACCCATAATTGCCAACCTTTTTTTATTATTAAAGCCGTTTGGAAAAAAAAAATTGTGACTAATGAATATGGTAACATATTGGTGTTTGAATTTATTTGATGACAACCAATAAAAATGCACATAAATGTATACATGCAGCGCCTCGCACTTCAGTGATTTATTATTTTGGTGACCTTTCGACTACAGGTTGGCTTGCACAGCGGCAAGTATGTCTTCGGCGGCCATCCCGTCGGCGGCCATCGTCTTGGTCGTAATGCTGTGCAGCGTGATCAACATACCCACCGACGACGTTTCTCTGCTTTTTGCCGTCGATTGGCTAGTGTGAGTATCTGACGTATGACATTACGACATATAGGTACGCGTATACCTATGTAGTTAACATAATATAAATGTAAAATACAAGCGTTTCGCGGAAATAAGTCACTTATAATATTATTAATTATTTATTTTTTTAAATTTATATCACAAAACAGGGACAGGTTCAGGACCATGAACAATCTGATCGGAGACTGTTACACGGTGGCCATTGTTCAGCATTTATCCAAAGAGGAATTAGAACAAGTATATGCATAATTATATTTTTATTATTTACACGTATACGCATAGGGTTTATATTACCCAATCACGGTTAGGTGATAAATACACTATTATTCTTATCGGAGCTAATGCACTTTACCGAGCTCCTTTTTTCTTTTAATTGACAGTTCTTTAAATGCTGTTCAGTGATTATGAATATAAGAAATGTAATTGTAGACACAAGAAGTTTAATACTTTCTGCAGCTGTTTAAAATTGGCAATTTTAATTTTAATATTATGCAAGGCCATTTGGCAGTCACCGTAATAGGTACTAATTACCAAATAATAACAAACGTACACAATTTCGAATTTCGGAAAATACTATATTATATTTTAATTAAAATACATATAAACAAATATTTCAATATAAATTGACAATAATAATATATTGTATATTGTACCTAGTTAGTAAGATTAAGAAATATGATGAAAAAATTGTATTTCCCTTTCCATTAGTCGGCGGGCATTTTTGCGAAAACTGAAAATCTTTAACTCCCCCCCCCCCCTCCAACTTAAATAGAACCAGAAATATCTCTATACAATATGATATGTAGACGCGTAGCCTGGTGTATCGTGTATAGGTATAATAATACTGTAATGTAGATTGTAGGTGGTAGGTACCTCTATAATATGTACATAAATTATAGTTAATCCAACTATCGCATTTCTGACATTCATTACGATTTTTTAAATCACCGCATATTTTACAAGTATTTCCATTTCCCATTGTACTTATATAAGTATAGGTACACCGATGATTAGGTATAGTTTATTTACATCGCTTACATCTATTGGTTGGCTATTTGCCAACCAGGAAAACGTTGAAAATGCCACAACTCCAAAAACGAGGTTTTGTCCGACACGATGCAATTTTATTGTATAGTTCGTATAACCTCGTAGACATAACGTCATTAGTCGCTATAAAAGTGTAGGTTTGGTTACTCAATCTATAACGGAAAAAAATAGTAATAATAAATAATATCTATTTTTTAGTTTATGAAAAAATGTGATTATAACAAAGTAATATATAACATTATATAACAATATAACTTTATAACATTTACCGACTATCGTAAACAATAGAGTTTGAAGCGGCTATCAAGTCTCAACCAAATATTTTCATGAACGCCCTTGGTCGGCTTGGATAATCGATACACTTTGATATTATATAGTAGATACATAATATACAATACGGTTAGATACTTAGATATATACGTATACTTCTATTGTGTGTAATATTATGATTTTTATGATATTATTGTGTGTAGAAAGTACAATCGACACTGACGACACTCGATAATTTAAGTAGTAGTATCTTCAAGTCTAGAACTGTCACGATAAGTTTGTAGTATATGGGGTACCCACGCTCTACGCATTATAATAATATCTACTCTTTACTGCATGATGGTCGGCCATTGTTAAACAGCTACTGCGTCGCATTAAAATGTTCAATAATAAAATATATAATATTTGGTTTCCATATAGATATTTCTGTATTTTAAATCTGCCTAAATGTGTGTATTTTATCGCCTATGATAATATGTAATATGTATATGATATACATATAATGTATATTTTACTATATATAGTATATACTATATACCTATAAATTATATTATTTTTTGGTTTATTAGATAACAATTAAATAATATAATATAGTAACATACACATACTATAAACAATATACATGTATACTACATACCGTGGCGTGACGAAGGGGGTAATCGAGAGTCGGTCTCCTGAGTTTCTACTATGGATTAGTGGGTGGGCAATGGCCCATATTAGTGATCATTTATTATTAACTATTAGTATTTTAGTAATAACAACGATAGGTAGTTACAAAATATGACAGTGAATGCGCCTTGGTCAGGTTATTGGGGCTGTAGTAAGATGGGTAAAAACACTGAAATATTAGACTAGCCTGTGAAAAATGTCAAGTTCGCCATGCCACTGCTGCCATACTATCTATAACAAAATACAATAATACGTATTTTTCTATTCACTACAGTATAATATACCAGCTACCTGGCTATACCTACTGTAATTGTAAACAAAACTCTAATTTATTAAAACGATATCAATTATTAAGCCCTTTTATCTTATATCATATCGTCATAACATCTTTATCGTATAACAATGATTTTTGTCATTTTATTTCCTTATTCTTTTGATATTATAATAATATGTAAGGCGTATACGCGTGATACACCAATGAAACGTTACAATAAATAAGTTAAAAAGCGTACAGCGACCTGAAATAAAAATACGTTTTGCATATCAATGAAATCCGCTGAAAACGCGTATCGCTTTATAGCAATTAATATAGTATCATATACACACCACACGGGACTGTATTTTGTATATTGTTTAACCAATTTTTAATATTTGTTTTTCCTCCTCTCGACAGGACGGCGAGAAAGAAGCCGAAGAAGCGCACGTCAACGGCACGTTCATTATGCAAGAACAAGAACAAAACGCACAGACAAATCAGAGTTTTACCACCAACACGCCAGTATAAAATATATATAATTATTTATTATACCTATAACGACTGCGATGAGTTTCCAGTATTATTATCTATGTATAATAACGGAGGCTGCGTTAAATCGCACATGGTGCAGCGTCTGCAAGACAATTCATTTATTATGACTCGAACGTATTATTATTATTAGTAGTAGCATTATTATTAGTATTTTACTTATTTGTATTATTATTCTTCCGTGTTCCACCGACCATTTATAGGTAAACCGCGTACTTATTATTTTTTTTCGTGAATGTTTTTAAGAAAGCGCGATGGTAAAATGTAAATTATCTCCGCGTCGAATCGAGAATTTAGGTGATATAAAATAACCTCCCGACGTGGTTATAGGTATTAGGTTACTTAACACGACGTACTCGTGAAATTTAGGTACCTAACTTTGGGTATCGTGGCGCTTGTAACTTGAAACAGTCGAACAGGTCAAATATTTAAATACGGCACTTTTCTGGCAGTGTATTTTCCTGTTTTGCACTCTTGCTTAATTATTATCTATGTATATATTGTATATACTATACAAATCAGTAAATCTGGATGACAATAGTGAACGCAAACTAGAAAAAAAACAGACTAAAATCACATAATATTTTACTATTTTAGTTTTTATAGCCAACGATTATGATAATATACCATGCCTAGACCGGCCACACACCCACCACCTTATATTGTCATCGACGGTTATTAAAATCGTTTTTTAATGTAATGAGAAACGTTCACCTCGTATACTGTATATCGTAACAATAAACAAGAATACTAATAATTGTTTTGGTACTTACACTTTCGATAAATTAATTAATAGAACAATATTACATAGTACAACATTTAAACAATTTAAAACTTATTGTTGAAAACATTTTGTGTTACTGTCGTGCGCTCTTGAAGATTTTATTATTAGTTATTTGTGTTTTCTGTCGTGTCAGTATGTAATATTATTAATATTGTACCTGTCATATATTATATACCTGCCATATGTTTATATAATTACTTTTACGCGTTAATATATAAAATTATATACTTGTAAACATTTACAGGCATTGAATTATAATTTATAATCTCTATTATATTATATGGGGTTTATAGTACCTATTTATGTCACAAGTCACAACTATGTATCACCCGATTTGACTAAGTGTAGTATTAAAATCATATTCATCGGGTGCATATTATTATAATGATATCAAATTGTCGAAGAACATAACATCGACTCGACCGGTCGTCAAAAGGACACTGTACATACGGTTATATTATAGTTGAAAATCCAAATTAGACAATTAAATTCTTCTAGCTTCAGAAAAAAAAAATTCAATATTTATCCAAAATATTAAATGAAAAAAGGCAGGACTTAAATGTTCGACTAATGGAATTTTAATAAACAAATATATATAAAAGTTAGTAATGTAATACAAGGTCTTACAAGGTACGTACCTACACAGCTTTATAGCATTTTACCACATTACCACCACAGACGGCTATCGTCGAACATGTTAGTTAATAACGAAGTTCGACTATACTGTAATAATATAATGATGTCAATATGTTATTTATCATTTGTTTTTATGTCGAAAACGTCTTAAGTCGATTTTCTATATTTGAAACGTTTATTCCTCTCCTCTCTCTCGATATCCTAGTATAAAACGGAGGGCTATATTTTGTCGGAAAAACATAGTGACGATAATAAAACATAGTCACGATGAATGTTATAGAATCGTTATGTACGCAGGTATATAGTACCTATACGCATAGTACACGCTTATAGAAAAATGTTTCGCGAGACTGCGTATATAGAGAATTAATAAACCTATACCTACAATAGAGCCGATTACATTTTTCTCGTTTCTTTACAACAGAGGTCAACAAACTTCTTTAATCGTATAGGTAGGTACACCGTACACATCAGCCTGTAGTCTTTTTTATAGGCCAACAGCCTACTTTTCCTAATCAAGAGATCGCGCGATATATTAATAATAGTAAGCCTATATAGATATAGGTAGTAAACTAGTTACGACTCAATAGTCACTATTAGAATCTAAATCGAATGCTTACCTAAAAACGTTTACAAGAAGCTCCTGCACTAAGTATTAACCATTTAGATTTAACTCGACTGATGCAAGTACACGCGGGCATTGCCCAATATTGAGAGAAAACAAAATAAATTGAATTGGGTACAGCCCTTCCGCTAAAAAAAAAGATACGTTTTTATATCGACATCCATTTTGAGCCAAATTTACTAGCGTGTAACTGTGTAAGTAACTGTGCATGGCATATATCACGCTTTACAGAAATAATGGTTTGATAATAAATAATCGTGTAAAAGTATTGAGTACATAGGTACTACCTATATAGAATACGAATTTAATGTATGGATAAAATCGTTCAACCAAAAATAGTAACTAAGCAAGAAAATTGCATTTTATATGGCATGAAATAATAAATTATTTATTTTTATAACTACAAAATAGTTAACCTAACCTGTGAAATGATAGCAGAAACTGATACCTATGTACATTTTTTGAAAAAACGTTTCGGAAAAACGAGTTTTGTATCAAGTATATTTTCAAATAATAACTTATTAGTTTCACACATAAGAAACATATCATATTTTGCTACCACTTGAGAAATCGCATTTTTGTACTTAGATGATAATACAAAAATCGACAAAAATGTCATATCAACTTCTGCCATCATTCCGCAGAGTTATTATACCAATATTTTCTAATAAAATAGTCAATAATAAACATTTTTTTTTTTAATAATATTAATTGATCGTATTATACACTTTTTTCAAATTTTAGTTAATAATACACTTTTAAATTCTGAGCGAAGCAATGAATGTATTGATTTTACAATTTTGTGTGTCTGTCATCGCGTTTTAGGGCACTAAAAGAGCTCCGATTTCCTTCATCAGCATCTTTTCTTTTAAAGTGAATCTAGTTGGTATTTTTGAGGGTCAAAAGTAAAAATTTCTCAATAATAGTTTTTAAACGCGTCGGAAAAAACAAAAAGATAGATAGACAGTTTTTCAAAAGATATAGTATACAATATTATAGCCAATAATCGATAATTTTTGTTTTGTGAAAACTAATGCTTATACTCTTTTAGTCTTTTAGTCTTTTAGTTCTGAGTTGGTACATCATTGCAAGCTCCCATTAGTGCAAGGGTTGGTAAAAATATTTTTTGCTTTTAAATTAATACTAATACTTAGTCCATAAAAGGTAACTAATTACTAAACACAATATTGTGGTATTGAGGGATTTGTTAACTATTTATATTTGTCATTAAAAATATATATATAACATGTATAAGTATACAATTAATACATACAATTTTCCGTACTGGATGTACCAGCAGCTTGTAAGATTTCAAGTCAAATATTTACTCTGAATTTTGCTGAGCATGTATTTAAACAAGTATTTAAATTTATATATATAATATATTATTTTTATATCATATTTTATAATTTATAGTTATAAACTATTTAAAAGTACTTAAAATGTTATCATACATATACATATATACCATGTTTTGGTGAAAATTATTTTAATCTACAGCATATTATATAAGTTACTAAATCATAGAAAAATGAATAACTTTTTGTGCAGCGAATAGTGCTTTTTCCCAGGTAAAAATATCGTTTTATGTCCAATTGTGTTACTACTGAACAAAAAAATGATTCAATTATTTATCAATGCGAAAAGTTACTACTTACTTGTAAAAATATGTACCTACGCATGCAGACACAAACGTTTGGTTTACAATATAACGCACCTATAGTAAAATAGTAACAAAAATAATAACAATAATTGTTGAATTTCACAGAACATAAGAATGCCCGTGCGTTTATAACATTATTTATAAAGGTAAAAATAAATATATTATTATTTATTATTCTATATGACCTGGGCGTGGCGAAACGAAGACTCCATAGCTCTTCGGGTTTGCGAATTTATTTTATACATTGGGAGCTCGAGAATAAAATATGCGTAATCCGATTAGCAGATTGTCCATGGCAATAAATATTTATTATAAATCTTTAAAGTAAATGTTAGCACCAAAAGAATATGAAAAAAAACTTAAAACTTACGTAAACATCGACTCTGGTAAAACCTAGCTGTACTATATCTTGAGTGCAGATACGCAGTACACTACCACCGATGGAATAACTTATTTCTTCATCTCGTTCCAACCAGAAAAAGTATTTAGATATTTTATGAAAATAAATTGAACTTAACGAGATATGAGTTTACATTTTATATAGTTCTAACTGTTTAACGAATTGTCCCTTATTTTTTAGCCGTTAAAACCATTACGATTGTAAGGGCTGGTTCTACTACCTACCTATAGTAGTATAGTCTATAGATAACTAATAGAACTTCTCCTAAAACTAACTTATCCTATTTTAAATTGTCTGCAATGAATAGCGACAATTGGAGTTTGCCATAGGGCATAGACGATAGATATATTAATGCCATGAAATTATTTATATCTATTAATTTTAAACTTAATCTGTCAATTTAAAATTGCCGTTTGGCGTTTATATATTAAAAAAATAAATAAATATAATATGATAAATCAATCCATAAACCTTATACTCCGTCACCATAACTGCAATCTAACCAGATTTATAAACCCAAAAGTTATTATCAATATCAGGTGCGATAATAAATAATAATTCAGTGATCGCTGCCAACAATTATATTTTAACCATTTAAATAACAATAATTTAGTGATGTAGGTGATAGTCTATATAGGGTTTAAGCGTTAGGTAGGAAGGGTCCAGCGTTCAATTTCTTCAGTTTTTATATAATTTAATTCAAATTTAACATTAACACATCATAACAGAGTGACCCCATGGCACCTAATTCACGGTAGAGCGATACCCACTTTGCCCATTTTTAGATTTTTACCGGAAAGTCAAACTAATTTTTTATGAGCGTTTGAAAAAAATAAACATTGAATATCCCCATAAATTACCGATTTCTCTGGAAACGAATTTCTTATTTTGTTGTGATTCAAAAACGAATAACCGTATACACTTTAAATTTTTGCCAACTGTCGAGATTATCATTTTCTATACATCACAAAACTTTAAAAATATTTTGACACTTTTGAGCTAATTTTAGACATAAAACTATTTGATTTCTTTTTCTATAAATATTGGTTAAACAATTTTTGTTGGGTCAAAAAGCTTGAAAATGTAATACAAGGTTTCTCATAATTTGTTATAAGAGTAGTTCAAAAATATCAAAAAATACTTACGTACAATTTCTTAAGCATTTAAAGTTCAAATTTTGTTCAAAATATCGATTTTTGCAAGTTATTTTGTAGTTAAAAATATATAAAAGGTTCAGTATTTATAGCTAAGAATTTAATATTTGATACAAGGTTTCTCATAAGTAGTTCTAAATGCAGTTTACAAATTTTAAAGATACAAATGCAAACTTTTTTTTAAGTATTTAAATTTTTAAGTTTAAATATTCACCAAAATTCATCAAAATCTCGAATGTTTGCAAATTATTTTGTAGTTAAAAATTTATAAAATGTTCAATTTTTATAGATAAGAATTGAATAATTAAAACAAATTTTCTCATAAGTAGTTAATAGTTTAACTAAAAAATCTAAAAAATATATTAACATGGTTGTTTTTTATAGACATTTTAAGACCAAATTTGGACGAAATTAGATATTTAAATTAAGAATAACAATGTTAGTTATTTTGTTGTAATTTAAAAATATTTTTCGTTGGTGCTTGAAACTTTAATTTCTTTTTATATTTTATACACTTAATTAATTTTTCAAATGCAATGTTTTAGGCAAAAATTAATTTAACCTCCTATATAATTAATAGTAAAATTAATTACTTTAATAGTAATAATACTAATATCATATATAAATATTACAGCTGATCCCGTGTACTTCGTTGCACATTAAAAAAATTAATAATGCAAACTATTATATGAGCAGTAAATTATGAGGTAGGCAAACCACCTGCGGTGGATTGCGGAGCCCATGATTTGCGTGAGTGAAATCAGATTTAGGTAAGTACATGAAAAACATTTAGACAGTGGCCTAAAATTTAGGTTAGAATTTAAATTAATAGATAGATGATGCTACTGGCAAGACATAGGATATTCAAATTTTCCGCACAATTTTCTTGATTTTTCTTTACAAAAGAATCTTCTCCTGGCAATTACGAACAACTAAAAAAATTTGATCAAAATCGGCCTAGACGTTCTCAATTGATAACATTACATACATTTTTGACATCATTTATATATTAAAAATATTTAGAAATGTAGGCTAACAGACTGTTGTCGCTCAGAATCATCTTTCGTAAACAATGATTTTATATCATTAAATTCAAAATTAATTCATCCATGAAAATGACCTACTTGACTCCTACTGAGCGGTACCTCACTTGCCGACCTTTTTTGTTTTAAAGTGTAGATATTTTTTTTGGCTCGGAAAAAGCGTGAAAACTATTGATTCAAGATCCAACATTAGTTGTTTTGAGAGCTATTTAATAATATTAAAAAAACATGGGCACAATTTTTTTTATGAGAGTTTTAAGTTTAAATTTACTTCTAATGTAGTGGCTTTACGATATTATGTTTTTTTAAGTGTATATTTAAGGGCCAATGTTTAGACATAATGCAATCACGCCACCGTTGATTTTGGTCTTTGTGTTAGTCGTAAAATGATGATTAGTGTGAGTTTAGTGGCCGATTGTATACGGATTTGGGCGCTGGCGCACACATTGTGCAATTGGCACAGACAACCAACAATTAAAAAGTGATATTTTACCCAAAACCATCTCTACAGCATACAGGAAACTTGGCCTCGTCTAATTTAATAATGTTTTGTTTTTTTTTTTGTTAGAAAGAGTATGATTTTTGCTATGTTTTTGTTTGACTTGAGTTTATATATGACACAATTTTAATTTAAGTTAAAATACCTGAAAATTAAATACTAAATTCCCTGTAGATTTTTCATAAAATAATTAGAATCTCTACTAAATTGATTATGAAACACAATTTACAATTTTTCCTTTTTATCGTTTGAAATTTGAATCTCAAAGGTACCTACATATGTCTAGTATCAAGATTTGTAATACAAATTTAAGTACCTGCATGGCTGCATGTTGTAGTTAGGCAATTACATACACTCAGAAAGTCATATCTAAAACCTAAAACAGACTCCATTAGTCTATTACGATTTGGTACGTTCAATATACTGCACACATAACCTCTTGAACCGGTCCACACATTTCATCCTTTACTGCTTTACAATCTTATAATATTATCCTGATAATTAAATTAAGATAAATCTATTATTTACATTATCTTATTTATATTATTTCTTCAAATGATTGTACTGCAAAACATCTATTATCTTATCTAAATAACTATTTATTCCAAGGTCACAACACTGCCTATTGCCAATTATTATTATAATAAAAACGAGCAAATATTAAATTATTTTAATAATACGAGTATAAGGCACAATAATAACAAATGCTCTTAAAGCAGGATTTACTGTATACTATAATTGAATTACACTGGACGATGTATCCAACCCACACAGGCAAGTAACCAGATAATTTTCCATAAAGAGGCAACATCTTTTGGCCCTATTCTGTTTCTTGAACCTCATATTACATTTTACTCCTCTCCATCAGACAATATGTACAAAAAAAAAAATTACCAATGTATTGTCTCTTAAGTTTAAATAGTTTTATATTAATTAATTTTTATATACTGATATAGGAAATTAGGAACTAATAAGAAAGTTACTCTTATAATTAATAAATATAAAATGTAGGTAAATAAGACTTGGGTAGATAAAATGTATCTGAAATATGTATTATTATCATACTCAACTTTCTCAATTTTCAAGTTTTTTGGATGATTAAAATGACTTATTGTCTTCATTCTTGTTGTTGCTTGTGAACTACTGTGATTGAGTGAATGAATATTCAAATTCTATAGATTATATTGTTATTTGTTAGGTATGGTTATTTTATTATACACATTACTCTATCTGCTATCACTATCACTGTTAATAATATTCCTACTGTTATAGTTGTGTTTATCAAAAAATAGAATTATTATTTTAGTGTTTTCCAGTTTTCAATCTATATTATTAGACTTATTATGTTCTCAAATTTTTTTTGTCAAGTGACAAATACTTATAAAATAAAATCTTGGAATTTAATTTTTGTTAATTATACTGAGTACATAATATAATATACATCCAGGATTTGGGGCAAATAAACACTAAAATATTTCAAAATTTAAGTGACTAAATTGAGGGGCTAGTCTGGGGCCAATGCTTCTCTTAGGGGGCTGGGAACTCTAATGACCCCCCCTCCTTGGTGATGTGCCTGAACACACATCAGGTGGATTGCCCAAAAAAGGTCTAAATTGCCTACTAGTTAACTACCCTTGAACACAGCTTTCAACATGACACTATTTGAGATTCAAAAATACCAGACTTATCCATCCATATCATGATCAATATAATTTGCATAACCAGTCTAATTTGCTGATGGAGCTTTAGGCAGGTCTGGATTGATGCTTATATATTATCCCTGTCATGCAAAAACTGATCAAGTGAAATATAATATGATTTTATTTTGACATTTTTATTAGTTCATAGTTATTTTATTATTTCACTCTACTTATACTTACTTCTTACTTAGTCAACTTTAGCACAAAAATAATGTAATATAAAATTTACAATTGATCACTTTTTGCAAGACAGCAACAATATATACATGGCCAGATACTAAAATAGACGTATAGAAAAAAAAAGAATGATGAAAGAAATCTTGATCCATTAATACGTTCACGATTGCATATCAAATATAGTTGACACACGGTCTATAAGTAAATAGGGTTTCCTGATACGTGGTTTTTGTCAACAACTATACAGATTGTACGGTTTTATTCTATACATTTTTTTTTACGGTTTTTAAATATCTTAACAAGATCACGTTTTATTTCATTTACAAAATTATACAACTTATTTTCTGTTTTTCAAAAAGGTTATGGAATTTGACTGCGGTCGTGACCGTGTTGTTAAGAGCAAACAGTAGTTTGCCGAAGAAAAAACGGTATACTTAACACCAATAATATAAGGAAATTATTTAAAAATAAATAAAAAAACATAATTAAACGTATGAAATAATCAATTTTTATTCCTCTTGTACAACTGTTGTCTTTTCAGATACATATAAACCATCCAAGAACTTACGGATATCCTTATTCTTCACAGTTGTAGACTGTTGGATTAAAGCAGCTAGAACAAATAATAAATAATTTCTTATTACAACTAAGAACTAAATTAATTGTTAAACTAAATTGAATGCACTCCATACAATTCTTTAATCATGTAATCACAAATTAAATTAAGAGGACTAGTACTTGATTTATACTTTTGATAATAGGTTTATTTTATTTTAACAGTTTGCGTTAGGTTATTATATTATCCAAATACAATTGGCAATTACTGTGAGCCTGACCAAATGATATCACACATTTTTTTTAAATTCTTAGAGAACATAATCCATTCTAAGGAGTAAAACTAGAGAGCGCAATAAGATTGCATGCAGTCCTTGACCTTATCAGCGGTACCTTTTTAGGCGTACGATAGCGAGCGCTAAATTATTTTTACTTCTAAGCGACGTTGCCAAATATCTATGTGCACAGTAAATAATAAATATTTATTTATCTGTAAGCAATACAAAGAGTATATAAAAAATAAAACCCCTGAAAATGTATTTAAGTTTTTAGCCATAGTTGGAAGTCGGTATCGGGGCTTTAATTTAAAAATATTAAATGTAATTTTTCAACTTTTTTCAATTATTTACTTTTTAATATTTAACAATTTTTTTTTTTTACAATAATAATATTATAATATTTTCTTTTATGATCCAGATTGAGTAATAATTTATATTTTTTTTATAACAATAATTATTTTTTTTTATGATGCTGACTAAGTATAAAATATAAGTATTTAAAAACTTTCTGAATGGCTGTATTTGTATCTGTATTTAAATATATAAAATAATTACGAAATAACTGAAATTCATTACAAACAATTAGACAATGTTGCATCCAATTCCACACGCAATCTTACACTTTTGAATAGTCAAAATCATGTTCTTTGTTATTCCGACACTGAGCGCAATGGTATACCCAAAAAAGTAAAACGCGCTCATTTGTACTCTGCTGAAACTAGACATTTTATTTTGCAAGTACAAACGGATTGTGTCAACGTGTTAGAAGTAAATGAACATTAGTGAATGTAACTCATAATTGTGTACTCTACAAAACTGTATCATCCAATAAAAACCAGTTTGATATTATAGCTGTTGTCATTATACATTCTGCATTTTTTCGAATATACAAAAACTAGTTACAATAGCATATTATTATTTTATACATTATTTAATGCTTAAATAACTTTAAGCTTTTACCACTTTTCTTAGAATTAAAAAAAAATTATTTTTTGTCTTGTGTTCCTATAATGAAGTGGTATGTATTTTTGTTATATATTTATTTGTATTTGTATGTGTCATCATATAGAAATCGATTGAAAGAATTTAACTTATAAAATGGTATTTTTATTTTTGTTATTAGAATCAAGGGTTGTTGGTAGCAACATCAGCTAAAATGTAAATAATAATCATAATTTTCATATGTCCCTATCTAGCATAATGTCATCATATGTCACACATAATTGGTAAAAACTACTGGTTTATTTAATTTTTTTCAGATAAAAAGCATAAATCATTCGACATGTGTCGTAATTAGGTGTCCTAAGGCTTATGTGTCATCATATTATAGAAATCGGTTGAAATAATTTAACTTATAAAATGGTAATTTTATTTTTGTGATTAGAATCAATGGTTGTTGGTAGCAACATCAGCTAAAATGTAAATAATAATCATAATTTTCATATGTCCCTATCTAGCATAATGTCATCATATGTCACACATAATTGGTAAAAACTACTGGTTTATTTAATTTTTTTCAGATAAAAAGCATAAATCATTCGACATGTGTCGTAATTAGGTGTCCTAAGGCTTATGTGTCATCATATAGAAATCGGTTGAAATAATTTAACTTATAAAATGGTATTTTTATTTTTGTGATTAGAATCAATGGTTGTTGGTAGCAACATCAGCTAAAATGTTAATAATAATCATAATTTTCATATGTCCCTATCTAGCATAATGTCATCATATGTCACAAACATAATTAGTAAAAACTACTGGTTTTTTTTCAACCAAATTATTAACTATTCAGATAAAAAGCACAAATCATTCGACATGTATCGTAATTAGGTGTCCTAAGGCTTTTTGTCATCATTATAAAATTAATATCGATATAAATCATAGTTATTTTTATATTATACTAAACTTTCAGATTGATTTGTATACTCAATCACCTGAGAAGATGTCGTACAGGTGTCCTAAGTTCAGTTCATCATGGTCATTTAAACACAATTAATTTAATTACAATTAATAAAAAATAAGACGCAAAATTTAAATCATGCGATAGCAATCGGAATTAAGGGTCCAAAGGCTTATTTATCATCGTACAAAAATCGGTTAAAATAATATAACTTATAAAATGGTATTTCTATTTTTAGTATTAGAATCAAGGGTTATTGGTAGCAACATCAGATAAAATGTAAATAATAATCATAATTTTCATATGTCCCTATCTAGCATAATGTCATCATATGTCACAAACATAATTGGTAAAAACTACTGGTTTCTTTAATTTTTTTCAACCAAATTATAAAATATTCAGATAAAAAGCACAAATCATTCGACATGTGTCGTAATTAGGTGTCCTAAGGCTTTTTGTCATCATTATAAAATTAATATAGATATAAATCATAGTTATTTTTATATTATACTAAGCTTTCAGATTGATTTGTATACTCAACCACCTGAGAAGATGTCGTACAGGTGTCCTAAGTTTTATTCATCATAGTCATTTAAACACAATTAATAAAAAATAAGACACAAAATTTAAATCATGTGATAGCAATCGGAATTAGGTGTCCTAAGCCTTATGTGTCAACATACAGAAACCGATTAAAATTATTTAACTTATAAAATGCTATTTTTATTTTTGGTATTAGAAACAAGGGCTATTGGTAGCAACATCAGATAAATGTAAATAATAATCATAATTTTCATATGTCCCTATCTAGCATAATGTCATCATATGTCACAAACATAATTAGTAAAAACTACTGGTTTCTTTAATTTTTTTCAACCATATTATTAATTATTCAGATAAAAAGCACAAATCATTCGACATGTGTCGTAATTAGGTGTCCTAAGGCTTTTTGTCATCATTACAAAATTAATGTTAATAATAATCATAATTATTTTTATATTATGCTTAACTTTCAGATTGATTTGTATACTCAATCACCTGAGAAGATGTCGTACAGGTGTCCTAAGTTCAATTCATCATAGTCATTTAAACAAAATTAATTTTATTACAATTAATATAAAATTAGACACAAAATTTAAATCATGTGATAGCAATCGGAATTAGGTGTCTTAAGGCTTTTTGTCATCATTATAAATATTTTATCATCAATAAATTATTATTTAATATTTAATTATTGTAACGTGAACTATAAATACCACGAATTTGATCAAAAGAATTATTATTTTAAGAGATATTAGGGTATTTATAATAATAGGGTGACATCAATGGGCAGGGCTAGATATAATTGCCAATCTTACTTGTGTAAAAACTACTAAATATAAACACAATGATTTACCAACTCATAACTTGTATTATTGATGTTTGATCTACGTATAAATGTGTTTTTTTTGTGCTTGGTTCAATAGAAGTATCCTAATTTCAATGTAACGTTTAGTTAACCGACTGGTTTCCCCATGTTATGTTGAGATAAGTGACTGCTGCGGTGACAAAGACTTATGTAACGGAAATTACTTTTAAAAGATTTAAAATATTTCAAAAAAACTAATGATCTAAGATAAGTACTGGTTCCAGTAATTTCTTCAGTGTATAAAAACACATCCCATACATACAACAAAGATTCTAATAAACTTTAAGGGTAAATTAATTTTGGTATGAAGTGAGGAACTTTAAAACGTGTAGATGCCTATCCTGATTCAATTTTGTCAACAGATAATATTTTTTTACTTCAACAGATATTTAAGTTTTAATATTATTAACAATTAACTAAAATAAACTAACTTTAAATACTTTAATAAATAATAATTTAAATGGCAACAAGGTAGGTGTACCTAAAAAGTAAAAACATTTGTTTTTTTCTTTTAAAATCTAAGTTTTCTATTTTTATTTTATACAGAGTGAATTGATAGCAAAATTCAAATCTAGTTATGATAAAAATAGTATATACTTTACCTGATCTAGAAACTTTTTCAATGTCATTTCCTTCTACAATTAACTCGTCTTTTTGTTTGGAGTTAGTAATGGTGACACCTGGCGACATCTTAACACGTCTGATATATTTTTCGCCCAAGAAATTTCTGATTTCAATGAGTGAATTATTTTCAGAAGTGACACAATTGATGGGGAAATGGGCATATACAGCTCTCATTTTGTATAAGAAACCCTAAGAATAAATTTAAATTATCATTTATTTAAATTAAGTATTATTAAATTGATTGACACTTACTTTAGTGACACCTTTAATCATATTTTCAACATGAGTGCAAATGGTTCTGACAGCAGCCAATTCTTTCTTGGTGCCAAACCATTTTTCTACAGTTAACAAACGTGGCCCTTTCAAGTATATATCAACAGCTAAATGTTTGAAATTCCTCTCTAACGAACCACGGGGGCCTTTGACAACTATAATCCTCTTATTGACTGTGACATCAATGCCGTCAGGGATTTTCACAGATTGGTTAGCGTTAATGGTCCTCATCTGAAAAAGAAAAATGTTTTACAGGTACCTATTCAATATACAATACATGCTAAACAACAATAATATATGGTATCCCAGTTAACATTGAGATGTTAATTATTAATGACAAAACAAACATAGGTACAAACTGCACCCGTGTGCAACAGGAATTATACATGATTATTCAGGGTACCAGAAAGATCTTGAAAATCGATATTATAAAAAATTGCACCATGAAATCTCTCAGATTAAACTGATGAATGATATATTTTAAAAATATATGGTACACGGATAGGCAGAGTCCGTGTGCACTTTAATGTGCTGGAGATAGCAACGGAAAAGTCGAAAAATTCCCAAGTTTCAAACTCACGGTGTGGACAGTGGTGAGAAATACTTTTAAATGGTCGATGAACTGACAAAACCGTGTCTGAGACTTAGACCGATGTGAGGATCAATGGAAACGCAAACTGCAAGTGCCGGATTAGCGTATATAGACGTTTCGGCGGTCGACACCGCCGTACGTTCCGTAACGCGAAAAAATCTATTCCTAATCCCGAACACAAAATTAAATAACTATTGCGAAGAACTTACTGCTACGATTGATTGGGTTTTAAATGCAATACAGTAGATATAAATTTGGATTACCTTGGATGAAAATCCGGACACACCGAAGACGCGAACTAGAATCGAAGAAGAGAATAATTTGTTTAGCTGCGAATTGGAGGTTATGTAAAAATGTCATGCGTACGTGGTATATGCGGTATAATTTGATGTTCGGAATCTAGTTGTGGTCACGACCACAGTAACCGGTATGGTTTGATATTAATTTTTTTGTTTTTCTTATCAGTGTTCTTATCAATTATTTTTTCGTTCGGCGTCGGTTCGTGATCGCTCAGAAGTGCTTACTGCTTACTGCCTTACTGGTTACGACTTACCATTATTTCGGAAAACGCTTTTGTGTGTCCCATACTCTCGTAAGTAAATAATTATTATTTTTATTATTTGACAAAAATATTCTCCATGGCTGACATAAGCTCGTATAGAGATCAACACTTCAAAGGCTCTCGAGGGGAGCTCGACAAGCTATTACGTTTGTCGACGACCATGTACATTGGAAACTTGGCGTTTTATACGACGGAGGGACAGATATACGAACTGTTCTCCAAGTGTGGCGATATTAAGCGCATTGTCATGGGCCTGGATAAATTCAAGAAAACACCCTGTGGCTTTTGCTTCATTGAGTACTATACAAGAGAAGATGCCGAAAATTGTATGCGTTACGTCAATGGCACTCGACTAGACGACCGCATCATACGAACAGACTGGGACGCCGGATTTCTGGAAGGCAGACAATACGGCCGTGGAAAAACAGGTGGACAAGTGCGGGATGAGTATAGAACTGATTATGACATCGGCCGAGGTGGATACGGCAAAAACGCTCAACCCAAAGCAGACATGATAATATTCGGCAGAAACAAAGACGCCCTTCCAATGGAATAATGCACAATTTTAGTGCTATCTGCCAGCAAATTATCTTTTCTTAAATATATATAATTTTTTTTTTTTTATCATGTGTAAATTTCCTACCACTTGATTTTGTAAATAAATAAATATTTTATATGTTGTAGAAGTGTATTCAATTCAAACTGAAATGATCATTTTATGATCATGTTATATAACATTTGGATGTGCCATTTTTAAATTTCTACTCACAAATGAATGATAACAGATCAGATAATTTGCATTGCTGTGAATATATTAACATGAATGAAGAAAAGTCTACTATAATATCAGATCTTTGTATTTGTCCGCCATTTGGAAACTGCTGTTCAAAGTAAATATACTGAACCCTTATCATATTATTGAATACTGGTACTGTTTTAAGATTGCTTGTTTTGGTTTTTTATTTCTTTTTTCAATTTGTAGTAATTATTTTATAATTAATAACGAAGGTCTTGAACAAAACTATAGCCATAAATTCAATATTTAATAAATAAAACTGTTAGTGAATTAATTAACAAGTTGCTACTGACCAACTATTAGTTTAAAAATGTTTTTGTTTTAAAATAAGTGTCTGATGTAAAAAAAAAAATTCTAAATACTATACTAATATTAACACATTTATGAAGCTGTTTCTGGTCAATAATAATGTTTGTAAAAGAAATAATAATAAATTTAATGTTATAGGTAAACCAAATTAAATTCTTGCTTTAATGATACTATATAAATAATTAAACTTCTTATATTATATTGATTATAAAATAAAAAAGTTCTTTGTTCTTATAAAATGAATAGATTAAAAGTCTATATTATGTCGCCAGCAACTAGAGGCCAATTTTTATCGAAACAAAAATACTATAATGATAGCCTTAAGTAGAAATCCATTGATGAAAAATCGTGGAATATTTAAATAAAGCTGATGAAGTTGAAAAATGTCTTGAACAGTTTTAATTATATTTGTTATTATGAGTGACATTTTTGCACATGGATGTCACAATGTATTTATTTTCAAACTATTAATATATTTTGGATATAAACTCTTTAAATGTAATTAAATATATTAATAAAAACTAGTCTGCTAAAACTTGATATTTACGAATTTCAAAGATATTGTTAATATTATATGTTAATAAATAAATGTTATATATTATTAGTTTGGTAATAACTATTGGACCAAAGTGAGATAATCCTAAGACTTTAAACAAATAAAAAAAATGTATGCAATGCAAATAAAAATATTTTACCAACATTTTTAAACAGCCAGTATTTCAATTAATAGATATTGTAGTTTGGAATAAATGACATGTAGAGAGTAATAAGGGAAGATAAAAGCCTTTTATATCATGACTGATAACTCATAAGCATTGGATCACAATTTTATTCTAATAAGTTTGACATTTAAAAATAGGAAAATAATTTATTTAAACAATTGCATGTGGCCATTATTAATGATGTGGCATCTTTTACATCTTATTATTAAAATAGATAACTGGTAGAAAATATAATAGGGGAATTTAGAGATAGATTTGTAGTGTTAAAGTATGAGCACCTTTTCAAAAGACAATATTTAATTTTCTGTGGAGTGAATAAATACTACTTCTGTACATAGAGTCATTATCTTTTTTATTCATTAAGATTTATTGATACTTTTATCAACACTTCATTTGTTTACATTGTTTCAGTTTATTGAAATGTCCGCCATCTAGAGACATAGAAATAAATGTTATGGTGGCAAATTTTCAAGATCGATTTAGAATTCCTTGGCAGGGTGGAGCAAGACGTATTTCTTTAGACTCTGCAGTGCCATTACTTCTCTTTCCGGCCACTCTTTACTTTGCTGCTCAAGGGTTTTGGCCGACAATATTAATGTTTCCGATGGTTACATTGTTTCTTTATTATACTCATCGTACTGTCCGCAAGTACAGAGTGGCCACAAAATTCTTTTATGTTTGGACACTGACATCGGCATCATTAGTGTTAATTGTATTCCAGTTTCTGGTTGTGCCCATGTTAGATATAAACACTAATGAGAACATCATAATTACTGTCACTATGGTAGCCACAGCAGCTTGTTTCTATTTTACCAAGAAACACGCAATCAAATCTCATCTTAAACATGATCTAGAAATGACTAATGTCAATGAAACAGACGAAAATATAGTTTTAATAAATGAAACTGAAAATATTCAATGCAATACTTGTAAAAGGGATGTACCATCTAGAACGTATCATTGTTTTGTGTGTAAGACCTGTGTGATCCAACAACACATACATTCTTATTGGTATGATACTAAAGCCTAGCAATTTATACAAAGCATAAATAAATACAATCATAATAGTGTTTTATTTAATCATACAGGATAGACTGTTGCATTGGAAAACATAATAGGAAACCATATATGGCTGGTCTAGTACTCGGTTCGGTATCATTTACATTCTTATCGAATCTCATCTTGACTACACTGTGTCATCCTTTCAATGTTTTTGCAACAATCATGTTACCCGATGACTGTAGTGATGTATATTATGACATTATGTAAGACAATTTTAAATATTTTATTCTAAACTAATTATCATAATTTTGATTCATTACAATTATATATATACATGTATACATTTTTTAATCAACTATCAAAAAAATACCTATTTAGACACAAACTAAAAACACTTATGAAATTTAGTAATCATTTATTTATAATGTAAATATTAAATAATCTAAAATATTTTTATGTTAAACGTGTAATTTCTTGTACATGTTTTAATTTTTTTCGCTAAATAGTCAATGATACATTTTTAATTTTTTTTTTTTTTCCCACTTATTAGTTTTTGAATTAATAATGTAATTTGCCAAAAACAGAGTACACTCTATAATTCAGTTACACATATTACTCAGTACCCTATACATATTTTTGAATTCTCTTTGAGGGGATATGAATTTAGACTTTTGGATCATACATTTCCTGTAGACAGAGTTCTGTAATCCGTTTAGGGTACTGAGTAATATGCATAATTGAATTATAGAGTATACCCTGTTTTCGGGGACACACAGTATAGTACAAATAGATAATTGGTATTAAAATGAATTAATGTTTTAGGTCAAACACAATATGCATGACATACTAATGACTTAATATTAATATTTTATTTTTTTCTAGGTATGGTATTTGTTTTGTATCTGGGTTATATTGTTTTGCAGTCGCAGTAATTTTGTTTTTAATGTTTATCAATGACATCTATATGGTTTCATTAGGAATAACTTACCATGAGTGGCAAGAACAGTGTAAAGATTTTAAAGGTGATTGCCGTTGGTTCTTATCCAGGCACATTATTAGGAATGTATTACCAAACTGGAGAGCATTTTTCAATAATGTCTGAACTCTGAATACTACAATTTTTTAATTTTTCATATATTTATTTTATGCAGTACTTTTAATATAGGTCTATATTTTTTAAGTCCTTATAATATTATATGAGTGAATGTGTAGAATATAATAAATATATATTATTATGTAATATCTGTTAACTATTAATTGTTATATACAAGAAAAAAAAATGTCATTAATTTATATATTTATATAATAATGTGATAAGTCTTTCATAAATTATAAATCAAATGCTGGAGGAATAAAGTCTGGTAAAATTTCTTGAACCTTTTCATGCCACATACGTAGTCGACAGTCTTTTAACCTTTCCTTGTATACTATTTCTGGAAACTTCCTCCAATTACCGAAACATTGCTTCATTATTAACCTACAATCACGTTCCAATTAGTATTTATCAACCATTAAGAGCAATAATTATTATTCCATTTTGATTAAATACAAGTTAATATCTTATCCTATCCTATCTTTATGTCATGTTAATTATAGGATTTCTATCTTGCTGTAAATTATTATTTTATTTGTTTAGAATATTATACAGTCAGTGCCAGATTAAGAATTTTACTGTTTGAAAATGTAGGTTAGAAATTTAGAATTGAGTTTGATCTTTGATGTATCTTTATTGACAACTGAAAAGATAATTTTCAAAAATATAAAATGTTCTTTAGAAATTGGATTTTGTATAAAGAGCTTATCTAGAGCTAGCTACATCCTATTGGTCCTATAATGTATTAATGTCCTTAATTATTTTTATAGTGCTCTTACTTCTACAAATATGTCTGAATTTTATACTATAATATTACTTGTTATGATAAGATTCTGCTTTCAGCATTTTTTTTTGTGTTTGAACTCTAATTTTCTTAACATAATCAAGCCATTTTTTAAACCAATATTCTTCCATCTTAAAATTGTGCCAATCCTCTGCTACTTGTTGTTTCTTTTTCCTTTCTTCTAAAATCTATAAATAAATTATTGCGAAAACTCATCATCTATGCACTTATTTAAATTGTCATAACTTAATTTGGTACCATTATTATTTATTATTAATTATATATTATAGGTACCTAGTTATTACTAATAACTTATTAGATAGGTACACCAATACACCATACATGTCTAAATGCAATGTAAAATGATACAACTGGATTAGGTGCCTACATCAATTAATATATAATAATATGTGACTCGCACATATTATGACATATTATTATCCATATTATACCTCGTAAAACCCGAGAAATGTCGTCTCCAACAATTTCCGCTTGTAAAACTGTTCTGCTAAAAGAATTTTCTCGTTCAAACTGTTGTTGACGTGAAACCGCCATTTGCTGAAGAAAGTGCTGACTAGTTGTCTGTCATAGTGATCCGAAGCCTCTTCAGCCCGCCACCTGGCACAGTTCAAATTCGCTATGAACGCTCTAAGTCCTCTCCTCATCAACAGTCTGCGGTACAAATCGTCCGCGATCCTAACGTTCTCCCTCCATACTTCCCTTTCCGCCTTCCGATTGCTCTCTTCGATCGCCCTCAGTCTCAGGTTTTCCCTGGCCTCGAGTAACCGCTCGCGTTTCTGTTCCATCCGTTCCCTCGTGCACTTCTCCTCCTGCTCCCTCTTTTTCCGTAGCTCTTCCTGTTCCGCCTTCCGGCGCCTCTCCTTGATCGCCTCCCACTTAGCCCGTCGTTCTAGGGCCCGCAATTCCATCCGATTCAGTATGTCGGACGGACTGGCGGTCTGCTCCTGCACCGTCGGCGCGTTTCGGGTTTTCACCCTCCTCATCTCAGACCTGCCGGCGTGCAGGTCCTGCAACAACCTCTGGTTCTCGAGCAACGCCTTCTCGGATTCCAATTTCAGCTGTTGCAACCTCAGGCGTTCGATTTCCTTCCGCTGTTTTTCGAGCAATTTTTTCTGATCGTCGATCTTTGCCTGTTGACGGTCGCCATTGCTGACGGTCCGCTTCATCGACGCCCCGCGGTTCCACATCTGCTTATGTTTGTCGTCGGCCATTTTATTTTTTCGCCGACGAAGGTCATCGATATCCAATTTTTCTTGAATTTTCGATAAAAACCTGTCGACTTTATCGTTCGTCCCGCCGCTGCGTGATGCTTTCGACTTAGCCGCGTAATCCCGCCACCTGTCCCAGTAAATCCTCTGCAACAGGCGAGTCGCCAACGCTTCCGGCCCGTTTTTATCGCCCGCCGCCATGTCACGGCGGTGGCGGTCATCTGCAGTACTAGTCCTACGATCAGCTTTGTCAACGTCCGAGTTGCACTCGTATATCGTCGTCTTTTCGTAATCATTTTTATAGTAATTGATATTGTTGTTGACGATATTGACGTTCAACTGTCGTACGTTGATGACTGTGAAATTATTGACGACTGTGCCAATTCTTGCATCGGACGACGAGTTGAAGCAGATATTCTCGAGGCCATTGACAGCCGTCACGTTATCGCTTCGAAACTCGTCGTCATCCTGCTGCTGTACTCGCCGATCGACAATCGACGATATAATTCCTTGGACGTGTTTCTTGTTTTTGTGGCGTGCATACCTGTCGTGTATAATATCGTACAACAAAATTAATTTTATAATAAAATACGTATATTTGTATAGGTATTATAGGTGAAATTGAGTTTGGCTGATCTTCATTATGCAATAACGTTTAAACATTTATTATTATATTAAGATTTTGAAATTATTTTTTTTTGTATAATTTTAATCGTTAAAAAACAACATGTTTTTATCGTTATTAATTTTTATTTTTTTTAATGACAGCGTGCATAAAAAAATGTTTTTGAAGTATAATATAGTACTATAATAGACTCTCGGTAATCCTCCTCCGGTAGGTACGTCCAGTAATCCATCTATATTATTTTATTTATATTTTTTAATTATAATAACCATATAATTATCATCGTAAATGATAAAACTAAATAAAAATAACTAGACCGAATGAACCGATTAAAAATATTTTTTTTATTCAAATGACGTTGACGTTAAAACAATATTACAATAAGAAGTCTTAAAAGCATCTTTTCAGAGAAAAAAAAAATTGATGTTTTTCAGACCTGACCCACTAAACGATTAATTTAACAGTCATAAATTATCATGTATGTACATAGTATTTATATGTTTTTATAAAGTAAGATTAGATTTTGAAATATGTGTAAAATGCGTTTTTATTAAATCCGACGTTTTTGTTAATCAGTCAATCCTCTGGTTTGGTATCTACCGACTACCAGCTGCCGGATTACCGAGATTCTAATGTACCTACTTTGATGTACAAAAATCGAATTTTGGAAAAGTATAGTTTTTGAGTTATAAGTAATTCAAGTTTAGTGAGCATGAAGTGACTTGAGCCCACAAAATATTGATTCACTACTTCGCTCATCTTTCCTTAAAATACTTATAAGTGATAAATCATAACTAATAAACTATAGGAACCTACCGGTCAAAAATTTGATTTTTGTATATTGAAATACTCTGATTAATATTCTGCTTCAGAACATTAAATTAAAAATGTTGTTGTTATTAAAAAGAGTAAACAACTTAAAAAATAATAAAAATAAAAAATTGGTAATTAACAATATACATTTTGTCCATAAATTTTGTTTTAGTATAACGACATAAAATTATGTAAAAGAAATACTTTCAAAAAAGTTAGTGTTTTCTGAAATAATGAGTGTTTTACATTAAATGGATCACCCCACGTATTTTGTATTCTAATACAAATAAATTAAATCTAATTGATTGAAGGAAAACTAAAAATCTGACAAACTTCAAAATACATACCTAGTACTTATGCCGTAGATAGGTAGTGGCGGGGGAAGAGAAGCTTTCAATACTTTCCATGTTTGTATAATATAGATATTATAATAATATATAATTTTGTAACGGTTAACGGTTATAGCACGTGACATACACGTGTATAACATATTAACATATATGTGCAAGGTTGTTTGATGAAAAATATAAACTTACTTATTTATATCTGAAATTACTCTTTTACAGTCCCGTTTAATTAACCAACGATGTTCGTCTTCTGTCTAAAATGTAATTGAAATAAATTAAATAAATATTAGGTAACTATATACTAATACTATGACTACATAATATGACGTCCAAATATTATGTTTATTATTTTAGATCTTAAACTGCTAAGAAAAACAAAAACCACCTAATCTTTGAAGGAATTATGCTTGGACGTATAAATGGACGTGTAAAAATGGTTTGCCCAATTGCCCAATTACATAATAACCCGAACAAAAATAAAACAAATCCAAATTTTAGAACATAATAATATAAAAGTAAAAACCATCGGTTACGTGTGTATACTAAACTATAAAAACATTTTATTTAAGCATGATACATTAAACAAGTTAATGAGATAAAGTTTTTCGTATTTTTTAAATACCAATTTTACTGTTTACCAAGCTTCTTTCGGAATTACAAACGATTCCATCCAATTGTTTTCTACTAACGATACTGTAATCCTCTAGACTCTTGGTGGAAAACTGTGCAACGTCCACTGCAAAGTTGCAGTACTGGAAGTTAACGGCCTGATCGATGTTGAACGTCATCTCAACATAATAAACCGTTCTCGGACATAATAATAATACATGCATACAATATAATTAAATTTATAGTATATTAGTTACCTATTTAACTATAATATGAGAAGTAGGTACAAACTATCTATTATTGTGCACTACATGACGTCTATAATACGCATAGCTTACGTTTCATAAGTTTTGTTTGCGCCTTTCACGCCGACGTATCGATAATACCGACGACTGCGTGTTGTACAATGTTACACGTTATAAATAACAATAACAATAATAACAATTACATCGGACCCTATGATGTATACTAAGGTGCCAGCAAGAAAATGTTTACATGTTACTGCCACGATCGCTATGGTAACCGTGATGTGGGTAAATAGCTGTATATATACGATATACCTATATAGGTACGTACACAGACTATATGAAATATTTTATATATATTAGGTATATACTATACATAAAATATATTATTATTATATTTTAATATAGTCTGTGGTACGTATAATACGATACTACATAATATAGTAAAATAATTTTTATTATGTAAGGAATAAATGGATAATTGTCAACGTAAAATACCCTGTTTACTATTTAAATTATTCCAGGCGCGTAGCCAGGGGAGGGGGTGCTATGAAAAATATTATATAGGTACTATATTACTATTTACTAATACTATATCATGTTTGTCAATACTAATATTTATATTTGGAAAAATAATTTATATATTCACCTATAATAAATAAACATGATGAACAAGGACCATTCACTGCTCTTCGCTACACCACTATATAATATACACGGATTATATTATTATATATATAATAATAAGAAATACGTAATGTTAAAATTTTAGATTCTGAGCGGAACAATGAATGTATTGATTTTACAATGCTGTGTGTTTTTTTTTTTTGTTTCTGTTTTAGTTTAGTAAAAGTGCTTCAATTTTCAACTTTGACCCTAGCTTTCGGTCACAAATTGCATCTAGTTAGTATTTAGGGGGGGGGTCAAAAATTGAATTTCCAGAAGTTTTCAAAAGAAACAGAAAAAACCAACCAAAAATTAGGAAAAAACGGGCATTTTTACGCAAAACCACTTTTTGACAAAACCGATTTCTTTATTTTGCAGTAACTCAAAAACTAAAAACTTTAGAAATTTGAAATTTTTAGCAAGCATTAACATAAGCATTATAAACATATGGTATAATTTCAATTTATCAAAAATTGTTCACGCTGTTTAAGATATTTATAAAAATTTGAAATTTGAATTTGAAAAAAATGTTTTTTTTTCTTTAAATGTCGATTTAAACCACAAAATTGACCAAAATTTGTTGAAAATACAAAATCGTTGGACAGATCTTTTTTTATAATCATTTAAACTTCAAATTTTGACCGAAATTTATCATCGAACATTTTTCAAATTGTTTTGTTGTTAAAAATGTATAAAAAGTTCAGTTTTTATAACTAAGGATTGATAAAGTTTTTACTTTAATTAGAGTAACATGCAGTTTAAAAAGTATTTGAATGGTAAAATAGTATAAAAACAGTACCTACCTCGCAATAAAAATCATAAAATTGACCAGAAAAATAGATTGTTAAAAATAGAATGAAGTCTTCATTGGCAAGTCTCAATAAACAGATGAAGGGGGATTAAATACATGGTTGTTTAATGAAACGTGTTGAAACTCTGAAGCTGACTTTAGCAATGACTTCAGCTTGCAGCAAGGAGAAAAAAAAATAATACGTATGCATTGTATATTTTTAAGCAGCAAATTCATATTTTGTTTCATTTATGGTGCATTATGCAGCTATTATATATTATCATTGTATGGTTTATTTTATATCATTTGTGTTACAAGTTTACGTTCAGTTGCCTATCTACAACGCCGTGCAATCATTAATTTACAATAAATACAAATGTATAGATACATGAGTTTTTTTTTATTTTATACTTAATTTAATTTTCTATGAATTTGTATATTTATAATAAATTATATATTATATCTATTGTACAAGGCCGTTATCAGACCAACATTTTGGGGGAGTCAAGTAAAACCCTTAACGACCCCCCCCGCTACAGGTACGGCCGTGCTATTAATGTATACAGAGCTTTGTATATAGAGCTATAATTGTATATAGGTAATTATAATATATACGTAGATAAAACGTGCTATATTCGACAGGCTATAAGTAGACTAGGTATATTTCCAATACTTACCAGCCTATACTTTGTCAACAATCAAACCCATTTATTATAAATCAATGATCGATTATTGATTTTGCAAATTGCTATCATTATTATTATTATATTATTGTTATAACTTGTATTATTTTGATACAAAAACAGGCTAGGCCCAGAAACAATAGTACATTATTATACAGTGCCATAAACCGTATAACAAGTTCGATAAACAAATATGTAGTGTAATTTGTTTATACATAATATAAGACGCACTAAAACTAAATTATACAGCCATCGTTTCAAAACGCATTAAACGCCGGAAGAAGGAGAAAAAGAGAATATTAACGGTTCTTTTTAATATTATTTTAAGACAATAACTGCTGCAGACAATTCAGTTTACAGGAACACGATTTCCATATAGGAGGTGATCGACGAACAAACAATCACCCTTTCGATACACAATTTTATATGAGTACAATATACTTATCAACCATATTGTGATTTATGAATAATTGATGATGACGTATGGCTTACGCGCAAGTCATATAATTTTTTACGTAACATTTACAAAAAAATATAGTTTTATGAATTTATTTTTCAATACCTATATAATATGTATTATGTACCTATTATATATGTACATACGCCGCGTACCTACTGCAGCTTATAATAATACTGTACTTATGCTGTCGTTGTGTGTAAACAAAATTGAATACGTATACGAGCCAGTATTTGTTATTATTGTGGGTATAATGTATATGATATATTCATATATTATAATATATCATTACAAATATGTATTCCTGCAGTACGGATGTACCTGCCTGAACCAATACCAAAGCCTACCTGCAATAACCTAATGTTTATAAAAAAATAATATCTAGGTACCTATAGGTTTTTTGCCATTTCAAAAAATATAATATTTTAGTCGACATGAATACCGATATAAATATTTCGTTCCGTACACACACACTGCTACAGCATACTCACGGACGTCAGACCGTGACCAATTATTATTATTTTATTGAAGTGCGTGTCGTAATGAAGTTCCAAGCACATTTTTTACTGCGTTTAACGGTAAATCTAAAATCATATTATTTATTGTTAGGTACATTGTGGTACGATAAAGATTCAAACAGCAAACGAAATAATATAATATTAGGTTTAATTGTGTATTACGCGTATCACATCATCGGTCATCAGTCATCATAATATTATACACTCATCAATATGGATATAACTCGCGATATTTTTACATTTTCAAACGACCACACAAATATACAATATACCTACGTGGTTTTAAACTATATATATTTTAATGTACCTACAGGTATTAAAATGTGTTAATATTTATTAACATTTTTATATTTAATTTACATTTACGAACCATTCAACCATTATTACATTCGGACAAACAAAAAGAAAACATTATTTAGGTACCTATATACGTAGTAATATCGTCTTCATCCATCACATCCTCATCATAATATGCGTAGAATCACTCGCTTGCGGTGTACGCTATAATATATATAAAATATGTTATAAATTATAATACGTATTATAACAATAGTCACGGAATACTGAGCACAGCGGATAACGCGCACGTCGACCCTTTCGCTTAAATATTATGCATTTATGCGTGTACATTAATTTATATATTATACAGGGTGATTCTTTTAATAGTAAACACCAATTTTAAATTTTTCAAAAGGTTTTAACGTTTTTTAACACAGAAATATTTTACGTAATTCAAAGTTTTTATACAAAACAATATATCTTTATTATTTTTAATTTTGAGTTTTCATAATTTTTCAAGGTTATTACTTTTTTGAGTGACATCAATGATCGATTGATACATTCATTGATTATATACATTTTTTAATTTCAGTATTTCGATGTACCTATAAAAATCGAATTTCAAACCGATAGCTGTCAATTATTTATATACAGTTACAGTATAGTTGAGCGGAGTGGATGTTGGCACATGGACAGTCGTGGTACCACCCCAAATGATGGTCCACTACTCCACTCATCAAACATTTTAAATACTTATCAAGTCATTACATCAAATATTGTAATATTAGTCGTTCGAAATTCGTAATATGAAATTAAAAATGTGAGCTGTCATTCAAAAAAATTAAAAGACTTAACAATAATAACGGCGATAAAAAAAAGTAAAATATGTTGTTTTGTAATGACTTTAAATTATGCAAAAAAAAATATATTTTCAAAAACATTCATACTTTTCTAGATAATGATAGTGTTTATGTTTAAACAATCACCTTCTACAATAATAATGTAAATGAGATGGACTACGAATTACGATGGGAACCTGTGGCCTGAGCAATGGAGACTTGAAACAATCGGAATACAATTTTCTTATTGTGAGCCGTGCAATAATGAGAGTGAGCCTTATTCTATATCTGTATATTATTTCAATTATTATATTATGAGGCTTACGAAATTTTCGGAATATGTAATAATTAATGTAATGTTATAGCCTTATAGGTATGGGTATACAGGATGTCCCGTGAGGATTTACTCATTGCAATATCTCCTGAAAGAATGGAAATATCATAATAAAATTCTGATTTTTTAATAAGACTCACAGGGACAAGGACTACAAATATTTTAATGGTTTGGTAAAAAAGATATTTTTTTATATAATTATTTTCAAAGAAATTGACGATAGCCATTTTGTAAAGTTCGTTTTTCTGAAAATATTGACGTTTCAACATTTTATTTTCATTAATGTCCTGGTTTTTAATATTTTTTTTAGTTTCGAGAAAAATTATGAATTATTTAGTACCCTATCGACATCAAACATGTTGCCCCCGTGCTCGTACGACCGTCGCGCGGCGGTATACGGCCGGCACAATTTTTCTCGAAACTAAAAACAATATTAAAAATCAGGAAATTAATGAAAATAAAATGTTGAAATGTTAATATTTCAGAAAAATGAACTCAACAAAATAGCTATCTTCAATTTCTTTGAAAATAATTAAATAAAAAAAATATATTTTTAACTTTTTTACCAAAACATTAAAATAAATTAAAACATAAAATATTTGTAGTTCTTGTCCCTGCGGGTCTTATTAAAAAATCAGAATTATGATATCTCCATTATTTCAGGATAATAATTTCTGTATGTTCGTATACTTGTATAATATATCATTATCGCAGTGTACCTATATTTATTATTCATTATATTCGGTACATTACGACATACCTAAGTATATCGTGTTTAAAAAATAAAAAGTTTGTACCTAATAGCCAATAGGTGATACAGGTAAAAGGAAATAAAATAAAACCCATTTGGGGAAAGTTAGTTGGTCGCGTTCAAGTAGTATAACAGTTATACTGTACGAAAAAATAAACGTAATACGGCTATTACGATAATAATATAATATTATCTATACTTACCTATTATTATAAATAAGGACAATTTTATTTATACCAGTGTACCTAACCACATTATTGTTTAATTTGTTCGTAATAACTAATAACTGTTATAACCAATAGTTTGATTAGGTTGTTATCGATTAAGTTATCAAAAGTTGTTCATTACACACGCCACGTTCTCTATACCTGAAAATCATTATACCTACGTATAATAAACACAATATTATTATGTTTGCAATATTAAACGATAATAATGTGTATGAATTAATTTACGAGGAACAGAAATTCAGTATACAATATTATACGACCTCAAGTGTATCATTATTAATAAGCAAGTACTTATATGTAGTGTATTATTGTATTATATTATAATATATTATCAAAAATAGGTAACTACAATATTATTTACGTGTTGTTAATTGTTATAATATATAATAATAATAATAATAAGTTTATTGCAACATCACAAGTTTTTACATCAAAATGTACATTAATGAATACAATATTGAATTGCCCCCGGTAAGCAAAGCTTGTCTGGGGAAGCAGTTCTTTAGTATATAAAAGAAAACAATATAATAGAATACAATTTGGTATGAATAAATAAATAGTATGTAGGGACAAATTAATATAAGAATAAACTATAAAGTGGATTCTTCCATTTTAAAATATCATGTTCAATAGAAATACATTAATGTAATTTTAATAATATATAATATAGTAACCAGAATCAATTAAACATTTTAGAAAATAAGATAAATAAATTACATAATATAAATTAAATTAAGCACAATAGTTAAATCCAAATGTTTAATATGATTCTAAAAAACAATTAAACTATTAAAATTACTCATATTAATATTAAGAGTTAAACATATTTTCAGACCCATATAGAATACACTATTTTGTCCATACACTCTTACACAATTTGGTAAACGTATAATAATATTTTGTTTAAATCTACTATTGTGTTCATGATCAAAAATCGAAATTAAGTGTTTATGTTTATATGGCTGAATTAAAACAGCTAATATCATATTTTAGGGTTCTATTGTTTTTATAAATAGTATAGTCATACTTTATGATTGAAAAAAAATTATCTGTGTCAAAAATGTAAATAATTTGATATACGCCATACAATTACTAATAATAATATATATAAGTATATAACATATATTTGTATTTTAAGTATACTAGAACTCTTCAGCCTTAATTATATATATTGCAAAATAACAGTGGAATAATTATCGAAGTAATTAGGTATGCGTGTCCGATATAATTTAAAATTTTTAACAACACCAAAACTTGTTTGCTGAGCCTTAGTTAAAAGTGTTTTTGAAATGAAATATGCTATATATTTTAAGAACTATACGGTATTTAATTTTCATAAATATACTATGTGAATATAATTATTAATTAACAAACAAACGTCTCATTTACCATTTACAATATACATATTATACCGCATATATTATTATATTTTATGCATGATGAAATTTATTATTAGACAACGGGACGAGCCCAATATACATTTCATATAGTAATCTTAAAATTAAAATACAGAATAGTTTAAATTATAAATAATACAGAAACATACATTTCATAAATGGCGACTGCATGTAGTCCCCCGATAGGAACGACAGATCCTGTTCAGTTCGCTATTCTCATAATTCATAAAATAGGACTGTTTCGTATATAATTCACAGTACAAAATGGGATAGGGATATTTAATATTCATATTATATTACTATTATTACAAGCACCCTGTATGCTTAAACCTACTTGAGTGTACAGCGTAACGACTTGGCACATATATTTATGAAATTAAATTTATTACTATGATGTTCACCTCTAAATATAGGTGAAAAAAATGTAACCATTTTTATGTTTTTTATTTATTTATTGGGAACATTTACTCTTACCCGATATTTCAATTTTTGTAAGTATATATTTATTTTATACACCTACTTTCTACTAAAAAATAACGTTAACTATTTATTACATAATAACCTATAACCTAACTTGCTTTTATATTTTATAAATAAGTATATACATTTTAAACATTTAATTCAAGTAAAATGTTGTGAAATTGGCAGACAAAGGTTCCTTTCTCGCACTTCGACACAGGTTAAAACATAATAATATGTATGGGCGCACGCGAATTGCGTACCAAAACAGGTAAACGACTCTTTTTGAACGAATTGCGTCCCGGACATAATATCATAGGTATAAATCACAAGTCGTAATTATTTCAAATTTTGTATATGTTAGGATGAGGAGAATCAAAAAATTTGTTAAATTTCGAATGAAAAGATTCGCAAGCGTTGGTGGTTCTTTGTGAGCTTGAACATTTTTCTGGCCCATAGCACCGAAGGAAATATTGAATTTTAATGTATGTGTATGTATCTACTAAATAATTAGCAGACTCTGTAGTCTTGTGTTCGTCTGGTTGAATGGCAGACATTTCAAACGGCCGTTTAGTCCGTTATATTTTTATAAAAATAGCTATAATAAAAGTACAAACCACTAAAAGCTAGTTTTCATATAATAATAATATTATATGTTTATGATAAATATTTAAATTATTATTATTATTTTTGTTAAAAAATTTAAAAATATTATTTAAAATTAAAAATAAATTTGGAAACCACTAAAAAAAATGGTAAGGCAAAAAGTAACATGAATTGCGTCCGGGATTCAAAAAGGTTCAATTACCTGACTTGGTACGCAATTCGTGTGCACCGATATGTATACAACTAAATCGTCGAATTGGTCCAACGGTCGAATGCACCAATTAGATTCACTTTTGTACCAGATAAGGTACTGAAGTTGAAAATTGAAGCATTATTTTAACAACTTATCTTCTAAACAGGTCACAGACACACAAAAAAAACTATTGTAAAATCAATACATATTCTTCAGTCCACTCAAAATTTAAAATTAGATACAAGTGTTATTTGACATAGTTAAATATTTTTATTTATTTTGGTTTTTTTTAAAGATTTTTATTATGTAAGAACATTATCGGAACCATGAACAAGTTAATTTACTTTATCATGATCGGGACGCCCTCGTATGAGTCGACGGAGAGTAGATATTTATTAGATAGTAATTAATAATAAACATGGCTTGATTGTTTTAGTTGGTCGATAGATTTAGTTTGTAAGTTTTGATTGAAGATGGTTTGAAGTGTGTGTGTGAAGGGATTCGTTTCTAACGAAGCTGCGGGGTGAATTTTTAATTGTTCTTAGTATTTGACTCGGATTTTGTTTGTTTATGTCTTGGCGCAGTTTCCCTAAACGGAGAGGGGGCAGCATAGAGTATTAAGAGCCGTAGAATTTGTTTGTAAAGCAGCAATGACCATTTCAAACTTTGTAAGGTTTGTCGTTTAATTAATAGATACAGCAGTTTAAGTCGTAGATAACTTTGTTGCAGCTTTGATCAATTGTAATACGTTTGTGCCGCGTTCTATAAAAAATTGATTAATTTAATGGTTCAATAAAATTTAATAGACCATTCATAGGCCACCGAAGGACCCAGGCATTGTATACTATAGTCTATAAACCCAAGTACCTAACTTCCTAATATTCTAACCTATAGAGCTAAGCTATTCTATATAGTATTAATTATAATATTATTTATGTATAATATATGTACATAAATATTTACCAATCTGTTATTTAATTAAATGATAATACTTTAGCTATTTGGTCATTATTACGTTATAATGTTCTATATTTGTATTTGCATAAATTATTTTCACTGTATACAAATTTACTTAGGTATCGTACCTATAGGCTATATAGTCCAATTCAACATATTACATAGGTAGGTAATAATAATTTTATTATTAAAAGCCGGTCAGGATACAGAGACTGAGTAATCTCTCGTCTCTCATCGTTCTCTTTATGAAAGCCATAATATCATTGTATTATTATTAAGAAACGATATTACCTACATAAACCATCCATCACATCGAAAAATAAACGTTCTTATCCGAGCTAATAGTTATTATTTATTATGTTTAACTATAGGTACCAGTTAATACTTAAAACTTTCATAAAGAATATTATGGTCTGAACCTAATTTTCTTACTGGGAATATATTAATTATTATATTATTTATTTATTTTCATATTTACGGATGACTGGGTGTCAGTGGGTGAGCCCTTTTTATAGACATGTAATTATAGTTATAATTTATAACTTATGAGTCATAACACTTAAGATACGACTCTTTATTATTTTGTTTGCAAATATAGTTGCATAATATTATAATATTTTCGTTGTACATAGTCCATACTGTTAACAATGTTATGGTATTGTTTATATTGGTATCAATACACCTATGTACCTACAAGTATAATATTATGTTGTTGTAATTTTTGTACTTAGGTACCTATTATTACCTAATTTAATGTTTTTCACTTATTTCGTAAATAAAAAGGTTACCCTTTTATATTTCCATATTGGTTTATACTTTATACTTGTACTAATTATTATTTATGTTAATTAAATATATGTGTTTAATCAGCTGATATCTATTACATAATAAGTATATAATAACGTATTATAATTTTTATCTGTACGGAATTATATTTTTACATTGTCAACATTCAGCGATAGAAACAATATTAAGGTTGTCATATAACGATATAACATAGGACACTTTGTCGTTATTTGAATTACATTTTTTATTCGGTCTATACAATAATAATAATTTTAACACGTGTTTTTGTACGCGTTGTAAAAATGAGTGACAGAAATTAATATTCACAAATGTATGTTGGTTGCATCTAAAAGCTAACTTGTGATTCGAGTATTATTATGTTTAATTCATATTACATTATATTATTATATAGTCCATTGAACATTGCGAAAATAATCAAGACCTTCTAGAAGGCGTTAATCGCTTCGTTTTGTTTATTTTATTTTTGTTCAGTGGTCCTTGGATACTATTGAATAACATATTATTGACGGTCATAAGCTTATATTAGGTACTCATTCGTAAAATCACCAACAAGGTGATCGAGAAGATCTTACGATTTTAAATTTATAAAGACTAAATAGACTAATATTAATAGATTATGGATTATAAAAGTGTTTTTATTTGTCTAACGCTAATATATACCTACTATATTACCTACTACACCTACTATATCATATAGTTGGACGTTGCATTCGGTTTTTTTAGCTTTTCGTTTTTGTAAATTCCATTTTACGCATTTACTCTATTGTAATATGTATTCATGTTTGTTTTAAAAATTATGAACATTGATGTTTTAATTAAACACAAATGTCTGTATAGTGAAGCTGTCTATCGCGTATTGAAAAATAAATATTATATTATGAAATGTTGCAAGTATATAGAAGAGTTTCTGGTAGCTTACTCGTTTGACCTTCACTTATGTAGTTATGTATAAGGTATAACTGTATAAGCTTTTACAATATATATTTCAGATAAAATATAATAGGAAATAGGAATGCATGCATAATATCCTGTGCTATATGCAATATGCCTATATGTAATTGATCATTATTGTCACAGCAAACTCATTATTGCGAAAAGTAATAATATTTAAAAAATGTAAAATACATATAATATACATTATGCAGTTCTTATATTTTAATTTTATATACATGCACCTTGTAATCATTTTCACGATTATATTTGTCAATAAAACCTGTAATATTTATATATTATATTGGTATATTATATACATCAACTTTTGATTTTAACTTATATTTTTATGAGAAAAAAAAGAAATAAAGAGTATTCACTGTACCTATACCTTAGCTGTTAAAATAATTATATAATATTGTGGTATATTCAGACGTTTGCAGCAGTGAATATATATTTTAACTTTTGAATATCCACCAATAGTATGGACTAGAATATTTACCAAATAGATTTTTTTAGTCATTTTTTTAAAATTTATATTGTCATATATCAATGACGTTTGCATTTTAAGCATTGTTCTAAAACACATAACCAAAGTACGATAAATGAATTTTGAAGATACAGTAAACAGATAGTAATATTTAGGTAAGATTGTAAGAGTACCTATACAAGAATGAAGAATGTATTATACATGACGAATAAATATAATATATAATATACCTACTGGCTACTACCTAGTATCATTTGTACCAGCTGATACCCAATGCCTATTGACATTCAGTGCAGAATAAAAAGTCGATAACAAATGAATCAATGATATATAAAATTAAAACTAGTTATAATAGATAGTCACTATATTAGTATAATGGCTACAAAAAAAAATGATTATCCAATCTTACATAAAGATACGCGCTCGTTTATAGTGATGAATTAAAAAAGGCGACTTGAAAATTGTACGGGAAGATTTTTTTTATTGACCGGACGATCGGTTGCTAATATTATACGGTTACATATTATATATATATCATACTTCGTACTATGATTGGTTAAATTACTCATGGTGTCCATAATATATTATATTAGTGTCGTTGTTCTTTTATATATTTACTATATTGTAATAATATTACATAATGGTAGGTAGGTATACATAAAGGTATATATTATTGTATATATGTATACAATACCATTGCTACCACGTCTATTATTCGACAATAATAAGGAAGAATGGATATAAAGCGGTATAGGTATACAATAATAATAATAAGTATCATATGATATATATTTTATGGTGTGTATATATATATATACACATGGGGTATGGTGTACCTATGACTCGCCGTGCAACAGTTTGTCACCACTGCTATAACTTTTTAGTTTTTTTCTCATCATTTTAGAAATATAATTGGATATTGGAAAATCATACACAGAGACTCAACTAACGATATTATAAACAACAATATTATGATAATATGAATATAATATATTATTGTCATGTTTATTGTAAAACATGTTTTTGGATTGCCAAATTCAAATTTTTATTGTTGTTTTGATTGTTTCTTAAAAATATTAGATAATACACAAATATATTGTTTTTTATATTGTATTATGTTTTTGTGTTTGAATCACGATTCACGGTACTTTGAGCGCCGAGTGGTTACTTCGCGCTTGCGGGCACTCCTTCCCCTCGTATCCGCATCGTTTATTTTAAATGATCACCGTCACCAAGACAGTTGCTATTATGCGTGTCTATGAATTTACTTAAAATGTTATTTGTTATTACATATTATGAAAACGTTTTAAAAGTTGAATTATATAGGTACCTAGTAACTATTATTCCATCAAGTATATGTATATGACATATGTGTATATAAGTATTCAAATATAAATTATAATTATAGGTAGATACTTATTTTACAAAACCATTAGCACAATATTGTACTGTCAAAATTCGAATTTCTCAGTACAAAATTACTAATAATAATTAGTTGTTGTTAATTTGTATATGTATATGTATTTACTAAAGCAAAGTAGTATTTTAGTATCATGTATTGTCATGTCCAGAATTTAATTTAGCATTATGTTTGTTTTACTTATTTTTGTCAATAATATACATATACCTATCTGAGTGGTTGTAAGATCAATCATCCAATTATTATTTCATTAGGTTTATAGGTTATGATCAGTTCGTTATGTCGCTTACTTCCTTCACTGTAACTTGGTCTAAAGCTTTTTCTTTGCTCCTTTTTCTTACTACCTCAGTACCTCGTGACTATAATACGTATCTACAGCTGCATGAGGGGGGGGGGGGGTAAATCTTTTTTGATAAAGTTATACAGATAAAATATTTTTCTTTTGAGGAGCTATATAAATACATACTAGAATTATCGACAGCTGTCGTATTAGGATTTATTAGGGGGATCATTTTTAGGGATGTATTACTAAATGTATAATAACAAATTCAAACAAATGTTGATCGACTTTGAAACCGTCTCCGATCGACCGTTTGGCCACCCCAGCAGACATACAGTAATTTATAATAAATAACACATAAGTTATATTAAGTTTGAAGCCGGAAAGCAGAGAGCCAGAGATACGGGCTGCAGGGTTGGAATGAGTTTTAAACAAATTTGTTTTAAATACGCGTTTAAAAAGTTTTAAATAAGTGGTTTTGTTTAAAACATTTTATACATAAACGTTTTAATCAACGTTTAAAAAAATATAAAATTGCAATGTAGTTTTTTCCATAAAATGGACATTTTCCACCCCAAAACTATTTTTCATATATTTTATTATGTACCTACACCTGAAACAAAAAAATATGCCATTGTTATAAATAACAAATTTTTACCAAATTGTTAAAGACGAAACAAAAAAAAGTTTAAACAAATTAACAACGTTTTAAACTAATAATACTTTTGTTATGTATTATTTCAAAAAAACTGTTTTTTTCAACCCTGCACAATATAGGTACTGTAACCTGTACATAAATTATATTGTACGGTTCGCTGTCCGAGTCCAAGCAGTGAGCCTGAAAAGAGAATAACAATTCACGTAACAATGATAATTACACAGAGATGTCATTATAATATATACCTATGTATATGTATGAAATTGTACTATACAGGCATAAACATCCATATACGTTTATATATTTATTATATATGTGTCCTATCTATATATAATCGAACACACGTATAACCATGGGATAATTCGACGGCGTACCTACCTGACACATTTTCAAAACTAGTATATTATACCTTATTCCCGTGTCTATTATTATGTTGTTGTAACCGATTAGGTATACTATAGGCGAAGAACTTGACGATAAGATATATGCGTATTGTATATAATTTACAGAGCCCACTCTATTACCTCATCAGTATACTGTATACACATATTAGTTTTTTACCTATATGGCTGTATATACATTATACATTCACACAAAAACTACAGCAAAATCCGTTCGATAATTACATATGAATACGAATAGTAGAAATAACTAATAAGCAATAGATGAAGGTATTCGTGTCGACATTTTAAAGCGAAACTATGAAAGCCTATATCTCTGCAGGCACTTTACCTAATAGTACCTAATAGTACTCTATTAATTACATACTAAACAATTTCTTGAAAACAAAAATAAAAAGTTTGAAAGTTGAAACCAATGACATCCGTACCCCGTCAAACGGAGAGGGTAAGATGGGATATTATCCTCCCTCACCCCATTACCCTTTTTAAATATTTATAATAATATTAGGTTTTTATTATTTATATTTTTATAAAGACAATAATGAGAATAATAAAAAATTTTTTATAATCTGATGAAATATTCACAATTTTTGATAACCAAATTTTTTTTTTCTGATTATAAAATAATTAATTCTAGTAGAGTTGCGGTAAAGGCAAATGCTAAACTCATTAAATGTTTACTTATTAAATAGGAAATATTTATACAAAAAAAATTAAGAATTAAATTAACAGTTTAAACTTAAGACATTTACTAATTAAAATATTATTCTAGAGTCATCTCAATGGCTTGGCTGTAATGATTGTTGATCGAGGGGGAAGTATTAAATAAACTGGCAAAAAAATTGATTATCTAATTAAGGTACAAATTTACAATTGTTACATATTAATCAACTTTTTAATATATGTTTTTAATTAATACATGTATCTATAATCCTTAATTTATGTTTTTAATAATCAAAATGCATGTTAAAAAATCAGACTCATTCCCCCCTCCCTTTCCCCACCAATTACAAAATCATTTGACCGCTACTGTTACCTACTAGCTGCTCCTAACCGGGTTCATGCGTGGTCAGAACTTGACAAGGACGTAATATTAGTATAAATAGTAAGTATATACCTATACTGTACTACTGCAGTAGTACTGTGTAAATGTGTAATATTTAAATAAGTAAGTTGTAGGAGTGTAGGACTGTAGTAGGTACATCAATATTATAGTATTAATAATCAGGGTAACTGCAGGTAGTAGTGTAATATTGTAATACATAATAAATTACATATAGATACTGTTCAACAAACTTTAATATTTAAATACAATTACAATTATATAATATACAATAAACATATTATTATAATTATAACAATCTTCAAATAAAATTATAAAACTATACGTCTATGTTCTATACCAAATAACATGCCGTTGATACATTTTATAATAACTACAAATTACAATAATGTGTCATCTATAATATTCTAATAAGTAATTATAGTAATTACTAATAATTAATTTGTAATATATACAAGTATCTTACATTCTTACTATAGGTATCATATTATTATTGTGTTTTTTTTTTTATTAGGGTGTACCATTAATTAATGACAATTGTGATTCAAGAAAAGCATACAACAACATAGTACACTTAAATTTAAATCATATTAATTATGTACGATATACAGATGTAAGATCATCTCGTAGAAGAGTGGTTAAAAGGTATAACAAATTAGAAGAAGTTAATTAAATGAAAAACAATTCAAATAAAATTGTATAGGCATAGAAGAAATAATGACGAGACTGCAGTATAATCTATCGAATCTTAAACCCAAAAAATTACACAAAACAATAAGCTTTCACTAGGTAATCACTAGAGATCACACCGGCATAGCTGGCTAAGGAATTAAATAGGATATCAATTCAACTTAAGTTTAAAGAATGAAAAAAAAATTGAGAGGCGAGCAAGGGCGCCTGCAGGCCAATGCATTCCAATAATTAAAAAAAAGAATTATACTTGTATAAGTAAAAGTTAGGGCTTAGTAAGCGAATAGCTTGGTAAGAAAAGATCATTGTAAAGCTCACGACCAATGATGATAGTCCACTATCGTCGCAATAAAGCTTTAACATAGGTTCCATAGATTTGACCTTAGACCTACCTATATATTACTTTAGTAGTTTAGTATCGCAGTATATTATCTAAGGACTTAAAATTAACCTTCTTAGACTGAGACTTATTCAACTATGATTTTTTGAATAAAAATAAGAGGGAGTTGGTTTGCAGATCTCTTGAATTTTAATGTTTTATTATCAAATTGAACTTTTGATTGTGACACCTTAAAGGTAAGGTATAGAATATATTATATTAGGTGAAATATAAAAGTTTTCATTGGATTTGAAAAACCTTCCTCGTAAATCTTAATGTACCTATTTGTTTATCATTAGTTTTATCTTCAAAATATTTAAACTAATTTTGAGCTCCTTTATTGCCACGAACTCATTTTACCATAATACAAATAAATTACGCTCAAAATGCTTTTGTAGTTTGATTAATGGCCGCAATGGACCTTATTGTGAAAAGGTATAATATAATGTAGACTTGTTCGGTTGTTCTTTTGAAATAATATTGTCTCTTTTAATATATTATATTATCTTAACAATGTTATAAATATTTTATGATTATTATTATTTATTTGTATGTTTTGTATCTTTAATTTAGTATTTATTATTCTTAATTTTTTTTTTTTTTTGTATTTCTTTAAAATGTTATAAATGATATTTAGTAATATTAACCATACACGATCTTTATTATGTATTTCATTGCCTCATTGGGCATAGTCCGTTTAAAATTTTAATAAATAAAATAAATAAATAAATAGTAACGTGTAACACTGTAACCAATAACAATATTGTATTATATTAAAATTAATTAAAACATTAGGTAGGTATATGTATATGCTTTGTCCATATAAAATATTACCTATCATATTATTTTGCTATCGTTATATTTAATTAAATTAACTTTGATTAAGTATTTAAAAATGGTTTGGTTCAACTAATTAAAAGCCAATTTTCACTTTAAGAACAGTTGCAGTAGGTGTCGAGTGTGTCTCGTGATGATAATTTGAATATCCCATCAATGCTCTGAGATTAATTCTGAAATTCTGCAATTAACATCAATGTAACAAAGACGAACCACATATTGTTGCGTGGGGTGTAATATAATGTACAAACAACACTGGGCAAGTTAATCGTTTAGGTACTAGTATGAACTTATCAATTGTTCGTACAAAATAAAGTCAAATATGAAATGATTATTGACTATTAGCTGCAGTCCTGCAGATACATATTTAGGAGGGGCGGCGATCACTCCTGGATACACATGGACGTAGATAATAGTAAATTATTATAATTATAAATATAAATGTAATATATTATATGGGTAATAACTAATAACTATAATAATATATAAATAAACCTACCTATAATTATTATAGTTTGTTATGTTTGTTGAATTTTCTTACCAAACACGTTTAAAGTTAACCGTTATCGAAAAAAATGTATACTTATTAGTTATTTATATTATCTTAAGTGGACGGGGCTGGGATATAAAATTAGCCCTAGCTCGTGAAAGCTGAATAGGTAGGTACTAGGTAGGTAGGTAGTAGGTACGTCACTACGAGTTAAACTTCCAAGTTCCAACTATATACTAGTTACAATTATTTAAAAATTAAAACTGATTGCAATTATTATAGTACTCAGTAGTCATAATTGTCGTATAATTTAGAATCCCTCCTGCCTGTGGTTCATTTAAAAGTGCATATTTTTGGTGTTGCCATGTAATTTGTATATACTACTATATAGTATCGTCATCATCTTGCAACATAATATAATATTATGATATTTTGTTATTGCGACGAGTGCAACACCCAGATTATGCCTCCCGGTGTACCCATCATCCATTGCTGCAATTTGTTATTAGTTTATTACATACATATTTCCACAACTTTGCGGTACGATTATTATATTTTATTACCCGACACCGCCGTTATTAATATTATTATTCACACATTATTTTTTCTTATTGTACGATCGTGAATTACCGTGCACGTTCTGGGAAGGCGTGGCGGGCGCCATAATTTCCGTCGTGGCACCGGGACATGCTGCCGCCGAGTCTGTTACCCCCACCCAGCGGTGGTTCACAGACCCGTCGACGCTTTCACATCGCTGGCGCAATGTTTCCGCCGCGCGCCACCACACGATACCAATAATCATAACACAACTACCTAAATAATAATAATAATTGTTTCCCGTGATAAATCGTTCGACGTTATCAGGGTCAAGCCGCAGTGTCCGTGGATCACGTGAGCCGAACGTCGTCTGTGTTATTGTTTCTGAGCATCATCGTCGTCGTCGTTCTTAATTTTAATTTTATTATTTTAAAAGGTATTGTATTATTATTTGGATCGTGGTAATCGTATCCGTTCGGTCGTGTGCCACCCACTACTTTTCTCGACGATTCGCGCGGTGATCATACATTTCAAAAAACCTACGTCGATATTGTCAATATTATCGAGTCCGCAGAGTACCAGGCCGCCTACAACACGTCGTACATAATTCAATAACATACGATGGCACCGAACCAGATCCGTAAGTCCCGATTTGTGTACTGTTATTTGTTTTCATTCGTTCTTTGGCCGTCGAGTGACGCTGTACAGTAGGCGGTATCGCAGCCCCCGCAACGATGACACTTGTTAGGTACTTGTATAGCCGTCATCAACGTAATTTTCGTGCGAACGCTTTTTGGCGCGCGTGACATATGTTTCCCCGGATTCGTTGATGTCTCGTCACAGAGTGTTCAAATGACATTATTTTTTTTTTTATAATAACATGTTGATATTAAACATAAAATGTTTGTAACACATGCACCGTGTTTGACGAACGCCATTCGTCGTCGTCTACAGCCAGTGATTCACATAAACGGTGAAAGTAGTGCGGACGCATGACACTTGGGAACCTATCGCTTTCTACGCGGTAAACATTTACCTAAATATTATTATTGTCATTCTACTTTGCTAGGGCTTTGCCGCTTTGGCCACAACGACAAAAAAAAAAATACGCCTTTCGTCCAACTCGGTATTATTGTTGTTTTAGCGATCTATTTTAAACGACGAAATTTTATTATTACACGCTTTTGCTGCACAGATTGTATTTATAGAGTTACGACTTTGTTTGATTACTCTCACGGCCAACTCTCTGACCATAAGTCCAATAAAATATTCACGTACAGATCTAAATATTTTATTTTTGCGTACAAAGAAAATGTATCCGTAATGTGTTTCCTGTTTACATTATAGGTAGATATGCTTATTTTGTTTTTTAACTGATAGCGAAACCGAAACGGATATTTATTCTTAAAATTCATTATACCTTAGTACCTATGTTTATTGTTTTCTGCTAACAGTGTTATCATCTCATTTGTGTGGCTTCAATGTTTGAATTTAGAATTCATTCTAGTTATTTGTTCTTTCAATTATTGAAACTTTTAATTCTATCTTTTATAATATTTATATTTACTTACTTTTATTTATTTATTTATATTTTATATTTGTAATATTACATTTTCTGCTGCTTTTGGTAGGTCTTCTTTACACATAAAACCTAGAAAATAAAAATAAATAGATGCCTCTTTAATGTACCTACCTACTAACTATAGCCTTCTGCGCATCCCCATGCTACACCCTGTCATCAAGACCAGTTCTACTGTAGCAGGTTGTCGTATGGGGATGTGCAGAAAGACCAAGTTTTGTTGGGCTGCGCCATGTTCTCTCACTGGACAGAGTATAGATGAGATTAAATGAGAGTTAGTAGATACTGGAATATATTTTTCTATTATACAATTTCATTTCTACTTAGAGCATTTAAAGATGAAATATTGATTTAATTACATTGTACATTACTTATACCATTGATTTTATAATAGACTTATAAAATCAATGCTTATACTCATCATATTTTTTAATTTTAACCATAATTTTTTTCAACTATTATTTTTTACCTCGATAATATTATAATTAGTTGGGTAATAATAAATATGTACAATATACCTACATTTTCAATAAATAATTGTAATAGACTTTGTTTGTGTTTAGGTTTGTACAAAATAATCAAATAACATTTTGTAATGAACACATTATTGGAGTCTGATGTTATTGAAGAATCTCTTCATGTTCCTGAAATTACCCAAATGGCTAATGATAATGAGTTGATATTATCACCAAAAAAACATCTGGTTTGCTTTGCTACCGTCAAAGGGGATTGTTTAGTGACAAAAAACGGTGCATCGTATGCTGGGATTAAGGAGTGTCTGCTCAGTGAACGAATGGTCGATAAAGACGAACCAATTGAAACTCAAATCACGGACATTGCAATTCCTGATCCAGATATTGATAGTGGAATGGAATCTTCAGCATCTAGCTGGGATCGATCAGTTAATGAAGTAAAAGAACATGCATTTGCTAGGCTTGAGGAAGAATTAAAAAAAGCCAATGAAACATTAAAACTTAGGGATGAAGAAGTGTCACGTTTAAGTAGAATACGTGCTGATGTCGAATCAGAATTAGAAGAATTAACTGCTAGTCTATTTCAAGTTAGTTAATTTTTAATACAGTATTGATCAGACATTTATTTTGATACATTTTTGTTGTAGGAAGCTCATAATATGGTGAAAGAAGCAAATTTACGTCAGGCAGCTGCAACCAGAGCATTAAAAGAATCTTCAATGAAAGTTGATGTTTTATCTGCGGAAGTGACAGCATTAAAAACTCTTGTACTAACTTCTACACCAAGTCATCCTAATTTATCAAGAGAAGACAGTATCTCGATGCCAGGTAATAATTTACTAATAATTAAGTAATATTATATATTATTATAATAATATAATAATTAACTTTTATAGTCACAAAATCTACAGAAATAATTTTAAAAAATTACAAATAACTTGTAATAGTAAATAATAATAATAAATTAATAAATGTGATATGATATAAAATTTACAATGCTTTGCATAATATTGTTAATTTATATATTAATTTATTGTTTTTATCAAGTACAATAATTAATTTACTTGTCATATTTTTACATAGGTATAATTAAATTTTATTTTTGTAATTATTTTTCTTAAAAATAAACACATTTACTGTATCATTTGGTGGTTGAGGTATGTTCTTAATCCAAGAGTGCCCATTCTCGTCTTTGTATTCGCTAAAATGTTTTTTTACTACACACTCCATGCCTAGATTCTGAGCTATTTTTGCACTCAAATAATTCGTACAGTCCATGCAAATAACTGAGATATCATCATTGAGTAAAGCTGCTTCAAATGATTGTTTGGCCAAAGCTGTTGACAATCCAAGACTACGGTATTGTTTTGCTGTTGCTAATGTTTTGATCTCCCACATTGTGCTTACATTTAACATTTTGAATAGACATGGTTCACTCTGAATTGACGACCAGAATCTTAAAGCACTATATAGATCCATATTGCTTTTATTGTATAGATCTAAAAATAAGTTTTAAAATTAAACATTTATTTTTTTATAAGAATATCATATTGTAAGATAGTTTTAATTAAATCAAATTCACTAACCAGCATGTATTTTTTGTTTTAACGCATTATCAGGCTTTGTAATACTATTTATAGCAAGAGATGCAACAGCTTTGTTATTTTTATCAATAGCTACTATTGTGAAGTCCCCTTCTTTAAGTCCATAAAAGCGGTTATCTAATTTTTCAACATCTATTTTTTGAGCTTTGAAAACTGGTTCATCTAAATAAAAATCCTTCATTGTTGTTTTAATGTTTGGTATGTGTTCTTCTTTAGCATGAACAATTTCTATATTTTCTGGATATTTATTCATTTTCTAAAGCAATATGTAAAATAGTCATTATAATTTAAGAACTATTTTTACCTATCATACTTTTACGTTGTAACAAGTTGGTATTACACAAATATTTCGTAAACACATTGGTGAAAGTTGAAGGATTTGTTTTTGAATAAACATATTAAATGACTAATAAGTATTATTTTACAAGATATGTATTTACTTTTTTTATAAGTGGGTAAAAAAACAAAAAATGTAATACACATTTATGTTTTCAAAAATACAATACAAATTATGTTAAACTGTTTTTTTTTATTATTATTAAGTAATATCTAATAATAATTATAGAAACATTATTTTAAGCCAATCAATACAATTACATTATAATTTATAAAAACTAATACTTTATTTTTTTTGTTTTTAAGGAGGACTAAGTGGAGTTGGACTATTTTATCGTAAACATAAGAGATCTCCTTCACACAATAACCTAAAGTATGGCCGAGAAAATTCGCCGCCAGATTCTCCGCTAAAGCAAAAGTCTAACCAAACAGTAACAGATACAGAAAGTTTAGATATATCCAATAGTGCTGAGGTAAACACAATTGTTGTATTTTTTTTATCCATTTTATGGTGTTATAATTTCAACTATCATATTTCTAGGTTGATCCAAATGTGCATCGTGAATTTGTACTTTGGATGAAATCTCCTACTTTAGACAAATCAGATGCCTTCATAAGTAGAATATACAGAGAAGATATTGATCAATGTTTAGAGTTTAATAATTCAACTTTGGCAATGGATGTTAGAAATGCAATAGAATCTGGAAATCTTTTTATTGAGTCTGTGGACAAGTCAAAATCTCATTTTCCAAAGTAAGAAAACAATTTTATACTAGTTTTCTATTTTTAATATAGTTGCGACTTGGGAATGATGTTACCTACAATGTTGACATTGTCTATTTAGGATTGGATTTTACAAAAATTATTCTTATAAATGGTTCTATTAATAGTAATCAGTGATAAAAAAATTAATGAGCTGTACCAGAGTACCCACTCTATAAAAATACATACAATTAAAATAATATTATATGTTTAAAATAATTAATATTATTTTTTTTCTAATTGTAGAAAATGTGCTTTAATGGAACTGCCATTGCTTTGTCTCTATAGAATGAATTTAGGAGGAGCAGATAGCGAATGCTATTGCATATCACAAATTTGTCGAAATAGAGTGAGTTTTGTTTTTATGCCATTTTAAATTAACATTAATTTCTTAACTTTTGATATCACTTATTGTTTTGATTTATTTTGATATCAAGTAACTGGAATTTGTTTTTTTAGATTACTGCTGTATGTGATTTCCTCAACTACCTCAGATACATTCAAAGGGGCTTGGTCAAAAGTCTAGGTTTGTAACACAGCAATATATTTTTTATTTTTTTACAGCACAGAGGGAATAAAAATACTTCTATTGTTGTTAATAATAATCACATTTTAATTGGATAAAATACCAGGTGGATAATACTATTAAACACTTAATGCATCAAAAAAAGATTATTAATTACCTATTGGCATAAAGTTATAACTAAAATACCTCAAATTTTGAGTATTTCATTAATTGTTTTAAAATCACTCGATTTTGATCAAAATAATGTTTTACTCATAATATATACATTTGTTTAGACAATTGTTGGGTTAAATAAATGACACTGAATTTCTAAAATAAACCAAATAAATAATGATTTATATTGGGTGTTTACTTTCCATAGCTATTTTCTGGGTTCAAAATATCTTTTATTTTATTTAGTTTCTATAGAGTATATTATGTAATTATTCAACAGAACAATAATAATATCACAATATTACACATAACATGCCATATTGTATAGATAATATAAAGTCACCTTAATAATTTTTTTTTAATGAATATAATCATCTTACGTATGTTCTCATAATGTATGACAATGATAGTATATTTATTTATTCTTTTAAATTTGTTAATAATGTTTAAATTTAAACATTTTAACTTCAAAAAATGTAACCATTTTAAACTGTAACTATGTACTATTTTAAATTAAAATAATAATAAACTAGTGTTTTTACGTGACAAAAAAAATGTATTGGTCATCATACTCAAACATTTCAAACTTAATTAATTAATAGAAAAATAGTACTTGTGTGCCCTGCCACCGATCCATATACAATTTGTAACTCCACCACTAGTAGTCTTTTACCTAAAATCTAAAATTTCAATATTCATCATCAATGTTTCTCAGTTGTTTTATAAGATCTTATATGTAGGTTAGTCTAGTATCTGATTTATTTCGGTGAAGTGGTGGTTACAAACAAGTAATGAAAAATGTACTATTTCACTAACCTTCTATAATTATTCTTTAAAATGCTTTAGAGTTCAGAAATTTGAATTTAAATTGTCCTTAATAGTCAAGTTTTATTATTTTTATGAATCAAATTTGATGTTTCTTATAAGTTATAGCTTAAGTACAAATGTGACATGAACTAAGATAACTCTTGTCTTTAAAATTTAAAATATAAACAAAAATAACTAACATTTTAGTAAGAATTATTATCTATTTAAAGTATAAGTACTTGATTTTACTATTTACCATTAAAATATATTAAGATTATTGAAATCCTATAATATCCTGGAAATATATTTATAATTTCAAGATAATACCTAGAATGTTAGAATTTGAATTATTATTCGTATTTTACTATTACCTTTAAGCAAATTTACAGTACCTAATTATGCTAGATGAAATTTAATTGTCTTCTGTACATTCTGAATAAAAAATTTAACTGAAATGCTATACCTAAATAGTAATTTTTATCAGGCAAATTTTATACATAAAAAAAATAATTAGAAAGCGTCAAGTTTGACTGTAGTCTGTAAGACTATTATTTACCATTTTAAGTTACAATATTAGTGTCTAGATGAATAATCAGATTTCATAGAATCTATGCAAAAATCATAACAAAATAGTAAAAAAAACTCTAAAAAATAATTTATAGGTTTTACGCCACGAACACTAGTTACAATGGAACATAATAAAATTCATAACAAACAAGCATACAAATATAACCACCTATATTATAAGTAATATTTCAAATTATTTCTAATTATGTATTAAAATGTTTTATTTTTTTCTCACGTAGAAGTACTGAAACCAAAAACTGTAGACTTAATAATTAATTATAGTGTACAATATACATATTATTTAGTTTTAAAAAGTATAATCTTTTAGAATAATACATTTTTCAATAATTTAAAATAGTAATTGTATAATATAGTAATTTTACATCACAAAATTGCATCTAATAAAAATGGTTTTTACACGAGTTCGTTGAATTTTATTATTTAGTTTAAAGCCAAACACGATTAAATTTATGTTATATATTGCTTTGAATTGCTTAAAAATATTTTAGACTCTGAGCATAGTAGGGAGCTCTATTGTTTTTTTTAATAAATAATGCATTTTTCTTCACTGCAGTAAAATCTGTATAGTTAACCCTATTAAGTATAAATGATTTTCCAATTGAATGCAATCAGCAATTTGTAGGAAGTTATACTAAATCTAATTTTTTTCATACCACAAAAAAAATAACTTCACAGATAAAATATTATCTGTTAATATATGTGTATAGTACGGTCTATACAGTAACTCCCTCGCTTCTCTAAGAATCTAAAATTAAAAAAAATAAATTTTGGAAAAATCCGATTACTTAAGAAAATATCAGAATAGCTTTTGTTGTGCGTTCACCAATTTAGGGAACATTGAATTTCCCGGCCGGATTATATTGCAATAAATCGTTTTTTTTTTACAAGCTAGGTGTACATAAATACACTTTTTCAGATAAATTTCAAATGTTTAACCCTCGCGGTACGCGCATGCGTAATGCAACTTGCATTTTTTTAAAAGTGCAACCGGTATTTTGGATACTAAATTCAGATAGACTGAATTTTTTTAAGTAATTTTGACCTATTAACTATGGCTCTAAAACTAAAATTGACTGAATAAAAGCCATTTAAATTTTAATAAATAATTCTTTTTTTACGATTCATTAAAATGCATAAAATCATTTATAATAATAATATTTTTTTAAATAACTGCTGTAATCGATTTTCAATAAATAATTGTATACACATACTATGTTAATCTTTTTTATAACACGTAAAAATATTCAAAAAGAAACCTATAATAAATAATTATAAATGATTTTATGCATTTCATGCATTTTAATGAATCGTATTAAAAGAATTATTTATTAAAATTTAAATGGTTTTTATTCAGTCAATTTTAGTTTTAGAGCCATAGTAATATGTCAAAATTACTTAAAAAATTCATTCTACCCGAATTTGGTATCAAAAATACCGGTTGCCATTAAAAAAAATGCAAGTTGCATTGCGCATGCGCGTACCGCGAGGGTTAAACATTTGAAATTTATCTGAAAATGTGTATTTATGTACACCTAGCTTGTAAAAAAAAAACGATTTATTGCAATATAATCCGGCTGAGAAATTCAATGTTCCCTAAATTGGTGAACACACAGTACACATCACTCACTCACTTTGATATGCAACAAGCTTTTCGCATTTCTCATTAGATAACCAAACTTAGGTTCGTTAATATTACGAAAGTGGCCAATAAAGGGTTGTACGTACTACTTTGATTTTGTTTTAAATAAAAGTTATTCAATCGGTTATAAGTTTTTAGCTATTTAAAAATGTAAATAGAAAAAAGGTCCACACAGACGAGGAAACACTATACAGAGTAGACAATAGACATACACACCTTTTCTAGTTAATTTCGTTATATTTATCTAATTTTAACAGTTAAAATGAGAAATGAAGAGAGCGGTTTCGATAAAAGCTTGTTTGTTTTCGACGGATATATCTAACACGACATGTTATGCTAACATCCCACTTTAATATATAAATCATTTTTAATGTAAATTTACACGAACCACGACATCACGTCATCTAATTTACACGAGTATGCACCAAGCTTGTTTAAATTAAGCTTCAAGGCAACGCGAAAGTTATTTTTAATTATTACTTGTTAGTAATAATCACTAATTGCTTTGCCAATGAGAAGGAACACACATTTTTAGACTTTCTATTAACATTTTATGTTTTTTTGTTATTTTCTAGAAAACGATATGTACTGGGAAATCGTAAGACTGCGAAAACAAATGATGTTGGCTAAGTTGGGTCTAGCTTTGACATCGTAATATTGATAATATGAGGTATTAAAAAAAAAAATGTAAGATAGTAAAAAAAAAGTGAGCGTTAAAAAAGAAATGGAAAACCAAAGTATGTAATATTATAGTAACGTTGTCGAACCACCAACTACGGTCGAGCGGATAAATAATACAGATGTAACGTGTAATTTTTGTGATCATATCTTGTGATTTTTTTTAGATTTTATCGGATAGTAAGTATTTACATATATTAAGTATAATTTAAGTCGGATGGTATTATGGATCGAAAGCGCAAGAACCCTTAAAACGTAACGTACACCTTTACGTCTTATAATGAAATATCTAAAACAACTGTCGGATAAATGTTTTGATATTTCAAAGCTTCCCTAGCCACCACCCACCTATCTACTTAGTTTTTATATTTTAACTTAACTCTGTGTAACTATACATTTTAATCGATAAGTGATAAAAAATATACCTATACCATATTTTTACTTAGGTAGTACATGCAATTGTCTTGCCAATTGATGTGAATGTGATTTAATATTATGATATATAAGGCAGTTAATATTTATAGGTATTACCTACGGAACAAATAGTTTATAATTGTTTACGAAAGATCTGAAATGGTGAGATATATATTTTATATTTTTGTTTTTTTATATATATATATATATATTTATGTATTAATTTGTATACTTCAACAGTATATTGATATAATTTGTGTGTAAGACATCATAAATATACAATATATTTTGAATAATAAATAATAATAGAAACATTTTAATGCAATAAATCGAATTATTAAAACATTATATATTTTTGTTGTAATTTATACATTTATTTCAACAATACAATAGGAACTGTTATATGAATATTGATATTTATATTGGTTTTATAATGATGTGTGTGTGTTTTTTTTGTGCCTGTATCAAGTATTCAAGTATCAACATTACTAAAGGGAAGAGAAATTTTCGGTAATATTTATTATTTAATCGTAAAAATAGATTTTTTTTGGTTTCCATATGGGTTTTTCTGGTATTCTAAGGATAACCAACAACAAATTTTGAAATCATATATATTTACGCAACATACATTTTTGACAAAATCAATTTTGTTTTTTTCATTGTAATTTAAAAATAATTAACCGTAGATTTGAAATTGTCATCAAATATTTAAATCATCATTTTCCATACATAACAATATACACATTTGTATAACTGTATTACGCACAATGTAATTTTCAAAATGTTCGGACTATCTATACCTATTTTAAGCTATTTATAGGTACCATAAATAACTTATTTGCACTATTTTTTGGTTTATCGCCTACACGGTATTGACTTTTGAGTAAAAGTTATATGCGATCTTTTTGGCAAAAAACATTTCAACTTGCTGAATAATTAAGAAAATAATAATATAAAAAACTATCCATAGAAATGGATGCTGATCTATAAGTCTACTTCGCTCAAAATTAATATTGTTGTTTACAATGATTTATCAATGAATTTAAATGTAACACATACAGTGACCCACCTATTCAATTACGAGACGCTAACCTCTAACGCTAATTACTTGTAACCTATACATAACAGGGGCGTAATTAAGGATTGATAAGGGGGATAGATCCCCCCCAGAGCCTTCGATGTTTGATAAAATAGTATTACCAAATACCAGCTACCACTGTACTTGGAAATATAGTAAAAATGTAGTATTTTGTATGTAAAAAAATGTCTATCCCCTAAGACAAATTCCTAATTACGCCTCTGCAAAGGCGAGTACCCCTGCTTTTTTTTAAAAAAAACAAACTTATTAAGTAAAGAAATACAAATTTATACTCAAACACTACACGAACAATCTTCATCACACGACGTGTGCATAATTATTATTACATAAAAGTATAAAATTAATGATTATAAGTATGTATTATAAATTTTAATACCCATACCTACCTATTACGTTTTTATCCGATTGTAATATAATTCGATTATTTTTTTCCACGTCTACAATATCGTGTTTTTGTGTTTAAATTATTTATTTTACTTAAAACGTTAATCACTAGTGATCGGTGATGATACTATACTATATTATACACTAATAAATTAATAATATTGCAGTTGTCAATTTCCTTGGCGTTCTTATTTTGTTTTCGCCGATGCAAACATACTTTTTATTTATAGGTTAGGAATTTTTGATAACCCTGATCGCGTTAATCACGCCAATCACGGGTATATTTCTTGCCATAACTTCGTAAATTGGTACATATTGTTTTATCATATTTTTTTGGAAATTAACCGAAACTACAAAATGTCTACAACGCCATCACGCGAATAGAGACTATTGTCTATTAACAATAATATAATAATATAGTATCGTTTTTGTATAATATATTCGTGATTCGAAAATAAAATATACCTACTCGTTTTTATTTATTACTGTGTGACCGTGTGGGTACACTATAGATTATCGTTAGTTAGTACTTAGGAAACTTAGTTAACTGAAATGACGAATCGAAAGTTAAATAAACCGAACCGGTTTGTGACAAACCGATCCGTTGCCACCGGATAATAAATAATAATTTAATAAACACTAAATAAAATAATGAATAGATATGTGGCAGAATGGTAATGTGCCCCACTTGGTAGCTACCTAATCAATGTTTTAACTTGATTTATTTTATACATAGCTACTTATGTTATCAATAACTATTCTCAAAAATTAATATTGTTTTATGAGTTTACTTAAAATATAATATAACATAATGATACGAGTTCAAAAACTAAAAATTATTATCATAGAATCTACTCGTATATTCTCTAATTAGTTACTATAGATAGGCAACTAAAACAACTCTTATTTTAGATATCTCTTAACTACCGACTTCCTTTCAGCTATCTTTGATATTATATTATTATTATCGTGATCTGTGTACTACCATAAATAATAAATAATACATAATATTAAAATTTATAATAACTAGATATACGCTTTTTAGTGAAAATTGAAAAAAAATGTACTTGTTTGCAGTTGTCATTATGCGTCTGTGCGGGAGCGCCAAGCCGATCTCTTTTACACAACAACAAAAACAAAAAACTTATTACCCATAAATTAGTAGTTATAGTTAATAAAGTTTTAAGGAATAGTTAATAGTTACAATATTATAATACGTACAAATTGCAACGATCCACACATACAACATGGAAAATTGCCTATACTAAACTCCTTTAAAACGGTACCGATTCCCATCAAATTATAAAACCATTAATTATAAAAAGTAAATTAATTAATAAAACGTCACAATATTATATAGAATATGGTTTTATTGATTTAAATCAACATTTTAATGATTTATTTTATAAATGAATTAAAAACAAAACAAAGCTTTTTTCTGTTTTAAAAGACAAATGGTGGGACCGCATGACTTGAAAATTATTGTTAGATCGAGAATCTCTCTATTTAACAAAGTGACAAACGTGATGAAATGAGGGACGACGACCGTCTTCCTGCAATAATTGATCGACGGAAAATATCAAAGATACACGGTCGTAATTAATTATCAATAAAAATAATTTGTATTCGATCTAGACCGCTGTCAAAATATAACGACATAATATATATAAATAATAATCAGAATATTATTCTATAACGAGGTCGAGGCTATGACTGCCGCGGTCGTTCCTGATATTGTACATACTAGTATACTACATACCTACAGTACTGCTGACTTAGTATCCACTATCTATTGATATTACTTGATTTAGATACTTTAACCACGATATTTTCAGTCGGTCAGTTTAGAAATATTGTTGTCTGCGTCGCGTTCTTCCGCCTGTCCGCCGTGCAGTGTTCAATGTCTACATAAATATGTATCCCTTTGTTAAATTTATCTTCATCAAGAAAAAATTCTAGTTATATCTATACATGCCTATCTAGATAATTAATTTTAATGGTTACAAAAAAATAAAATATTTGAAAATTAAAAATATTATTTATTATGTACCTATTATATACATTTTTCAGATTTTTTCCATATACTTATTAGTTATTACTTATTACCTATTACCCAAACATGAAACAGCTTATTAAGATTTATTATTATACCACGTATTTCAATATCAGATGTTCATTATTAGACTGGAGTTTACCATTGTAAACGATAATACGAAATTACACTAAAATATAAATTGAATGTTATGTAGTAAGAATAATTAACAATAGCAAATAGCCAAAACAACTATGACTATCCCATTTTGCTGCCGAGGTTAGATGACGGTTTTCATTTAGATAGGTACCCAATTATCAAATCAATAATAATTAGTAATTTCTTTTGAACCGAAGAAAATTTTCATGGCCACATAAGATTATGTATATATACACATAATATTATAACGATTAAAATTATATATTCATATTTGTAATATTGTTCTCACTAGTCACTATAATTGCTGTTCTCAGTTATCACTAGGGCTGGGATCTTAATTCCTTAAAAAATCTCAAAAAATGCCCTTAAAAAAATGCAAAAATGACTCAAAAAATTTAAAAATGCATTTAAATTATAATTATAATACCTACCTTAAAAATTGGAAAAAACATTTAAAATGATACTACAGTAGTGTATTTTGTTTTTTTCTTAATATAGTATTGTACGTTGTTACTTGTTTAATTCTGTTTTATTTCTGTTTTCCTAATCATTCATTCTAAAATAATAATTAAAAAAATTGGTTACTAATTCAGTAATAAATATCGAGGCCTAGCTATAATAAAATTGTTATCGACGATAACTTGTACCTATGCATGTATGTTTATACCGTCGCCGTCCGCAGTTTGCCGAAAGTCTCTTGTTAATCGCAACAATTTTCACGTAGGTACATGTCCCCAACCCCACCCAATCAAAATCTTGATATTTTTTTCAAGTCAACATTTAGCAGTCAATTAGCAACAATTTGCAAGGCAACTTTCACAATTTGCAAGCCTTTAGTTTAATCATAAAACAAAAAAGACTAAGAGTGGGGCTGGAGACACATGTCCCCAGCCCCACCCATATCATTAAAGGCATATTTTAAAATTATTCTTGGACTATCATTTAGCAGCCAATTAGCAACAATTAGCAAGGTGGTCGCACAAATTTGTAAACCAATATTTCGTACTTAAATGACGTTTGGTCAGCCTCCCCCCCAAAGGAAAGTCTATACTTAAACTATGCAGATATTTCGCACGTAATTTGCACGGATTTGCAAGCCTAATTTTGGATCTCGCACGACGTTCCTTATCCTCCAAAAACAAAAAAATCATAATAAAAAATCCATTTCATATAAAAAATCTACAATTAATAAAAACTTTGATTGAATAAAACAATACTAATTTTAAATAATAATAAAGTTATTATATCAAATAGATTTTTTATTATGTTTTTTTATTTAGATTTAGATTAGTTTTATTACATACAAATTTGTTTTATTGAATAAAGATTTTTTTTATTCTATCTAGATTTTATATTAAATACAGTTTTTTTTTATTAATCAATTAAAATTTAAAAAAAGCAAAGTTGAATATAAATATTCAATTTAAATTTGTTATAAAATAGTCAGTTATATAAATCATTTTTACGGGACAATTGTATTAATTATTGGAAAATTTTATAGTTTTATTAATTATTAATACCTAAACACAATTTTTATTATTTACTCCTATTAATTTGCTATTCTTATTAATAATCTTATTTTAATACATTTTTTTTAATTAAATATTTTTATTTATGTTATTTGTAAAAATGTTTTGTATATTATTTGAATTATTTGTAATATTAAAAATCATTATTTTATAAAAAATTCTTTATTCAATAAAAAATGAAATGGATTTTTTATTATGATTTTTTTGTTTTTGGAGGGGAAGGAACGACGTGCAAATTCCAAAATTAGGCTTGCAATATCGTGCAAATCACGTGCGAAATATCTGCATAGTTTAAGTATAGATTTTCCTATAGGGTGGTGCATAGGCGGAAATCGGGGGGGGGGGCTAGACGGGACTAAGTCCCCCCAGAAGTTGAAAGTACGGGTCTTAGACCCCCCTGGCCATCACAATTTTAATGTGACTAAATATACAATAATTTGTATAATTATTGAAAAATGACCTACGTGAAGCTGGCACTACAAGGTTAGCACAACAATCTGAAACCGTTCCAACAAACTCTTCTCGGACTTGTTGGACATTGTTGGACAATTGTTGGAATTTGTTGGAAATTATTTCAAAAGTTATTCAAGTCCAAAGTTTGTAGTGCCAACTACATGTCCAGCACTACATATGCAAAAAAACTAATTAAAAACCATCCAACAATACTCAAACAATATTTTTGGACATTGTTGGAATTTGTTGGAAGCTATTTTAAAAGTTATTAAAGTTCAAAGTTTGTAGTGCTAACTTTACATGTGGCACTACAAATTGAAGTAAAAAGCTCAAAAAACATGAAAAAAAATTCTTATAACCATTCCAAACAATGTTGGACATTTGTTAGACAAAAATAAACAAAACTTTACAAGTTTCTAAAAATGAAAATAATTTTTCCGAATTTTTAAATCACCATTTTCACCTAGCACTACTTATTTTCAATATAAATATATAATACATGATATTAGTAATAAAAAAGTTTATTTTCAACATATTTATTGTATCTTTATGGACGGATTACTTAATGTAATTCGATAGAATTAAAATTGTACAGAAATAAAAAATAATATTAATCTTATTAATTTGTTTCATTGAGTTCTCATCTTGTACACAATGTCTATTCGTTTTTGGTGAACAGCATTGTGTGTGGTTTAATTTTTATCGTTTCCTTGCATCTTTTTATGCGCAGCTTTAAGTCATCATGACTTTCATAATATCCATGTCTCCGTCTACAGTACGTAAAGTACGTTATATAATGAGGCAAAGTTCCTTCTACTACCTCAACAAATGCTATTACGGCTATAAATGTGTATCTGTAATTGACATTTTATCATTAAAATAAAATATTATTGGGAATTAGTCATTTTGTCAACAAGCTATTTATACGTTTTAAATTTTTTTTTTAACATATTAGAATTTTAATTATTTTAACTTACGTATACTCATTTATTTTTATGTTATGTGGTATATCTTCGAGTTTAGAGTCAAATTCCATTCCTTGGTACATTATTGTGTCAATCCATATATTATGTTGATTCGGTGTTTTAGTAACTATTATTGTTCCATCACAGAAGTCATTATTTTGAAAATAAACTTTTTTATTACGAATATCATGTATTATATGGTAATTATGTAGTGCTAGGTGAAAATGGTGATTTAAAAATTTGGAAAAATTATTTTAAGGAATTTTCTTCGACTATAATGTGTAAACAAGTTTGTTGGACCATTTTCAAAAGTTTCTGGTCGCTTATGTTTTTTAGTTTAAAGTGTATTAATTTTTTACAGTTTTGTTCATATGAACTTTTGAACTTTTTTGTCTAGAAACTTGTAGAGTTTTGTTTATTTTTGTCTAACAAATGTCCAACATTGTTTGGAATGGTTATAAGAATTTTTTTTCATGTTTTTTGAGCTTTTTACTTCAATTTGTAGTGCCACATGTAAAGTTAGCACTACAAACTTTGAACTTTAATAACTTTTAAAATAGCTTCCAACAAATTCCAACAACGTCCAACAATATTGTTTGAGTATTGTTGGATGGTTTTTAATTAGTTTTTTTGCATATGTAGTGCTGGACATGTAGTTGGCACTACAAACTTTGGACTTGAATAACTTTTGAAATAATTTCCAACAAATTCCAACAATTGTCCAACAAGTCCAGCTTCACGTCAGTTGAAAAATGCATTTTTAAAATCTGGATTACAAAATAAATTATAAATAAATATTCTATGATAAAAATTAAATTAAATTAGTAAGATTTTAAAAAACTTATTGTCAATTGTCATAACTTGGAAAGATCGTAATTAATGTAATATTAATAATAACTAATAAGTAATAACACCCGTATTGGTTGTTTATTAGCAGTCGTCGGCGTCGAGTCGCGCGTCGTCCCGGTTTCGATAAAATTACTTAATAATATGCTATTTTTAATTCTTTTTTTGTTTAGAAATAAATGTTCAAAGTAAGGCACATTATTGTTTTTGTACTGAATTATGGTTAAATTGTTTAGTATGTCAAACTTTGTAAATTGTCTTGTTGAAATAAATTATTGTGAGCGACTAGGACATTAGTGCCTATATAGGTGCAATCAAGGCCGTATCTGAGAGGGGGGGTCCAAGGGGTCCGGACACCCCCCCCAAAATTTCCTAAATAGTGTACAAATGTTTAACGAAATAAATATTTATTTTTAATACCAACATAAATATTATAGATTTTGGACCCCCCCCCTGAAAATTTTTCTGGATACGGCCTTGGGTGCAATGAGAAATATAATGCTCAGCCCCCCCAGTAATTTCACCAAATTTCCGCCTATGGGGTGGAGGCTGACCAAACGTCATTTACGTACGAAATATTTGTTTGCAAATTTGTGCGACCACCTTGCTAATCGTTGCTAATTGGCTGCTAAATGTTGACATGAATAACAGGTCAAAAATCGCATTATGTCGGTTCGGGGTGGGGCTGGAGACATGTGTGAATTTTGAAAAACCTCATTTGCGTGCGAAATATTTGTTTGCAAATTTGTGCGACCACCTTGCTAATTGTTGCTAATAGGCTGCTAAATGATAGTCCAAAAATAATTTTAAAATGTGCCTTTAATGATATGGGTGGGAATGGGGACATGGTCTCCAGCCCCACCCTTAGTCTTTTTTGTTTTATGATTAAACTAAAGGCTTGCAAATTGTGAAAGTTGCCTTGCAAATTGTTGCTAATTGACTGCTAAATGTTGACTTGAAAAAAATATCAAGATTTTGATTGGGTGGGGTTGGGAACATGTACGTACAGTTTTCGTTCATTTTTTGAACAAATTGTAATAAATGCTCTAAAAACTCAGAAAATGCACTAAAATTGACAAATAATGAAAAAAAAAAAAATTACTGATAATATAGATACAGTACATAGAAAATGACTTGCATGTTTTATTGAAATTTATTAAAATAAATAAATTATGTAAATGAAATACTTTATGTTTATTTTCAAAATGTTTTAATTGTTATATTTCTTTTTAGTTTTTACTAAATACCCTAAGGAATTGCAACATAAGTCTTAAATGTATAGGTAGTAGATTAACATAACAAAATAAATCAATACAAATAAAATATTATAATAGTGTACAAATAAATGTATAAAATAAATAGGTTTATAATAATTATATATTTATTATAATCTAATAATATACATTTTTATTATTCGTGTATACTGCTATATGCTATTACTACTCGTAGGTACTATTACAATAGCATAGCTCAATATTGCTCAGTAGCGCCTAAGTAGGTGGGTTTGGGACTAACCTACTTTATGTAAATTAAAATATATTATATAGTTGATATTATTTATTTCTATATTTTGTGATTAAAGTATGGTCGTACGCACAGAATATATGAAATACTCGGTCGTACTCGCATGAGCACATATTTAGGTATACTAAATGTGATATAATAATATATAATAATAATATGTTTATACTCGATTGCGGAAACGTACCTACAAATTATAATACTTACTAGGTACATATTATTATATATTTTCTGATTTTCGACGATCGCTTAGTTTCTGCGGCTCGACTGTGGTTAAACTAAGTATATAATGACGTACGTATTAATTTTTTCTTTTCTCTCTCATGTAGTTTGGTAGCGTGTTTGGCAGAATTTTTATTTAGACACCTGTAGGAATAGGTTGGGGGAGGATAGAGTGATCAACAGGTCACTTATTTCCGCGTTTTATATTAAATACGTATTTCATGAAAACAATACTATAACAAAAATCGCGCAGTTTTAAAAACATTTTTTTGAACAACGTAGAAATGAGTATACTGTTAAAAGATAAATGTTAAGCACCACAAAATAATTGAACTCATCTAATAATGGTTCATTAAAATTCTATGGACTTAAAATGGGCCACTAAAATAGTGTGCCATTAGGTCACTTTTTTTCGAGTTTATATTTTGTAGTTTTTAATGCGCAATAATTTAATGCGAATTAATCTGAGAGCCAGATAGGCAGATAATATACACAATAACGTACGGTTAAAAAAAGTACGTTGACGGTTTTAGGTTTATGTGCAATTACATTTTTTGATTGAAAATAAAAAAATTTGTAATACGTCATGGAATATAAAATATTCGTATTAACTTTAATGTGTTGTTAGTAAAGTTCATTAAATTTAAAACGCATATAACCCAAACACTATAACGAGAATCGAGTTGATGCGGGTTAACAACTGCTGCATATTAACGCGGTAATTGATATTCATTCAATGTTCAGTGTTTGTTTATAAAACTCGCCATTATAAATGTTGAAAAAAATGTCACTGCTGATGTGCCTTTTAAATAGAAAGGCCACCGTGTACCGAGTATACTTGGTCCGTTCTACGAAAATATAACCACAGAATAGTTTAATATTTAAATCTATTATATTATATTATGACGTGATATAACTATCATCGCTGTTTTCTGGTGGTGCATACCAGGTACTGACGTTGGCTGCAGTGAACGTAATCGTTGCCGGCCCGAGAACCCGTCACCGTCTCGACGGTCTTCGTGGCTGTGACGTTGGTGGTGGCGACGTTGGTGGCGGTGTAGGCTCCGCTTGCGGTGTCGCGACATAAACGCGGCGTCAACCGTCGGGAACGTTTTGGGCGAATGACGACGGAATGTTGGACTCGTCGCATCACTCGCGTCAGCATTCGCAGACAACGTTTGATAAGCGGCATCGAATCGCCGCCGATTGTCGGCGATGCGAGCGGACGTCGTTGCAGCGGAACTGATCGGCCGCCGTTTCCATGATCGAAGGCATTCGCTCTGGCGGATCTGCGTCCGCACGGTCCGAGGAACCGGAACAGGCCGCCCGACAGTGTTCTGAGCACCGGTGACAGGACGCACACGCCGAACAGGCTCGCGGCCAACACGGTGAACGCGGTGAACGCGGACGCCGGAATGACCCTGGCCGTGGCCAGAGCGATGGCGGCTGCGCACAGGCCGTGCAACAACGTGGACCGATCGGCCTCATGCAGTCGCGATCGCTCTACGCGACTGTCGCCAGCGACGTCGCTCGATTTCACGGCCGACCGCATCATTTGTTGCTGCAACGGCGGCGGGCCGAAGTGTTCTGCACCGTCGTCGTCAGATGGCCCACACGCGATCATTTCGTGGATATTGTTGAGCATCAAATGCCACAGGTTGACGACTGACGACGACCACTTCCACAGAGATTCGTTTTCGATTAAGGCGCTCTCACGCTTCCGCCCGTGCGTGTGAATTATAATACACTTAATACCGATATTTCAAGACCAAACACGACCCCGCTTGTTAATTATTGCACTCAGTACCTATGGTAATTATAGTAATTTTATCTATGCGTGCGTATATTATATTCTGCTGAGTGTTCCGAATAGTTGATCATATTTAGGGCCGCATTTAGGAAAACACCGCGATTGACGCATATTATATTATTATAATAACATTAATCAGAAGTGGCAATCGCAAAACTAGATATATTATATTATGTTATTACCACTAAAATTAAATATTATTTTAAAATTGTTTTTAAATATAGTAAATGTAGTTATATGTACAGCATAATATGTATGAATATTGAATACTATAAAATATAATCAGTTTATATAAATTATATTTCAAACTCAAAAAATGTGGGAAAAGTTTGGACGAAACATGGCTGCTATATATCTACTCAGTTGGCCACTCTCTTATTATCTAGGCTCTCTAGCAAAAACCAAAAAAACAATTTATCTCATGCTCTTTCCCCAAAACCAAAAAACTTTATCAGAAGATGAGAGACTATTAAAACCTAAGACCTAACCTTAGATAGGACACACATCAATAACCCACAATGGCTGATGTCAATGGAGGATCCTCTTTTGTGCAACTATACGTACGACCTACGGATACAACATTAACTGAATGTCGTCGTCATCTACAACTATAGAAAGGGAAGAATTAATATCCTCGAAATTCTTAGTACCGCATTTCCATTTGAGTCGTTAAAATATATTTTATAATATGCTATCAAAAATCAAAATCTGTATCATACAACTTAAAAACCGTTGTATTTAATGTTTATATTATATAATATTATTAGTTTAAGCTTACAATTTGTTAAATAATATTGTCACAACCACCTTATGGTTATACGGTATAGCCGAGGACGTTTCTATTTGTAGAAAAGAAATAAGAAGTAATAAGAATAGAAAAGACCTCGGAGGCGTATATACACTGTTTCCAGGGAAGATGTTATAATTATGATCGTATCGCGTGTTACATAATTTTTTTTAGCTCAATTATGTGTAATTTCACGTAATATAATAATATACATTATAAATAATTATAATGCGGATATCACACATTCACATGGCGGTCGACAAGTTGTTTATGCTATTCATTTCGAGTGTAGAATAGCATAAAACATATTTTGCAAACATATATACTAACCTAGCATATGGCAAACGCAGTGATCCAGCGTTTGGTCTGTTTAGTTCTAATAACCAAAACCGTGGTTGCGTTTATTAACTACCTATAAAATCGGTGTCCCATCATGGGATGACTTCACACTGCACCGTGAATCATGAACCGTGATTTCCGGGAAAACAAATTCTGCACTGTGATTGGCTGAATCTAGCGGTTAGTTAGAGGTATACTAAAATGTTACCATGGTATATATTTTCTTATACCAAAGAGTAGAATCCAATCCTACTTTTGGTACATGTTATACCAGTTTCCAGTTATCAATTAATTACATCAATCGAACCCTTGAATCACTTCATCACATTGAAAATTATTTTATACACCATTTATCCCATGCTACCCGAAATGCATTTAGATGTTTAGTCATAAAAGAAAATCTCCGTGAATACTGCAGGGCACGATTATAAAGAACTTTATTTAGTTCTTTATATTGTGCTTTATAATCGTGGTACTGGGTTACTGGATCTCACTTTGTTTATATTATCTTACTATAAAATATTATATTATTGCATGTATAGTCGACAGTAGTAATTCTCAAAATGTTCCAAATTGTATTATAAATTATAGTATATAGAGGTTTAAGCTATGCATATATATATATATATATATATACATACAGTGAAACTTCTCATTACGGACACCTTCCAATGACCAATAGTGAAGTTTTTTTGGAAACGGGGAAATTTTCAGTATTTTTCACTACTTTACTAGGAAAACTTCCGAATGGTGGACTCCCAATGGCGGTCACCTATTTTAATATTTATTAAAAAATAATGACAAAATGAAGACAGTCGCGAAAAAGCGTACACACTAGTTTTATTATAATATGCAGTCTTGTATAGAATACTTTAATGTACCTATTCTGAATACGTATTTCAAATACAAATGACACCAAGTATTTAAATACGTATTTTAATACTGTCTTTCAGAAGTATTTGAACATAAATACAAATACATTTTTAAAGTATTCTAAATACTTGTCAAGTACTTTTTTTCATATTTTGAATTGCAGGTGTCTATTACCTTATAATTTAATCAGGTCAATTTAAACTTCAGTTAGGTAGATATTCATTTTAGCTATCTGTGCCATCTTCGTATTCCATGAAATCTTATACATTTTTAGAATTATTATAAAGAATTATTTTAAAAACAATTTTTAAAATGGTGAAATACGAAACAAAAATATTAGTTGTTGAAATTAGAGGTCGTGGTCGTGCACGGGTATTAGAATACACGGGTACACGGGCAAAAAGTATATTAAAGCCCGTGTATTTAATAACCGTACATACCCGTGTATTTATTTATCATTACCCGTGTACCTATATTGTATATTAATTGAGAATTCATATATTCTTTAAACATAAATCATTTATAATCGTAAGTCAGAATTGAAAAGTAGTGAAATATGATTTTATTTAAATATATGAGTATTCAAGCTCACGGGTATTTAGATACACGTGTATTAAATACACGGGTATTTATATTACACGGGCTTCAACCCCGTCATAGGTAAAAACACGGGTACCCGTGTAGTTCATTACACGTGTAATCGCGACCCCTACTTGAAATACAACTGTAAAAAGAGTACTTAACAAGACTGATTATATGGCTCTAGCTTATACTCGTTTTATGGGACGATAAGATAATATTACTACGGTCTACGAATAACGTCTATTATGACGAAAATATCAATGTCTTGACTGTTAATGTTTCGTCTATTTTGTTTTTTTATAATAAATGTTCCTAATATTATGTGCATACTATAAATCAACATTTTATTTATGGTGACACCACCTTTACGAATATTATAGATATTTTGCCATTAGGTAATCGCTACCCATTCTATACTAATATCATAGTGCGGCGGCGCTTCATTCTTCATTCTTTCAAATCATTCTTCCTCTTATTTTCCTTATTTTATAGCGAAGCCACAAAAAAAGTGTTCATATAATACAATTTAAAACGAATGGGAATTTCGTAAAATATGAATCAATGAATCTATAAGATTGACTAAGATAAAGTTTAAAATATAGTAGAAATGATAAATCCAATTTTCCTATGTATTACGATTTTTTTGCATATATAAGGGGAATTTGTGGATCGTGGTATATATTAAATCCATCTTCTGAATTAATTATGTTCGTACTTTGCCCATAATTTAGTTTTATAAATAAATATCAAAAAATAAATAAATAAATACAAATATAAGTTTATTTATACATAGGTAAATTAAAAATAACTATACACCTACTCTGTTTAGCGAGAAAACACGCCACGAACCGACGATAATCGGTTCTTCTTCGCATCCTCCTGAGGCACCCTGCCATAGAGGAACCTGTTTCGATGGCATGGTTACGTAGGAGGGGGGAGGGGGTGCAGAATCGAAGTGTTGTCCCGCTGAACAGAGTATAGGAATAGATACAAAAATAAATAAATAAATAGTAATAAATAAATTTGTTGGGGATTTAACAATGTTTAAACCAACCACAGTAATTTATCATACATGAAAAAAATGATTTACTTTCTTTTAACCAATTTCATAGCCAAACTTCCTACAGGTGCTTCGATTACCAGGAATAATACTGTGCCCAATACATAACTTTTCAACGAATCATATATCCAAGCATCCATCTAAAAAAACGTCAACATTAATACGATAATTATTTTAAAAATTATAAATTTTGATATGTTGATTTATATTATAAGCTAAATTCGAAAAAAATTTAGTCTTACCACAGTTCGTTTTGAAAGGAAATTAGGTAATCTTTGTCGACTCTGTGATATCATCATAATAGTGAGGTTGACTAAGAAAACGGAATACGAAAGTCTTCCCATTGGTACAATTAATCTGTTATTTGTGATTCTCTCTAGTAGACCTGTAAACAGTAATCAATTAATGGTATGAAAAAAAAATGTGTTTACTTTTCCATTATATTTACTACTGCCAGTTTCAATTCCATTTCTCGACTACCAGCCGATGTCAAGACTACTTGCAAAGACCACTCAAATAGTCGATTGTATTTTCAAATAATTATTTTACGTATTTACATATTATATTATATTGTTGGACAGCAAAAATAACATTCATTATATTGTATGGAAAACAATATTAGTCATTAAATATGTATTATCGCAAAGTACTTAGTATATTGGAATAGTTGCATGCAGAAAGTATGATGTGTGGTACTGCTATGGTGACAGATCAAAATAAAATATCAGGCACAAGGTTTAATTGTTGACAATTATGAGAGTAATATTTTTAAAGATAAAAAATAACGTTGGGAGAGTATCGCCACAACAATGGATATTTGTAGGCATTTGTCACAAAACTAATAGGTATTTATTTTACTATAGTAAAAAAAATGGTAATCGAGTTGAGTATAGTAGCCGAAATAATGGAATAGTATCGAGCAGATAGACGATAGCATCGGGTGGTATTTGAGATAACGGAAAAGTACCTATGCATTAAGTGTACTTTATTAGTATTACTCATTAGTATCTCAACACATTTTTAAAAACATGGATACAATGTGAAAAATCTGATTAAAATTTGATATTACGTAATATAATTAAGATCATATATTATACTAACTTATAAAGTTGTACGTAACACTTAGAGAAAAATAATGCCTATAATAATAATGATATCGTTCTACCTACCTATTAATCAAATAATAAATGAATTCAAGATTTACTTTAGTATAATAAAACGTTTCTTAAACACAAAGAAAACTATTTTCTTATGTTAAATATTAAGCAGAACACACTGTAAAATTTCGTACTAATTTTTAGAGCAAAAAATATAAAGACTATCAAACTTGCTTATGTTGTGTGACCAAAATTAAACTTACCGTAACCACTTGTTAATAGGCAAATCATTATCCATGAAGATAATATCACCCATGTGCAATGTTTTGATGTTGAGTATAAAGCTTGCTCCAATAGATAATAAGGCCTATCTCTTTTATAAAATATAGTCCCATAAAACTGTATCCACAAACAAATCACGGCAATAGTGAACGTTCCAACATAGACAGTCATCTAAAATATCAAGCATTTAAATTTATCGTTCAATTCATAAATAAATTGTTATAAAATATGGGTAGATCGTAGATGATTATTAGATACTTACTTGTGAAAATTTTACTTTGTTTTCCTTTAATTTATCAATGATTATACCTGTTGCTAAACCAGTAAAAAAAGGAAAACCTCGAACGTAACTTGCTCTGTATGACTCATTGAATGTAGCTGAATATCTTGTGTTTTCTAAGAATCTGAAAATAGTTTTATAGTTTCAATGTTTTTTTAGAATTTAATAGTAAATTATTTTTTGACTTTATCTTGTACTTTAATTATTCAAACGACTAAATATGAATAACACTAAAAACTAATAGTACTCAATCTTATATTTAACAATCAATAAAAAATATTATTATTTATTAATGTTTTGATAGCACAATACTATTAAAATAATGAGTATCACATTATTATTGATTAGTCATTTTAGTATTATTATAAATTTAACTCACGGAAGTAGTATTTTAAATATTCCCTCCCTTTTCGTCAAAATCGTGATTATAAATGGCACAGATATCGATACACCAAGCATTGCAATTAAGAATCCAATCCCCAATTTAGTGTTCTTCGCGTAAATGTAAACAATAATAACTCCAACTATGCAAAACTGAACATCGCACGATACGTACCAACTGACTATGAGGCACTACAATAATAATTAGCAATTGATTAGAAATCTATTACGCTTTTATACGTTTTCACCTATATGGCGCTAATAATTAATATTTATTTATTTATTTATTTATTTATTCTCCAAGAAGAAAATGGGTCCTTCTCACAACTGTGAACTGAACCATAGTACGGTTATGTATATATTCATCTAAGATACGTCATTGCGTTAAAATTAAATGATAAAATGTTGTTAGGTACTTACTTCATACTTTGAATCAATTAAATTACTTATGAACAACATATTGGTCCACCAATAGTTTTTACATATTTCGGCTTCGTCCCAGGTTTTATAAGGCCATAGTGGGCCGTCTCCGAGGTGGGGTACGATATGAGCCGTAATTGCCATAATCGCACAATAAGCCGGTAATATTCTAAAACGATTTTAGAATATTATAATATGTATGTAAGGGCAGTAGCGTAGCTGACCGCTGGCATAAATGCTTATTAGACTCTGGACGTCAGGGCTCAGGGATATCAATATTTGGGTGTAATAATAACTTGAAAAACATTATATTACATAGGTAGATACATTTTATGGGATATGTCCGATGCTTGGCTAATGTTTAAGTTAACCGACTTCAGCGGCATTACGATTACATTACATTAACATTACCTTACAACTGGATATGACTTATGATTAAAATAACATTATTCATACGCCAATAATAAAATGATTTGTTTAAATATATTTTTTTGAATAATACGAGCATTGACATTAATGTGGAAAAAAATGTTAATATTTATATATTTTATTTGTATACGAATTTCAGTGTAAATTGAAACGTATCTGTAACGGAAAAGTATTTTCCAAGACGTAAAAATAAATGGTATCAACTTTTTTAATTTAACGGGTGCTGTGTTTTGGTCCGTAGCCAGCTGCAGTTGAACAGTATGATAGTTGTACCTATAATGTTAAGTTTTCAGGCAAGTATTACGGTTATTACACTGATACAATAGGTTTTTTTTTTTATAGTAGCTGAAGTCAGAAATGTTGTCATTAGCCAAAAAGATGATCGGTCAAAATATCTCCGGAAAAATATCTCCAGTCAAAATATCATTGACAAAATATCTCTCATACACAATATCTCTAGTCAAAAATATCTCCAGTACAAAATATCTCCCATGAAAATATTTTATTATATTTTATATTAATACCTACCTATTAATGTTTTATAACAACAATAATTATTAACATTTTATAATTACAATATTACTGAAGTAAGTACATTTTAGAGTTACAAAAAATATATATCAAATTACAATTTAAGGTTGTGGACATTGAGTAATGTAATAAAATTAAACAAAAATTAAATTATTTCTATTAGAGATAATATTTCCATTAGAGATATTTTGACCCGGATTAAAGTAGTGTTTATTTTTTTTTCAATGCGTAAAGGGTTTTACCTGATCATTCTGTAGATGATTGGCATACTAAGTTTTACCCAAATTGATACTTTTTCTGTTTTTTTATATATCGGTAATAACGTCGAATATATCAGAAAACCAGTTATGAAAAAAAATGGGTCAGTTAAGTTCATGCTAGTCAAATAAATACCGCGTCCGTTTAGGTACACCTGTAATCATAAATTATTATTTATTGTTTTATTTTTATAAGTATATTTTCCAAAAACACTTAGACGTTTTAAATTTATAAAAAAAAATATTAAACAACAATCGAAATCTGTTATTTTTTTAGAAAATCTTAAGTACTGTGAAGAAATATTCAAGCAAAATAATGACAAGCTTCTTTAAACATTTGACCGTCTTTGTGTAGATTAAGCCCCACTCAGAATCATTATTCAAAATATGATAGGGTCCATCATGTTTTTAATATTGAAATTTAATTGCTTAACTTTCTCCTTACTAATTAACTTAATTAAAAAAAATATATTAATAATGTTTCAACTTACACCTTCTATGAATTTAGGATTACTTATTGGATTTCCAACTAAATACATAAATCTGTGACCCAGTAAAATTGCTAACATCATAATCGCTTTCCAACCATTTAGTGAATTTAAATTGTTTTCCTTATCGTATTTCAACAGTATTTTTAACGAATGAATAAAAGAAAATACGTAGAAAAATGATTTTGGAACTTCTCCTGTAGATTAAAAAAAACATGTTAATTTTAATTATTTGACAAAAATAATCGTATTAGTGTGTTACTAACTCTCGTCTTGGTTCTTCTTTTGTTGGCGAGATAGTGCCACATAATGATGAAATGTTGCAGCTCCGCAAATTAATAAAATCACTCCAAAACATATGCTAAAACAATAAATAAATTGATGAACATGAATTAATTGTTTACTTTTAGATAAATAAATTCTAATCTTCTTTTTCATAAGTAGTTTTTGTTTAATAGCCTTTTACAATTTATAAACTGATGAGCATATTATACATATTTATCATTAATTAATTCTGTTGGATATTTGAATTTTGAAATTTGAATGCGATTTTTAAAATATATGCATTATGAAAAAGACACGTTAAAAACCTAATAACAATAAGAAAAAAAAAATTACTTGGTCACATAATATGCTGTATTGTAAGGATACATGTCTCCACTAACAGTGCACAAAAGCGGATTCACTTTAACAACAGCTTTGAACTGCTCTGGCAAAAACACCTTGTCCAATTCGCTTTGCAGTGACGTTTGAAGATCGGATGCTGAACAAGAACTCGGAATGCAGATTCCCAAATTTAAACTATTTCGTGGAACTTGATCTGGATAATCCACCCACTGAAACAATAGAGTTATAAACAAAGTTTTTTATTGTCATCTATATTACAACAAATAGGTTAGATTTCCTATTTTATCTAATTTTTTTTGTTTAACTACTGAATCCAATTATTAATTAAGATATAGACTGTACGATAATATTATGTACATTTTTGATAAGTATTGGCATATAGAATTACTTCAGTTTAAATTGAGTGTTAGGTATTAATTTAAACAAATTGAGTAAAGCAAATGTTATTTGTTTTTAAAAGTAATATCTATTCTTGACCGAAAAGAAAATATGTTATATTATAATCGTTAATTAATTGTAATCTATACATTTTGCTTAAGACGTTATGCCTTTAATATTAATCGTATATACCTATTACCTATAACCATTAACCATGTGTATAAGCATATCAATATATTTTTTAAAAACATTTAAGTATTTTAACATACCCCGAGTACTGTTTTCCATGCATGATTGTTGCCAAAATCGTCTAGGTTTTCGGTCCTATTGAAACCAAAATTTTTCCCCGCCGATGGAAATAGTTTTATTTCAGACAGACAATACTGTCCTCTTATCGGATGATGCACATCGACACATTCATCATAGACCCCCATTTGATATCTGTTGCCCGCCAGTATACCAAGAGGATACCGGCTCCAGGATTCTGACACTGAAAATAAATATATGTTGAATAACCTGACTTATAATAGGAGGTACCGTATAGGTATGTATCATTTTTCTAAACACCAATTTAGTTAGCTACCTATTATAATTAATAATAGTTGCATACCTACTTATTATAATTAATAATAGTTGCTTACTAAATAAAAACTTCGTCTAGATACGTTGTGCTGCATTAGATACTACTTATTAAAACCCACCAGTGGTTATTTACACCAATGGAGTAATTAGGTCATGTTTATGGGGGGACAGGGGATGAAAATATGTTTGTACATTTCATCTATAACCACAAAAATTTTTTAGGGCGTATAATATTTTTAGACAATTGATATAGTTATTCAGCATACATTTAATACGCTGTGTTGATGCGTTGCTGATGTGTGCCTTCGATTCACGATAGAATAATATTCAACCACTCAGAAGGTTTATTTTTATACCACGATACAATATAATATAATGTATTTCAATATATGTGTGATATATAGCGATTGCCGATTAGTGATTATTATGAAGTTATATTATCTTAGTTATGTACAGAGTTATTTGGGATTAGGTTTTTGTATTATTTTTATAATATATAGTAAGTAAACCACCTATAATAATTAATAATTTTTATAGTTAAATGAACATAAATGTGGTTTGCAAGAAAAAGAAAGTCATTTGAGGATATGACACCCAAATCCCTTCCCCCGTAACAAAGCCACTGGTTTACACTCACAGTTGTAACTTGTAATAATATCAATTATTGACTTAAAAATAAGATAAGAAATTTAAAAAAAAGACAATTTAATAATCAACTCATAAATAACAGTAATTTAATGTAGTGTACCTACTAATAAACTGGCAATTATTTCAAACAACACACTTCATTATGTAAATATATTATGACATTGAACTACTTCTATATAGTTCTATATACTTCCCACACTCTCACGTCTATGGGTTTAAAAACATCAAATCATTATTACATTAAATTCGTCTCACATAATAATACATTATTACACTTAACAAGACATGTACGACTAAAATTAAGTTAAACAATATAGAATAAAATACAATATTATAGGCTATACTCTACAAATTGTATTGTATAATTATTATATTATGAACACTTAAAATTATATTTTTTTTAATATATTAACAATATATTCATAATTTATATTTATTCTCTATGGTTTCAGTTAAGTAGAAACATGGGTACTGGGCAACTATATGAATATTCCGGAAGACACAATATTGTGAATTTTGTTTTCGCAACATAACTAGGTATATAAATTGTACACTATAATTACATACTATACATATCAATATATCATATATAATAAGTTAATCATGTTCATAAATTTAATATCCAGCAAATTATACTATATAATTTTACCATTTACTTTTAATATTATTTTATTCGATATCTTCGTAAGATCTTTATAATATATAATAATATGATTTAAACAAATGTGATGCTACTAATTAGCAAAAGAAACACCGGAGAATTCATTGTTTAGATCGTCATTGAGTAGATGTGTTATGTTTGAATACAATGATAAATTGATAAATGATAATAATTATTATACGTTTTCATCGTAATATTTTTCTTTATAAACAAAAATAGGATTTCAAACGAGTATATAAGTTAAAATAAATTTTTAAGTTATAAATATTTAAAGACTATCTGACCGTGGACCATCATTTTGCAGGGTAAAACGTGCTACTGTACTCGGCTCTACCAAATTTTAAATACTTAAAAATTGTCAGAATATATTAGATAAGAGTAAATTGTTTAAAAAGTTTTTTCAATGACTTCAAATTGTGTAGAAAAAATATATGCAAAAAAGCCAGATTGACGCGCTTAATTTAGAACAGCAATACTAAATAAATGTATGCATTATGTCTGTGGGTATCGAAAAAACATTAGTAAGTAGTTAATTTAAAACCAAAACGCTCTTAGTATAAAGATTAAAATAAAACTAATACATTATAATTTATAATTTATAAAATAATGTTAATAATATCTACTTACGGCGTTTAAATATTAATTATTATACATTATGTTACTATATATTATATATTTATTATGACTATATACACATTATTATGCGTCATGGTCATTCAACCACATGTTTACTCAAACATCATAAAATTAAAGTTCCGTATAATGTACCTATAATCGAGCCTTGTAGATTTTGGTTATATCGTGTGTATTCGTAATAACCTTATTGTCGGAAACGCATCTTAATATTTAATTATTATGGTATTATCTCGAGCAGTAGTGTCGGTTGTAATACGGTCGGTCGTCTGTTGGTGAAGTGGAGAGGTCCGCCCAGACATGGTCACGCTTTAAATAATTATTGTAGCAGCCATTTGTATACAATTTATCTCGTATAATACAGTGCCCTCATTTCAATTTTTTTTTTTTTTTTGGTACGCATAAATATTGAACAGGCCCTTATTTTTTTTGAAATATTTTACATTATTAATGGCTTATCGACACAATTGATGGGAGGTTAGACAACACAACGTTTTAATTCAAGTTACCCTTGATGAAAAGAGGGGGACATTTTAATAGTATTCATTATTCAAAAAGCCATCCTTGCATTCCAGCTTAAATAATTTATTTGTTTTTAGCTCTTAGATTCAAAAAAATAAATGTCGCTACATACATACTAATGTACAAAATCATGTTTTTAGTAATATAAGATGCATCATTAATAAGAAGAATATATTATAGTATATTTTATTGTAAACAGTAAACTGCAATGATTAATAAATAAATTAAACTGTATTGATCATTGTTAACACTATTTTCACTAATACAATCAGTCTTTGGTTTACACTAAAATTAAAAAAAAATTATCAAGATCCTCAAAATAATAAACACAGACTCGATTTAGACTTTTAGGGACCTGGAATAAATAACATTTGAAGGAAAACGTTTTAAATATTCATACTGGGCTTAGAAATCCTTTTTTACTAATTTCCTAAATCTTCTACTTGAAATAGAATAAATATTTATTTATAAATAATAAACTCATTATGGACATTTCAATGTCTCACATAATAAAATGTAAAAATGTATAGTTTTGACTTTGTTATTAAGACTTAAATAAAAAAAAACTAAATTATTTATCTTATAAAAACATATTGTGTTACCACATAATAAGTTATGAATAAGAACTTTTAAGTACATAATAGTTTCTTTTCAGTTCTTAATAAAATAAAAACATTTTAAATTGATTAAAAAATAAACTAAAACAAACCCTGTTTATTTTTTTGTACCAAATTTAAATTTAAAATGTATGTACATGACATCGATAATTTGTCAAAACCACGAAAATTTGCAAATTATTTTGAGTTAGAAATTCATAAAAATGTTTTTTTTCATATTTAAGATTTTAAAATTTTAAAATTTTTTTTGTTTGTTCGTGTTTATGGGATGCCATTGCAGGTGTCAAAAAATCAAATAGTATATTACTTATTATAATTATTGTCTGTAAATTAAATTTTAGTCCGGTGTTTTATATTTGGTCAAAACCACCCTTATAATGACTCTGTCAAAAATAAGCGTAGTATGCATATAGTAAACATTTAACGGAATTTAAGACAGCATCAATCAACTGGCATTATTCAATTTGTCACGGGCAATGCCGTGCAAAATAAACTAGTAATTATAATATATTAATTTTGTGTGCTCCCCACCAATCAAAAGAATCTTTGATCTTGAATGTTGATCAACGAATTTACGAAGTGTTTTGAATAGGTATCCTTGTTCGTAGCATTACTTATCGCCGAGAAGTGACGAATTATAATGGTTCATGAATCGCGGAACTGCTGTCGGATACACGCACATACATATTACGTAGTATAAATCAGTGCATATTAATTAAATAATGTTTCTCGCAGATAATTAGAAATTAACATTTATAATATTTAGTTTACATATTATATTTAAAAACAAAATTCCCTTCCGGGTAATTAATACATACATAATTTGCATAATAATTATTTCTGCCAACAAAAATTATTCAAAAGTTGTTGAGACTTAAGTAGATTTTGTTTTGTTCACTTTAAATGTTGTTTCAAAATTTTGCATAGTTATATAACTATAAATTATTCACGTCCTATTAAAATAGTAGGTAATCCAAAAGAATAATGCAACTGCATTTTTAAATATTATTTTCTGTCGCCATTAGACTTTTTTCAGTTCATTATAAGCTTATTCAGCAAACATGCATACACATTGTTATACAATATGATATAACAACTGCCCATCAACCATGAAGCATAGTTCATTATCTTGGATACATAAAATATTATGTTTACCAATGTAATATTTATATTTGTATTTTTTTATCATAAAACAGTTGCAATTTGCAACTATTATATAACTACCTATATATATAAAAATATATGCTAATAAATAAATACAATATATAATAATTAAATCATGAACTGCATAGCTTTTAGTAACGAACTATTGCATATTATATGCTTAAATTCCCTCGCAAAAAATATTTTCATCTCATTTCGTATACCTACTAGAATTTTTATTTCAAATAAGTTCATGCTACTCATTATTTATATTTGTTTAGGCAAAATAACAGTTAAAAAGAAAAAAAAGACTAGTTACTTCCAAATGTATTATTAAATCACGTAGTTATTCAATGAAAAGAAGGCCCATTTTATACAGTTTTCAAAACATCTTATTCGGAAAAATATTGAGATGACTTGTTTCTTATAGTTTTTTTGAGTGAGTGAAGTATAAATTAATTATACAATAATCTGTGTTTTGTTTTTTAAATTCATACGAATGACATTTTATTCTTATTTGATCTGGTATATTTTATCCAGGTGGCATAATACCCAGAAAAAATATAAAATTAAAAATACAAATTGTTATGATAAATTCCTTAAAGTACACAAATTATATATTAATATTATATTATGAACATTTTTAAAAATTAAAATTATGAAATTATGATTGATGCCCTTTGTATAGTTCAATAGGTAAATGATTTCTTTTGTGTATTGTTTTAATGCGTACATTGTTCAATATTTTGTCGAGCTCTTTATATTTGTTTTCATTCTTCCCCCGTATCCAACTACTCAAATTTAGCTATGTTAAACTTTAAAACGTTGATAAATCTCTATAATATATTGTTGCAAATATTTTTGGTGTATTTTACTAATAAATAATAATGAAATTCTTCTTCAACCCAACGTGGATTAGTTCGAAAACAATAGGAACGGCTGTTAAGAGAATTAATTAGAAAAAATTCAAACTAATATAGATATGTTTTTGGTCTCGGTACAACTCTTTTTCTGATCGATTTCGAGTCGTAATTTTTGCGTTACAGTGCCTAGGTTGCCCCAAGTATCAAGTATACACGTATCATGTATAATATTATAATTACATTACCACAGAAACCTTGTTGATACATTTTTTTTAATCATGCGATTAAATAATTTATTCAAAATTTGTTTGCATTGCAAAAATTACATTAAATCTCATCTTTATAAATAAAAATGTTTGAAATATGTAATTATGACTTCAAATTCTGAACGCTATAAATCATTAAAGCCTACAGCGAACGTAAACGCGTCATAGATGAACGTCGAGTTTATGATCATATAGTGCGTCGACGACTTCTGAAGAATATGCTACGTAAAACAATCTGAAGCTACTCGCGAGGGACGTAAGATACTTGAATATCTAAACAAGAAAGTATAATATCCGATTTCGAAATGGTTGACAACAAAGTAGTTCTCGTTAAACCTGTCGAATCGAGCGAAAAAATAGTAAGCGCAAACGGCGAGTTTTTATACAATTTACATACCAAATAAAATCATATATTATAGTGTTTACCTACCAGTATTATAAGTTCATACAAATCATTAAAATGAAAATGTGTTTTTTTGTTGTTATTAGCTCTTTCAGACGCGCGGCCGAAGCAACTAACATATCTTACTCCTGAAGGAACCTAATATAATATATTACATAATATGTAGGTATTCATAATATGTTTTTCATGTTATGTCTCGTGTGCGAACTTACAGCTATTCCCTAAAAACTATTTGGAGCTGGATCCATACTAAGAGAATATCTCGATACACGCGTGACCTCCGCTCTGGTTTGATACACTTTTCTAACTTATTAGATGTCTAGATTTATATTCTAACTTGAAAATTCTGCGGTATATAGACATATAGTATATTATTATAATAGTAACTCATTACGCGTGCACAGTATATATCGCTAGTCGCTGAAAAATAAATCATCGACATAGTTTTGATCGTCTGCACGTTAAAATACAATGGGCTATATACAATGCCTACACTTAAAAATGGTATAATTAAATAGAACACTGTTTAATACTCACTCCTTATAGCCCAACTGGTGTAATTCCGTAAATTATTGTCGTAAATCTCGACTTGTTTGCGACACTCGGAGCTCCCAACGTGTCGTACAGTGAAATTTGCCAAAGCTTGGTAGAACAGATCAGGGACCCACGACTCGGGAATACCGGCATTTGTATGAGTACTGACTGTTGGATGAGTACTGACTGTTGGATGAGTACTGGCTGTTGGATGAGTACTGACTGTTGGATGAGTACTGACTGTTGGATGAGTACTGACTGTAGAATTTAGAGCCACAAAGGACTCGTTATTGGACGCGATTTGGCCGTCCGAGTGCTTTGTTGACAGCAAAGCGATCAGCACGATCGCCACCGCGGCCACCGTGGGTGGTCGAAACGACATTTCGAAGCCGTTTACTTGTAATTATTATTTGTACCAAAGATTTAGAAATCAATTATAGACGAAAAAGATTTGATTCCGACGATAGGCTTTGTACACGCGTGGTGTATATATTTTATAATAAGAGTGTCTATTATTATTATTATTATTATTATTCACGTGCGCTCGGCGCGACGGTCACTCGAAATACGCGGTAAAATTGCTAGCACTCATAATGTTATTATTTCGTACTCCTACTGGTCCGACAAAAAATACTTGGAGATATTAAAGGTGTTGGAATGAACTTGGATGAACGTCGTCGGCGTCTGACGCTCAAGTGCGGGATAGTTACAATATATCCCCAGGTATGGTCCGTGGTGGTACGCTCGCAACAACCTTGCCAAAAACGACAAGGGAAGTAGGGAAAATACGCCTATTATATGTATTTATTCATATTATCACTGCGGTCTAAAATCAAAATGGTAATTCTCGGAATAAGAAGTAAAATAGTGTACATACGTATAGTAATATTATCATTTTATTATTTTATTTAATACGCCTCGGGTTTGGCGTATCATATAACTAATCATTTTTAAATTCTCAGAACACATTATATAAGTTAATTTTGTTTCGTTAATTATAAACAAATATATGTATTGACTTCTGTGTTAATTAAAAAATAGATTTAATGTGAAACATAGCTAAGACAAAGAAGCATATTATATTAAAAGTCTAGAAACAAAGCTAAAAGAAAGTAATCGTTAAACAAAATACATTTAAAGAAAATTGGGTATGTACGTATAACCACTCTGCTGGACAGCAGGGCTCGAGTGTATCTAAACTATATTTTATTCATTGAATAGGTCATTGTAATTGATATGACTTAAACTCGAATCATTACATATAAAACTGAAAAACGATTCTGAGCGTAAACGGTACTACCTAGCCTTACTAGGTAAGTATATTTTATTATATATTTATAAAACTATAATAATAATTTGTTTTGCAATTAGTAATATTATTATGGTATGTGTTTATTACGGTATAAATAGGTAATTTATTTATTTTTTATTTTAAACGCCAAACGGCTTTTACAATATAGTACATATTAATAAAATATACACATACCTATAATCTATATACATATGATAACACATTGAGTATCTAAAAATTAAATTACAATATTACATATTAAGCTCCAGAATATTAAATACAAAAGAAACAATAACCTAAATATTATGAAAACTTTTAACTAGTTTGACTATTAACTAACGACATAACTCTCCTCAGAAAGTCATCATCTAAATAATTTCTTGTCACTGGAGCAATGTAGTAAGGGTCTCATGAACGGGTTCCTGGAATGCGAAAACCTATTCTAGATAACAAGCAGGGTGAGTCAATTACGCCAGAAACCAAACCATTTATAAGTTTAATATCACTCATATTTCTCCTTTCGTTCAGGGTGGATAAATTGAGTGCTGTTAAGACGGGTAATACTGTAATAGATTCTAATTGATTCGAATATTTTGAATTTATCATAAATATAATAATAAAAAGGTCAGCAAGTAGGTACCGCTCTGCTGTGCAGTGGGTGTCGAGTAGATCACTTTCAGGGATGTGTTAAATTTGTATTCAATTATATAAATCATTGTATATGAAAAACGATTCTGAGTGAAGACGGTCTGTCAGCCTACATAACTAAGTGTATTTTAAGATATTATTATTGCATAATACAGTAGGTTGAATTAATTTTTGAGAAAACATTGCATTTGAAAATTTAATTGAGTGTATAAAATGTAATAGTATACTTTAAAAGTTTCAAGCACCCACGGAAAATATTTTTAAATAACAACGAAGTAATAAACATCGTTATTCTCCGTTTAAATATCTAATTTCGTCCAAATTTTAATTTAAAATGTCTATAAAAGAATTGTATTTTTATTTTTTAATTACACTATTAAATATTTACGAAAAACCTTGTTTTGAATTTTCAATCCTTAGTTATAACTGATCATTTTTAACTACAAAACAATTTGCAAATGTTCGTCGATGAATAATTTTGGTCAATATTTGAATTTTAAATGCTTATTATAAAAAAAGATTGTGCCTATGTATTTTTAATATTTTTAATATGCTACTTTAAAAATTTATGAGGAATCTTGCATTACATGTTCAAGTGATTTGACCCAACTAAAAATATTTTATCGATATTTATAGAAAATTCGAAAAATGTTTATACCTACAATTAGCTCAAAAATTGTCAAAATATTTTGAATATTTTTGATGTATAAAAAATAATAATTTAAACATTTGGTGAACATTTTAAATGTCTACAAATTACAATTGTTCCTCTTTGAATTACATCAAAATAAGAAAATCGTACCCGAAGAATACGGGTAAATATCTAATGTCTAATTTCAAACACTCATATAAAACTAATTTGACTTTCAGGTAATTTTTTTTTTTTGTAGAAATCTAGAAATATGTATTGAAAATCTTGTGTTGAGTTTTTAAATCTTAGATTTAAATAAAAAATATTTCCTAATCAAAAAAACTGCAATCCTTCGTGATTTTTATTATTTACATATTTTGTCAAAATTTTAACTTTATAGACGCTTATAAAAACTATTATGGACTTATGCTCAACTTTTATTTTAATTTTCACTTACAAAAAGTTATGGAGAACCTTGTATTACATTTTCAAGTTTTTTGAACAAATGAAAAAATGTGTTAAAAACTGGCTTTGCGTAAAAATTTGCGTTTTTCCTTAGCTCTGCACAGAATCTAAAATATATTTAATAAAAGTTTCAAGGTTTCACGAATAATACTTTCGAATTACAGCAAAATATTTTAAATCATTCTTCTTTGTTTGAATATTTAATTTCATTCAACTTGAAACTTCAAATGTCTTTAAAAAAGAATTGTGACGATATATATTTCAGATTTTTTAGTTTCAGTAAGAAATAATAATAAGGAACTTTCAATTATATTTTCAAGCTTCAGCTAAATAAATTAAACATATATTATTATACATTTTTACTACAAAATAATTTTTAAAATTTCGTGATACGTTTATAAAATAAAATCATGCTTATGTGTTTGAAATATTATTACATTTCTAAAAGAAAAATTAATGGGAAATCTTTTATTCAATTTTCAAGCTTTTTGACTGAGTCTAAAGATTGTTATCAACACTAAATACAAACTAAAAAAAATTTTTAATTCTTATAAATAGCTTAAAATCAGTCTAAATATTTTGAAAATCGTATTGAGTAAAGAAAACAATTATTTATTTTAGTAATAGCGGAATTTTTTATACTTTGAATACTCTTTGAAGTTTGAATTACACTACAAAACTTTTTAAAACGTTTGATGAGAAATAGTTATTTTACACAAATATCTAAATTCATAAAAATTTAAACTTCAGACACTCATTAAAAATATTTGTGCAATAGTTCCTTGTATTCAATTTTCAATCATTTTTACCAAATATACATTTTTAGAAAAAAAATTGAAAACATCTAAAAATAGTCAACATTTTGCCATGATAGAAAATGCTATATTAAAAATAAATATTTTGTGTAAATGTCAATCTACGTTTATTTGTTTTTTTAATAAATTACAACAAAATAACAAAATCAATTAAAAAAAACTGCGTTCGCCTGAAAATTCCCATTTTTTTTTTTTTTATTTATTCCAACAATTAAGAAAAGTATTGGTACTGGGAATTGTTTACATATAAGTAGATACTATTGTACTAACTAGATTCACTTTCTTTTCAGAAAATATACTGAAGTTGAAGATTGAAGTATTTTTATTATGCTTCAAAATGTACAAAAATATATTATAAAGAAAAAACACATACCATTGTAAAATCAATACATTCATCGCTTTGCTCAGAATATCTCCATAATTGACGGCCGAATATCTGGTTAGTAATTCGTAAAAACTGTATCTTGTAAAATTATACTACATACATTTTTTATTTATTATTATTTATTTTAATTAACTTCGAATTGTCGGGTATTGGAATAGTCTACAAGATACGTATGTGTATATTTTATACCTATTTTATTAAAATACATATTTACATATTATAATAGTATAGGTACAACTGTCCCACCCGGCGTGGCCAATGCCAATGATTAATTTTTATTTTATAAATATACAGTCGATTGTCGAATCCACTTATTACACGATGCCGTATATTCCGGACAAAATGATTCATAATATTCACGATATTTATTCATATAAATATATAATATTGGTTTGTATAATAATCCAGACATAACAAAGTTCGGATATAACGATCTGATTCTCTAGGTCCCTTGAAGATCGTTTCAAGCGGATTCTACTGTATATAAAAAAAAATTGTATATTCTAGATTTCTACTTATTATAAGTTATAACAGTAATATAATATGTATCCAATGGTAACACTTTAAAATTATAAATAAACAAAAAAATATTCTTTTTTAGTGAGCCGAAAACTAAATTTATATATGAGCTATATGAGCTACTCTTTAGCTAAAAAATAGGCTATAGATACCCTCCAAGTCTCAAAGTATCTATTGACATAACTTTTATTGAAAACCGTCCAGTAGTTTTTAAGTCTATTAACTTCAGATAAAACAACATATAAATTTATATATAAATATTTCAATTTCAAAAAAATACTTTTTATAATTATTTTTAAAATTAAAAATGGATATTTGATTAATATTTTGTAAATTTTAGGGGAAAAGTGTATATTTTTTGATTTTTTTCGCTTTTAACCTATGTATGTATTTTAAATAACATAGAATATAAAACTCAATATTATTTAACGTGGTTATTTAATGTTATTTCTTAATTATTATTAACTATTTAATAGGTATTATAAAACATATATTTAGGAGCCCCCCATTTGCCAAACCTGTGAAACCGCGTTAACCATCAAACACATAATTGCTGACTGTCTGATGTACATCCAGGAACGTGCTGAACATAAAATTTCTTACAATTTAGATACCGCACTCGGACCTTACCATGATAAAAATTTAGACATAATTAATTTCACAAAACAAACAAAATTATTCAATCTTATATAAGATTTAATTTTTTTTTTTTTTTTAACACTTATGTACCTAATTTAATTCCATACCCTTTATTTGTATTTTATTCTATTTTAATTTGTTTGTAACTAATGGCCATTGTTGTCGATGTTATTATTTATGCAGATCAATAAAAAAAAAAAAAAACATATATTTATTTATTTCGTATTTAACTTCACAAATATTGAATATATATTTTTTAAACTATTCAACTTTTCAATTGAATAAAATGTCAAAATGTCAACCAGTTTCATGCCATAATTTACATTTTTTTTTTTGTGCATAATATTAATAACTACATTATATGTTTTTGAATAATGAACTTTGAATACTTTTTTGCATATTTATTACATTTTTTACATATTTACATTTGTCATGCATATTTTGCATTTTTTAGCTCCTATAACTTCCGAGCCCTTATTATTACGTATACATATTGGATCCCTATATTGATTATTTATTATTATTCGATTTAATTAACCAATTTTTAAACTTGTTCTCTTGCTATATGTTTATGTCTTAATGACTATAAACTTTTAGATATAATAAACTGTTTTGTTTTTTCACATAAAGAAATATTTTAAGAAAATAAATTACACAAAATCTTAATACCTTATAATATACGAGTATACATATTTATTATCTGTAAACAATGGCTATCCGGTGTTGCCCGTGCCAAAGATTTTTTTTTTTTATACAATATATATTTGTAAAAAATGTATTTGCCATATTTCTATTAGTTATTATAGTAATATAAATTATTATGTAACCAATGTCAACCATATAAAGAGTTACCAAGTGATCCGATAACTTAATTAATTTGTGACTTTGTGAGTTACCTTTTAGCTACATTATAGGGGTTAAACAAATACCCTTTAACACCCTCTAAGTCTCAAGGAATCTATTGGTATGACTTTTATTGAAAACGGTCCGGTAGTTTTTAAGTCTATTCCATAAACAAACAGACAGACGACTATTAAAACTTTAATTACTCTAATTTTTTCAATTTGGTTAATGATAATTAGATATTATGTATTTGGTCGACCTTGGATAATTACATTTCAGTAGAATTTGCTACACCGTCAAAAAAAGTTGTAGTTTATGTGAAAACAGGTACGCACATTAAGTACACTAATATGACTTGTACAATAATGTAACTCTATACACATAGGTACGTTCAGTTCCGCCATGACTATAATATTAGGGAACATATTTAATTAAGTAATTAATGTTATAAATATTATCTCGAGCAGTTGTTTACCATGGTTGATGTGATTGAATTGAAATTTATATCTCTGTTTGGACATGGTCAGATTTTTATTTAAACATTATATTTATATAATATACCAAATCTTATGTTATAATAATTTATTTTAGATTCTGAGCTATGGATGTATTAATTTTATAATGTTGTGTGTTTTTTATTTTTGCGTATGTCATCACCTTTTGGGGCAGTATAGGAAGCATAGGCAGCATAGGAATGTTTGGATTTTCAAATTTGAGGGTAGATTCTGGTAGCAAATTCGATCTACCTGATACTTTGGGGAGTCAAAAGTAAAACAATTCTTAGTACTTTTCAAAATACATTGGAAAACAAAAAATATTTCAACGTAAAACGGAAATTTTTATAGAAAATCAGTTTATGACAATATCAATTTTGTGTTTTAAGTGTAATTCAAAAAATAAAAACAATGGGTACTTGACATTTACACCAAATATTTATATTAGTACATACGAATAATAATACAAATAATAATATTTGTATTCGTATTTTATACTACGTCGGTAACTGACTTAGAAGCAAATAACAGATAAAACAAGGGTGTCATTAAAATTTTTTTTGGCATGGATAAATATTAAGAGGGCTTTTTTTCAAAATATGTTACGTTACTAATGACTAATGAGTCATTAAGTCATTAGTAATGACTTATCAGTTATCGACACTATCAATATGAGGTTAGACGACAACATTTTGATTCAAGTCACCCTTTATGAGGAGAGGGGAAGTTTTAATAGTAGGTATTAATTATTCAAAAAGCCATCTTTGCATTCACGACTTAATAATTATTTATTTGTTTTAGCCCTTAACTATTGCAGCACTGCTTAAGTCTTAAATTCATAAAACATTTAAATTTTGCTACATACATACTAATGTACAAGATCATAAGTTTTTAGTAAAGAGAGGAATATATTATAACATTTTTTTTTAATCTGTAATGATTAATATATATATTCTATTGATCATTGTTAACACTGTTTTCACTTTAAGACCACCAGTCTCTGGTTTACACTAAAATCAAATAAAAATTATTAAGATCCTCACAATGATAAATACAAGGATTGATTTAGACTTTTAGGTGCCTGGAATAAACAGTATTATTTTGAAGGAACTCTCTTTAAATATTCATATTGGACTTAGAAAAAAAGAAACTTGTCTCATAAATCTTCTATTTGAAGGTATAATACACTTAATACTAAATAGTAATTAGTTGAAAAACTAATTACATTTAATATAGATAGATTAACTTATTATTGACATTTTAAATCTTACACTCTCACATATTAAAATGTAAAAATGTATAGCTTCAAGACTTAAATAAAAAAAAACTTAATTATTTATTTTATAAAAACATATCACATAATAATATATATTGTACTATAATATATGTTACAATGCTACATATAATAATTTATATAGCAACATTTGATGTTTTGTTTTGAAATGTTGAATAATTTTATTGCAATTTTTTACAATTTTATGATGCATATTTTGCTTTTTTTTAGCTCCTATAACTTCCGACCCCTAGTTATTACATTTAAAAATTATTACTTTTCTACATAAATAGTCAATAAAAATTATGATTTATGTCATAATCGAATATTTAAGTTATGCTTTTAATTTACTACATCACGTCCCTGAGTTTAATTATTACTATAGTTATTTATGCTAAAATTAATCAAAGCAATTTTAGCATGTACTAAATATATAGGCATAGATACTATTGATTTTGTTTCTTTTGCATTTTGTTATGAATTATTCATTACAATTAAAATAAATTTCCGATACCTACCATTTAAATTTATACAAATTGTATTGTTTTATTGTTGACGTCAATTTCGAACGAATTTCCTTGTTTATTTCTATTAGATAACAATTTGTACATTATGTTAATAATATTATAGTAAGTATAAACATTCATCTGACCTTAAATTATCACAGTGTAATCAAACTTTTTTTATCTTTATAACGACGCTACCTTTTTATAATGGTAGCAGGGTGGTTTGGTAGCTGAAATATAATAATGTTTTAAACACTGTTTTTGTTGGCTTACAACAGGTCGTCGTGTGTCGATCGAGAGAATAATATAGAATACAAATGTTTACATTCTCTCAAATGTACTGTAAAACATTGAATCATATATATTATGTTTTTTAAATTTGTTGGCTGTTGCTATGGTAACGTAATTATATTATCATGCGCAAGTAGCTAAATGATCTGTAAAGAAAAAATTGTAAAAAAAAAATTACACGTACTCAGCCGAAAAACATAATATTATCTATAATCTATATTAAAAAGACCGTTTTAATGTGAGATGGTCCTTTATCGTATACCCGAGCCTTTTCGATGGGTTCCACAAGAGACAAAAAAAAGCTTTACATTATAGATACCACGAGTGTACAAACCGTATAGCAGATAATTAATACTATATTATATTATATATATCTATGACCATGACTGTGGACCGTCCGAAATGAGTATACCTACACTAGCAACAGCTTCCTAGTTGAACCAAATATTCATAATATCTCCCCGCTCGTATCGCGTTCATATTATAATTAATAATTATTTCTTCTTCTGCAGTACCATCGACGTCGTCAGTTCGAATACATTATACATTATACAATATACACTCAGCCTGTGTGCCGTGTGCGCTATTAGTATTGGACTACCTATTTACCATTTTCGATATTATATAATTGTTCCTGACTTATAATCAGCTCATAATATAATTAGTGCATTAAATACTAATTATTCTCATTTCCGATAATCACCGGACACACCTCTCTCCGAGCTCACGTATAGTTGTTCGTGATTTTATACATAAATATATCCGACCAAGACGTAGGTGCATGTGTTTAAATCAATTTCAATGTCACTCACGTATTATAACATAGATGCATTACCCTGGCACCCCAAGGTCAAAATTTCGACTTGAAAACTGTTTAATATTATGTAACAATTTTAAAATACAAAAAAAAATGTTGTAACAACAATGGTTCAACGGAAAACCGTGTTACAAGTGCCGGGTTCTAGGGTAACGTTACCCCAGCATCCAAAACATTAAATAATTACAATTTCGATTTAAAAACTGTTTGTTATTAAGACATTTATTATGTAACAATTTGCAAGACTGAACAAGTTAACTATTTTTTTAACTCGTTAAGTTAAGTTAATACAGAAAAATGGAAGTTGTATAATATTAAATTCAGCTGTAATTCTACGAATTAATAAAAAAAAAAAAAATAACTATTAATTAATAATGAATAATGATTAATGAGAATACAAACGTGTTGGGATACTGAGTAAATAATTATATTTTGCTATTTTCAATGACGTGGTTACCCCTATAACTTTACTTACATGTTTATAATATTTATATAATATTATATTCTGTGAATATGCAATTTTTTATCATAATTATAAAATATTATTTATTATATATTCTATTTTTAAATAATATTTTATAATTCTAAAAACTTGAAAATTTAATACAAGATTCTTCATTTTGACAAATTAGGTAAAAATCAAGAAAATTAAACTCAATGATTAAAACTCACATTTTTACCAAAATTCATCGAATTCTTGAATGTTTGTAAATTATTTTATAGTTAAGATGTATGAAATGTTCAGTTTTAATAGATAAGGATTGAAAATTTAAAACAAGGTCTCTCGTAACTAGTTCATAGTGTAACTAAAAAATCAAAAAAATATATTAACATGGTGGTTTTTTATAGACATTTTAGGTTCAAATTTAAATAAAGAATAACGATGTAGTTATTTCGTTGTAATTTAAAAATATTTTTCGTGTGTGCTTGAAACTTTTAAAGTAAATTATTATATTTTATTTATTCAATTACATTTTTAAATGCAATGTTTTCTCCAAAAATTAATTAAACCTATTCACTACCTACTGTATTCTTAATAGTAAAATTAATTACTTTAATACCAATAATATAATAAAATATACTTAGTAATATAGGCTGATAGACTGTCTATTAGCTCAGAATCAATACAATCATTTTATATCAATAGCGATAACCACTTGCCGACATTTTTTATTTAATATAATTTCATTTACTTAATATGATCAATGGATCCTATTGAGAGGACTCGCGTGGGGCCCAGGAGTTCTAAATCTAACTATATTACTATATTACACTTCTATATTTAATATGTACCTACATGATTTAAATTAAATTAATACAATATTATTAATTCGTCAGGTGATTCCAATACCCATTGAAAAATTCCTTTTTTGAATAAATTAATTGATTATAAGGTTGATTATAGGGTTTATTACATAAGAGATGATAATATTTTGTCAAGTAATAATCATGCATCTAATACCTATCTATATGTTATTTACCAATTAATAAACAACTGATCGCCAACATATTTTTTTCTTAATGCACCGACAATACCTTTCCAATGTTATTATTTTTTTTCTTCGCCGTCTCAAACCCTATCTACGAAATACAACCGGAGAATCTCGCTTAAATGGATTAACAATGTTAAATATTCATCGGGATATTGAAATCTCAACAGACACTGTACTTGATGAATTATCAAAAGCAACAAGACGAATTAATATTAAGTTGTAAAGTGTTGTTAGACCATAAAATATAAATTTTTTTAAATTTAACTGTGCTATAACCTTAAATATATGAAGAATACAGTTTTTTAATATTTTTTATACACATTTATATAATATATATAAATGGTAACCCTCCCCCTTTAAACGAATTCTGCTTACGCCACTGCAGTGTTGCAAGTTATATTTTTCATACAACAATATAAGTTTCTATTTTCACTTCGAAAAAACAAATTATTTTGAGATTCCTATTTGATAAATTACATACACAATACATACATTTTTTAAAATAATGCCAACAATTAAATTAAAACATAAAAATGTAGAATTTGGTTAAGGTCTCAATTTTGTAAAAAAACTTAATTTTAGACAAAAAAACTACATTAATATAATACTAAAATCATATAAGTATAATATATTCTATATACAAAAGAAATATTTTCAGGTAAAATACGAAAATTGGATTATAACAGTGGCGCTATCCGTCAAAGAAAATGAAATTTAAAAAATATCATGAGTGAATTTGGGTTACATAAAATATAAAAAACGGCACCTTATCAATTTATATAATAAAAAATAGTTTATAATTGTTCGTTATTCAAATGTACCTACATCAAAAGGCAATGTCCGTATATGTTTGTAGCTTGTATAGATTATAAACTAAAAAAACTAAAATACGAAATTTCTCTTTTCTCTTATATAAAACGTTATATTAATAAAAGGAGCGAGAAGAAGAAGCACAAATACCGATATGGAGCAGTGTGTGTGATAAAAAATTGAATGTATGATGATTTTACAATTAAAACGTTTAGAATTTCGACTAATGGACGTTAATAATAATAATTAATACATATTAAGTAATAATAATAATAAAATGAAAAAGTTAATAAAATATACTTAAACTTCTTCTTTATGGTCTTCTTTGCTAGTTAAGTCATTTATGATTGCAAATAGCACACAATATATAAAAACCTATACGTAGACAATACTGACTTAGTGACTTGCAATAATAATACGTACATAGTATTTATTCTTAACATTCTTAACTCTAATCACGGCGCCTTTTATAGGCAATTTTTAGACATGCATGTACGCTGTATATTTTTTATGTGTAAGCACTTCCCTTTACAATTCGAGTCTATAATAATTCAGGGCAAACGTCAGCTTCCGTCTCAAAAATGCGTTACTTACAGTGTTTCCAGTTTTTGTAGAATTAAAATATTGTATGAAGCCTTCAAAATTACCATGGTTACAGTCGTAGTTCCGTGTACAGTGAAGAAAACATATTTTGCAAACTTAAAGTAACCTAATCTATGGTAAACGCCGTGATCTAGCATTTGGCCTGTTTAGTTCCAATAATCAAGACCGTAGATGAGTTTATTAACTACCTATATAATCTGTGTACTATCATGGATTTAAAACAACTTCACACTGTCGGCACCGTGAACCGTGATTCCCGGAAAACAAATTATGAGGGGGTTTAATTGACTGAATCTAGCAGCTAGTAATCGGTATACTAAAATGTTACCATTGTATATTTCTTATACCAGAGAGTAGAATCTAATCATACTTATGGTTTATGTTATACCTACCAGCTTCCAGTTATCATTTAATTACATTTCAGTACGAACACTTGAATCACTTCATCACATTGGAAATTATTTTATACACTATTTATGCCATGCTACCCGAAATCCATTTAGTCTAAACACGAAAAGAAAATCCCTGTGAGTATTTTACTGGCTCATACTTTTATTAAGAATAACTAAGTTTCAGCTTGGGCCGCTTGGGGATATGTCGGCATATCCTCTGGCTTGGCAAAGTATATATACTATAATAATCTATGGCTAATGCCAATAATAGAAATGCAGAAAAGAGCTATTCAAACTCGTCAAAAAGAATCGAAGAATATGAGTAAAAGATTATAAAGTAGCAGAAAACCGATTTTTCCACAATGAATTTTTTTAATTTTTAGTATAAAACGATTTTTAATTGGTTAGATTTTAGAAATGCTGACACAAAAAATTCTTATCGATTTTATAAAATCAATGTTAAACATTATAAATAATAAATAATTAATAGATGATAATAAAAACGATTATAAGCATCTCTCAAGCCTTCAAATTGCTTTTATTCTATGCCACAGTTTATGAGATTATTTGAGCAACTGGAACAAAATAATAAATGCTATGATCGTTAAATTCTATAGAAAGTTGGATATAGTTGATGCTTTTAAGAGGCTAATGTTGAAAATTCTCAGTAATTTTTAAGACAATATATTATATATATTTATTTGTGGGGAAGGGGGGAGGTGGGAAAAGGGGAATACGTAAATTTGTTAATATTTAAAAATTAACAATTAATAAAATATAACTGTTTGGTAATCATAGTTTTGGTTACTTAAATTTAGACCGTCTTCTCTCAGAATCGTTTTTCATCGTATAAGTAAAATGAGTTATCATATTGAATTAAAATATAACATATTATATATTACAGTGCCTACTCAATGACGACCGACGAGGTACACTCGACTCCTACTTTTCAGCTGAATGGTTACCTACTTTCCCCCTGTTTAGATTCTGAGCGGAGCGATGAATGTATTGAATTTACAATGATGTGTTTTTGTGTATCAACTTTTTAAGCAGAAAAAATTCTTCGATTTTCAACTGAAACAACTTTTCTGGTAGAAAAGTGAAACTACTTGGTACTTCTGAGAAATAAAAATTGAAAATTCCTAGAAGTTTTCAAAAGCGTCGGGAAAACAAATGAAGGAAATAGGCATAACTATTTTGTTTTTTGGTGTAACACAAAAACGAATAACCGTATAGAATATAGATACTTGACATTCTTACGACATTGGATATTCATTATTCACTCGTAAAATAACTATTTATATTTAATCCGAGTATTTACTATGCTATAATAAAATGTTAAAATTACAAGATTACATTATTTTTTTTAACCCTATTTTCTTATAGTTATTATAAAATATTTGTTAGGAAGGTATATAAAAACAAATTCTAATCTTAAAGTCAGTACTTTTGTTGGTCGTTTTTTTTTAATATGTTACATTATGAATTATTCATGTACATTAAAACAATAATACTCAAGTTAAAATGATGCACTGTATTATTTGATATGATAATTCTATCTATTTTATGATTTTTATCTACAATTGTATAATATTTTGGTAAAATAAAATATTTTTACACATCTATATATAACGTTTTTAAAAATATTTCAATGTCATAATAGGTATTTACTCTATTTTAATGTACTTACTTTATTAGCAATCATAATTTTATTTTTATATCATGATCAAATAAAATATCATTTTATTCGATATAATTATTACATTTTTTTTTTTTACTGCATAAGGTTATTTTATAAATAATTTTACGATTTCGTTAATTTATTTTTATCTATTACATAATTAATTGTATGAAGAAGTTCCTGCTCGTTATAATCAGGTATACTCGTAATTTTATATGATATTATACATTTTATTATTATTACCTTTATTTGGTTTTTATATTAACTATTATAACACTCCATCCGTTTAAGCAATGGTGTGTTTAGAATTTTAGATTCTGAGCTGAGCAATGAATTAATTTTACAATGTTGTGTGTTTTTTTTGTATTTTTTCTTTTTATGTCTGTCATTACGTTTTATGGCAGTAAAAAAGTTCCGATTTTCAACTTAGCCTCTAGCTTTTGGTCGCAAATCGCATCTAGTTAGTACTTTGGATGGATCAATAGTTAAAATTGCCAGTAATTTTAAAAGAGTCGGAAAAACCAACCAAAAATTAGGTAAAGACGGTAATTTTTACTCAAAACCATTTTTTTGACAAACCCGATTTCTTTATTTTGCTGTAACTCAAAAACTAAAAACTTAAGAAATTTGAAATTTTCACCAAGCATTTACATAGGCATTATCTACAAATGGTATAATTTTTTTAATATTTTGACGTTTTTTAACTAGTTATAAAAAATTGAAATTTTCAATTTTTTTTTTCTAGAATTATTGATAAACACCATCAATATGATCAACAATTGTTGAAAATGTAATACAACGTTAATCAAAAGTAGTACTTATCGAAATTAAAAAAAATTAAAATTCGTTAGTCAGAATTTTTTTTTTATAAGCGTTTAAATTTCAAATTCTTACAAAATCCATTAAAATCACGAAATTTTGCAGTTTTTTTTTTGATTAGTAAATTTATAACACTTTTTTACAAGTTGATATAAATTATTAATTACTAATTATTTACCAACTTTATTGGACTAAATTTATGCCTAAAACATTCGAATGATCATAAGGAACACATAAAAAAAATCCGATCAAAATCGTACCAATAGTAGTTATTGAGTTTACTTTATACAAAAAATGCGCTTACATTATATTAGTATAGCTGATAATAGTGTTAAACTCGAATAGGCGTGGGGCATAGACTATTATACTAGAGCGGTCCTGGTAAGACATAGCGTGGTGCAGAGTAGTTACTTTAGCGGTCTTGGTAAGACATATGTTTGGTGCTGAGTGGAGGAATAGCATGTTACAAAACTGCTTATCCTGATACGACTCATATTATATTGTTCGACGATTCGCCCGAAGGCACATAATAATAAAACGTACACGTTACTCGTTCCTATATTGTATCATATTATATTAGGTACGCGTTTAAGGCGTGCTATAGCTATTTGAAAAAAAAACCTTGGTCTATTATTTATATGCGTTGCAAAGTTACTCGTTTTGTCTTATTATTATTTATTTTCTTAGGTCTTTGCGTTTTTCCTTTGTTTGCACCATGTACGTCATCATCTTATAGCCTCAGGTTAGATTTAGTATAGCCGTATAGAGGTATATTAGTTACTATATGGACACGCTTGAATTGCCAAGTACTCCCCACACTGGGTATAGAAAGATTTTTTGAGTGATCATTTTTGAAAATTCCCAAAAGTTTTTAAAAGCGTTGGGAAAACCAAAAAAAATCTGAAAGAAAAACTGGAGTTTTTAATCAAGTTTGTTTTTTTTGGCATAACTCAAAAAAAATGACAGTAGATACTTTAAATTTCCATCAAATGTTTATATGAACATTTTCTATACATCATAAAATGTTCAATATATTTAGACTCTTTTTGACCTATTTATAGGCATAATACATTTTTTTGTTTGATTTTATTTTTTATTATTATTGCTGATAACAATATTTTTGACCATTCCAAAGACTTGAGAATTTAATATAACTTTCTTCATACATTTTTGTTAGTAAAAATAAAAAATAAAATAATTGAGCTCAATTAGTCTACAATCTTATTTTATAATCGTCTAAAGCTAAAATTTCGACAAAGTACGTAAAAATCACAAATATTTGCAATTTTTTTTTTTTAGAAATTCATAAAAATGTTTGTGTCTAAATTTAAGATTTGAAAATTAACTACACAACTCCTCATACATTTTTATATCTTTTACAAAAAAAAAGTTTACTGGAAAGTCAAACTAATTTTTTATGAGCGTTTGAAATTAGAAATTGGATATTCACCTGTAAACTAACGATTTCTTAGGGAACGATTTACTTACTTTATTGCTATTCAGAAACGAATCACTGTAAACATTTGCAATTTTTACCAAATGTTAAAATTATCATTTTCCATACACCATTAAAATTTACAAATATTTTGATTCTTTTGAGCTTAAATATTTGATTATCTAACATTTTCAATAGTATTTTAATCAGTGAAATACGTGGACTTTCTAAATAAAAATCAATCGATTCTATAATCTATTATTTTATTCTACACATATATATATAATATTCAAGAGTGTAATGTAGTAATAAGTAGAGCCACGTTGACTTAGTCTCCTTATCCATAAGCGACGTAAATACTCCGATGTGTTGTTTGTCTATAAATTATTTAATGGTATGATGAATTGTCCTAAATAATAAATTGTTGCATCTAATTAGGTTGCATGTCCCGGCATTCAACTCAAGAAAAATTTTCATATTATCGTTTTCCAGTGGCGGCGTGGCAAAGGGGGTGATTGAGAGGCGGCCACCTCTAAGTTTTTTAAGGTGTGGTGGTTGGGTATAACAGCTAATAGGTGATTTTAGTATTAACCATAGTGCCTGCGATTTTTTATTAATAACTATCTCTAGGTTGTTATTAATATTAGATACAGTGAATGCCTTATTATCAGACTATTGATGCTGCAAAGTGAGTGAAATATTTAACTAGTCTCTAAAAATGTTCAAATTCGCCGTATTTTTCACTGCTAAGAATTACGTTATTAATTATACTCCATTATATATCGCTTGCCTCAATCGTGTAATGAATTAGAGAATTTTTAATTTAACTATGGCTCGATTTCTAAATAGAAAATGTAGGTATAAGTTAAAATTATTGTAAATAATTCTTTATTTTTCTGTTAAAATGTATCAATATACAGAGTGTCCCAGGTCTATTTGACTATGCAATAACTTTTTTTCTATTCAATATTTTTAAGTTTTTTGGTTTTGTAATGATTTGTAGAGCTCTGCACTATAATTTGTATATCTTATATTTAATTTTTTTTTTACAACAAAAATAAATAATTTAAATTTTGTATTTAATATTTTTCTAATAATCCAAGATAGCTATTTCATAAATAAGTATTTAAAAACCATTTTGGCGTTTAAAACTTTTAATTTGGTTAAGTCGTTAATTTTTAAACAATTTTCAAAGTGTGTTAAAATTCAAAATTATTTCTTGCTAGTCACTGTTACTGCTGTAAAAGCTATTGCATTAGTCAAATAGACCTGGGACACCCTGTATAATAACGTCCTTTTTGTCTTTACCCCTTGTGGATGTTAAACTTTGAAATAATAAAAAAAATAATAATAAATATGCAAAATATCACAACACTAAAGAAATTGCGTTTATTTTACAACAAAAATATATAAATAGATACCAGTAGATATTTACGTAAATAGTACATTTCTAAATAGCATACATATGAATAAAAAATACAATGCGAGAAAAATCCTTAAAAAACTTTATTATACATGTTTATAAAACTAAACTTTTTTTTTACAAATAAAAATATTATAAATCGAATATGATTCTCTTATTGCAATCAAGTCTGGAGAAAATGTAATTAAATAAGTTTATATATAAAAATAAAAATAGTATAATTTTATTTAGCTTATTTTTAAGACATAATTACTTATTATAAATGAGTCATCACTTTTTTTGGAGTATCTGCAATTGTAGCTTTTTCAATTGGTATTTCATTTCTTATCGACGAGTTACTCTTTTTCCTAAAAATTATAAAATATAGATTATTGAAATATAAGGTTTTAAATTCAAGATTATCATAACATACAAATGATAACATATACAAATATCATTATAAAATAACAACTATTACACTATGATCGACCATAACCAATAAATCAAATACAATTTAATTTAAAATGTGCTATGGGCATAAACAATAAAAACCGGTTTTCTGAAAGTGGGTTGAGTTCTTCATTGAATACTATTGTTCAATAACACAATAATATATAAAAATACATAATACGTTGTGCACTTTAAATAAATAATTATAATTGTCTGGCTCATCAAAAACAAGTCCTTGTATTTGAGAACTTATACATTTTGGCAATTGAAAACTACTTAAAAAAACTAACTAAGATAATAAAACAACTAAAAATAAACTAGCCGGTGTCGGCTATCTACCTCACCCGCACCCATTGAACCATGTATAAAGTATATTTATTTAATCTAAAATGTAATTATAACTGTTAACGCGTTTTGTATTATGTTAAAATTGACTACTTGAAAGTTGCTGTTTGGCTTATACAGGGTGTAACAGGTCTATTTGACTAATGCAATAACTTTTACAGCAGTAACAGTGATTAGCAAGAAATAATCTTAAATTTTAACATACTTTGAAAATTGTTTAAAAATTAACGACTTAACCAAATTAAAAGTTTTAAACGCCAAAATGGTCTTTAAATACTTATTTATGAAATAACTATCTTGGATTATTAGAAAAATATTAAATACAAAATTTAAATTATTTATTTTTGTTGTAAAAAAAAAAATAAAATACAAGATATACAAATTATAGCGCAGAGCTCTACAAATCATTAAAAAAAAAAAAAAACTTAAAAATATTGAATAGAAAAAAAGTTATTGCATTAGTCAAATAGACCTGTTACTGCACTCTGTATATAAATAATAATAATAATAATAAATAATTTAAAGTGGCTAAATTATCAACTAAAATAACGAATTTGTGGTAGTTCTCATCGTGGTGACGAAGATGATAACACAACTAAGAAGAACATTTCGCAACGTTAAGTACGTATGAACCGGGGAGGAGGGTCTCTTGAAAAAAAACACTGGTTAGCCTACTTACTGAAAGGGAAAATGTTATGTTTTTATCCAACCAAAATATTAATTGTACACGCATGAAAACAGTAAGTAATAACCAGTGCCGGCCCGATGGTTTTCGGGGCCCGGTGCCGAATTTCGCGGCCCCATATGGCCAATGGCTTATAATTACTGGCCTGTGGGGCCCCGCACAAGCCCGCCATGCGCGGGGCCCGGTGCGGTCGCATCGCTTGCCCACCTCTAGGGCCGGCACTGGACTAATAACTTACCCTCGCCCGAACATTCGTTTAGCCAAATCTCCAAACGGCGCTTCGACAACTAAGTATAATGCTAAGCCCATCAAATAAGTCTTAAATGTATCGTATATCCAAGCATCCAACTGAAAACAGACGAATTCAATCAAAATATTCGTACATATATAATCATTTTTAAATGGGAGACAGTGCAAATTTTTTAGTCATTTCCCAATATTTTTTATTTGATGTTCCTACTTATCTTTTATCTTACCAATGTTTTTGCTGACAGATGAGTGGGTACTCTTTGAGAGCTCTGAGACATCAACATAACGATAAGGTTCACTAAGAAAACTGAGTATGAGAGCCTCCCCATGGGTACCATAAATCTGTTATCATACACTTTTGTTATAAGACCTGCAAGCAATAATAAAAAATTAAATAAAAATTCTTACACTGTACGTTTATGATAGTTAATTATATTAAAATCGGATTTCCAAATTCTACAGTATTGCTACAATAACAATATAATAATGTAATGATGTCATTTATATCTTCAAATCACAAATCATCCACATAATTTTATTGTTGTCGGTAAGGAAACAAAATTCGGTTCAGAGTACTTCAGACACATAAATGCATCCTTAATTCTTAAACGTACCCTCATTATTTCTAAATATCTCTAAATTTGGTTTTGTTGAATTTGTAATCAAAGCAACCAAATCTCTGCAATTGCATTTAATACTTTAATCATAATAATAAATATACTATGGGTCTACGAGAATAAACAAATTATTAACAATATTCTGTGTGACTAAAATTCGAATAATTACCGTAACCACTTGTGAAATAGCAAACAGTTACCCACGCACAAATCGCCGTCCATGTCCAATGGCTGAATGTCGAATATAGAGCTTGTTCTAATGGATAATAAGGTCTATGTCTTATATAAAATTTAGCCCCGTAAAACTGTACCCACAAACTGATCACGATTACGACAAACGTCCCGCCGTGCACAGTTATCTAAAATATAAAAATTATGATGCATATCTATAGTTTCAATTCATAAACGAATAATATAATAATATGTCTGTACTCGATATTTACCGGGGAAAATTTAAATTTTTTCTCTTTCAGTTTGTTGACAATGAAACTCATTGCCAACCCGGTAAAAAAAGGCGTGGCTCGCATGTAACTTGCTCTGTACGATTCATTAAACGTTATAGAGTTTCTAGGGTTTTCTAAAAATCTGAAATTAGTTTTTTATTTCATACATATTAATTAATCCTGTATTTTTTTATGATTCAATAATTGGCACCTGTATCGTTTAAATGTCTAAACAATAACACATACAACAACAAGAATTTCTAGCGTGTTTAAAAAACAGTATTAAAAATAATGATGTTTTAGTTCGTGAGAATAGACTCATTAAAGCTTAAAGTATTGCAGCATTTTTGAATCGACAAAATAACATAAATAGTTAAAGTGCATAATATTAATGTAAACAAAATATGTTGCACTTTAATAGGTACATATATTATAATATACTAACTTAAACTGTTATAATTGATTCGATTTTAGTATTTTACGTAAGTAGGTATTATTATTATTATTGCGTTTTAGCTACTTACGGAAAGTGTACTTTAAGTATTCCATCACTGTTTGTCAAAATCGTAATAATAAATGGCGTTAATATCGAAGCAATAAGAATAGTAGCGAGCAATCCAATTCCGTATTTAATGTTCTTTGTGTAAACATAAACTAAAACAACTCCAATTGTGAAGAAATGAACGTCACACGATATGTACCAGCTGACTATGAGGCACTGTTTAAAAATAGTTAAATATTAAATATTAGGTAGGTAAGTTTAAATACTTAACCGAGTACCGAGTAGTAGTATTTAGACCTAATTGCTAGTAAAGTTTTTATAGAACATTTTTTTTCTTTTTAACTATAATGTATTTCCTATACAAATATTAAATTTATAATTATAATAAATTTGTAAGTCTTACTTCATTCTTGGCACTTAAAAAATTGCTTATAAAAAGCAAATTGGTCCACCAATATTTTTTACATGTCTCGGCTTCGCTCCAAGTTTTTTGAGGCCAAAGTGGTCCGTCTCCAAGGTGAGGTACGATGTTAGCTGTGATCGCCATCATCGCACAATAAGCCGGTAACATTCTAAAACCATTTATCGTGTTTATTATTAATGGCAAATATTTTCCTCTCACCATAATTTGATGACCGAGTATTTTAACGTAAGATCACATTCGATTTAAAATTGTATGAAATTGTACCTTACTATTCGGTAGATAACCGGTGATGCAAGCTTTATCCATACTGATCCGGTTTTCTTGAATACCGGAGAGATTGTCATGTACAAGATAAAACCACTGATGTAGAAAAACGGATCGACTAGATTCATACTAGTCAATAAAATATTCGGTCCATACAGGAAAATCTATAATTATTAGGAGTAATTCAATTTATGGTATTTAGAACTGTTTTAATATTATTTATTGGAACAGAGTTTAAGCAACGAAGAAAAAAAACAAAACATAACATAAAATCTATCTTGTAAAATTAACTAAATAACAGAAATAATTGAAGTCTGTTTAAAATAATATTTTCTTCGTAATTATAATTAAAATACTAACTTTATAACATTTGTATAATCTATAGTAATATATTTATATTTTTTAATTAAAATGGTGAAAGGTAAATATATAACTGTTTGTCTAAAAAAAATACTATTTCTTAATAAAACGCGACTTTAAATATATATTTATATTTTTAAAGCTAGAATGAATTAATCCATCGGGTAAAATTCAAAAATATACATAGGTACATTGGTTAAAATTCACCGCTACTGCACCTACACGTATACTCAATTGACGGCGCATTAACTAGACAATACTCATACATGTTTGTATACTTTCATACCTATTTTATAATAATATAGAATATATATCCATTATGCTTTTCGTCACAATAATAGTACCTATATAATAATTTGTGTCTTTGAAAAAAACCATTTTAATTATTCAGACTCGTGATAAGAAAATTATTCGAAAAAGAATAAGTCAATCTGATTTTAAAATGTAAATCATTTAAATTATATAATATTCAGTATTGAAAAATAGGATATTGATTCACACGTAATATGGGAGAAGAATATATTAAACTAAAAGAATTAAGAACTAAAAACCAGAGGGCATATTATGTGGGACAGGAAGTGTATGCTGAGCGACAGTGATTTAAAAGGAGGTAAATGTATAAAATAATCGGTGAAATAATATGTTAGGCAATAATCCACATTTACTGAGGACCCACGGTCTGTAAAATACGGCATTTATGTTTTTTTTATTAAAACAGATTAGATAGAGTAAGTACCTATAGCATAGTCATTTATTAATTCTAAAATGCGGAATCGAGATTAATAGTTAATTAAGATAAGTATTATAGGTACTTTACTCATCAATAAAAAACAACCAAAGGTTCTTAATGCGTGATTACACCTTACGTGTAATGAAGGCAATTTGAAATACATTAATTTATCTTATACGCATACGCACAATTAATAAGTACGTAACACAAGGTAAAAAACACATCACTAATATTTTCATAACTCACATTTTCACCAAATTTAGGATTAGTCATAGGATTTCCAGCTAAATACATAAATCTGTGACCAAATAAAATGAAAAACATGGTGCACACTTTCACACCATTTAATATATTTAATTTGTTGTTTTTATCATATTTTAATAATTCTTTGACAGACTTGATAAATGAAAATGAAATGAAGAATGCATCATCTGTAAAACAAAAAACATGCATCAGGTATACCACAGAATATAATGATTTTTTGCTCAATCGTGCAAAAATATCAGTTATCCACTTTGATAACTCTCGTTAAACGATTTTGATCAAAGCTATATTTACAATAATTTTACTAAGACTTTTTTGATTTATTAATAATGATTTTCAAAATGCGTTGAATAGGTTCGTGGATATATTATAATATGCAAATAACCTTGCATTAGATTTTCAGAACTTTGAAATTAAACCAATATTAAAATATCAGTTTTTTATAAATACATTAAGTATCTAAGTAATTGGTCGTTATAGACACTGCATTAGACATAGCATTTTTTGAAAACCAATCTATAAGGTTTATTTTTATTTTAATTTTTAAGTTTCTATCGTAAAAATTACAAAATAACTAGAAATCTATAGGTTCTTTAGTTAAAACTATATTCTCGATATACCCTACAACACCAATCGGTAAAAAAGTGTTATCTGGCAAAGGTAAATAAATTTGAAAAAACACATCATTACTAAAGATTTCCTGCTCAACTGATAATCTAAAATTAACTATAACATACGTGTAGGTATTCGAACATTTGATTTACGTTGACAATTATTGTTCTTGTAACTCACCAGATAATGTTTTATTTTGTTGACATGATAGTTTTATGAAATGACATACAGTCACACCACAACAGATCAAAACAAGTACTACGAAAACTGCACTAAACAATAAATAAAATAAATAACAACATTATTTTTAAACCATCATGATAACACACAATAGAATACATTTTTTCCAAAACACAGATATTATAATATCGAATTTAAACACAATATTTTCGTTAAAAGCACAGTAAACTATGATACGTCCACGTTGGTTATAAGTTTATAACTAGTTATATTATTGTTAAAATATTTTTTTTCCAGGTTGGTTGGAGAGAAAGTCATTATCATTCAAACCGGGGAAGTCTCTGAAGTACTCTGCTGAATGAATAGAAGTTATCGAGTCTACCTCGTCATTGAGTAATGTAATGGAATACTATATGTAATGGATGTATTAAATTTGAATTCAATGATAAATCGTCATTGTACAATGTACCTATATGATCAAAACGATTCTGAGTGAAGACTGTCAGTCAGCTTATAGGTCTACAAAATAATTCAAAACGTTGATTGAATTCGTTAAAAGTTGAATCTCAAAACCCACATAAAAAGTAACGTGGCTTTCCGCTATACCTTTTTTTTAAACTCTTGTAAGGAAAACTTATGAGAAACATTGCATTACATTTTTGACCATTTTTACTCACAAACATAAGTGTTGTTATTCACTATTCAACAAACTAGATCCAATTTTCTACCAGAAACCTCCATAAAAGTTGAAAAAAGAAGCATTTTTTCTAGTATAAAAAGTACTCAAATTAAAACACACATCATTGTGAAACATTCTGGCCACACTTCGATCAGAATATAAAAAATGTTCAACTGTCAAAGTATAAATTTCTATATTTGTTCGTAAACCGAGCTTTTAAAGAAATTAAATCATACATTCTTAATGAACGAGGATGCAATTTTTCAATATACTTAACCGGTTCGAATAGGTGTAGTTCTAGTATTATTGTCAATGTTTATCAATGCCATGGCCACCATTTGCAATTATTGCACGTGTATACTTTAACGTGTATACTGTATAAAATTTTATTTTTATTTTACGGAAATCAGAATGATCCGTTTTTCTACTGTCGAAACGAAAATATTGTTTTTGTTGAAGATGTTATATCATCGAACAGGGGCGTATCGACGAGGTGGGTGGGTACCCCCCCCCCCCCCCCATCACCAATTAAAACATGTATAATAATTTCTTTTATGGAATATTACATATAGCTGATATATTATACATAAATATATATAATTGGTAACCCCCCCCCCCTCATCATAAACGAATTCTACGTACGCCAGTGCCTCGAATTACCTGGTCACGAAATACGCCGTGTCGTAAGGATACATATCTCCGCTGATAGTACACAATATCGGGTCTACTCGAACAACAGCTTTGAACATCTCCGGTAAAAATACTTTGTCAAATTCGTTTTGCAGCGACGTCTGTAGGTCTGATGCTGAACAAGAATCCGGTATGCATATCCCCAAACTCAGACTGTTTCGTTTGACTAGATCCGGATAATCAACCCACTGAAAAAAAATTGTCAAGTCGTATCTACGTTAATATCTACGTATATATGTCCTCGTTTGTTCACCCCAAGGGTTCATCGTTTTTTTTTTTTTTATTTAGTATTAGATCGCACAACAATATTTGTTATGATTAATACCAATCAAATTTTTATACGAAACATTATGTTTATTATACATACATTATTACCTACAATATAATAATATATGAATTAATAATAATTACTGTTCGTATAACAACATTTGTCAATAGAGGTACCTTTTTCTTAGGTGGAAATCTAGTATTACAATTTACAACGTACCCCAAGTATTGTTTTCCACGCGTGATTGTGTCCAACGTCGTTAATGCTTTCCGTTCCGTTCTCTAAACTGTAATTATTCCCCGCTGGAGGAATCAAATGTATTTCGGGCAAACAATACTGTCCCTTTACTGGATAATTAACGTCGACACATTCGTCATAAATTCCCATATGATATTTGTTGCCTGCTAGTATACCAATTGGATGACGATTCCAAGACTCAGCCACTGAAAAATAATACATTTTCATCATATTGTAGGCAGTTTGTATACACTTACAAAATAATTCGATGGCAAAGAGTCCAAAAGTTGTATGTCACAAACACTAAACTTTCCAGGAGAGCAGTTTTTATATTTTCAATTATTTTTAACCAAATAATGTGGGTTATAATTTTTTTGTATTTCAGTATTACAACTGATTTATTTGTAAAATATTCTGTAAATTACATAAATGACTACTTTTAGGTCTGAAAATTGTTTTCAACGTAATTATAATGTCCCTTTACAATTTAAATGGAACTTGTTATGAATGTCAATTATAATATATTTTTATAGTTTACATACAATGTTTTGATGCACATATTACAAATTGTTAATTTAATAAAAAATCAAATTAATTGACAAAGGTAACAAATCCGGACTTGTTATATTTTTCAGCTTAATATTTAGATCACGATATAATATTTATTACAAGGCTCATTAATTTAGGACTTGTTATAATTGTGCATTGAAAAAATTTATTTTCCTCAAAAATTAAAGTATCAAAAAAACATGTTTTAATTATGATATTATTGTCTATGTTTTTCCAAATGACGACCCACTTTAACCCAACGAACTTGAGAAAAATTGGACATACAACTTTTGACCTCTTAGCCATCGTAATATAATACACCTATATATTATATTAATCAAGACCTTCAGATTATTTCGTTTTATTATTGATGATATATTATTATATTATTGGGTATATGGTCTTACATATTTTAAATTTGTGGATTATTGAAATACATTGAGTATAATGAGTTGTGATTACACTCTGACAATTACAACTGAAGCTAATTAATGGGGCTCAAAAATATATTGTACTTTTGGGTATAAATACCGGTATTCGATATTTGTTTATTGCCGGTATTAGTAGATGTACCAAAAATACCACTACGTAGGTACGTTATTAAATAATAATAAAAATCTTTATTTTTCACGAGTTAATATGGACGGAGTTCGTGTAAAAGGGGACAAGTCAATTTTTAACATTTTCGGTTTATATATACTAATTACTATATTATTACTTATAAAAGGGCTAATGCCCGTATATTCTATAATAAATAAATACATAAATATGTTAAATTTGAAATAAACAAAAAAAACACCAGGAAGAAGCGGAAGTAGCGTATTGTGTAAAAATAAAAGATTCATCAGTATCTACATCGACGGAAAAAAATATGTGTGCTGGCATTTAATCTCCAACAGTGTCTACCAACACCATGTTTAGAATCTTCAGTTATATTTTACGAGCGCCAGTTGTGTACGTTAAACCTCACAGTGCACAATATGAAAACGTCCACTGCGTCCTGCTACATTTGGAGCGAACCGATAGCCAAAAAGGGTGCGAACGATATAGGATCGTGTGTATTTGATTTTTTAAAAGAACTTTCGCCAGATATAAAACATGTTATTATGTACAGCGATTGTTGTTCTGGCCAAAATAAAAATTCCATTTTAATAGCTATGTGTCTTTGGTTTTTGGAAAACCAAGGGTCAATCAATTTTATTGACCACAAATTTGGTTTCTGGTCATACGCGCATGGAATGTGATTCAGACCATGCAAAGATAGAAAAAGCACGTAAAAGGTTATACTTACTCAGCTCTTATACATAATCCTAATAACTGGACAGAAATGTTTCGTTGGGCAGGAAAAAATAAATTTAATGTAAAAGACATGAATCAAAATGGTTTTACGACTTCAACAATTTACTTAAAACCAAATATAAAATGGCAAAAACCAATACGATCGGAGAAAAATTTGCATTTAGACAGGTAAAATGGTTTGGATACGTCATACGTGAAACAAGAGAAGAATATTATTTCTTACAAATCAACACTTAAAGAAGATGATGAGGTTTTTAAAATTATATCTGTCTCGTAAAAAAACATCACTTAATAATCTACTTATGGCCTACAACGAAGAGTTACCAATAACTAACGAAAAAAAAAGATCTCATTACTATATTACCCTTAATACCTGAAGTGAAAAGTAGCTGTTTTTGACTTGTCTCCCTTTACACGAACTCCGTCCAATTATGTACATATTTTAATATTGTTTGGTTAATTTAAACATGTAAATAAAAAAAACCATATTCGTATACCTGATTATGATATATGACACCAAAAAGAATACCAAAACTCGAATGAAATCGTTAGGAGCCATACCAGTTGCATGTGAACGGAACAGGTCTTGCACAGGGAGAAAAAAATTAGAATTCATGAAAATGCGCAAGGGCATAATATCCGGACTTGATTAATTTTTGCACCTAACAGTAAGTAACGTTAATACAGTTTTTGTTATTTGTTTTTTTTTTTTATTCGTCAAACAATGTACATAATATCTGGCTATTGCACCGATCGGTAGACAATTTTTTTCTCGATATAACTGTGATGATAAACTGGTTTTTATAAATATAAGTACGTTATTAGTTATTAGTAACTCCAAATTGCGCTTCTAAAAAAAATGTAATGAAATGTGTATTTAATAGTTTTAAATTGTTATAGCTTGTATTATATTTTTATGACTTTCGAGACGAGGAAATAATGTCCTCCCCCAATCCAAAATCATGGAAATGTCTATAATTGTCTATGTACTATTTTATGTATTATGTACATTGTACTGCTTGTCGTCAGATCCACACGTAGTGTGGTTTTCGGTGTGTTCCTGTTTTTAAAAACAGCTAAGATTGTCCCGTCTTACGTCTATGATGGAAAAAGTTGAGTTTATGTTTTGTGTTTTTGTCCTATATGTGGACCGGGTACAATATTGCATTGGTTTGTGTGGATTAGTATGAAAATCCCACTGAAACACTTGAACACCTTGAAGAGTATTACCTACTTATTCTTTGAACCACATAGATCAGTAACGACAATACGTGGGTAATAATTTATATTTTATATTGTCTTACTTACGAATTGTGTCCATGGAATAATAATAAGTTTGACTATTGTAGCTTGCGCAACTATCGTTTTCATTTTTGGTAGATACCTACCATTTGAATAATAAGTTACAATATTTATTGAAACATACTACTATTATTACTATTATTGCTGTTATAATTTGTCAGCTATCAGCAGATGTTAGATAGTTACATTATTACATTAACAAAATAAATTATGTTCCGATATTCAAAAAAAAATATTATAATTAATTTTAAAATTATTTCACAACCATAGTTTACTTTATTACTCTGAATATTATCAACATTGTAATTTATAACATGTCACACCCATATAAACTTCAGTCCAATAAGTAATAACTAGGCAATAACTAATATTTAATTTCTTCAAAGTTATTTTTTCCGCAAATTGTGTAAGTTTTTTTATTTATAAAGTTCGTGTCTACCTATTAAATTATGCCTTCATATCACTATATTATAATAAACATTAATGTGGAAAGCATAAAAAAATACATATTAAGTTTAATTACTATGTATCAAGAACAACACAGCTTTTTAGAACGCATTCAGTTTTTTCAACACATACGAGATAGGTATTTTGTTAATTTCCATATTGTGTAGCATGTTTTTCAAATCATAATAATAGTAAGAATAAAATTAATTATGAGACATCAAAGTTATAATTGCAATCCCGTATTATGCGTTTTAAAATTATTATTTTTCTTAATCAAGATCACATAATTATTTATTTAAGTGGAAAGATTGGGTAATCTGACCGTGATCGTACCAGCTAATACGAACACGGAACCAGTGTAACCGAATGTAACTAGGTATATAAGTCAGTAGGTTTTTAAAAATCTATATAAAAAGACTAATCAGCTAAGAAAACTGATTTTTTATTGTGTGGAAATATTAAGTTTCATAAATTAATTATTTAGATGTTCTAAAAATGTTTGTCGGACAATAAATTACTTCCGTGTTGTGTAAGTCGAGTCTTACGCGTTCAGTTTTGAGTATTTTTACTTACATTTATAAATGTATATATTTTATTGTGAGGTTGCTTTATATATTTATTTCAGTTTATGCATTATAAAATTATAATGACGCATAACGCATTAGTTTAAACTTTAAATAACAGAATATAATGATATTTATGTCTTTGTTATTTTGTTTATTTTTACTTTTATTGGTTCCTATAAACTACCGTTAAAGGTTAAACAATATTTTAATAGTATGAAAATTATAGGAACATCTGAAAAAATTATTAGTTTATATCAAAATATTACTTTAATTATTTGATTCGAACGAAGTACCGCGCGTGTGTTGGAGATACCGGTCTGACTGTGATATTATGACGTCACACGTAAACAACGCGAGTCCTTCAACGGCTTTAACATATTTTGAGTAAACATTTTCGCAATACAACAATATTTTTAAAATATAATAATAATTTGTAAGCTTAGTATAAATTCATAATATAACATTGGAATTTTAAGACTTTATTTGTATGGAAAATTCTATGCATGTACATTGCTTATATATTTTAAGTTTACGTAAAATATCAAAATCTTGACAATTGATTTATTTTTACGCATTATATATAAAATTAAAATTTGAAATATCCTTCAATCACTAATAGCTCATAATGGGTTTTTTTTTTAAACCTTTAACATTTATTTAAATCAAAACTATCATAAGGACAAGGCTAGTTTACGTCGAGATGAGAGCCCATCATCCATAGGCACAATGTACTCAGATAGTACTATAATTATAATTATTAAAATATATACCTATACACATATATTTATAATATATTTGGGTTACATGATATCAGCATATTAATGTAAAATGCAATAAGTTTGATGAAAATGTGCAAAAACTTTTATTCTGTCTAGAGGGGCTAACCTATCTTTATTGTCTTAACAGTCGACTAAGAGACTTACCTATTCAATTTCTGTAATCCTGTTGTAGATACCTATAATACATAGGTAGATACCTACTTATTGTGCATAATTTTGAGTTTTGACGTTAACTTCCTGTTATACCTACATATTATCTGCTGTTCGCTCTAAATTTATCGTTTTTTTTTTTTTTGTACTATTTCGTTTGGTCATTAATAAGAATTATATGAACAATAGTATGCGTAACAGAATTTTCATTTTTTGTTTATTGTATACGGTACAATGCACGTACCTATTTACGTATACCTACACAATTTTACAAATTATAAGCAAGATACCTCATATAAATATCAAAGTATCATATTAGGTATGTAATAATTACAATAAATAAATACTTAAATTTTTTTAAATTATTTTTTAGTATAAGTTTTATATACTATCGTTAACTGTGCAGTAACGCTCTGTTAAATATTATTGTTGCTTTCAGAGACATTAAATCATGGCATTTTAAAAGACGATACTGAACGGATTTCGTTTACAATAGTTCTTGAAGGACTTTATAATTGTTAGTCGGTTTTAGGCAATTTTCTAACATTTAGAGAAAGAATTTTAACAAAACAAAATCTAAAAACGTCCTATTTAAAATTTCAGTAAGCCATCTATATAACAGAGGTTCCCAATCAGGATGCAACGATCATGGATTCAGGGTGCCGTTAAATTGCTTAAAATACCTACTTATAGGTAGGTTACTATATATAGTAATCGTATATTTTTTCACAATTTTGAAGAAAAGTTATTATATGAAAAATATAGCATAACACATTAGTCTATATTAATTTTCATACTGTTTTGGTATCGCTATATCGCCAATAAAAAATAAAATAAAATATGAGTATCATTATAAAGACTATACTACTATAGGGCATCTCCAGATTTTTCAAAAAATATACCCTAGGATGCCGAAGTCAAAAAATGTTGGGAAATCTAATTTATAATAATATCATAGATAATATCATTATATTCCGTATCTCCAAGTAGGTTCTACATAATATATATGAAACATAGATAACGAAAACGTCAAAAACATCGTTTAATAACATATTTATTCAACGATTCGTTCAAAATCTAAAAAGAATAACTGTTACTTAAGTCCGTAATACGAGTAAGTACCTTATATTATATTTGTTTATTGTTTAGAAATATTTTTACAATCGGAAATTTGTGACTTATTAAAATATGTAATAAAGATACCCATAAAATATGTCTAATGTATCATCTAAATATTTTTATAATCTCAACAGTTAAATAGGTGCACATAATTTGACAACTTGTTCATATTTTGGCTCGTTATTGGAAGGTCAACTACTAGATATATATTCTATTACTTACACTACTGAAAATATTTTTACTGCCAATACGAAATTTGAAAAAAAAAACAATAAAGAACACTCAATGTTGCTTACCGCGTAGCTTTCAACTAAATGTTTTCCGCTGTGACGTATGTAGCAGAATATATCGTTGTACTTGCATCGGTTTTTAGGTAAGGTGGATTTCTACACACTTTATAGACCGGTTTAAATCCAAGTTTATTAATCGCCAACCGGTATAGAAACACGTGGTTAAGTAGAAGGTTTATGTTATTAAAATTATTGCTTGTATGCATCATAGACGGAGCATCTCAGGCCGGCGGAGTTGAGTGGTGCGGTGACGGAAAATTGAGTTACAGCGTTGTCATCACTAGTAGCATAAATAATTGTTCATACCTCATTTTTCATTCCACGTAATATTGTTTTACAATATTCCAACCACAGTCCTTTTATTATATTATAATTAAGGCTCGGAATGTAATACCCTAAAAATGCCCAAATATGCAACATTCGTCTCGATTTTGAATTATTATAACAAAAAAATATTATTGGTCTGGACAACGGTATCTTTTTATGTACAATTTTTATCGGTCACCAGTAAAAACTTCCACACGATTCTTACACTATCTCTGCAGTTTGAAAATTGGACGAAAATCGCAGGACGAAATTAAAATTTCTTTTGTTCTTTTATTTCTGTGAGATAATCGTGAAAGACTTAATAATAAATCCGACAACGGCAGAAAAAAAAACGGCTAGCTGAATAATTGAAATTAACAAAATGTCAATGAATTCTGGTTAAACAGTATTAGTTTTTATTTATACATATTTCGCGGTTGTTCGCAACTGATGTTTAAAATATTTAAAGTGAGACAAGTCTGACGCAAAAGTCCGAAAAAATGTAGAAACTATCGTTCGAATTTTGAACATATTAAATAGTTACTATGGTTTATGACTTAGTGTACCTACGTGCAGCGTGGATCGGATGCATATGGATGTAGTTTTGCGTAAGAAGACGTCACAACCGCAACTGTTGTCTGCCTCTTAAAAACGTAAGATACAAAATACCAAATGTTACGTTCACAATACGCTCCATTTTACTCAGTGATTTTTTTAAAATTAGAGTGAGTTATTGTCCTATTGTAAAATGTAAAGATAAGATTATAATCTGGGGCGTTTCGGAGGCTTTAATAAATATTTTAATTTTGGAACTGCAAGTTATGATTGTTTTAAATTTACAAAAAATGTACGGTAAAAAGTAAAGTTATTGATCAATAAAACTCTACAAAATGTTCTAGATAATAATAATCTTTAATTTAAATTGTATAATGGGCTTTTATTTTATAATTATCCTCTTAAGAACATAAGTATAATAACTAATAAGTATAATAGCTAGGTACCTATACAATATGTTTTTATGGCGATATAGGTAATTTTTGTTATGCCTCAAAAATACAAGGAGGATAAATGTACCTCACGATTTTAAGAATATAATTATATTAGTTTCATACATGATACATCTCAGCATAATCGCAATGTACATAATATAGAGTAACACATACATCATCGTCCGACTATGATAATGATATAATTAATAATATTACAATTGTTTAATATAAACGAAATAAACCGGCTAATATTATAAAATTCGAGACTTTTAGACTATATAAATCCCATACATTATCTACTATTTAAACAAAGCAATATAATATAAACAGTGCTCGAATTGGAAATATAATAGAAGGGGTGCTAAAGGACTAATAAAAATTTAGCGTTCCACTCAATGATTTAAACCAAACTAACCCGTGGGGGGCAAAGCCCCCCACACCCCCCATGTAGTATTTTCAACACAAATCAAACAATCATTAAAATTAAACAAAGGTTACACTAAAACAATAAATAAATATTATTAAATTACAAACAAATCTTTTATTTTATTTTAAGATATTTTATACATTATTTACATTTTTAATATATTCCATAGCTCTAAATATGAATGGTTCTCTTCAATATTTTGTCGTTTAGGGCAGTTAACATGTTTTATAAGTTTTTCAATAATAATTTACACGGGAGACGTACCGTCCCCCCCGTTCAAATTAAAAATATAAGAAGGGGTACGCTAAAAAAAAATTAAAATTTGAAGGGGAGCTCTGTCCCCCTGCGTCCCCCCCCCCAATTCGAGCACTGAATATAAAAGATACAGATAATTATTAATTAAAATACGAAATTTTATTTTGCACATTTTGGAGATTTTTCTGGATTTTAATGCCCTTAAAAACCTTATCAGTTTTTGATCGAAACGACCTAAGTGACTGAAAAAATGAAGGTACATTCTAGTGCTCCGATTTAAAGAATTGTTGAATTTTGATTATAGGTAAACAAGTTGATTTTGCATCGGCCAGAGCAAAGATTCAATTTTTTTAATAACTTTTAATATAATAAATTTAATAATTTGGAAGTAAAGTTTTAGTACATGTTTTTGAGGCGTATATATCTATTTCACGTCGATAAATTTATTTTGAATATTTTGATATAATGACTAAATGACATGTGCGATGTGCATGCGTGTAGCCTGTGTGTAATATGTGTAGCCGACCACAGAAATAATATTGTTTTTATCATTTTTAAGGGTGGTCATTGAGGGAGCCTACGGGGTAGCTTAGCCCTCCTAAATATTCTATAAGCACCCCAAAACAGAGAGCTTTTAAGTTGTGTGGGATCAAAGCTCTCTCACTCACATTGATGTTAAAAATATTAGCCCTCCCTAAAAATGTACTGAATTTCCGCATATGACAACATGAATAATGATCATTGACTGCACACACAGAGACGAGCAGTGACAGTAAGAAACGAAAGAATTGCCTAAACAGGGCTCCTTAGAAATGACACGTTTGCAGGAGCCTTAAGGATTTTGTTGTGTTAAAGTATATTTAATGATTTTTTTCTATTTTAGACACCCATGTAGTTGTATGGATACATTTTGGTAAAAATTAAATTATTTAGTCTGGTTGAAACTATTAGAATATACCTATCATCAGCGGTACAATCACTGGGTTGGTGGTAGGGTAACCCATGAAATGTGAGATTTTTTTGTAAAAATCTTACATTCTTACGGTGTATGCGTTTTAAGTTGCTTATATAAATCGAAATTCCGGTTAGAGTTTTTTTTTTTAAATTCATAATTCCCACCCCCCAGCTATCATGAACATATTTTAAGTATTAGGTTTAGTTCAACGTAGCAAAAACGTAGCAACTTTTTTATCCGAGGCCAATTTTTGAAAGATTTTTGTTACCGTGGTTACAAATTATTAATAAATAATATATTTTTATTTTTATTATTTTCTATTAACAATTTAATTCAACAAAAATCATGTTTTACTTGACATTATTTATTTTAAATATTTGTAATTGTGTAAAAAAAAAAATTAACTCATAACGTAGCACAATACTTGTCTTGACATTTCATCCCACAAAAATATAAATACCATGATTTATAGGATTTCCTTGTAGAGAAAAATATCGAGTAGCGTGCTACGTTTGTCTTAGTTTTTAATAGTGACCTACAATAAATACAATTTTTTCACTTGCGAGTGGGTGACATTGAAAACGATAGAGTACAAAAAATAATAATTTTAAAAATATACCAGATGGATCCACAATAACATATATATTTGGCTATTTATATAGGACATTATGACTATCATTAAGTATATAAGTTAATATTATTTGATTTATAGCATGTAAGTATTTTTATTTTCAACAAAATATTGAAAAACGTTTAAAAATGTATTTAAAAAAATTGTTACGCTTGTTTCTATATTATATTATGCGTTTAGCGTGCTGCAGCATATAGGTATAATCACATTTTTTAGGGGTATATATATTAAGCACATAACGTTTTTTAGTTCTTTCCGAACCCTGATGATGATAACGATTCCTTCAGTCACTAGTCGACGTATACTTTAATATAATTCTGTAAATATTACGTTTTATTATATTTTAGTGTTAACTCACTTCTGACAGCCCAATCGGTGTAATTCCGTAAGTTTTTGATGTACATGTCCACTTGTCGCTGGCAAGCGGTGCTGCCCACGCGCTGGATGGTAAAATTAACCAACACTTGGTAAAACAAATCGGAGATCCAAGAATCGGGGAAAATATTATCGTCCGTCGGCATTGTACTCTCGCCGTTACCCGGAAAGGCCTCGTCTGAGCCGTTGAGCGCCGAGAATCGCGTTGACCGCGATAGCAGCAGAAGACCGCCGTCGTCGTTTCGACGAACTTGACCGTCGTCGAACTCGGCTAATGCAAGTGTCAACAGCATGGCCACCGACGTCGCCCATCGCAACGGCGAGTGCGAAAACATCATGAATTTTTGGTGTTTATTTAAATTCCGCGATTTTTACGCAAAATATTTAATCGTCTAAAGAAATACTATGGTATAAAAATATATACATGGATATATTATAATATTTAAACTATACTGTGTGCCGTGCCGTGAAAAAAAAAAATTGAAACGGACGACGTTTGCGGTGTGCGAAACACGCGAGTATAAGAAAATCGTTTCGTATCATGTACAGTTGTGTATAATTTTTTTAATAATATCGTGATAATAACGACGCGATGACAAAAATATTAATATTTATTTTTTACGGCCGTCAGCCCGTTCTCCAGCGTATAAAATATAATAATACCGTGTTCGTCATCCGCCCTTCGCGTGAACTTCAACGACCGTCGGCGTATGGCATGAGACTGCGAAGCGCAGTAGGATACGTTCATGTTATATATGATATCCATTATATAATAATATATTCTTGACCGATGACGTACTTACCTATGCCGGCCAACTTTATTATATGCATATAATATTATGTATTATGTATGCACATTTAAAACTGTTAACGTATATTGTGCCTCTAATTAGTATCGCCAGTATCTGTTATAGCGTTCGAGAGACATGATGCGAAATCGATAACAAGTAGATCAAATAATTTTACACCTATAGTGCCGTATTTATGGGTTAATGTTTAGTGTCAGTGTTCGTCAACGACTTTTTTCCATTTTTTAATTGTTGAAACATTATTTTGGATTATTTTACCACAATATATAATATATATTAATATATTATACATAAAAGAGCTGCATGAAATTATGTTTCGTGCTTACATTCCACTCTAATAAAATTATGATTTTCTAAACTGAATAAAATTTTCTAAATACTTAAGACTAATTAATTATTACTATACCAAGGTATTTAAATTTTTAAATTTTTTTTAAGTATAGATAACAATTTTTAAGTTTGTTCAAAAACCTTGAACATTTTTTTACAATATTCCACATAAAACATTTTTAAAAATACATATGCGTTAAAAATTTGATTGTAATTGTACGAATATTTTTTACAAGCGTTTGAAAATCAAATTTTTACAAAATTCATCAATCTCAAAAATCTTGTTAAAAATCAATTCAATTTAAAAAAAAAATGAAATTTGTATAGCTTAAAACTTCATTTAAGGTTCCTTTTAAAATAGTTCTTATTGAAACCCAAAAATCTAAAAAATCTAAAATATACAATTATATATAATAGAAAATTGTTTTTAAATTTGAAGTTTAAATTTTGATTAAATTGTAAATTATATTTAAACAAAAAAAACGATTTTATTTTTGTTTTTAAAATTCAAAAATATTCGTAGTGATCCTTCACAATGATATTTTAAAAATATTTAGATTAATTTTAAGTTATTCCCATTAATACTACGAAGATATTTACATTTTACACCATTCAACGGTAAGTTGGCATTTACTCAAAAGTAAAATTATTTACCAGTAATATAAAATATAAATATATAAAATTATATAATAATTAATAATAAAATAAATGGAATATTTTCGGAAAACTTTAGTTCAACCTTCCGTATTATTTAAAGTGCGTATTATTTTGGGGCAACAAAAGTGCTTTTTTCATCAGCATCTTTTCTGGTAACTAGGAAATCGCAAGTCTACAATTTTTATAAGAGTCTAAAGTTAGAATTACAACAATATACGACAAATTTACGAAAATTTGCAATTTTTATAGCTTGGGATTAAAAATTTAAAACTTAGTAGTCAATATTGTTACCAAAAAATCTAAAAAATTATACAAACACAGTTGATTTTTATAGACATATATAGTATTTTCGTCCAAATTATAGACCACCTCCTCTCAAAATCGTTTTCGTATACAATGATATTTTATCATTGAATTCAAATTTAACACATCCCTTTGCATCCATATTGACTCCACTAAACTCCTGCACATCAGAGCGGTACTCACTTTCAGACCTTTTTATGCTTAAATTATGCATATATATTCAATTTCTAATTTTTGGAATTTTTAAATACACTTGAAGACCATATTTTTAAATTTTTAAGGTTTTTTGTACCATTTGTGGATGATCCTGTGACAATAACAATTTCTGTTTTTCAAATAGGAAACACGCGCACCTTCTTCTTCACACTTTTCACCCTTAAAAAAATGTATCAAAATCAAAATGTAAACGCGTAGCTTTTGAGTTATATAACTTTGTGTGCTAAAGATAATATGTCTATGGTAATGGGTTAAGTAAAAATGGTGGCTTAGATGATTTGAATATAATATATTATATGCTAGTAATTATTATTGATCTATTAATATAAATCATTTATAAAAATGGTAGAAGTAAAATAAATAATACATAAAGTAATATTACATTTAGTTTATATATTTTTAAACTATATTTAAGGATTATTATTTTAAGTACAAACATTTTAATAACTCAGAAGTAACTCATTCGAATTTAGGTTGTTTTATCGATTTCTCCGTTTTAATATCAATTCCACTAAATATTTGTTTATATTGATTCCTTGGACTGTTTATTAATAACAATCAATGCATCATATTATACAGCATTTTATTTTTTTTAATTAACAGTTTTAGGGCATGCAGTTTGATGTAATAGTAGTGTTTCTTTTTTATTTAAAAATTTTTGTTATGCATATTTATTTTATTTTGTAATTATTTATTTTATTAATAAACAGTTTAAGTGTACTTAATTGCAGTGACGGATTTAAGGGTCGTTTAGTCGGCAAATACCGACGAGGCCCCCTCCTTAATTGTGTACTGAGGCCCACCTAAATTATATATTTGATTTTTTTAAATTTTGATCAAAAAAAAAATTGTATATTGCAAGCTGGAATATTATTTACTATTGTTTTATTAATAAAATAATTTAAATATATAGGAATACTTCAAAGGTAGAAAATTTTATAATTAAACAAATTAGAAAAGATCGAACTAATAACTTATATACGTAAATCTAAGTTATTCTACATTTCTACGTAGTGGGCATTGATCACAAATAATATTATTTATAATAATAATAAGTCGCTACGTAATAAATTAAATTGAATATTAACATTTTTCAATTATGATTAATTGAATACAGTTTTCGCTATAAATTCAAAACGTACTTACATTATATTAAAAAATATGATTAACTGGCCTGTGGCCTGTGAATTTAATGCATTTGCACTATGTTTTGCATATGTTTTTACATTTAATGGGTTAGGAACTTAGGACATTGTTTCCGTCGCAGAATAACTATAAAGTTTTTATTGATATTTAAAATAAGTATTTCTATTATTATATTTATTAGAAATATTAGAAATAGAGACAGTGAGTAATGACAGCCCCCACACCACCAATTCACTAGTATTTCTACATTTTGTCATATGAACTTAACAATGGATAAATGTTTGATTGTTAATGTTTATTTTTCTACAACAAATTTAAAAACTTTTTTTACATATTTATAAATTATAAAATACACACTTGTCAATAAGACTTATTTAAATAAGTGAGAGCATTTTTATTGTCAGAATGGTACAAAAGTTGTTCAATATAACAAGAATACAGGATCTCAAAAAGTTCTTCGACAACAAAGAATAAAAAAAACCTATAATTTACATACTTAATATAATTGAAATTATTATTTTTATTTTTATTTATTTACTTATATTTTATATTATTATTTACATACATTTTGTACACTAAAAATGAGTTTTATAAATTAAAAAAATATTATTTCTTTTTCACAAAATTTCTATTTCTCATAGTTTCTATTTTTTTTAAACAACCTTTAAGTTTTTTAAATAGAGGTTCCACTATATTTATAACAAAAAATGTAATTTGGATTCAATCAAAAAATAATTTACTGTTATTATAATATAATAAATTAATAACAGTAATTATTATAGTACAGTACTATATTATAGTAATAACAAAATAATTGATTGTAAATTTATATAATTAATTGATACGATGCTTTTTTTTTTTTTTTGTGATTTCTCAGAGGTTCTCAAAATCTCAACTATAATTTAATTGTAAAAATAAAAACATTTTATTTTATTTATAAAAATAAAAACATTTTTTTTTAATTATAAAATTCATATAGGTATTGGTTAGTCATTGTCGAAGTGAGCGGTTTAGTAGAATAGGTCTAAGTATGTTACGGATACATTTTGTACGAGGCCCCTCTATGGATTTGCCGACTTTTTTTGAACCCTTAAATCCGCCACTGCTTAATTGTAATTGGTATATAATGTTTAACATATAAGTAAATGCATCTTTCTATATTTAAATAATCGTCAAACATTATACATTTATACCTACTTATAATCTTACAAATTTTTGTACAAAAAACAATAAAACACAATGTTAAAGTCACTGTAGCACTCCGCTGTACAGCAGGTGTCGAGTGGATCACTGTAATGAATGTGATAAATTTGAATTCAGTGATTTAAAATCATTGTATACAAAAAAGGATTCTGATCGAATACGGTCTTATTCCTTAGTATATTATATAGGTAATATTATTGCTATTAATGTAATTAATTTTGCTATTAATAGTACAGTAGGTTGAACTAATTTTTGACGAAAACATTGCATTTGAAAATGTTATTGAGTGTATTAAATATAATAACATACCTACTTAAACCGTTTTTAAACACCAACGAAAAATATTTTTAAATTACAACGAAATATCTAACATTTTTATTCTTCATTTAAATATCCAATTTCGTCCAAATTTAAAGTTAAAATGTCTATAAAAATCAATCATGTAAATATATTTTTTAGATATTTAGATCACAAGATTATAACTACTTAAGAGAAACCTTATTTTAAATATTCAATACTTAACTATACAAATTAAACATTTTATTGATTCTTCACTACAAAATACTTTGCAAATATTCGTGATTTTGATGAATTTTGTTCATAATTTGAATTTTAAATGATCATGAAAAAAAATGTGTGCCTATGTATCTTTAATAATTTTCAACTGCTATTAAAACAGTTTATGACAAACCTTGTTTTAAATTTTCAAGCTTTTTGACCTAACGAAAAACGCTCAAAGTACTAACTGGATTCACTTTCCTACAAAAAGAGATGCTGTTGAAGAAAAATTGAAAAATCATTTTTATTGCCTCAAAAGGTGTTTACATAAAAAAAATTGTCTTCCCTCCGCTCAGAATCTTAAATAATAACGCGATTTTTGCTGGAGTAAATATAGGTATATCGTATATATATCATACATGGTAGGTACAGTTCAAAGTTCAAGTTATATGTTCATGTAATGTTCAAAATCAACAACGTTTTTTTGTTATGAGTTAACTGCTTATCGCAGTTAGAGTGTGTACTAACGAAAAAAAACATTTATTTTAATTTATATAGATATTACAATATATTAAAAAATAATATAAATATAATTGTAAGACTTTTACATTTTGTTTTATTATTGTTAAGATAAATAATAATTTACAAATATTCAGTGGATCTATAGGCAGCGGAATCAACATGTAAAAATAAGGTCGACCAGTGGGTACCGCTCTGATGTGTAGTAGGTGTTCAGTGAGGCCACTGTAATTGATGTGTTCAATTTGAATTCAATGATATAAAACATTGTATACGAAAAACGATTGTGAGCGAAGATGATCTGTCAGCCTACATAACTAAGTATATATTTTTATGATATTATTGCTATTAAAGTAATTCATTTTACTATTAATAAAACGGTAGGATGGATAAATTTCAGCCAAAAACATTGCATTTAAAAATGTCATTAAATGTATGAAATATAATAATACACTTTAAAAGTTTCAAGCCCCTGCAAAAAAATATTTTTAAAGTACAACGAAATAATAACTATAACATCGTTATTCTTTATTTAAATATACTATTTTGACTAAATTTAAACTCAAAAAATCTATAAAAATTCACCATGTAAATATGTTTTTAAGATTTTTTGGTAGCACTATAAATTACTCGCGAGAAACCTTGTTTTATATTTTCAATCCTTAGCAATAAACATTTTATACATTTTTCACTAAGGACAAAATAATTTGCAAATGTTCGTTTTGGATGAATTTCGGTAAAAAATTTGAAATTTAAATATCTATAAAAAAAAATCGTGCATATGTATTTCAAATATTTTTAAACTGCGATTATAACAACTTATGAATAGCCTTGTATTAATTTCTCAAGATTTTTGACCTAGCGAAAATATTGTTTATGACAATAAATAAAAACAATCACCAAATTTCTTATGCTATAAATAACTCAAAAAGAGTCAAAATATCTTGAACATTTTATGGTGTATAGAAAATGCTTATACAATTAGGTATTTGGTGAAAATGTTATACAGTGTGGTCACGATTTAAGATAACACTAAATATTTCGGCCGGATGAACTTGTATTGAAATTAATTTTGGGGAGAACCTAGGAGGTACTGAAACACATATTTTGTGAAATTTTTCAAATTGTTAAACACTTACGGTTCGCGCATGCGCAGTACAACGTGGATTTTTATTTAATAGTAATACATATTTTTAGCACATGATTTGGATTGACAGATTCTTTTCAAGTCGATTTGACTCATAATACTCATTTGGCTCTAAGTTCCAAATTGAATGAATGACGGCCAATATTCAATTTTGAAAAAAGATATTTAATTTACCTGTATAATTTATTAATTTTTGGTTCATGTACGTAATTTTATTTTTTTTCATTAAATGTTATATCATTTCTATGCAAAAATCTTCACTTTCTTTAGAACAACTATATGTTTTTAATTTTTATGGTTAATTTCCGGACATCAAATTATGAATAAAAATATTAAATATGTAACTAATATTATAGGAATACTTATTATAGATACACCTATAATAAACCACCGACTGAGCTGCGGAATAGGGACCTAAGATATAAAATCAATATAGTTTTTAATGTTTTTATCATCACATTAAAATAATTTAATAGATTATCATAATATTATTAGAATTAATGAAGTATGAAAGAAAATTCCACAGTAAAAATAGTTTAAATTATAGTTATAATGTAGTTAACCAAACACAACAATTAATTTAGTACACTTTTTATGCAGTTTATCCGTAATATAAATACTACTTCTTCTATTATTATTATTATTTTTTTTTTATGATAATTATTATACTATTTAATATTGTTATTACTTATTAGTGCAGTAAAATAAATACAAACAAAAATATACATAGTATGTAAATAATTAAGATTTTATTCATAATTTGATGTCTGGAAATTAACTATATAAATTAAAAAAATAGTTGTCCTAAAGGAAGTGAAGATTTTTGCATAGAAATGAAATAACATTTAATGAAAAAAAATTAAATTACTTACATGAGCCAAACATTAATAAATTATACAGGTAAATTAAATATTTTTTTTTTTTAATTTAATAATGGCCGTCATTTATTCAATTATGAACTTAGAGCCAAGTATTAAGAGTCAAATCGTCTTAAAAAAATTGTTCAATCCAAACCATGTGCTAAAAATAGGTGTTACTATTAAAAAAAAATACATATTGTACTAACTGCGCATGCGCGCACTGTAAGTGTTAAAAATTTCACAAAATATATGTTTCAGTAAATCCTAGGTTACCCCAAAATCAATTTCAATACAAGTTCATCCGGCCGAAATATTTAGTGTTACCTTAAATCATGATCACACTGTATAACCACAGTTATTATTTTTGCGGTTTCACCAAAAAACAAAATGTTGTCAAAAATTGGCTTCCCGTAAAAATGCCCGTTTTAAAGAAGATAAAGAAAAGATGCTGAGGAAAAAAATCGAAGTATTTTTACTGCCCCGAAACGTGATAACAGCCATAACAAAAACAAATTAGCAAAATATATGTACCACTCTTAAAAAATAGTCATATTATTTCCAATTTTTTTAACAAAAAAATGGATGCCAAAAAAAATAGGTCACACGATTCAAAAATGTGTTATGCCCTCCATCCACCAAAGTCTAAACTCACCTATGTGTACCATAAATTGTTAGAAACGAAAAAATGTTATGTCATTTGGTAGGTAGTATACATTTTTTACAAATCGATAGTTTGTTTGAGTAGGTACACGTACCAAGGTCAACTTTCTTTATTATAATTTATATTAAAATAGGCATATAATACATTTTGAAAAGCAGTACAACTTTGAAAGTGTCGAAAGAAAAAATGTATTTCAAATCTATGTAAATTACAATAAATTGCAATTGTTGCAGTAGTTTTATTATTTAATCATAATTTAAATTTGTTGTCATAACATTGAAATTGAATAATAATGTAAATGTATGTATCAGATAAAATAATCTAACCAAACATATTATAGACATTCGAAATATATACACTTGAGTACTGTAATTAAATATAATAATAATTAGCACCACGCGGCACGCTACGCCTGCTTCGTAGTCGTTTATAATATTCATCATCTTGGTGTACTCTGCAACGGACCTATGACTGACGGTGCCACTCTTTGGAGGGCCAAAGAGTTCTTACGTTATTATAGATCAAATAAACATAAATTATTAATAATTTGGTATAATATAGCATAAGTTTAGGCTAAAACATTATAGTTTTTGAATGAATTCTTCTCTATGGTTGAAGAAATCATGAGTGAGAAGGAAGACTCGGAGAGAGAGCGGCAGATTGTGCATCCAGGGAGGCGAATAGGGCTCCATTTTTACAGTACAATATGTATTTGTGTTTATTTTTTATATAGACTCCGGCCACTACTATTTTTATGTATGAAATTAAACGAGTTTGTATGATATGCACTTTTGTGGAATTTTTTAAAAATACCTTTAAAAGTTCTAACTAGATTCACATTTCTTCCAGAAAAGATACTCATGGAAAAATTCTAAGCATTATTTCGACAACTTTCGTGTATACAAACAGAAAAAAAACATACACACACACATCATTGTAAAATTGTAAAATCAATACATTTATCGCTCATCTCAGAATCTAAAAGTTCGGCGGAGTCAATAGCCGGCGAAATCAACATGTAAAAGAGTTCGGTGACGTCCATAGATTCTTTGCAGGTAAAAAAGTAATTTTGGTGCAATTGATATACACCAGAATTTTGGTTTAAAAACATCAACATTTTCATAAATATTATTCACTAAATAATTTGCAATAAAAAATGGTGGCTCTTAAAAAAGTTTGTGTCACCGCCAGACACTTCTTAAGTAGGTAATACAAGAAAAATTAGGGATTTTAAAATATGGTCTCTAGGGTATATTTAAAAATCGTAAAAATCAGAATTTGAATAAATGTGCTATAAAGAAAAAAAATGGGGTGAGCATGATTAAAAAATCACCCTGTAAATAAGTGGTTGTTGGTTTATCGGATAAACTTTATCTGAAGTAAATATATACTCAAAAAGTAACAAAAACTACTGGATTGTTTTCAATAAAAGTTTTATTAACAGATTCCTAGAGACTTGGAGGACGTTTATAGCTTATTTTTCAACCCTTGTAGTAGCTTAAGAGAAAATCTTTTTCAGCTCACAAAAAAAAATGTGTGTTTATTCCTATTTTTTTAATTTTTTTTTTAAGGTTGTTATTGATTTTATATAAATTATGATATTACTATTATAATTATCTGAAATATGGCATAGGTATACATTTTTTATAAATATATTTCTAAAAAAAATTGTAGGTAAACGTAGCATGCTACTTGATATTTTTCCTCTACAAGGAAAATCTATGAATCATAAATATGTTTTTATAATATTGAATATCAATAATACATGCATCTACTTTATTACATACAATGAATAATAAGTAATTAAATGTTAATTAGTAACCATGGAAACAAAAATCTTACGGAAATTGGCCTCGAAAAAAAAAGTCGAATGCGCAAAAACATATATTTATGTAAAAAAACAAATATTTAGCACGGCAACGCGTGCCGAGAAGGGAATGCTACTAATATTATAATGCTAAAAAGTTTGAATATATTTGAACATGCTAATCCCAGAAATAACTTAAAGATTTTAATAAAAGTTATATCAAAAGATTTGTCGAGGAGAGTGCAATTTTAAGCTTTTTGTTTCAACCTCTACATGTTGTTATAGGGTAGTTCACACTTGAATTTTGTCTTGGCACATGAAAATCGATTTTTTTTATATTATATAATATGTAGTTTTGTTATTGGTTACTGAAGAACATTTTAAAGAAAAAAATTGGTATAGCCGACCCGTTAGGCGTTTGCTTTGGGATTTTTTTTTAAATAAAATAATATTTAATTTATCGACTTATAGAGTCAAAAAATACTCGACCGATTTTTACGAAAGTTTCAGAAATTGTTCTTTAAGCTATCTGAAAAGTTTAGAGATTAGTTTGAGAATAAACTAAGTGAAATAATATATCTAACCCACAAAAGGCAGATTCAGTTCATAAAGCGAGGTACGCCAATGCCGATTAGCCCGTGGACTGAAGTTCTTACACCAATATGGCAATATAGGGTCTTATTTTGTGTTTGTTCATTTTTTTACCGCGTGAAGTCGGAATATGCAGCTATGGAAATGGAATCTATATAATATATAAAAATGGATAGTTAATCTGTCTGCAGTTAGCTAGAGATTCAATAAAACTATACTGGGCCGTTTTCAATAAAATTTATATCAATAGATTCCAGACATGAGAGGTATTCATATAGATTATTTGTTCTACTATGGATTAATAAAGGGTAGTTGGCACATGAATATAATTTTTAGAAAAAAAACAATAAAAGAAATAAAATAATTTTTTTTGTTTACCTATACTTATAGGGTTACTATTGGTACATGTGCTCTTGGTACTATTGCTACATGTTATATAACTATTATGATTAGTAAGTCAAAATATTCTTACAAAAATACATTTTTGGTTGCCATTGATTACAGATTAGTGATTACCAATATGGTTACATAAAATAAAATATTAACCTGCTCGCCACTTTATTTTTCTAAAATTGTTATCAGTATCTTGTACTTATTGTGGTATACATATTTGTTACCATTAGCGTCTCCTAAAATAAAACTGGATATATTTACTGTATTGTACTATATTGTACTTAGAATATTATCTATCGAGGACATATTATCAACACAATACAATTATTAACTTCGAAGATTTTAATCAATTATATTATGTAGGTACGACTTTTCAAAGCGTAGGTATTATGACGTATGAGCATGTATACAAAACTATCAGTCTGTACCAGCTGCTCAAGGTTATTGTTGTTATTTTTATGTTGTCGTTTATGTGTAACATGTTTTTAAACAAAAATCAAAATAGTTTCAAAAAGCTTTAAATTTTTTTTTATGACATCCGCATGTGATGATGGTAGATTTTTCTGACACGCGTAGGTACCTATATAGGCTATAATAGCCAATAGTTTATAATATATATTATTAGGTATATTATATCGAATCGTTATTACATATATATATATATATATTTATTGTTTGCGTATTATAGACTTTCCGTTTCTATACAGTACATATTACATAGTCGCCATAGGTATATTTAAGTGTATCTATATTTAGACGCGCATTTATCAATATGCTCAAGTAAATATTATTAATTTGAATAATTGGCACACATACGAGTAATTCATAAAGCTCACCTCCGTAACGCGCGGGCAATGAATAGGTTAGTCTTATATACATTGGTGTTATGAGTATTTAAAGGTCAGGGGAATTGTAACGAGCACAAAAATGATTTGTTGTTTGTATGTTTTCCTAGTAATTTTATCCCATAAGTACGTTGTGCCAGCACCACCCATGAAAAAAATAGATTTTTTTTCATCAATAATTAGCATGAATTTGCATGACCGATTTCACAATTTACACGACATCGGTGTCTCTATGGAATCGCAAAAATCAATACGTTTTGCCAGACGGCCCCTGAAACCACCGAAAGAAGGGAATTTCTAATATTTTTAAATTGCTATCATTTAGTATGCGTTCACCCGACTATCGGCGAATAACTCAGTACAAAATTGATTGACTGTTAAAAAATGAGGCTCCAACAATCCAACTGCAACCGTCTGCAAGTCTATTTGAACATTGTTAGGAGGTTCAACGGCTAGGTTAGGTTAGGTTTAAAACAACAATGAAATTTTACTGTGCTAAACGCGAAGTCAGAGGAGGACTGAACTTAAATCTTAAATAAAAAAGTTATGATACGAATAAAATGTGGCTGAAAGAGATCGGACCTTAGCATAGATTTCAGCACCACTGACACTACCCTTTTGAAAAGTTGACGCAACTGCTTCGAAATTGAGGCTTTTGGCCAACCACTGCAGTTGAAGTTAGCTATACAACATTTATCGTGCAGGGTAGTTAAAAGGGGCTCCAACAAATTCCGACAAACTCGTGGTAAGTGCGTGCTTAAACGATGGCGATGTAAAAATATTATAAATTCCCTGTTTGTGATTGGGCGCAGGCGGTTCTGGTGAAACGTGTAACCATTATGGTTCAGCCAGTTGAGTTTAGAGATTCCAGCGACACTGATGTTGTGCAAATTGTGAAATTCGTCATGCAAATTCATGCTAATTTTGTCACCTACTATAGTTATTAATAAAATAAATAATCAATTTATTTTTTCATATTGATACGATGCTGGCGCAACGTAGGTACCTACATGTTTTATCCTTACCGGTAACGTATTAATTGTACCACATGGACAATAAACGAATAAAAATAAAATGTATCATTTGACCGATCCGCGATTGCTAAATGTATACATATAGACATATAGTTGCTTGCATAAACATAATATTGTATGATAATATGCAGCATAAATTTGCATTTAAATTACACAAGATGTTTTGTTTGATTCAGTGATCTTATTATTAGCTACCGACTGAAACTATATTATGTTATTTACTTATTTATACAACGGAAACTCATCTAAACTCGTAATATTTAATAACTGGGTATAAAATATTAAAATGTATTCAGACTTCACGATGATGGAAAAAAAAAAAGTCCGTCTAAAATGCCAACTATAGTTACCTACCTATATAACTAAAATATTATAACCAATGGATTTCCGATCGCGCACTTGCGTATGTATGCACGACGTATATAGCTTTACGCATATTGGAAATTAATTAATTAAAAGCCTCAACCGAAAAATCGCATGATCCGCAGGATGGCTGCAATCAGCGATTTTTCCGAGGAGCAACAAAATGACGGAAAATCACAGGTTTATTATTATAGCCTTGCCACCGACCGTGAAATAACTGTGACCCCGCCACTTTTTCAGGCGCTAACATTTTAATTATTACCCACAATGTACCTTTATACTCATTATACCTATACCTATACATACTATATAGGTGCACAGACCGCAGTAATACTATATAATTATTATAACATATAGGTAGGCAATTATATAATGCAAATAAACAACGGTTATAGAAAACAATATTTAATTAATAATAGTGTGATAAACTGCTGCAATACTATATTATTACATATTGTATGTAACATGTTTTTATTTTATTAAATAATTGCTATCAGTATACATTATAATATGAACTAAAACGGTGGTTAGTTATTAATTAATTAACACTGTTTAAAGTTTAAACAACAACTAATAAAAAATACAATCGACTCGGTGGAAGGTGGAACTATAACTAGGTAGGTACTATACTTGTGTGCGTTCCACCGCATGCAGAACGTAATCATGATCGACACGCAGATAAAGCATATTATTATGGTTGGATGATATTAGGCATACAAAACAATCGAGTTTATTCGTATTTATATCGTGGTGGAAACACGAAATGAATTAAATTGTGTACACACATAAAGATCTGATTTTATCGACTTAACAATTTTAATATCTACGCACATACAATACACGTTTGTTAGGACGCAAATGGTTGATGTGTGAGCTGATATTTTCTTGACATTACATCATTCATTCATTTCCCGGCAATATAACGATATTTTTTTTTTATGGAACCGGTTCGGACGGCCCTACCCTTGTACAATGTTAAATATGACAAAGACGTATATTCAAGTTAACTCATTTTATATAGTATATATATATATATAATATTATATTATAAAATAACGAAATGTGCTGTGCAATATTCAATTACAATGCGTTATAGAGTCAGCCCGGGAGAAGTCATACCTATAGTATTTACAATAATATATTAAATTTATGCATATAAATATTATGTTTTCTTTCTTAAACTGTGTATCGGAATGACGGAGTGCCACGCAGTAATTTTTCTAGATGATGACGTTTACGACATAAAATAATCATAAATTAATGGCGTAATTGGGGTCGTCGTTTGGCACCCATACCTTGCTAAGGATCAGCTGCGTCTTGAGCGAGTTCAGCATAAATTTCTTACTTACGCTGCTTTTATACTTAAATTACCAAATCCTAATCATAACTATTCTGATATCAGCCATTTCCTAAATATACCATCTCTGTCCTCACGCCACAATCATATTGGTTTACAGTTCATTCATGCTCTCCTTAACAACTCTATCGACTCACCTGACCTACTATCAAAAATCCTATTTAAAGTCCCATCTCACAATTTTCGGAATCACGCTCCTTTTTACATCCCAACTCAGTCTACTTCCTTTAGCTACAACCACCCCATGCACAGGATGCTTAGGTTGGCCAATCAACTGTGATCTGCTACGTTTCCACTGTTATTCATATATTTTGTTAGGTTCTCTTTTGTTGTTATATAGTTTAAGTTTATAGTCAATCCATACTATTATAAAACGTATTTAATATGTATACACGATATACTAAATTGTAAAAGCCGTTCGGCGTTTATATTATAATAAATAAATAAATAAATAAATAAATAAAACAATTTGCAAATAATGTTCGATGATGAATTTCGGTCAAAATTTGAAGTTTAAATGCTTATAAAAATAAATTGTGCCTATGTATTTTTATTATTTTTAATCTGATATTTTAAAAACTTATGAGGAATCTTGTATTCAATTTTCAAAAAATTTGGCCCAACGAAATTTTTTTAATTGATATTTTGACCAAAAATTCATCGAAACATTGATCATTTGCCAATTTTGTTTTTTAGTTAAAAATGTATTAAATATTCAGATTTATAGCTAAGGATTGAACATTTAAAATAAGGTTTTTCTTAAGTATTTAATAATAATAATGTAACCAAAAAATTTAAAAGATGTAGGTAATAAAAAAATAATTGTTTATAGAGATTATAAGTTCAAATTTGTACGAAATTAGATATTTAAATGAAAAGTAACAATGTTATGTATTTCGTTGTAATTTAAAAATATTTTTTGAGGGTTCTTGAAACTTTTAAAGTATATTATTATATTTTATTAAAATAACTTAATTAATTTTTCAAATGCAATGTTTTCTGCAAAAATGATTTAAACCTACCGTATTATTAATAGTAATAAAATTAATTATTTTAATAGCAATAATATCTTAAATAAGGTATACTGAGTTACCTAATTAGTATGTATGCTGACAGATGGTCTTCGCTCAGCATCGTTTTTCGTATACAATGACAGCCTATACCTACTGTACAGCAGAGCGGTATCCACTTGTCGATCTTTTTTTTATTTCGAATTAGTGGGACAACTGCTTTATTGGGACAAAATAACACACAACCGATGTGTTCCAGTAAAGCGAAGACCACTGTATTTGAATATGATTTTAGTACAAAAAGTTTATTTTATACAGGGTGTCCCAGGTCTATTTGACTAATGCAAAAACTTTTTTTCTATTCAATATTTTTAAATTTTTTTTTTTGTAATGATTTGTAGAGCTCTGCGCTATAATTTGTATATCTTATATTTTATTTTATTTTTTTACAACAAAAATAAATAATTTAAATTTTGTATTTAATATTTTTCTAATAATCCAAGATAGTTATTTCATAAATAAGTATTTAAAAACCATTTTGGCGTTTAAAACTTTTAATTTGGTTAAGTCGTTAATTTTTAAACAATTTTCAAAGTGTGTTAAAATTCAAAATTATTTCTCGCTAATCACTGTTACTGCTGTAAAAGTTATTGCATTAGTCAAATAGACCTGGCACACCCTGTATATATGTTATTAATTTTTTTTTTTTAATAGATACAAATCGTCTATAAACAATTTGAATATTTTAAATTTACACTAACTATTTATGAGTATCTTTGAGCCATAATACACATAATAATTGTGAATTCTGTTTTTGGTTGATATAAATTATTTACCTAAAAATGGTAAAGCAATATATTATACCTGTGACGTATTAACGTTTTCCTTCTGCGTGAGTGAATGGGGGGGGGGGAGGGGGAGCCAGACAAATATCGGTGCATCAAGCTGTCAGGGGAAATCTGCCTCCTTTTTTTGTTATTTTATATTTACGTGAGGTAGGTACATTAAAATGGGCCATAGACATGGTACATCATGGTTTTTTTGGTTATCTAAACTGTTTATTACTTTGTCTGTACAACAACCACATTTTAGTGCCCAATTTTCAATGATCTGGCATCATCAATCATCAAAACATTTTCATGATTAAATTAAAATCATTTGAGTATTTTTAAGTCTTAGGTACTAAAATTAAAATTCATGTGAAGTTTTAACTATAAAATATGAATTTATGTAAGAATGTGTGCACACCACTGACGTCACGCACTCACGTATGTTCGTGCATAGCTGTTTGACGAGTAAAGAATGATGGAATAATTTTTTTGAAAAGACGACATTTAAGTTTTTATTTCCTTTAGGTATGAGATAAAATTATAAAAAATAATCAAAAATAACCTATGAGGAACCTATAGTACTAAGTTTTAAAAAATTGCTATCAACATAAACCGAAAAAAAGTCGAAAATTTCAAATGAGAGCCAAAATATTTTGAGAATTATATCATATCTTTAAAACAATCAATAAATAAAAAAGCATAAATATTTTATTAAAATGTCAAGTATAGCATCTACGGTTATTCGATTTTGAATTTTTGTATTTTCATGTTGCAAAATATGACTGCTTTTCCTTATTTATTTTTATTTTTCACGATTATTAAGATTTTTTTTGCCATTAAATGTATTGAATACTATTTATATTTCTTTCCTTTTTGTTTAAAATATTGAAGTATTGAAGATTGAACTAACACAACATGGTTTTTAGGATGTACTTAAAATTAGTGAACTGTGAATATTATTCTTGATAACCTTAAAATATTACTTCAAGCATAAAATATTAATTATTTGTCGGGAACGAAGTGTACGGACTACGGGGTAAGCTGTTATTTTACATACACGCAATCGCAATGGCAAAACATTTAAAATATAATTGTACGCTATTGCCTATTTATACAACAAAATATAACCTTTTCACACCGTTCGTCGTTACGTAAGTCGTTATTGACTTAAAATTTAATAACAATAATAATATATAATAGACCAATGGCCAGAGTTTCCGCGGTATTTTTTGTTTAATAAAAAAAAAAATAAACTATACATAACAAGTGCAATATTTTTGAACAAATTTAGTTCAACCTTCCGTATTAGTTTATTACTATATTCATTAAAATAAATTACCATAATAGCAATATAATATAATAATAATGATAAATATAACATGATAATAATATCATAAAATATAGGTACTTAGTAATATGAACTGACGGACCATCTTCGTTCAGAACATACATGTTGTGATACATTACAGTGACTCAATAACGAGGTACACTCGACACCTGCTGTAAAGCAGCAGAGCAATTACCTACGTGCTCCCCCTTTTTCCAAAACTATTTTATGTATTTTATTTATGTAAATGTTTTTTTCTGCATAGACATCATATTGTGAATTAATGTGCATATATTTTTATTGCAGAGTCACGTGGTGCTTATTTTTTGTGCTGAATGCAAAGCCCTTACTATGTTACCGCACCTATTCAACACTTACATAACAATGAAATCTGGTTGGAATCTTTTATGAACTATAATGCTAATGTAAAACTAAGAGGCATGAGCGTCATCAAGAGGAAGCGAAGAGGGTAATCACCTCACCCCATACCTTGTAGTTTTTTAAAAATGTAGTTAGTCTTTTCAATGTAACTACATTCTTCGGTAACTGAACTGTTTTTTTTTTAAAATATTAATAATATTGTACGTGAATGATTAATGCCTATATCATATATGTATAGTGCATACCAATATTACCTACCAATAATACAATTTACAATTAATCATAGTTGAATGGTTACGTTTAAATAAATAAATATTATTTTAATATTTTATTATTTTGTTGTCTTAATGACTTGATAATATGTTAATATTATATATCCTAAGCTTAAGATGTCGCTAAGCCCGCATATGTTTGTCTCTGTTTTACAGACGTACAAGGTAGAACAAAACAAATTTGCGTTCAGTAAACCCGTTTTTGTGTTTTTAGCTTTATATTAGAGTGAATGATCAAACTAAAAGATAAGAGCATTATATGTGTTTTTTCGTTGGATTTGTATGATATTTTTATTTTAAAGTTATGAGCATGCAAATTATTAATACTTAAAAATGCTCATAGCTCACCTAAAAATTAAAATATTGTAAAAATCCGACGAGATACTATAGGTATTACCGAAAGTGTTTTTACTTTGATTGGTCCATTTTAATATTAAAGCTTTCAACACAAAACAACAAATTTTCAAATATTGAAAGACTGATACAACATATTATGTGGGCGTAGCATAATCCTCTCACAAACGTCTTAAACGGATGTGTCCTGCAACTAACGCATAACATGGCAAACTTAACATTCATACATTTTACTGAGTTATTTTTAATATTAGAGTAGTTCGATCTATTATAAAATTTACAGGTAAGAAAAGATTAGGTTAGATCATAGGTTCTCAAACTTATTTCATCCACCGCCCACTTTGAGAATCAAAAATTTTCTAGCGCCCCCCCCCCTCCAAATATTTTAACTTACCATTTGTTATGTCTTTTAACAACAGATATTACAATTTATAATACCTACATAAATATGCTATATCTTATTTCTGAGTTCTAACATAAATTTTAAATTAGCTTTTTGGATGACCAATTAAAACGTATACTTATTCATACTTAAAAGTGATACTATATAAAAATTTTTATCGCCCCCTAAACCCAACTCAACGCCCCCAAAATTCCTTTGGGCATCCTACCGCCCCCCTGAACGCCACCAACGCCCACAAGGGGGCGTTATCGCCCACTTTGAGAATAACTGGGTTAGATTATAAGAGGTAGTAAATTTGTTGTATAGGTATACTCATAACTTGCTTAAAAATTAAAATATCAAAAAAACCCCTCTAAATAAGATTTTCATCTTAAAATTTGATTATAGGTCGAATTACTCTAATACTAAAAATGACATAGTTAAAATATGGATTATTCTGATCGTAAAAAGCTGTTATGTTATGCATTAGTAAGGCGGAGAGAACAATACTTTGGAGGGAACCTTAGACGTTTTCTTAAAACATACTTTTAAAAACAAATAAATATTTTATACGGAAAGCAGTTCAAAATTATATCCAAAAAACTATGAATTTAAATGTTTAGTTTTCGCCACCGTTCCACCTCGCAAATGAGTATAGGGAGTAGAGACGACCCTGCCATATATGATTCACCAAATTAATTTTTTATAAAACTGTTTTATTGACTTTGCATGATTAAAATATGCAGTGGTGTTTTGGTAAATATATTTATGGGTAATAAATAATAAAAATATTTACGCACTAATAAAATATATATACTAAACCTAAATTTTTTTTTGTTACTCTAGAAAAATTTAACTTAGTCCCTTATCTGTTTATAACTTCTAATATATTACTATAAAATTAAAGGCCGTTAAGTATCAATGTGCGCTTGTTCGGCAAACGTTGTTATCATAAAATATCAAACATTTTTGTTTCAACATGATTTTTAAATTAAATGTTTTCTAAGTAGTATTACTATTCATAGTTTTATAATACACTAATATATAACTAAACCTCAATAACAATAAATATAAAAACAATTTACCGCGAGTTATAAATTACATAATGCAAATTGAGAATCATGGGGTGAGTGTTCATACTCCATATTATATATATTTTATTAATATCTATTTTTAAAATGTTATTTTTTAAATTGAACTTAAAAAACATTAAACACGTCTTATACATCAGTATCTTATTTATCAAAATAAGATAAATAATTCATTAAAACATCATAACAAGTTTTACCTATAAACTATTAAATAAGTTTTATTTTGGTTTCTAGTCATTTTAGTTAGGAGTACCTATATATGTTACCGGCAATATGGATAATCCGGTGTTTTGCGAAATGCCTAGGCATTATATAAAATGCCAAAAATCACTCGGAAATTACAAAATACGAGCTTTGCCTAGGTATTATGTATAATGCCAGAAGTGAAATAGGAAATATGATCAAAATAAACAAAATTGGGTTTGGAAATCCGCGCTTTACCAACGACTTGACTTATCGTTTAAATTTATTATGGTGTACCAGGATCACCTCACTAAATTTGTTGTTCTCAAGCCAATCGAATTTAAATGGGCTGAAGAGGTAGCCTATAATATTATAGATATTTTTACGTTGCTTGGAGCTCCTACTATTTTGCAGTCTGATAATGAACGAGAATTTTCAAACCAAATAGTGTCTAATTTAAGAAACATGTAGCCCGAATTAAAAATAGTACATGGCAAACCAAGGCACAGTCAATCTCAAGGTAGTGTAGAACGTGCAAATCGGGATATCGAAAATATGTTGACAACATGGATGACAAGTGATGGTTTTTATCGATTAGGAACTCGGGATGGAGTTCTGAAGCAGTTATATGCCAGAAGTCAGTTTACAGTATGTCAGAAAAAGCTACTAAAAATTGACGAGATTCCAATAGACACAGAAGGTGGCATTACGAACAGTCGCAAAGGAACAGTCCACAGGAACTGGCCAAGGATTTTTAAAATGTGTTTGTAAGACCAAGTGTCAAAATAAAAAGTGCATTTGCCTTAAAAATAATGTTTTATGCACTTCAAAATGTCATTTTTCTACAACATGTTGTAATAAGTAGCTATTAGTTTAAGTAAAATGTATAAAATATAAATAATATTACTATTATAATGTATAAAAATATAAATTAAAATTAAAAAATATTTATAATAAATAATATATAATTAATAATAAATATAATTAAATAGATAAAAATTAATATAATGTTTTAACAGATTATGAGAAATTGTTTGTTACTCTGCCTAAAAAGAAATTGGCATTTTACATAATGTATTTTATAAAATACCTAGGTTATATGTAAAATAATATTAAAAATTATATGTTTTATTTATATTGCCTAAAATGGGTCGGCAATATGCATAATGCATAGGCAGTTTGCAAAATACCGGAATTGTCTATATTGCCGGCGACATATACACCCGAAAAAATGATATTTTACACTGGGTACCTATACTTCAGTATACGCCGAAATTTGAAAATCTGCTGACGGGTATACAGCTTATACCCGAGTATATGTACTAATACACCACTAATTAAATAGGTATAAAAGTGCTATATTACAATAATTATTACTATATTTATACAACTGCAAATGTGTAAAAAAAATACGTACGAACTAAATCTGGGATCGGCAACTCGAGGCCCACGGGCCGCATACTTCATACCAAATTTTTGTGGCCCACGAGAAAAAATTATAATTTGTATAAAACTAGATGTTTACTTTTATTTATTTATTTCGTGTGGCATGGATAACAAATACATAATAGGTACACCATCAAATTTCAAATTATAACAAATAATAAAATGAAATAAAACAGATAGTCCTAGTTTTACACACATAGTTGTTAGTATAAAATAAAATAAAACAAAATATAATATAATATAATAAATTATGCATAAAAACTACGAAATAATAAATAGTATGAACTGAAAACAATGGATTAAAACGTTATTTTTTTGTACAGAGTTATCATATTTATTAATTTAACTAACAATAAAATTTGATGTGACTATAGATTTTTATTCGAAATAAAATAATGTAGATACATTCGACTTTACTGTGGCCCGTTTTAATTTTAATTTTTGTCCCTTGAAAGCTTGACTTTAAAAAAGTTACTGACCTCTGAACTAAAATACCACATAAAAAATTTTGCTCTTCAAATAAACGTGACGTAGGTATCTATTATATAATAACATTTGTTGAACTCACACGTCACTGCGTTAGTAAGTTAATTTAATTTCAAACCAACGGTTACAGACCATTAACCTGCAAGGTCAACAACATATGGTTATGCCATTAATTCGTGTTTATGTAGCTGTAGATGAGTCTGGAACTCTTAAAAATTATTATTATGGTGATATTATGGTATTTCCCATTACACATTATTATTGTGTTGTTGTAAGATCTCGTAATAAAGTGTTTTTTTTGCAATACGAATTACTTGTATCTAGAGTGCTCGAATTCGGAAAAATTAAGTAGAGGAGCTCATCCAACGATATAAGAACTGCGTCCCTAGTGCAAAAGTATATGTAACACAGACCCATGGAGAGATTTGGCCCTCATACCCCATCACTAAATTTGTTATACTAAATTTCAGCTGCATATTTATGAATTCCAAGTATAATATATATGTTACTATGAAAGTGGACGTGGATTCACACAATTTTTCAAAATTTTTCCCAATTACATGTCGTACATTCAGTCAAAACATAAAATAAATGGGAATTAGCAATACTTGCATGCTTCAGTAGGAAATAAAAAAGAATAATTTTTATCTGTGATAGTATCTTAATTTGTGGTTCGGACGACAATTTGGCCGTGAGCCGAGACACACTAAAATCAAGATACACCTATTAAGCGCTTTGTTTGTCTGTCTGTTTGTGTGTAATTAATAGACTCAAAAACTGCCGGAGCGATTTGTATAAAATTTAAATAAATATAGATTCCTTGAGACTTTGAGGGTGTTTATAGCTTATTTTTTTATCACCTATAATAGGTAGCTCACATGTACATTTTCTCAGCTCATGAGAAGAGATTAATTTTTTGATTTATTTAAATTATTGCCATTTGTTACACATTATATATTACTATTGTCTATTATAATACATAATATTATGTAGAAATATTAAAAATGTATTAATGAAAAAAAAAATTTTGGCACGGACAACGCCGCTCAGTGGTCTGAAACGTAAATTTAAGCGGCATAAAAACTCAATTTGAGGTCAAGTTGTAAAAAACATAAAAAGATAAAAAGTTAAAAAACATATAAAGACAATTTCCAATTGTATTCTCTTTATGTCAGGAAAAAAATGAAAACATATTTGTTATTTATTTTAAGGGAACTTTAAATCAATTGTGATAAAAGTTTTTAAATAAAACGATTTTAACATAAAATCAAGGTACAGAAAACGCTGTAAGTCACATTAATTTGTATACAGGATACAGGAACTTAAAATGCTATATTAAGGTTCCTTGAGATGTATATTATTTTAAACATCATAATTAAAAAACATGTAAAAATTTAAATTTAAAATTGAATTTTCAGATTACTATCTGACCACACTCGCCGAGCGCGACAACTATAGCTTGTAGACAGTGGTTCCCAACTTTTTTCAGCCTACGCCCCCCTGTAAATTTTCAAAAATCACATTCCCCCCCCCCTTAAATTCGAGTTCAGGCGAAATTTTTTTTTTTTATTGTGATCCTACAAATACATTATATAAAATAACTATATATTATACACGTATAAACTGTGAACGTAAAGTCGCATCTAGAAATAACATTTCAACGCACGCTCATATCTGAATTCTAGTATCTGTTATCGGAGGCCGACAGATAGCCGTGAGACTTGTGAATCAAACTGTGTACCTATCAATATTATATTAAATGCGAAAAGGTCTATAGTGTAATTATAAAATATAATTGTTATCGATGCGCAATAATCTGAAAATTAATAAAGTGATTTCAATTTTACACATTTTAAATGTAAAATAACATAATTATATTCATAATTTCATCATCACTATATCCCCCCCTCCCGAGCCGACTCTAAATACCCCCCTGGTTGGGAACACTGTTGTAGACATATATTAACGATGAGCAGATTTAGTATTAAAACGATTAGCATAATGATGTCAAAAAATGCCGCCTCTATAGGCGTGTGCCTACATCGCCTACGCCTTAAGCCGCCCCTGACAATTAGGTATGGACTTGTCGCGATTAATCGCTATATCGTCTTAATACTATTATAATCACCTATTATTAAAATATTATTTATTAAATAAATATTATAATAGCCTATAGGTATAACGAGCGCTTTTGTCTGCGCAAAAACAACCGTCCGCCCGCTCACATCATGAATCATTTGCCCTCTTCGCGCAGGCTGAGGTATTTTGTATACGTACATTTTACAAGGCCAAACATCGTAATACACAATACGTAGGTATACAATAATATGGTTCCGACCTACCAGAATTTCCGATTAGGTGTGTTATTCTGCAGGTCCAATTTTTCGTTTCTTGGAATTATTGTGATTTGTAATCGAAATTTCAAACTGGATAACCTCTAAATAATTAAAACACGCGAGTACGCTGGTACACGTGGTACAATATAGGTACTTATTATATATTTTCAAAAAGTACTTATGACATACACGTGCACCATTTATTTTTCATCGGAAACCGCAAGATCCTGAGGAAATTGCTTTTTCGTTACTTCCACCCAGCTACGCCTATCGTTTATTTTGTACAGCACTTCGTAGTCTTGTATAATACCGGGATATTGACAGCGCCGATTTAAAAGAAACACGCGCAGTACACGTATGATAGTAAGTATAATCACTATAATGGTAATTGAATAATTTGGTCAGTCGAAGGACCAACAGAAAAAACTATCACTTCAAAATTCATAATACATGATTAAATATAATATAATAATATTATTATGTTCCCATATACAATGTTACGATATAGGTATTAGGTACGTATAATATTATGGTGATTAGTATTTTAGTAAGACACGCATTACTATATAAGTATGATTTGTAGTTATAATAATACAGCACGCTATATATAACAATAATTTTTCATGGAAAGCAGAAGTAATTAACTTTTATGTTGTTTAGGGTTTGTAAAGGATATTATTTTAGAGTGAACCTCGTCCGCCAATTGTTCGTTAAAAATAATGTACAGTGACTTAAAAAACTTAAAAGTAAAAAAAAAAATGCTTTATTATATTTATCATTAATTTCTTCTATAATACATTATGAGTAGTAAAAACGCCTATAATATAATGAGATTCACACTAAAAATATTATTCTCCCCTGCCAAAACAGTAACAATATAAATATATTAGAAATTAACCATAAATCCGTGATTTACGTGTATAAACAACCAATAGGACCGATAACCATTTATATGAAGTCTTTGCACAGTGTATTGAAAATATTACTCAATACTTCTATTCCAATATTATAAGAATAATTTTAACTATACCTACCTGAATATCTGGCGTTTATGTACCTACCTATAAATGAATAATAATTTTAAAATGTAATACAAAAATTGAATGTAAACGTGCGAAATTGTTATTCAAATCGTTAAATAAAAATACATTATTAAACATCTATTTTTTAAATTTATTAGATAAATTCGTACAAAATAAAGTCAAAATAGAAAATAATGCATTCTATAAGATTCTTAGTACGAACACGATATGGATAAGTACTTATAAAATCGTATAATTACAAGTATATACCCACTAAACTTATAATGCAATTTTATATATTTTTAGTTGTCAGTATTCAACCGTTTAAATTGTTGAAGTATTTTCTAGTTATGTACCATTGTCCTATAGTACCTACCTTTGTATAGTTTCATTAATACAATTCAATCAGCTGCAATAACTAAGTTATAATTATACGTATTAACATTTAATATATGGATACTACTCAATCAATCATGTATTCTAATATTTCTTATACACATTCAATCAACTTAATTTATTAAAATGTTTACCTCACGTAACCCCGCACTACACCAATGCATTTTAATGATCGATAAATAATGAAGCCAACAATTCAATCATTATTTTAAAAGATTTTAAATGGGTACCTTACTTTTGATGCTTAGTGCAGATATACTCTAGTTGGGCATGTCATGTATGTAGATATTTCATGTATCAGATTATGTACGTCATTTGTATGAAGTCTATAATTTGTTTATAATGAACTGTCAATTATTCAAGTTTCAATAAAATAATACTAGTTGATAATTTTAAAATGTATAGACATAAAAAGTTAAAAATATATGCCATTAAATGATTTTTCAATCCGGTATAATATCGACGTACTTCATGTCTATATCTATCTTTTCGAGGTTTCTAACCACTTGGATAATATTAGCATGTATAGTAGCATGTATGCTACCTATTCCACAATTTGAACTAGAACTGGCGGTGTTTTTGGTGTACCGAAAAATAGTTACATTACATACCGGTATACCAAAAATATCGAATAACCGAATAAATTGTGAATGATCAAAAATAAATTCAGAAATATTAATAAAAAGAAACAACATTTATATTTAGATTATAGTATTTGGCACTGAGAAAATTATAATTTTGTGTTTTTTTGGAATTGAAATAATTACAAAAATAAGTTATTTATGTATTAATTTATAACTGTTATAACTGTTAAGTTTAAACTGTATATTATTATGTTCATTGTTGCTGACATAACAGTATAACATAGTGATATTTTTATAGTCAGTCGTTAGTCGTGACCGTGAAATCATTTTGTAATACCTAGTATGTCTCGAACGTCTTACATAAAAATAAATATTATTGCAATCGTTAAATAATCATTTTTCTTTTTTTGTGATAAAATGGTTATAGAGAGATGAGTTGTTTGGGTATATTTTCAAAAAAAAGTTGACTCAGGTTTGTGCGAGATTTAATAATATGAAAAAACTTGAGACGCCAAAGGTGTAAACATGACCCATTCACTAAACCATTTGAAATCTCGTTGCCATAAGGTTTACACCGGAAAAGTTGTAAATGCCAATAAGTACTTACCTACCGGTATATCGTTTCATTTCAGTATTAACATTATCTACCGAAATACCAGATTTCATATAATCATATCTCAATACCACCAGCCCTTGTTTGAGCAAATGGAAAGTAGTTTAGTTCAGTATAGGCAATATTTAAATTGCATCCGCGTGAACGTTTCACAACGCGTATTTATTATTTGGATAAAATATTGTATGTAGGTACTTTTTGTCAATCCTGCGGTTAGACATAATAATGCGATAATATTTCTGAAAACTGATTTGAACTCGTTATAATGTCTAATTGAAATTTTCAATCTGTTCACATTTTAAGATTTCTGATTTCCAAATAACCATGCAAGTGAAATTTCTTAAATTTAAAAATATTTAAATCAAGTTTACAGTGGAAGTTTAGTTGGGGAACAAAATCAGGAAAAGCGGACAGACCAACCTCGGGTACACAATATAATAATACGAATTTAAATCAAAAGTGTTCAGAAGTCTTATCGCATCGCTAGGTTAATCGGTGCAATCGTCAAAATATCGGTATGTTTTGGTTAAAAAAAACTCATCGGCATCGCAATCACCGTAACCTTCTATCGGTTGCAAAGAGTAAATTATCTCCCAGCTTAAAATATAAAATATTGACGTCATAATAAATTTCCCTAGATCCCGTACCAATAACTAATATATTAGGTACCTAATATATTTTATGCCTAGCTGTTAATAATTATATATATATACTTAATTATACATGTTGATTTAAATGTATGAGTCAATCAGAAATTGTTGTTTTGATGAATCAGTAAGTCTGTAAACCACCCAGAAAAGTCGATTGTGTCGTGTTTGGAAAATATTTACCTTACCAATATTTATTTATTTATTTATGTTGGCATAGAACGTGACATCCAGTGGACAAAACCAAATGGAACAGTATTAGTAAAATTCTTAGTGACAAGATCAATGAAACGAAAAACAAAACATTCAAATCGTATCTGAGTAGCTTATCTGCAACGGATAATACTGATTAGTGATGACTCACTGTGGAAAGCTACAAGATGCATTTAAAAACTTTGTGCACCTGTGCCAACTATTTGTAAAGAAATATAACAGAATAAGAATTTAAAAAAAGTGCATCTAGAAATGAATGAATAAATAAAAGTTGGATGTCAGGTAACCTACTTATTACTTAATATAAAAAATATATAAATAAATAAACTTTATAGTGTTAGATTTGTGACTGTATTTTTTTTTATTTCTATTTCCAGTAACTTGTTTTTATAAATTTTAGTTATCATATACGTATAACCTATAATAGGTACCTAGATATTTTGTTTTTTTTGTTTTTACTTATTGTTTAAATAGCTGTATTTTTGTTATATATATTTAATAATATATTATATACACTATCTCTGATACTATTTTGGTAAATATCTAAAAAACTTAAATAGATCATATTTCAGACTTTTTTTTCCTGTGGTATCACAACTGATGCAGGAACTACGATGGTATTACTCTGGAGCGATTGCTGGGTAGATGACAGGCCAGTCAGCGATTTTACAACTTTGGGCCATCTTTTACCATAAACTAATGAACATAGTGAAAACAATTTTTTTAATCAAAATACTATGTTTCTTACCACAATAATTGTTGAATATTTATTTAATAATTATTTTTTACTTAAGTCGGATAACACAAAAAGACTGTCTACAGATTGTACTTATTCCTCGACCACGTGTATTATCCAGTGTTTACAATTCGTCAAATAATAACTTTTATGATGCATTTTTGTCTATTTTCATTTTTTTTAAAAACTTATATCGGGCCAAATCATATAATACAAGTGACTGGCCTGTCTGGTCCGCCCCTGGACTATTACTGCTTCCACCTAGTTGCATCGTTAATTGTACAATAAAGTGCATATCGTACAAAATCATGTAATTTCATACATAAAAACAGTAGTGGCCGGAGACTACATAAAAAATATACATAAATACATATTATACTGTAAAAATGGACCCCCATTCGCCTCCCTGGATGCACAATCTGCCGCTCTCTCTCCGAGTCTTCCTTCTCACTCATGATTTCTTCAACCATAGAGAAGAATTCATTCAACAACTATAATGTTTTAGCCTAAACTTATGCTATATTATACCAAATTATTAATAATTTATGTTTATTTGATCTATAATAACGTAAGAACTCTTTGCCCCAACAACCCTCACACAAGTTTTCTCTGTGGAGCCCCATAAAATTCACTGTTTGAAAATCAAATTCAAATATTATATACGTAAACTGATAAGGAAATAATAAGAACGTGTTTTGTTCTAGACCAGTTATATCGCAAACGTTACTTTCTGGCCTCTGGAATAATGTGATCCCATTGCAGTTTATGAGGAAATTAAAGTAACAATATTATTACCTACTGCTGTGGCGCCGTCAGACATAGGTCCGTTGCAGAGTACATCAAGATGATTAATTATAAACGACTACGAAGCAGGCGTAGCGTGCCGCGTGGTGCTAATTATTATTATATTTAATTACAGTACTCAAGTGTATATATTTCGAATGTCTATAATATGTCTGGTTAGATTATTTTATCTGATACATACATTTACATTATTATTCAATTTCAATGTTATGACAACAAATTTAAATTATGATTATATAATAAAACTACTGCAACAATTGCAATTTATTGTAATTTACATAGATTTGAAATACATTTTTTCTTTCGACACTTTTAAAGTTTCACTGCTTTTCAAAATGTATTATATGCCTATTTTAATATAAATTATAATAAAGGAAGTTGACCTTGGCACGTGTACCTATTTAAACAAATTTATCGATTATTAAAAGATGTTTACTACCTACCCAATGACACAACCATTGTTCGTTTCAATGCGTGGTACACATAGTCGTGTTCAGACTGGTAGCCGAGCCACCGAGGGGGCATAACAAATTTTTAAATCGTGTCATATTTTTAAACCTCTATTTTTTTTTTAAATCTTGCTTCAACAAAACATTTTTTCAACTATGACTGAAAAGTATAACCATCGGCCTGTTAAGACAATAAAAATACATTAAAAACTATAATAAAAACACATTTTACATAATCTAGTAAATTAGAAATTGTTGATAAAAATTAAGTGTTTATAAATCCATTCTCCTCTCATATGGTTTCAATACTTTAAAAAACTCAATGACATCATCAAAGTTTATACTTCTTGCCAATTCTCTATACTGATGGTTAATAAGCCATTCAAGTGATCTTGATTCATAGTTAGGAAAACCACCACCAAAATGACCACTCACAAAATCTAAGCTACTAAGCAAATCTTTAACTTTCTATAAAACATTTTTTTTTTTCAAAAATTACATTTTACCTTATAATACCAACCATTTTAATAAGAATATTGGGGAAAATATCATACAATTATTTGTAAAAATTTTGAACTTTTACGAACACTGACTATGTTTATATAATTTTTTTTTTTTTATTAAGAAAGACAATTTACAATCTGTACACAATAATTACAATAAGTAAATTAGATTAAAAAAAACAGAATTAAGTAACATGAATATCGTGTTGAGGAAGAAACCAAATGGTAACACCTCCCTTACTAATTTAATAGGTCTCTACACCATTTACTCTTAAGTCTGCATGGTGGGTTTTTTTGGGACGGTTAGAGTGGATATTAAAGTATTGCTATGCGTGCTTAAATTTCGGTGGAAACGTTTGTACATCGTTTTGGCAAGTTCAGTGGTAGTTGTTATTTTTAGGTCATTGTGTAAAGCAGAGTTTGAAACGTACCAGGGGGCTTTGGTTACTAACCTTACTGCAATTGACTGAAAAGCCTGAATTGGCCTGATATTCGAGGGCTTGACTGGGCCCCAAATCGCTATACCGTAAGACCAGACTGGTCTTATGATTGACTTATATATAATAAGTTTGTTTTGGAGTGGTATTTTGGAGTTGAGGAGAGGTCGGAGGAAATGAAGTCTATTGTTAGCCGATTTTCTTTTTTTTTTAGGTGGGGGCCCCAGGTTAGCCTTTTATCAAGTGTTATGCCTAAGTACTTTATTTCGGTTTGGACAGGGATGGGGGCGTTGTTCGTAATTAATTGAGGGCACTCAGAGGGAGATTTTTTTAACGTGAAGGTAACTTGCAAAGATTTATCTGTATTTATTTTAATTTTCCATTTTTTGGCCCATTCGTCGATTTTTATAGCATGATCCTGAAGTGCATCTGAAGCTAGGATAGGATTTGAACTGGAGGAGAGAATAGCTGTGTCGTCAGCGTATGCTGCAAGGAGGGTGTTACTAGATTGAGGGATGTCTGCTGTGACATACATTATATAGATCAGGGGATAAATCACTACCCTGCGGGACTCCAGCATATATTGAGTGAGTAGATGAGATATCGGTACCCTGTCGTACGACAAACGAACGATTTTGTAGATAGGATTTGATAATGAGATAGTAGGGAGCTGGCATAAAGAGTTTTAATTTGTAGACTAAGCCCTCGTGCCAGACTTTATCAAATGCTTGGGCAATATCTAAAAAAAGTCCGGAACAGTATTCTTTGTTTTCGAGAATAGTTGAAATTTCGTCAGTAAGACGATGAACTTGATGAATTGTTGAGTGCCTGTTTCGAAATCCAAACTGATTATTTGGTATGATTTGGTTGTTTTGAAGGATGGGACGTAATCTTTTCAGGAGGGCCTTTTCGAAAAGTTTACCAAGAACTGGAAGTAAACTTATGGGACGGTAAGATGAAGATAAGTGTTTTGGTTTATTTGGTTTGGGTACTAGTATAATGACTGAAAATGTCCAGATTTTTGGAAAGTGGGACAATCTTAACATAGAATTATATATGTGGGTGAGCAATGTTAAAGTTTTGAGGGATAGATTATTCAGAATTTTATTTGTAATGAGGTCATTACCAGGTGCCTTGCCGGGAGGTAATTTTTTAATTATGTACTGAATTTCACCGGGAGAGATGGGTTTTGCAGGTAGTGACATAGGTAGCGGAGCTGATAGAAATTGTTGAATTTCGATAATTGAATCGTTTTCGGGATTGGTGCAAGAATGAGGCTGAAATGTTTCGGCTTATTGAGAAGCAAAAATATTTGCTTTGTCTTTGTCGGTAATAGCTAGTTGACCGTTTTATATAATTATATCCAAATATTTACCAAACTATAAAATTCCATGGGTTCGACCGTTTTGTGTATATCATATACACAGAAAGAAAAAACCAAGGTGAAATTAACAGAATACTTTTGTTAAATTCGTTAAGTTGATCATAATATATTTGTTGTGAAAACAAATTTTGTATTGTATTAATCATATTTTTATTAGATTAACAACTATCAGCTTTCATCAAATTGATAACGACTTGTCGAATTAACAAAAAATATTTTATTATTATTCTGAGCAAATAATAAAATAAAATATATTATTTTAACAATAATATGTTATATTTAACATTTCGTTTTGTTAAACCAAATCAACAAATTTATTAAATTAACAATATTTTTATTTCCGAGAGCCGAAGCCTTGCTGGCCACGACAAGATTGTACTTTGTTTTTATTTCCAATAATATGGTTTTTACTCATTTACTGTGTCCGTATCGACCGTATCGTGTGTGTTGTTAATAGTGCGTTGTTTTTTTTATTTTACAATTTACATTTTTAATCGTGGAGAAACCTAACTGTATGTGTTTTATTGTATTACATAATATTATACTAACAAAATAAAGTGTTTCCTAACCTATACCTAGGTGTCTAGGATGCCAATGCATCTTTTCCAATTTTTCTTTCTGTAAAACCTTATTTGGACTATATTACGAATATTTAAAAAAAAATTATACCAATCGGTTCGTTGGTTTTCAAGTTAAATATACGCTTCCCAACGAACATTATTACATATTTTGTATATGCGTTACATATAGATAAGAATATGCTGTCAATTATGTTTGATGAATTTTTTTACCGAAGTAATTTACAAATTTAACTGAATCTTTTTTAAAAGCAAAACATTTTTAAAAATCAAGATATAAATAAAAAATTAGATTAGTATTTATAATTGATAACAAAAAATTATGAATATTATTGAGATATTTAATACTAGGTTCCTCATAATTTTTATAATAGCAGTTCAAATATATTAAAGATACGTAGGCACAATTTTTTTTTTATAAGCATTTAGAGATTATGGTTTGATGAAATTCATCGAAATCATGAAAATTTGCAAATTATTTTGTAATTAAAAATGTTTAAAACATGTTCAATTTGTATAGCTAAGGATTTAAATTTTAAAACAAAGTTTCTCATAAATAGTTATAATAATGTAACTAAAAAATCTATTAACATTGTTGTTTTTTAGACATTTCAAATTCAAATTTGAACGAAATTAGATATTTAAACGAAGAAATACAATATTATATACTATTATTTTTTCATTATAATTTAAAAATATTATTTGTAGGTACTTGCAACTTTTAAAGAAAATTGTTATACAGGATGTCCCAGGTCTATTTGACTAATGCAATAACTTTTACAGCAGTAACAGTGATTAGCAAGAAATAATTTTGAATTTTAACACACTTTGAAAATTGTTTAAAAATTAACGACTTAACCAAATTAAATATAAGATATACAAATTATAGCGCAGAGTTCTACAAATCATTACAAAAAAAAAAATTTAAAAATATTGAATAGAAAAAAAGTTTTTGCATTAGTCAAATAGACCTGGGACACACTGTATATTAAACACACAATGACATTTTCAAATGCAATGTTTTTGGCAACAATTAATTCAACTCACTGCGTATTACAATATTAATAGTAAAATATATATATAAATGACAGCAATAATAATATCATAAAACATACTTATAGTAATAACAGACTGACAAATCGTCTTCGCTCAGAATCGTTTTTCGTTATAAAAATATCATTGTGTTCAAATTTAACACGCGTCCATTACATTAACTCACTAGACTGTACAGCACAACAATACCCACTTGCCCACCTTTTTTTGTTTATAGTTTTTAATGCTGTATTTTGTATTTGAATTTAATTTATCGTCTCAATTATTTTAATATTTTATATTCACTGTAATCCGTAGACCGTATTATTTTTCTTCTGGGCGTTAAATATAGGTTCTATAGTATATAAAATATACAGCCACATTAAAAAATATATGTTATATTGTGTATAAAGACTTTGAAGTTTTGAACAAATTAAAAAATCTAGTAAAGTCGTACTAAGTGATACCGTGTTTAATTTACCTATTACCTATGTCTAATACCATGCATTAAAATTACTGAATAATTGTATGTCTATCTACCCACATATTATTATACTAGCCGTCCCGCAATGGGCTTTGCCCATTATGCACAGTATCAGTATCGCACAAACATAATATAGAAAAAATCATGCATAACTTGGCCGTGAATTTTAAACGTAGCCACGTGGGCATGCAATTTCCTTTCAGAATCTGCTTAGCACCAAAATATGCTATTACCTATTGAAAGAAAATATTGTACCTACCGTAGTCTGGAATCTTCGGAAAAATGCAGTTTGAATCCATAATGTGTATCTACAATCAAACTTTTAATTGGATTTGGAATGGATCTTCAAATCGATGTGAAACTACTTGGCCGTAGAGCAGCAAAATCCAAAAATCTCATCACAACACTTTTTAGCACTGCATAAAGTGCACACCTTTTCACTCATCTTGTTTTAATTGCAGGAACATCATAATAGTGAAGATCTGGACGATAATAATTTAAAGCACACTTTAGACCTACATAAATTGTGTTGCTCTTCAATTATGCCATTTTATAAAGTTTTAAATTCAGATTTTGGTTCATCCTGTTTTATGAATATACCTAGTATCAGATTCAGACTGGAAATAAAAACCAGTCCCGGGGATATAGAAAATTCGGCTCAAATGTAGGGCTAATAATAAAATATAAAAAATAGTTTTTTTAGTGTATTTCTTGAATTTTTTTCCTTTTTCTTTTAATTACTTACTTACAGAATACAGTTATTATTAAAAACACTTGCCCCAATTAATTTATTCGAGCAGTCCAAATTTCCACTGGCCCGGCTAGGATTGCCCTACACTCGACATCCTAGCCAGTCCGCCCCCGGACATAGTATACTAGAGTAGATGTTTTCCATACAATTTTTAAACAAATGTAACATTAGGTTACATTATCATTTAGACATGAGCATAATAATATAATGAATAATAATATAACACAATACTGATTGGAAACCTAGAGACAACACATAATTTTACATAAACAAAGGGTCTTTGTTTTATCAATGAAATAAAAAAATAACCCGTTAAATACGAAATTAGTTGTCCCATCTTACCCAGTTGCAGGTTTCCCCTATGACGATTTTGTGGGAACCTACTTCTATATGATATTATAAACATAATTAGCCTTACATAATACCTATTTATTTTGAAGGTGACAATAGTGACTATTGTCGGTTATTATTATAATATTATGACTTATAAATAAAATATGATGGAAGTACCTACCTATTATTTTTTTTTACATTACAATGATTGACGGTTGCACAAACAACAAAAGAGTATTTCAGGTAATTTAAAAATATGTTATCCTAGACCACAATATTTGATAGACTCCAGTTGTGAGAATGCTTCCTCTTCAGAATTAAACAAAAACCTACACCCTTGTAATGGACTTCTCAGAAATATCGTATAATTATGAATTATAATATGGACATATTTTGTTTAATCATTATGTTTATACCTCTGATCATATTAATTATTATTATTATACTAGTATGATATGATCTGAGGTTATTTATATATTGGAACAGAATTCTTGTCATACATGGAGGTTCAATAATTACTTTAAAAAACGTCACAGTTATAAATGTACCTATATTAACACGTCATAGCAGTTATATAATAAACCTGTTATGCATTATTCAACTACGTCAATTGTATCATATTATTATTGTACCATCGCACGTGCACACACCAGCAACCACAGTCTAGGTTCAAGGTGATAATATGGTCGCATTTTAGACACTTAGGGCTTATATTTTTTTTTGTTTAATCAAACACATTAATTGTTACCTAACAGGCCAACAAACTAGATTAGCAAGTTTTAAGGGACTTTGGAAAGTATGAGGTTGTAAGATCTCTAAAAAAACATCCCTTTAGAATTTACGGTACCTTTTTGTGAATGGCATAGACGGAAATATATATAACTCACCCCCCCCCCCCCACCACAGACAGCTTTTTAATTGGATGGAATCAAAACCCTTCCACTGATATTGATATTAAAAATGTAAGCCCCACCTGAAATATTAATGGATTTCCGCCGATGGTACTTAAACGGGATATTAGGAAAAAAATCCCCAGAAAGTCTCGGTAAAAAAGTCCCCGGAAAAAAGTCTCCCATTACAGTATAAATAAAACGATATTTCCACTGTACTTGTTATTTTATTTATAAAATAAATTGGGTTGACAAATCTTATCTGTAAATAGTAGATGACAGTTTCCTGACACACGATAGGCAATTTCACACGCCGATTATAGATACCTAATACCTATCATATATAATATAATATATATACATGTGATATTATCGAGTTTCGTATTATGTTTCGAGTTGTACGGGAGTGCTTACACATGGAAGTTCTTAAATCAAATAAAGGAAATGATAAAATTGCACTACATAGGTTTACTCGTTTACTTATCCTTATCTTTGTATAATATATAATTCAGAATTCTACTGTACGTGTAGGTATATGTCACTGAACTCCTCCTAAACGGCTGAACCGATTTGAATGAATTTTTTTGTGTGCGTTTGGGTGACGCCTTGGATGGTTTAGATTCGCAAGGTGGTGATGACGTGAGGTGAGGTGCTCACACAGGGATTTTGAGATTTACGATGGAAATATTTGTTTCTAAATGGTTGTTATTGGTAACCATGGTTGCTATGGTATGTATAACCACTGTTTATTTATAGGGTTGTCAATGGTTACATATTTTATAACTATTATAATTAAGGAATATGGCATATTATACACATTTTTGCAAATAAATGTATGGAAAAAAACAAATCTCCGGCGTAAGCCTGCACCGTTGTGATGTTTTTCATGTGCCCAACATTCTGATTTCACTTACTATTGAGCTCCTCGCGGGGTCCTCAATCCACCGCAGTTGGATTGTCTACGTGCGATAATATACTGCTCGTATGTTTTCAGCGATCAAATGCAGTTTATTGCCTGGTGGTTTAGATGCATATTATGTATTATGTATATCACTTGAGCTTAATCTTAACTTTATATTTGGCTCAGGCCACGCCGGGTGGGACTAAATTCAATATCGTTGTAACGATATTAGGTTTACTAAGCCTATAATATTTTAACCGTTATATTATAAACTAAAACATATTATTCATACATAGAGTTGGCATTATTATTTTTTTTAATGGGCAACGAAGTGCGCACGGGATCATTTGTATAATATATAAAAGAACAGGCCTTTTTTATGTTCCAATTTTCTGACGACACTATTTTTCCAATTTTTTCTTTACTGAGTTGTTCCAAATACCTTCCTGAGTGTCACCATGTCGCTCGATTTTTCATTTTTTTTGTCTGATGGGGGATGGAATAGGTATTGTGTATTTGTATTTAAAAGTTACGGGTTTTTAGAGTGCCATTTAAATAATTTAACGATTTTTTTCAGAAAGTTGTTCCAAATACTCTACCGAGTTATTAATAATTTGTGTAGGTATAGAATCATTATAGAATCATTTGTAAATATCATAAATTAAGTTAAATTATAAAAGTTATTATATTACATGGCTAGGCTTTAAAAAGTTTAGTTATATAATAAAAAACCAATGTACCTATATACAAATCGAGTATTTAACACATGAGCGAAGCTGAGTTATTATTGTATAAAAATGGATGTTTGTCTGTTTGATAACTAGAGACTCAAAAATTACCAGGCCGTTTACAATAAATGTTATATCAATTACAGCTATTGATAGCTAATCTAGATTCCTTAAGAATTTACAGGTGTTAATAGCGTATTTTATCAACCCTTATAGATAAAGCTGTAGGGTGACTCACGAGAGAATTTAGTTTACGGCTCACGAAAAAAGAATATCATTTTATTTATTTATAGCGCATTGCCATTGGTTACATATTATTATATTACTATTATGATTAGTAGAAATATTGAATTATATACATTTTTTCACAAATATATTTATAAAATAAACAAATATTTGGCACGGGCGATGCCAGGCGGGACAGCTGGTGCTATATACAAAAAATCATCAATAAAATGTGCAGCAATATTAATTACTGTTTTTCCTTAATTTTATTTGTTTTCCCCAAATATTTTAAAATTACTGTGAATTGTCTATTTTGATCTATCAAAAGTACCAACTAGATCCAATTTACTATCAGAAACCACTCTCAAAGATTAAAATCGAAGCATTTTAACTACTCATTTTCATGCATACAGACATAAAAAAAACAAATAATTGAAAAATCAATACATTCATGATTCATCGCTCTGCTTAGAATCTATAATTAAACTTTTAATTTTGTTATTATAAAATGTTAAATACAATTAAAATCACATTTACAATTAAAAATATGTTCATTTAAAAAATCCGAACTTATATAATGGTATGCTATCAGTAACAAAATGTCAAAATATAATCAAATATTCAAATTCATTAAAAATTCTGATTTTATATAATTCAATAACTATTTACATCAAATCTACAATATCAGTATGCTATCATTTAAGATATTTGTTAACAATATCATTCAAAAACCATTCTTCAGAAAACTGGAGGTGATTACCAGGAACTGACAAAAAATGTAATCGTCCACTTTCTTCTAAAACTTTCAAACCAAGTCGATCCTAAAACACACCCAAATGACACACTATAAGTTTATAACATTGCCAAATTTCATATAACTTATGGACAGGCAGATGTCCAATAAAGCTCAGCTAGGATTTTCATTTTCATCAACTTCAACACTTCAACAGGTATTCAAATTATTTTTGTTATAGAAAAATAAAAATTAAAAACTCTTTCAAATTATCATTTATTTTTTAGTATCTTATGAAATAATAGAAAAATTATTTAAAAAACTCCATTTCTATACTTTTTAACTTTCCATAGTTAAAATGTATAGTTGTTCAAAGTACAAAAATGTTTAAATGAAAGATAGTAGCCTGAATAAACATTGTTAAGAGACTGATATGGTACATAAGCTGCTAACATTTACTGGGTCTACCTATGATTAAAATAATTTTCGTATTTCAAAATAATTACTCACTGTAAGGTAAAATACAGACTGTTCAAGTGGCATAATATCTTTATCTTGACCTGGTGAGTAAAATGCAAACCATTCACTTTCTTTTGGAATAACCATTGTATCATTTGTAAACATCACCATGATAAAGTTTTTTAATTTAAGTAAATTTTCACGATAATTTGTATTAATAACACGTTCATTGTTGATGTCTGCTAAAAAATGGCTACCCTTTATATAATCTGATTCTTTAATTGGATCATGCCAATATTCTGCTTGAACTAATGAATTTTGTACCCATCTAAACAATAATACAAAATATTATGATTTGATAATTCAAATTTAAAGATTTAACAATATACATAAAGCAGCAATTACCAATAGCAATGTTTATATTAACTAATAGTTTATGGTAATTTAAGATATTGTTTAAAGCCTCTGCAAATGTGTAATTTTTTAAGAGTTGTGTTAAGGCAATTCTGTCGATGCTTGTGGTCACTGCTCGTCTTTGTATGACATATAATAAATGATCATTAGTATGTTTATATGGGCCCAACCATCACCCTCTACCGTACATATTACACATCTGAATACACGTCATGTCTTTTAATCATTAGGTCAAAATATTTAAAATAAATTTATGGACGTGAAATAGTTATATGTTAGACAAAAACTTAAGTACTTCTAAAGGTTTGAATTAAAAATATAAAAGAAGTTTGAATGCATTGGTCAGAACACTTTTTTAATTTTAACAAATTCATAAAGGGAACAAACATTTAAATTTTTTATATTAAATATATAAAAAACTATTAAAAATATTGAACATTTGCTCAAACCGATGAAAAGTAAACTTCTTAACTAATTCAAAAATCTTAACATTTTTTAAATCTAACCACTAGAAATACCTAAGTTTTTTTTTTAGTCGCTAAGGTCATTTTGATGAAAAATTGATTGGGTCTGCAAGGGCCTTACAGTAATGGCATAGATTTAATTTGGAGAAATTTAAGGTACTAGTGTTTCCTTCTAAAACACAAAAGAAACAGTGTTAAGGTGAAACCAGTATATAAAGGACTATCACTGGACCATCAAAAGTGTCTGATATAGATAGATATCTGTTGTAGATAGATTTTGGTATTATTTTAGTCAAACTCACATACATATTATACATTTATGATAAAAAAAGCCGATAGTTAATATTAATACATATTATATATAGGTACACATAAACTTGGCTTGTTTAAACTTAGATGTTTGTCTGTTATGAAGTTATTGGAGAGAAATATTACATTTGTGTCTTTTATAAACAAATTAAATACATTGGAAAACCTATCTTTTTGAGGGACTTGTATAATTTTGTTTTTTAGACAATTTTCCTTCGTACATAAGTGTCTATTAAGTAAGGTTTCATTGTATTTAGTAATACAATAAAACTAGTTTAAGAAGCTCTTCAAGAGACCAGCTCAAAAGAGTATCTTATCCGAGTATATTGATCAGTATAGAAAATGACTAGGTACCGGCAGAAAAATTGTCTTAAACAGAAAAGCGTCTTAAGCGAATTTTAATGTAATTGGAAATAGTTTTTTTTTATAATTTAAACAATTATTTAAGTATAGAATAAAGTGGTTTCATAGAATTTATTCTATTTACTTTGCATAAGCTTCTTTGTTCAAAACTAATCTTATATATTCACACCATTTGTGACTAGAATAAAGACATCTTGGCATACCAAAAACTCCTTGATGTTGGCCGCCTATAGATATAAGGTTTAACATTGGAGGATAAGGACATCTTTGTGCAACTGCTCTCCTAAAATAAAATAATATATAAATTATAATGCTCATTGCATTTATACATTATGTATTTTTATTTTACAAAAATTGAGCTCCTTGTGAAAATCCAACAGCATTATAACCATTGGTTAACTTTGGATCTATAGATATTTGTTTGCAAGCATCTTTAACTTGAAGGTTAACATCCATAAAAAAACTGTTTTTCACGTCCTAGATTATTATAAAATGTAAAAAAATATATATATTTTGTGAAAGCACTGCTTAATTAAATTTATATTATTTGCATAGGACTGTGACACCAAATTAAATTTGAATTGATATGATAAAACTTAAAATTATGTACCCATCATCTCAACGCGTAAAAATACAGTATAGTATAGTAATAAACTAATAACTAATCAACATATTAAAAGGTATAAATGAGTAGGTAATTAATCTTTAGTCTTTGAGACTAATTTCAAGATTTGTATTATTTTATTATAGTAATTAATCTGTAATTAATTTATAAAATCATGATATGACAATAAATCTAAATCTAATCTAATTATAAATATTAATATTAATAAAATATATAAATTCACTAAACTCATGTTGATATACTAAGCTGTACCTATCTTATCTATGATGGGTACCCACTTAAATTTCATTTTATATTATACCAATTGGTTATACTTTTTATGACATTTAAAATGTATAAGATTAAAATTTTAAAAGATTTTAGGTTTGCATTTTGTATATAATTACATGTCTATACATTATTATTCATTACATCAAAAATATAAACATGGGTAATTAATTAACAATCACATGTAGTAGATTATAGTAAGAAAAAACCAAGCAACTCTAAACACTCTTCTAACATTTTAACAACTTTGTTATTAATTTTTCTAACATTAACAATTAAAAAATAAACTACGCATAATAAATAATAAATCTATAAAAGACCTGTTCAAAAGATTTTCCAATTTGTAACGACTTCACGTAAGAATCAGTTCCCAAGTTCTTCTGTAATACTTTAATAATTCTTCCAAGACTTAATGGGTTACAGCAACTATCGCCTAAAATGAAAATATTATGGTCTTCAAAATATTTAGTCTTTATAAAGAAAAATTGTAACAAAATATCAGAACTACTTATACAGTTACACATTATAAAACAATACCCAAAGGCGGACTGGCCTGGCAGAATGCCAGAAGGTTTTTTTGATAGTCTAGCCCGACTTGAAATATTAAAAAAAATTGTATTACATTATTTTTCATTTGTATAATTTTTTAATTTAATATGGTTTTTATTGTAATTAAATAACAACCTAGATGTAATAAATATACAATAAATATAAGCTGTACACAAAATTATAAATTTGTGACTATACATATTGTAATCTTTTTAAATATATTACAAATATTATCACATGTATGCTCAGAATTGTTTTAGAACTACAATATTCTGTTTGTAATTGATTCAATACTAAGTCTAGTTAACAGTAAAAAAAATCATTTTTAGATGAAAATGTCTTTGTTTGTTTAAAAAAAAGTGAAATATTATCCCAATAAGCCGATGGAAATATTAATTTATTTAAATTACCTAACAATTATTAACTAAAATCTATAAACCTATACTCTACTATTACTACTAAATATAAATAGGTATGTCCTATTAGTACATTTTGAAGATTTTTGAGTACGGAAATCCCACAATTAGGTACAAATAGTACAATGTAATAACTAATAAGTATATAGTTTTTTATGTAGAATATTACCATTCATCAGGTATAAGTGTATAACAAATACATTATATAATAATTCATATCATTATTATATGATATAAAAGAAGAAATTGTATTTTATTTATTTATATCTTACCCATTCCATGCCATAATACAACTGGGGGTGAACCAACATTTATTCGATCAGCATTAACCAAAAATGTTAAAAAAATGGTAATAAAAATGTGTGAAACAAATCCAATTAAATACATAGTAAAACTGGTACCTATAAAGTAAAACCAAATATATCAAAACAATCGAGTAAAAAATAAAAATATTATCACATTCATCTAAAGCCTCAGCAAAGCATACCTGACAAATAATTATAATTACGACTCAAAAAAAAAATGATATATTGATATTCGAGACATATATACAGTTATAAAATATAAATTATTTATATTAATAAATAATAATATCAGACATTTTTGAAATATTTCAAATAAAAGCTAAGACGTTATCAAATATCAATATAACAAATAACAACAAACGAACTATTACAAGGCCATGACGTCCTAGTATATAGTAGTATGGCCTCTGCAGTTCACGAACATAGATATATATATACAGCACATAGTCTAGTCATAGTATAATTATTATACCTTACACCACGATGTAGTAAATACTAAAAACTATAGAATGGTAGTAAATATGTATAAACGATAAACCTATCTTCTCTACATCGGGCCTTAGCCCTTAGGCCTTTTATTCTATTCTGTGGCCTACTGTCTTACACAATAATAATTACTGTTTGATTGAGTAATGAGAATATTCTTGTATTAATAATAAATAATAATAATTATTATTATGGTGGGAATGTTATCATCTCTTATCACTGAGAGAATGTCCCCGAATGATAATCGACGGGTTACCGTGAAATGCGACCGTGGTGGAAACGGGAACTTCTTCATTATCAGCGAACCGTTTTTGTTTTCCGTTTTTTTTTTTGGGATGATTCATGTTTTGATTGTAAATCGTAATGAGAAATTTTAATTCGTGTTCATATATTTTTGTCTGTGCTGTTAAAATTTTAACATTTTTCATACATGATTTCATGTAAGCGTATCATTGTACAGTGTTCGTATCTGCTGCTTAACAATATCATTCCAGAATAAATCATCGCACTAGTCGACTAGTAGCTCTTGTTCCGGTCCAAATTACTCTGTCAATGTACAATACCAGATGATTTTTCCCTAGATGTCACAATAAGACAATACTCGTGAACCGTAATTGTTTTATCCGTCCGCAAACACAATGGCTAAAGAATATGATCATCTGTTTAAGCTGTTAATCATCGGAGACAGCGGTGAGAGCTCGTAATGTTTCCTAATGTGTTCTCACCTAAGCGATTACATTCTAATAAGTTCATATACCTACATGTAACTTATGATTTTAAAATTATGTGTTTATTGTCCAAAGGTGTTGGCAAAAGTTCATTGCTTGTTCGATTTGCCGATAACACATTCTCTGGTAGTTATATAACGACCATAGGCGTCGACTTCAAAATAAGAACAGTCATAGTTGATGGAGAAAAAGTGAAGTTACAGATATGGGATACTGCGGGTCAAGAACGATTTAGAACAATTACGTCAACGTAAGGGATTGTATATTTTTTCAATTTTATTTAAATTTATGTATTTAGGTATAGCTAATGTTACATTTTACAAATATTATTCTACTTGCAGGTATTACAGAGGTACGCATGGTGTTATAGTTGTATACGATGTTAGCAATGGGGATTCATTTGCAAATGTCAAACGATGGTTACACGAGATTGACCAAAATTGTGAAGTTGTCAATAGGATATTAGGTAACTATCATATCTTGTTTACATTAATTATAAGTTAAATTACTATTATTAAAATTAATTTTTATTGCTGTACATAGAAATATTTCTTATTGCTTTTATAAAAAAAAGTTAATATTCTACTAACAATACCTAATGTGTACATATAATTATCATTAATAAAGAAAACTAAAATTGGACATTCAAAATATAATGAAGTATTTTTTAAGTAAAAAAAAATTATCTAATCACTTAATGAATTATTGCATTAAATATTTATGTTTTTCTAACCTATAACTCATAAATAATAATATTAAATCCTATTATTACTATCACAAATTAAGTTAAAAATGTCAAGTATGATTTATTCCTTGTTTGAGCCAATCAAAACTCTATTATTGTATGAACAATAAACCAATAGTTATTCAATGACATTCTTAAATATTGTATCATTTTTGTCATTGCGTTTTGTCTTTAAAAAAAATTGTTTGGTAATTTTATAATAATGACCAATATATTTTTAACAGTTAAATATTTAATTAATTTTAATTGCTTTTTTATTTATTCACATGACACCAATTTTTCAGTTGGAAACAAAAACGATGCCCCTGATCGAAAAGTAGTGTTAACAGAAGATGCTCAAAGATTTGCAGATCAAATGGGCATCCAATTATATGAAACAAGCGCCAAAGACAACATAAATGTTGAACAGGTAACAAGCATAGTTCAATTATTCAATATTGAATTTCATTCGTACATGACTAATTAAATAAAATTAATTTGATATATTGAAAACATTTATATTACATAGATAATAATAATTTAATTAATAAAATCTTAATTTTTAATTTTGAGTTAATATTAATAACTAAATGTATAGCATAATTAATAATTTAAATTGTGTAATGTATTTATTTATTGTTCTTGTAAGATATATCGTAATTTTAAATATTCCTGTTTATAAGTATTTAATTGTTATTACTTATAAATTATAACCTATTAGACTATGTTGTCATCTTGAAAAAAAAAGTAGTTAAGTGAACAATTTAATAATTTGATTTTTAATTTATACCTAAAAGTATTGGTTCTATGACCCATGTACATAAGGGCAAAAAAAATGGGAGTATAAAAATTTAAAATTTAGAAATATATTCATGAACAATTTCACCTAGCCACTTTTTGCATGACAATGACAACTAGATTCTTGAACTTAAAGGCTAATGATTAATCTGGTTTCTTCCCATAATCTTTATATTTCCGATTAACTTTCTCTTGTCTCCCCTTAAAAGTCAAATATCACTTTTCTATTTATTCCTGTATAATCTACTTTCCAATTTCTATTTGCCTTTCTAAAATTTAGTTTGAAATCCAATAAAGTTGACATCAACATTTATTGATATGTATATACATAATATAATAATTAATTCTTAAAACTAATTTATTATCAAAAGTTTTGTTTTGACTATTTAATTTTTGAAATTATCAATTTAATAAAAACTAAATAACATTTTAGGTTTATTCAATAATAGAAAATATATATATTTAGCAAATATTGATTCTATTATTGAAAATTTAAATTATGGTTTAATAGTATTAGTACAATATTTAAGTTAATATCTATCAGAATGCCTTTTAAATAAATTTATAATCATTTAAAAAAAATAAAAATAAATTAACTTTGATACTCTAACAACGTTATTATCCAGTGTATCTCAGAGGCTTTTATTGATATTTGAATTACGAAGCAAGTTTATTGAACATTTTTAAAATGTACATTTTATATGTAAAATTTAAAATGATCATAACTTACTTAAAAATAAAAATATTAATAAAAACTTCTGAGATGCCCTAGTTAATAAACTTAGCTATAAATTGTATAATAGATGAACTAATTTAAAAAAATGAACAAAGAAAATAGATTATTGTGAATGTAACATTTATGTTGTATGTTTGTAAGACGAAGACAATACATGTAGGTATGTTAATAAAAAATGTTACTACTATACTCTATTGAAAATGACACTGCCCAATCTCATTTTAATAGAGTATAGTTTTAAAATTGAAGTAAACATTTTATTTTGATTATTATTAATTTATGTGAATAGTTATTATTGTATTGTTAGGTTATTCTTGAATTAAGATTTAATCACCAAATGAACAGATTATTTTAACTTTATTAAATATGTTATAGATGTTCATGTCGATTACTAAACAAGTATTGCGGAACAAAAAGGAAACCATTGAACGAGTGGCTCATCAGAATAATGATGTAGTGAATTTAAGAAAAGGGCACTCAAAAGGAGCCAAAAGAAAATGTTGTTAAATCCAATTGTTGCTGTAAGTGTTTTCAATTTTAAGCTATAATTATTATTTTTTTCTTTTCGATTTTTGTTACCACATACACATTATTATATTATGTGAATACACAAAGCTCAAAGTTTTTATTTCACATTTATAAAAATTAATAACAAAATAAAACCATATTTTAGTTTCTAATTTTGGCTATACCTTTTAAATAAATTTTGGTATTTTAAAACAATGAATACCACTTGATAATAATCATATTGTTTATGTCTAATATATATTTCATTGAAATTAATTTTTATTTTTTGATTTATAATATCAACACCAGTAAAATATAAATAGAATATATTTATGTCTTGCCTGTAGAACATTTACCTATGGCTAAAAGAACTATAAAACTTACATTGTTATGATCAATCATTCTGAAGTATAAATGTGATATACTAATTTATATTAAATATATTTTACATTCTGATCAACATTTTCAAAAATATTCTACATAATTAGTATATTTTGTACATTATTAACTGAATCAAGTATCATAATCCAAATATTGAATATAGTTATCAAGAGTTGTAATATTTTATTATTTATTACAATATTATTTTAATGAACATATTTAGGGGGAAATGTACTGTATACAATAGGATTTTGTTTATACCTATGAAAAGTGATCATTTCATAATTAAACAAATTCATTTGAATTGTGCATTATGATTATTTATAAAAACTAACCATTATACCTATTTAAATTAGTATAAAATCATAAGCTTTTATATATACATTCAAATTATACTGTTTTTATATTTTAAATAAAAAATATCAATATTTACTATTATGAATTAAAATAAACATTTTATATTTAAAATTACAATATTATTTTTTATTGAAACATTCAAATTATTGTATTTATATTATGTATTATTATGAGCATCCCACAAGAATTTACTAGTTTAAAGTAGTAAGGCGTTGTATATTCCATCACTTATTAATTTGGTAAATCTGTTTAAGGAACTCTACCCTATATTATAATGTAATCAAAATTGTTTGTTATTTAATTTTATTAATACAATTACAATAATCTCAGACTATTAAAGTGTACTACCATTAAAGGTATTAATATTGAGTCTCATACTAATTCTATAATTTATAAGTGTTTTTACTAATTAAAAAAAGAAAAAAATAATAATTGAATAGTCTGAACAGAGCCTTACATGCAGTAATGAGATCATAATTTTGTCCATTTACCTACATGCATCTAGGTATATTATAGTTCAAAACATTATTAAATAAGTTAAAAACAAATAACTTCAATATTAAAAATTAAATGTTTACAAATTACAATTATGTGTTAAAAAAAAAAAGGTTTACTTTGGAACTCATTTAGGTTTTTATTCGGTACATGTAAGGTTATAACTTATAGGCATGTTTTTCATTATTTGTTTTAGTATTTATAAGTTATACAATGTATTTTATTTTCATTTATATTGTAAGAAAAACAGCAATGTAGGAAAAAAAATGTCTAAAATATATATGCAATATATTATCATATACTAGTTATTCATTTTAAAGTTGAAATTATGTCGACCAATTATTTATCTTTTAAAAATGATGGACCCTTTTATAATTGTATTATATACCTACTGTCTTCCATTATTTTTTATATGTAAATATTCAGTTAAAATATTTAATTTATAATTATACCTATAATTTAATAGAGTCTGTGATGTTACATTTCATTGAACAAACATACCTAATTTGTTTAGCCCATCCTATTTGGGTAGTAAACACATTTGAATAATGTATTTATTTAGAAGTATTGATGAGTTATACTTATGCGTAATTCATAATTGGTACATTATAATATTTATGTATACACATATCTGATCAATATATAATATATATGTATATACATATCTGATCAGTGATCACTAATCAGTATATTTTAATGAAAATAAAAACGGTGTTACAATTAAAAATAATTATAATGGTGTGGTATAGTTTTAATTTATCAATTGCTTGCATAAGAGTTAATCCTATTAAAGAAGCTGCAGTTATTTGTAAATATTGTCAGCTCAGTTATTAAACTATGCATATTTTTTAAATTAACAGGATTATACCAAGGTCCACGGGTGTCATAATAATATTATTAATCGTTCATAAATTTAAGTTATAAATCATGTATTATGTTCGGTATTTCTCACATTTAGTTGAAATTGAATTTTCTTAGGTTTTTTTTAGATATATTCCCTATGTTATTTTAAAAAATTAAAATATTTTCTATTTATGCTCCAAATTGTACAATACCAGAACATATTAAATTCTCATGATTTAAATCAAAGTTCAAGATTTTTCTACAAAGGTTAGTGATTTATATTTGTATAAATATACAGTTTATTATTTTTTCTGGGTATGTTTTCTAATATACCTAGAATACAAATCAGGATAATTGGATGGCCTTACCGAGTATAATTATATGTCTACATGCATTATTCCATTAATTGTTTTAAATATAAAAAACAACTATTTAGAATAACTATATTTTCTAAATTCATAATTAACTAATAATTTTATATTTTTAGTAAATATCAATTAATCTAATTTGTAAATTTAAAATATTAACTTATATTTAAAAAATAATAAATAAATTCTAGTTACGATGTACTAAAACCTTTATAATAGTGTTAATTTCAATTATCTGTGAAAAATAAATATATTATTTAAAGAAACTGAGCAATTAGGTTTAATTAAGTAAATTACTATGATATCATTATAATATAATAAAATATAATAACTTCTTATTATGACTATACATTAAAAAATTTAAGTTAAATACAGCAATACAATTTTTTATACATCAATTATTCATTGATTTTGTATTTTATATTAAGTGCAAAAATATTTTAAATTTCATTATAGATCTTCATTTTAATAATAAAATAATAAAATAAAATAAATCACCTATATAGAATGCACATGTTGTTAATTTTAGTGTTTTAATATAAAAATAACAGAAATAAAGTATGAAAATAATGAAACTTATTTTGATATTGATTCCATTAAATATTTTTAAAACTTAAATTTTTATTTAATGAAAATGAAAATGTTTTAAGAAAACGCCACACCTACATTTGTTAATTCTGTCATACATAACAACTGCATAAAACAGCAAATGCACATTCAGTAGTTCAAGTTTTGCTCTGTTGTAATAATTATTAAAAACATTAGCAACAATTTAATATTTGTGTAAATTGATATTTTAGTATCAAATTTTTAATGTTAAGAACATATTTTATCTGTGTTTGCCTGTTGGTTTTTCATAATATTTTAATTTTTAAATGAGTTATGAGTATTTTTAAATTACAATATTTTACATATTCATAATTTGTTTAAATATTAATATATTGTTATTACCTATAAGTTTAGTGATAGCCAACAGATCATTTCACTCTAGTATTCAAACTAACAAAGCTAAATATGTACTGCTGTGCTTGAATTTGCTATGTTACACACTTGTAAGATGGAGACAAAATTTGAATATTGCTTCCTCTTAATTAAATTAGTAACTATATTAATACTCAATTTATTTCAATATCTTAACAATTATTATATAATAGCTTTATAGATATTTATTAGATAAGTACCTACATAAATAGATTTATTTTCATTATATGTTTGTTTTTGTTATGAAGATCTCGTGTATAATTTAAATTGATAATAAAGAAAGTAAATAATATTCCTATATCCTAACTTATTATACAGATTGTCTTCCTTGGTTGCCTATATGAGGATTAATATACATAAATAACTGACTACATTATATAAAAAAAAAGTTTTGGGTTAAACATTTTTATAATATAATATTAATATTGAATTTTAACAGTTGTACCCTAGGGCCGGCCACCCTTACCTATAGCTTACAAGCAAGGATGTATTTGCCACAGGGAGCAACAGCTTTTCAAAATGATGGGACACCTGGCTCAATATAAAACTCACATTAAAATATATTATATTATGAATGATGATCGTTATGATATAGTATATTGTTTGGTAATTAGAAGAGCATTAGTATCCCAGTAATTGTAGCATGTGTATCTAAAAAGAAAATTCATGAGTAAGAAACAATCTTATTAAAGTTTAAATTTTTATACAAATTATATAAAATTGGAAAAAATAAATAAATAGATCCTAGGTATAGTTAAATTAACACATAAGAAAAAAATATTAATAAATCAACCAAAATGGAACAGGTATACATTATAGTAGTGGTATGTTGACTGTGATTTTCAAGGGCAGTTGTCTGATCATTTTTTGGGATAAATACAATATCCAGATATTGTTACTTGAACCTAATATCAATGACTCAGTATAACTATAAAGTAAACAAAAATTCATTATTTACAGCATTAAAAAAAGTGATTCATTTTTGTTATGCATTATATAACGATTTTGGTTAAACAGTAAATTATAAAATATGATATTATTTAAATTGACTATTGTATCACATAAATATTTTATACAAAGTATTATATTTTAAAACTTTATACATAATTAATTATCTATTATATTATCAAACCAATAACTGTAAATTGTTTTCTTTATAATATGTTTTTGTTATGATGCTCTCATGTATAATTTAAATTGATTTTGTCTTGATAATAAAGTAAATAATATTCTTATATTCCAGCTTACTTAACAGATTTTCTTCCTTGGTAAAAAAAAAAATGTGTAGACAATTAATAAATAAATGAAAAAAAGCCAGTGTAAGATTAATAATTAATATACAAGAATAATTACTTACATTAAATACAAATTGTTATAACTTATAATATAATATTAAAAACTGAATTTTAACAACTGTAACCTAGAGCTACCGTTGCCTGCAGCTTATAACAGGGCCATGTTAAGGGGGGAGGGGTCAATGGAGGCATCTTCCCTGGAGCGCCACAGCTTATTAAGATTATGGGGCACCTGGCTCAATATAAAACTCACATTAAAATTAACTATATTAGTATTATGAATTATGATTATTATGCTAGAGTATATTGTTTGGTAATTAGAAGAGCACTAGAAACCCAGTAATTGTAGTATGTGTATCTAGAAAAAAAATCAGGAATAAGGAAAAATCTTATTTAGTGGAGTTATAATGTTAACATTTTTATGTAAATTATATAAAATTGTAAAAAAAATAAGAGGACCCATAAAAATAATTGATGTCTCTGGGTGCCAAATTGCTTACCACGGTTCTGCTTACAAGCAATTTCTTATTCAATGTCATCAATAAAATATATTTAAATTGATAGGTTCACGGATGCAATGTATATAATTATAAGTATTAAAATATATAAACATTTTTGTTCTATACTTTACCTCTTAAGAAAAAGGTATTAATAAATCAACCGAAATGGAAGTGGTTTAAATTATAGCAGTGGTGTATCAACCGTGATTTTCAAGGGCAGTTGTTTGATAATTGTATGGGATATATACAGTGTTCGGAACGTTCACTAAAATAATGAACTCGTTCACGTTCAAGTTCAGTTCTTGAAAAAGAAACTCGTTCACGTTCATGTATTTTTAAAACGAACGCGTTCACGTTTACGTTCTTTCAAAAAATGAACGCGTTCATTTATTTTTGCCGAAATTGTCAAATCCCGTCCTCACGTCAAAATTCACTGACAGCGCCTGTAGCAGGTAGCGCTACCGACACCGCTACATGTCAATTTCACGTATTTAATTTTTTTTATTTTTTATTCAAATTTAATATATCATAGGAATTAAAATGGAAAATATTAATATATTTTATAAATGGTAAATAAATTTGAAAGTCTTAAAAATCGATCAAGTTCGTTAAAAATATAAACGTTGTTCACTTTCACATTCTATTTTAATAAAACGAGTGACGTTCACTATACCTATATGAACGTGAACGCGTGAATGTGCGTTTGTGAACGACGTTCTTTCCAAACACTGGATATATACAATATCCAGATATTGTTACATGAACTTAATATCAATAACTAGGTATAACAATATAGTAATTAATACATTAATTACAGCATTAAAAAAAAGTGATACATTTTTGTTGAGCATGCCGTATATTATGCCATATGGGTACTGCAAAATATCAAGGGATGGTAGGTCTTTCAAAAAATGAATTGCTTAGTAAAATATTTTACTCCTCCATGCTACTGCATTATAGCCTATTGGCAATAATATACGTAGGTACTTACTAGTTCAAAGAATGGCAAGGACTGAGGAGATGCACATGTTCATTCTACTGTCACCAAAACGTCAAGGTCTTATTTGATCTGCCCTATAACAAGACAAGTAATGTATATAATTGAACTATTTATTTATTCCTGTCGCCGAGTATCGCCATTATCATCATCACTGATGTTCATTAGTCTTTTTAATTTATCTCATACTTGCTTTTTACACTTTCTGACAGCGTAGGTAAATTTACATAAATAACACATGGACTGCGTTCTGTCCTAAAATTTAGACAGCTTAGAATTTCCATTCTGATTTACACTATACTGTAGTAAAACAATAGAACTTCTTCATTATCAGCAAACTTTTTTTTTTTTGTGAATGATTCATGCAATTATTCTTGATTAATCTATACTGTGATTCATTTTTGTTTGTAATGAAAAACTTTAATATTAGTGCATATATATTCGCCTGTGCTGTTAAAATTTATTCATTTTTCATACATGATTTCACGTAAGCATATCATTGTACAGTGTTGGTGTCCGCTGTTTAACAATATCGTTTCAGAATACTTCATCGCACTAATTGATTAGCAGCTCTTGTTCCGGTTTATATTACTCTGTCGATGTACAACACCAGATGATTTTTCCTAGATGTCACAATAAGACAATAATCGTGAAGTGTAATTGCTTTATCCGTCCGCAAACACAATGGCTAAAGAATATGATCATCTGTTTAAGCTGTTAATCATCGGAGACAGCGGTAAGAGCTCGTAATGTTGCCCAATGTGTTCTCACCTAAGCGATTACATTCTAATAAGTTCATATATCTACATGTAACTTATGATTTTAAAATTATGTGTTTATTGTCTAAAGGTGTTGGCAAAAGTTCTTTGCTTGTTCGATTTGCCGATAACACATTCTCTGGTAGTTATATAACGACCATAGGCGTCGACTTCAAAATAAGAACAGTCATAGTTGATGGAGAAAAAGTGAAGTTACAGATATGGGACACTGCAGGTCAAGAAAGATTTAGAACAATTACGTCAACGTAAGGGATTGTATATTTTTTCAATTTTATTTAAATTTATGTATGTATAGCTAATGTTACATTTTACAAATATTATTCTACTTGCAGGTATTACAGAGGTACGCATGGTGTTATAGTTGTATACGATGTTAGCAATGGGGATTCATTTGCAAATGTCAAACGATGGTTACACGAGATTGACCAAAATTGTGAAGTTGTCAATAGGATATTAGGTAAATATCATATCTTGTTTACATTAATTATAAGTTAAATTACTATTATTAAAGTTAACTTTTATCGCTGTACATAAAAATATTTCTAACTCTTTCTAAAAAAAAAATGATAATATTCTACCAGCAATAATATGTCCATATGTCCATTATCTCTGATACAGAAGAATTAAAAATGGACATTTAAAATATAATGAAGTAGTTTTTAAGTAAAGATAAATTAACTAATAATTTAATGTATAATTGCATTAAATATTTATGTTTTTCTAACCTACAATTGAGATATAATCATAATATTAAATCCTATTATTATTATCACAAATTAAGCTAAAAATGTCAAGTATGATTTATTCCTTGTTTGAGCCAATCAAAACTCTATTATTGTATGAACAATAAACCAAAAGTTAATCAATAACATACTTTAGTATTGTATCATTTTTATTATTAAGTTTTTTCTTTAAAAAAAAAAACTGTTTGTTATTTTCTAATAGTAAAATATAAAAATATTAAAATTGCTTTTTTTATTTATTCCTTTTATCAATTTTTCAGTTGGAAACAAAAACGAAGACCCAGGTCAAAAAGTAGTGTTAACAGAAGATGCTCAAAAATTTGCTGATCAAATGGGCATCCAATTATATGAAACAAGTGCTAAATACGACATAAATGTTGAACAGGTAACAAGCCTAGTTCAATTATTTAATATTGAATTTCATTAGTTCACCTTATGAATAATTAAATATACTTAATCTGATTTAATGAAAACATTTATATTTTAATATGAAATACCTATATATTATACAGGTGTCTCCTGATGATTTCCTCATTATGATATCTCCTAAAATAATGGAGATATCATAATTCTGTATTATTTTATAAAACTCAGAGATCGGAGACAAGGGCTACAAATTTCATATTTAAGTTTAAATTAATGTTTTTAAAAAACAAATTTTTATTTAATCATTTAAAAAAAATGAAGTTAGCAATTTAGTAATTTAATTTAGATTTCTCCATTATTTCAGGAAATTATGGATTAGGTGTGGAAACCCTCACAAGACCTATATATTAAGTATTTATAGACATAAATATGTTTTATATTTATACTTTCCCAAAACATTTTTACATAGATAATAACTATTTAATTAATAAAATCATAATTTTTAATTTTGGGTTATATTAAAACATAAATTTAGTGTATAATTATTATTTCTTAAAATACTAAACATTATATGTAATATATTTATTTAGTATTCTGGTAAGTTACATAAGCATTTGAAAAAAATAACTTTAAATGTTGCCGTCATGCCAAAAGTGGTTAAATGTACATTTTTATAATTTATGTTTTAATTTATTCCTATAAAATATTTATTTTTTCACTTTTTGCATACTGTCGACTCTGTTGTGTTGCCATGGTATCATGTAAAAAGCAAACCAAGTGAAGAAAAATTATGTAATGTATATAATAAAAATTTTAATTTAAAATTATAATCACAAAAAATTTTACCTAGCTACTTTTTGCATGACAATGACAACTAGATTCTTGAACTTAAAAGCCAATGATTGATCTGGTTTTTTCCAATAATCTTATTATATTTCTGATAAACTTTCTCTTGTCTCCCCTTAAAAGGCAATCATCACTTTTTCATTTATTCCTGTATTACATATTCTCCAATTTATTTTCTCCTTTCTAAAATTGTATTTTTAAGTTCAATGAAATTTACATCAAAATTAATTGATTTATATTAAATTTATGTATACATATTAAAATAAATAGTTCTTAAAAATAAAATTATTATCAATGGTTTTTTTTACTTATGACTTTTTGATTTTAAGCGGAGTAAGTGTCATTTTTTTCATCAGCATCTTTTCTGGTAGGAAAGTGAATCTAGTTGGTATTTTGTGAGTGATAAGTAAAAAATCCCTAATAATTTAATAATGTTGGGAATAACAAAAAAAAATTTAAGGAAAAACTGAAATTATTATGCAAAATTGATTCTGTTTTTTGATGTAATACAAAAAATAATAATAACCGTAGATACATGATATTTTCATTGAATGTTGATATTAGCATTTTCTATAGACCATACAATTTTCAGTATTATTTAATCTTTTTGATCTATTCATAAGAAATTATTTTTTTATAAATTGTCAATAAAAAAAGTTTATTGGGTCAAAAAACTTGAGAAATATAAAACATACTGACTCACAACTTATTTTTTGAGCATTTAAGGTTAAAACTTATAAATTGTTTAATTTTTAAAGCTTAGGATCGAATATTTAAATCAATGATTCTCACTTTCTCATAAACAAGTTCATACTGTAACCAAAAAATCTAAAAATATATATAAACATTTTTTTTTTTCAAGTTCAGATTTGAACAAAATTGGATAGGTTATTAAACTAAAAATAACGGTTTTAGTTATTTTGTTGTAATCTAAATGTATTATTGTGAGTACTTGAAACATTTAAACTTTAAAGTATATTTATATTATTTATACATACAATAATGTTTTCAAATGCAATTGTGTCGACAAAAATTAATGAATATCAATGATATCATAAAATATACTTAGTGATAACCGCTGACAGACTGCCTTCGCTCAGAATCGTTTTTTTGTTTATAATAATTTTATATCATTGAATTTAAATTTAACACATTCATTACAGTGGCTTCTCTAAACACATATTGTACAGCATAGTAGTACTGGCCGACCTTTTTAATATTATTAATTTCATGAAAATTAAATTAAATATTAGATTTATTCAATAATATAAGTTATATACATTTAGCAAATATTGATTTTATTATTGAAAATTCAAATTATATTTTTATAGTATTAGTACAATCTGTAAATAAATTATCTATCAGAATGCCTTTCAAGTGAGTTTATAATCAATTTGAAAGTAATAAAAAAATTAACTTTGATATTCTAACAACTGTCTTAATAGGTATCATTTTTATTATGGAAAATATGTTATGAAAATACTACAACTATAATAAATTTTATAATCCATTTTACAATGTTATTTTTAAAACTAGAATTAATTGATCTAATATAAAATTTAAAAGTAAGATTATTCTCCATGGCATCTCGAGTGACTTATTGATATTTTAATTCTTGAGTTAGTTATGAGCATTTTAAAACTGTAACTTTTATGTAAAATTTAAACATAACTAATTTAACTTGCTTAAAAATTAAAATATCAATAATAACAAGTGTTTTAACTACAAGACTTAGATTAGATTCCTTGGCTAATCGCAAACATTAGCTAAATCTCCAGTTTTTAAAAAATACTCTATCTGGAAAAACAGATTCACCTTTGATTAGTTTTAAAGTCCCTCGACGATCTGTCCTCTTTCCATTCTACATACTCCACAAACTATATTTTAAATGAACCTATTAGATGAATAATGTCCATTGCCAATGTGGACTCCTCCTTCACTTTTAAAATGATTAAATAATAATGTAAGTATCTTTTTTTAAATCTTAGTATATTGTTAATTAATATTTGTATGTATAAATGTGTTACGCACTATTTTCCCAAGGGCTCAGCCTGTTAAATCTTAATAAATAAATAAATAAATAACCTCTGAGATGCCGTAGATAATAATCCATGTTTCAAATCTTATAATAGATCAATTCACTCTATAAAAAATAACAGAGAAAATAGATTGTTGTGAATGTAATATTTGGTATGGTGTGTGATTGTAAGATGTAGACAATACATGTGGATGTGGGTATGGTATATTAATAAACAATGTTACTACTAGTTTTAAAATTGAAGTAAGCAATTTATTTTAGTTATTCATTTATGTGAATAGTTATAATTGTATTGTTAGGCTATTTTTAAATTAATATTTTATCATTTATCTCCAAATGAACCGATTATATTTTAACTTTTCTAAATATGTTATAGATGTTCATGTCAATTACTAAACAAGTATTGTTGAAAAAAAAGGATCCCACTAAACCCATCAACGATAATAAAGTGAAATTAATAGACCCAATAAATGAGAAAAAAAAATGTTGTTAAGTCTAATTTGACTGTTTCAAAAAAAAAAAAAAAATGGTTTTTAGTACATATTTTTACTTGGAACTTATAATCATTATATAATGATTTTGGTTCAACAGTAAATTATAATACATGATATTATTAAAATTGACTATTGTATCACATAAGAATTGTATACAACGTATTATATTTTAAAATTTTATACGTAATTAATTATTTATTATGTTATCAAACCAATAACTGTAAATTGTTTTCTTTATAATATGTTTGTTTTTGTTATGAAGATCTCATGTATAATTTAAATTGATTTTGTCTTGATAATAAAGTAAATAATATTCTTATATTCCAGCTTAATGAACAGATTTTCTTCCTTTGTAAAAAAAAAAATTTGTAGACAATTAATAAATAAATGAAAAGCCAGTGTAAGATTAATATACAAGAATAATTGTTGCCATGTAAGGGGTGAGGGGCAATGGAGGCATCTTCCGTGGAGCGCCACAGCTTATTAAGATTATGGGGCACCTGGCTCAATATAAAACTCACATTAAAATTAACTATATTAGTATTATGAATTATGATTATTATGCTAGAGGAGTATATTGTTTGGTAATTAGAAGAGCACTAGAAACCCAGTAATTATAGTATATGTATCTAGAAAAAAAATCAGGAATAAGGAAAAATCTTATTTAGTGGAGTTAAAATGTTAACATTTTTATATAAATTATATAAAATTGTAAAAAAAATAAGAGGACCCATAAAAATAATTGATGTCTCTGGGTGCCAAATTGCTTACCATGGTTCTGCTTACAAGCAATTTCTTATTCAATGTCATCAATATAAAAAAATAGATTTAAATTACAGATATTGTTCCATGAACTTAATATCATAATAACTAGGTATAACAATATAGTAATTAATAATTCATTAATTACAGCATTAAAAAAAAAAATTGATACATTTTTGTTGTGCATGTTGTACCTACATGCCATATGGGTAGGTACTACAAAAAAATCAAGGGGTGGTAGGTCTTTCAAAAAATGAATTGCTTAGTAAAATATTTTACTCCGCCATGCCGCTGCATTATAACCTATAGGCAATAATATACATAGGTAGGTACTTACTAGTTCAAAGAATGGCAAGGACTGAGGAGTAGTCACTAGTCGCACATGTTCATTCTACTGTCACCAAAACGTCAAGGTCTTATTTGATCTGCCCTATAACAAGACAAGTAATGTATATAATATATTTAATTAATTTTGTTTCCTAGTATCATCATTATCATCATCGCTGACGTTCGTTAGTCTTATTAATTGATCTCACACTCACTTTTTACACTTGCTGTCAGCGTATATATTTACATAAATAACGCATGCACGTGGCACGACATATGAAATGTGTGTATTTAGTGTTATATTATTATTATGTAGGTGCTCCGAAGTTGCACACATTATAATGTTATGTTATAATAATTAATATGTAACGCGTAAATAATGGATCCGGGCACGTGTGTTTATTTACGCGTGGCGCGTAAGCGTAATAATTGGTAATTGAACGTGATTAACGCAATTATTCGTACCTCGGGGCTAGAAAGTATAAATACACTACGAAAGAATCTGCTGAACATCCTAGGTTCCGATGGTATCGGAGGAGGAGGAGCGAAATTGCCGGGAATTGGTTTTGAAAAGCGAATCGGCGGCGCTCGTAACAATAATAATAATTAGCGGACGCCCAGTAATATTATTACGAAAGTGCGCTGTGGATCGACCTACTTGTCATTGCCGGATGTGGGTCAGTCAGTAAAAATGTGTACCTACGAGAACGTAAGGATTATGTTTACAATTTTGTTATTGTTCTAAATCGTTGAAGTAGTTTCAAAATTCAAACGTATGCTATGCGGTTATGCTTTATGTATTCAGTATTGTGTATACATAATTAAGTCGTGACATTATCGTGTGGTGTAAGACGTGAGTCCTGGGAGCCGAAAGAAAATATTTGGATCTTAATACGTTTTCATCGTTTGCCGACCTGTATCATCCAGAAAATATAAAAATATTCTATAAGTGTTCAATAAAAAATTTTAATTAAACTATATATTTTTGATTTTTCACTGATGTATAGAAATATTATGTTTGATTATTATTTTTTTGATGAGTTTAATTATTCTGCACAAGCCAATAGGTAATAACCCCAATATCCAAGGTTTAGTTAAGCTAACAAAGTTATTTAAAACATTGATTTATGAAGGAACGTGTGCTTGTGTTCATTTGAATTTAAATTTACCCCACCCCCCACCCCCTTAAAGTTTGTCTAAATATTCGCCAATAGATCTGAATTATGAATCAATTATTTTGTAATAGGTGATGGATGTTCAATTCAGACATTTCTAATCCGTATATTTCGAGTTTTTGAAAATCGCGTGCGTGACATCGTCGGTGGTTTTGTACACATTAAAAAATATAACATCTGGAAGTTGGATATTGTGATGTAAATCACGTATAATCAAATAATAATAATATAATTATCACGCCACAATACATTTAAACGATTTTATAGAGGACTGGATATATTGCCTATTCTATATGCCTAGAATACCAATACCTATTATAATTTATAAATTATAGTTGTTGATAAATAGATGCATTACTATACTCACTTGTTTTTATTCTTTGTATATTTTTAGTTGTTTAGAACGCGTTGTACCTATACGTTACTGTAGTATATATATTATAATATCTGATACGATGGGTACCATTATTGTACCAACTACTATTCAGAGAAGTAAGATGTAAGAACCTGCTATTATATGATCAATATCGGCTCCATCTCGAAATATCTCAGATTAAAAAAAAATGTATATGTATTAATAAACGAATAATTCGATATTATTATTTTCTAAATATATTTATCACTTATAGGCTATAGATCATAATTCATAACATATTAGAACAGTAAATATGATATATAAATATATAGAATATTAGAATATATTTTATAGGTTTGCAGTTCAAACTTTTCTTATTTTTATTTTGTATGCTGTAGTGTGGTGCAACTACTGAGGTCACATAGAGGTAGGGGCGGCTCCAGAGACATGGTTGGGGGGAGGGCAAAGTCATAAACTTAAGAAAAATGTGGATATTATAAAATGTTTTTTTTGTAATTTTGTTTACAACCAATATACAATTTTTTAGAAATACGAGCTTGGGAGAGGGTCACATTTAGAGTAAATTTTGATCTAATTCAACTTGAAGTGCGTTCACCCACCCTCCAAGTAAATTTTCTGAGTATAGTGATTTTAGTTTTTGAGCGAGAAAATTTGTTTCTTCAGTCAAATCTAAAATCGTTATAAAATCAGACTGTATAACCATTGCTGATTGTTGAACTTTGTTTTGTTGAGCTATTATAGTCATATACTAAAAGCTAATATAATAAAAAAAAAAAAAACCATTGCTGATAACGACTAAAAACTAGCAAAGTATCAGCTAAAAATGATAACCTATGTAAGTTATCAAGGTTAGGAAGTAGCAAACATTTAACATTGTAAACTTATAGGTACATACCTAATTATTACTTATTAAGTACTAGGTTGGGTTTATAAATTACACAAATATCAAAACACTGAGTAGAAACAGAAATTCAATCATTCTATAAGGAAAATTATATTTTTGTAAAGTAGTACCCACTACCCATATTCATAAAGTCAACTGCCCTTTTGATTTTTCCTACCACCCAATTTGTATCCTACTACTCATTAGAATAAGCCCTGCCCAGATGATTGGGGCTTTTGGAGAGTCAATCACAGGGGTCCGTCACATTAACTAACTCAAGGGGCCCCAGCCAAACCAACAATAGCTTATTTCTGTATTTGATTATATCTGTATTCCATTATAAAAATAAAAATAATAATATTCTGATGGTAAGCGAGTACAATTTCACAAAATACCTTCCAAAACGTAAGTAATAATAAAGTTAAATTATCATGGGCACAATGTAGAAAAATATAATAAAAAAGGTGGACAAGTGGGTACCTCTCAGTTTTTAAGTAAATGTCTATAGGGCTAAAGGCCGTATCTGAGGGGGGGTCCAAGGGGTCCGGACACCCCTCGAAATTTCCTAAATAGTGTACAAATGTTTAACTAAATAAATATTTATTTTTAATACCAACATAAATATTACAGATTTTGACCCCCTTCCCCACGAACATTTTTTCTGGATACGGCCTTAATAGGGCTCACTGTAATAGATATGGATATGTTAAATTTGAATTCAATGATATAAAATCATTGTATACGAAAATTGAACGAAGACGGTCTATCGGCCAAATAACAAGTATATCTTTTATAATTTTATGTTATTGCTATACCAAAGTAATTTATCGCTGAAACATTGAATTTGAAAAAGTGATTGTGTGAATATAAAATAAAATTGTTATTAGTTGTTTAAATATCTAATTTCGTCCAAAATTGAGTCATAAATATCTGTGTTTATACATTTTTACATTTTTTTGGTTACATTATAAAAAATTTTTAAGAGTTTTAACTTTTCAACCCTAAGCTATAAAAATTGAACATTTTATATCTTTACAAGAAAATAATTTTCAAATTTTAGTGATTTTGACGAATTTTGTAGAAGTTTTAACTCATAAAATTTTTTTAGTGTACCTCTGTACCTTTTTTTTTAATTTTCACTAATTACTACTTTTGAGAAACCTTGTATTAAATTTTATAGTTTTTTGATGGAGGAAAAAGTTTTTTTATCGACAATAGTTTTAAAAAGTCTGATAAAAATTGAAATTTTCTTAGGTAATTATAGTTCAAAATGGGGGGTCAAATTCGACTTTGTCAAAATCTCTGTTTTTCCTTAATTTTTTGGTTATTCTCTACACATATAAAATTATTTATACTTTTCCCCTCAAAGTACTTATTTTACTTTCCAATCAAAAAAGATGCTGAGGTTGAAAATCGAAGGGTCATATAATCATGCGGTATAGGTTATTAATTTTCAGTAAAAAATTTGCCTTTAACTCTTTCTAATTGTCCCCAGGTCGAAGCAGTATGAGGAACCCAGAGCACTGCACTATATTCAATAATTGGTCGAACAAGTGCAGAATAAAGAATTGTATTTTAAGTACATAACTTGTATTTGCCATTCGGAAGTAATACATTTTAGGAAACCTAACTTTTTTAAAGCTTAAAAACAGGCTTTTCGATGTAGGATATATTGAAGGACATAATATTATACTAAATCCAACATCACAAATGTCATGTATAAATTAATTTAATATCATGAAATATGTTAGAAGCCCTACAATTTATCAACCACAAATATTGTTTAAAACGGGATAATCGTAAAAATATTAGAATTATAGAGCCCCTCATTAAAAATGACACTGCGGCCTCAGTTTGCTTATCTATAATTGCGATCATGGCTTAAATAATTTTAGCCCATGCTATTAATGCTGAAGCTAAACATAAACAAAAACATGGAAATATGAAAAAATTAAAAAAGAACAAAGTATACCATTATACACATTGTAAACACATTATACCAAAATTACAATCATTTTGTTTTATTTAGTTTTAACAATATAGGGTATGTTCAATAACCTAGTACATTTAAGCCATGGTAGCGCCACAGTTTGTTGGTATACCTACTAAATGTTAAAATTATTTGTCATATAATATTATATTGTGTACTTGTATACCCAATACAGATTTTTAAAAAATAAATATTTGGTACGTGGTATACAAAATATATATGTTGCCCCAATGTCTAAAAAAAAAAATGTTTAAATCAATGTTTAAAAAAAATAATAAACTGTAGTTGCGCACTTGTATAACAAACTGCACTCGTCCTCTTAAAATCTGTGACTGCTTAAATTAAAAGTATTATAGCGGCTTATGACGTTTATACCGGCTCACGGTACGTGTCGGTGCGGAAGGCTCGGTATAGAAAATATTATGTTATTATTTCAGCAACCGTCGAGAATCGTCGTTGTCGGATATGGAATTCGGTAAGGATAATCAGCAGACTGAGCGCAATGTGCGTCGATCGTGATGATGCCTATATATACGGTCTAACTGTATAACCGTGTTGTATACCTATAACGACCGTGAAAACCATATGATAACATCGCAACGTGAGCCGTGGAGTGTGCGTAATAGCGTAATTCAATTTCGAAAAAAAAAAATTATCATTACCTATTATTATTTATTATGATTATTATTACTATTATAGTCGAACCAGTCCCGCGGTTTCAGGTTGTGAGCAGCGCTCTGCATATTTTTGTGATACTATGCGTTTAATTTTAATTAAAAGTTAAAACTCATCATAAAGGCGGTCCCATCCGTCAGGACTTAAATACAAGTATGTATATCTTTCTACAAAAAAAAAAAAATAATAATAATAATAACGATGGAAATATATATATATATATATGGTATCTACCTCTTCCTAAATATAGGTACGTTCGTTTCATTTATAACATGTATAATAATATAAATGCGTATAAAAATGTATATAATATGAGTATGTATGTATAGAAGTTATGCGTAATTTGATTTTACTCGCTGGTATTTAAAATATTCTACAAAGTCATTGCAGTATTAGACCTGTGTAAGGACTAGGTTTATGCGGAGAAAGGATTTGATAGACTATTTGATATGATGTCAAGGGTTATAATATAAAGAATCTTATGTATAGGTATTAAGTGGTTTTACAAAAATGTCGAAAACCGTTTAAAAAAAAAATTACAGTACCCATATTATATACATGCATACGCGTGTGGATTACTTTCCTGCGATAATTTGTTGTTAATGGCTGCTTCGTGATGTTCATAAAATGCGCGTTCCAACAAAACGAACTTGGGAATGTTAAAACTTGTTATAATAATGCTCATAGGTTATTCGCGTTTCATAAACTCATGTTTTGTTGTGCTATTCGTCATTACGAGTATAATATTATGTATTTCATGTTTTTGCCTTACGAGAAAAACCCTGAATAATTAAAAATGCATTTATACCTAACAATAATAATTTTATGTGTATTATAATATTATAATTCACATAAAATTATTAATCGTGAATTCAGATTTATAGATCTATCTGGTTATGAAAACTCCGACTATTCACCAAAACCGGACAAGTTTTTTTAAAAACACTGTGTATAGTGTAATACTATAAAGGATGTTCCTATTTAACTAAAAACAAAGTGTATATTTTCTTCTAACAAATTCAGTTATTGGTTTTTTTTTCAAACTTATTTGATATCCATTAAAATAATACTATTGTTATACACTTATACATATATATTTTTATCAGAACCGTATAAAAATTACCTATGCGTAAATTGTAAATTTACATAAATATTGTAGATACATATAGGTATTTATGATAATATATGATAATAAAGAGCTGATTGAATTATAAAGCCTGTAATGATTAAAAGATGGATACAATCAAAAGTTATTATACTTATGATGTTTATAGTGAAGATTATTTACGTTAGTACCTATTCAAGTTCTGAGGATTAGACTCGACTATACTTGAGTGATAAATTATAAGGTGAATATAACTAGTAGCATATATATATATACAACGTTTTAACATATATTTCTTAAATTATTCAAGTCCAACCATTTTTTATTCGGTTAGGTTATCGGTTCACCGCATAATTCTGCACCAGGACCTGGTCCAAATCTAGATCGTTCGAAAACCTATCGCAGATGCCAAATGCAGGTTATCGCATACATAGTCGTATACATACCGTATTATTTCTGTGATTTTAATATCATATTACAATTGAATAACTCAAATAACGAATATTATAATAATAAACTAACAAACCAAGAAAATAATTTAAAAAATAAATAAATTTATTATTTGTCAACAAAAAATCATTTTGACATGATGAGTATGCTATGGACAAAGCATTATAGCAACAATTATGTCTATCGATTTTTAATGTGAAAAAAATATTTTTTTTTATCATTGTAACAACAATTCACTACGTTGGTAAAAATAACCTATTTGTGATTGTTATTACTATTGTTAATAACAAGTAATTTAATATTATTCGGCCCGTTAGATCCGATAACTATGTAGAACGAGTGTCTTCGCTATTCCGGTATAGTATAATTTATACCTACTAGCTACTGTAGTAGGTGTGTTATGGAATTATTAGTATATAAACGTAGAAGTATACTAATAGTCAAGTAATAGAAGACACTATAAGAGACACAGGCAAGTGTTATATTATATTGTAAGGGAACTCTGCGTCTAGGCCATGACTCGCGCCTCAAAATATCGGGTTCGATTTAAATTCTAATAACTATTAATTATAAATAACTAAGTAAAATAAATTTTTTTTATAATATAAGTACTCAATATTTGCGTAAACATATACAGTTGTGAAAGTTAATTTTCTACGACGAATGCGTTCAAATAATAAATATAATCAAAGGAATGCCTACGCATTATCGATATATGGATGATCAGCGTGCTACATTATGTGTTTCATAAACACTAAAAAAAAAAAACTGATATTAAAAAAACTATTCAATGATAAATAGTAACAAAAATTGCATAAAAAAGTATGAATAGTGGGTATATTATGGGGAAATTTAATTGTCAATTAAAAAAAGAGATAATATGCAAATACTTAGTTTGTAATTTTTGTTTAAACACCACCTAGAAATATATTTTTATAGCCAATACCTCGATCATATCGCAGGTCATATAGTTGTGACAAAATATCGTACATCGTTTGCATTAACATATCGAGCAATAGAAGGGTACAACAATTATTGTTGAAAATACATAAGTAGTATACACCACATATTAAAAGAACTTTAAATATCAAATAAATTCTGATTTATCTTGAAAATACAAAAATATTGTCATAGATATAATTCGCATAATATAAAATAAATATTTAATACCTATACTATATTATATAAAATTAAAAAAAATTGGCTTATTCAATTTTATTTTAAGCGATATAGTCATAAACTCATAACTCATAAGTTATGACATATAATACATATACTTAATATATTATGCATATACTTACATATTGTGATAAAAATCTATGGGTCACCCGTATTCCGTCAACATTATTTAATCTTGTCGTAATATACATTTCAATTTTTAAACAGAAATACCTATTGGGTATTTCAAGCGTCAAATTTTAAGCTGAAAGTTAATAAAAACTTGCATTTTTTATATATTATCCTTATACCTACTATCTTCCAGTTGTATTGTTAAATAAAATGCTGATGTGCAAATGATGAACGATAATTTGACGTTATTTATATGGGTAAACCGGCAATGTACAAACGATGCATAACACAAAAATCAAACAAAGCGCACAAAAAATGTCTTACGAAAAAGATCGAAATTAACAATATAGTAATGCGCAATATGTAGGTATAGCAGGGATAGAAAATCCATATGGCACGCCCGAAACAGCAAGCAAAAAAATTGTGTAGGCAAGCAAAAAATTAAAATGGTTATATTTTATTTTATTTTTATAATTAAACAACATCACAGTGTTAGTACTTTTTCACTTTATCATTGACATCTTTTAGAAAACTTTATTACATTTTAATATAACATTTTTTATTATAATATAATTAATTTTAAAATATATAAATGTCCATATTTTAATGGCAAGCTCCAAAAAAAAAAATGCAGTAAAAAATGTATTATATTTTTGACAAACAGCATCAGAAAAAATTGACGCCTCTGATATATAGATAAAGTATACCTATATATAAAGTATCTAATTACGGCTTGATTATATAATAGGTTATCACTTATTAGTATTTAATTCGCTCGATTTTTTAATTTGCTTCATTACGAAATGAATTTATTTGTTTGTGTACAGTTTCAAACAATTGATGATGCTGTAGTAGAAAAAGGTGTTACCATTGTGGTTTTCAATACTGCAGCATCGAAAACTTCAAAATACTTTTATACATATATATATATATAAAATATATTTATTAACCCGGTAGTATAATACTATAATTTATAAAGAGCTGCAGTGTATAAAAGAAAACTTAAAAAAATATTAACATACGTTTGACCACTTTAATCGCCTACCTGCTTTTTTATATACATATATATATTTTTTATAATAATTCTGTAGATATATAGGTATAGGTATAACTATATATTTTGTTTTGACAGAGGTTACATTTTCATAACGCTTTAACTTTTATTTTAAAAGAATGTGGAGTAGGTACACTAATAATAGCATTCAACGTCTTAATAATACTTGTCCGCTAGTGATTTGATATTCTTAATTCGGGTAATTGATAGTTTCATAATAAAAAATATTTTCCATTTAAATATTTTATTCCGGTATTTACGTACATTTGAACGTTGGCTTGTGTATAACTCCGTTTTAATTCACATTAATACTTTAAAATAATACCTCTGCACTGTACTGTATAGGTAGGTAGGTACCATTAAGACCTTAGGGAATTTAAGTAAAATCTGGTTCGCCAATAAACCCGGAATCTCATAAAATTCTTAAAAATTGTAAACACCGATTGCTGCAGTGAGTTTGGTATGAATATTAAACGAAAACCCGTTCTGATGATCCGAAATAATAATGATATAGGTATATACTCGTGTTTATATTTAATTCTTCGATGATACGACTATAATACTATTAAGTCCTAGGGAATAATTTACAATGGAAAAAATTGATCGTCTTCGTCATATTTATATTTGTGATAGACACACGTAGCACTCCTAAAATGTATCATCAATAGTTACAAGATGAAAACACAATCGTGAGTATAATAGGGTAGGTATACCTACATAATATTCCGAATTACTACATAATAGCTACTGTCAAACATAATATTTTATGCTACTTTCAATCGCTGTGAATCAATAACAATAACAATATTGTGCAGGAGAGTTGTTGAAGCGATAGATCCTCTCCCAATCGTTTTTTACTCTTGAATTTTGATTGATACGTATCAATAGGTATATTATTATAACGACAAAATCAAACTTCTCAAAATCAAAAAAAAAAAAAGGTTATGCGGGTTACGAAAATTGTTGGCTGTACATTCATTATATTTATAAAGATATAAGAATTAACCCCGAGAGCATTATTGATGATTAGAGTTAGGATGTTGATGACCTAAAAAACACACAAAAATACCCTAAAAACTTCAAAAAATGACATTAAAAATTATCTAAAATACTAATTAAGTAAGTGAAAAAACGTGTATGATCGGCGTGTATGATCTACTCAAAGAGTAAATCTTATCGGAACGCGATAAATGTAATCACAACAAAAACCCCACAATAATAATATTAAAATTATTTTTTACTTATAGTCCAAATCCAAAGTTAGATTTTAAATAAATTAAATTTGTTTCCAAACTTGGGTGTAACATTTGCCATAAAATCTATAATTTGTGAAAAATGCCCCACATTGTATAAAAAGTACAAAAAATGCTCTAAAAGATGAAAAATGACTTAAAAATGTTGAAAAATGACGTTAAAAAACAAAAAAATGCATTTATAGCTAAAGATGCAAAAAATGCAAAAAAATGCAAAATAAAATTAGAATATTTTGCATCAAGGGAGCATGAAACAAATTTTTAGCTAGGATAGCATTGTACAGAATAAAAGGGAAGAAAATGCAAAAGTCAACAACATCCTAACTCTAATGATGATATTCTCGAAAGACCTTGCTGGAAATTGGATCTAGTTTTATAACGTATAAGCTATACCTACTTGCTATAGTCCTAATTAACATAATTTAATATTAATCTGTATTTAGTATTACAATCAACTACTGAACTACCTCTAGTACAAATAATTGTGATTCTTGGAGAGTTTAAAGTGATAATAACACATATAGACTTCCAGATTTTCTAATCATTTATTATATCCCCTCTCCCACACAAAGTCGCAAAGCAAATTCCTAATCACCCCACTGATATTGTCATATTCGTATCGTATTGTGCTATTGTATATCATTTATATATGTCTATTGTTTCGTGGTACATATACATATATAATACACAGTTTTATAGAGGTATTGAGGTATGTTAAATGTGCTAGTTAATAGCATAGACCGAAGTGTAGAAAACCGAAGACATGCAGCTCTTCGACGACATTGTGTAATTTAATGTTTACGCCCATTCGTTCAAATGCCGTTAACTATATGAGATTTCCAAAGACGAGAGCGAGAGAGTGTGAGAGAGAGAAAACGCCAAACAGGTTATTAAATAAAAATAATAACCTCTATAGCACATGCTTTCTGAATTGCACTGAGCGCGTCATATGTATCTAGAGATAGATATTTATAATAGCCGTATATATGATATATACCTATATAGCTTTGAATGTAATGAAATGAGGTATCGTTGGGAATTAATCGATTTAAACAGTTTTTACGATCCATCACCTGATTTATGCCGCCGAAATACAACCGATTAAAATAAAGATGCGGAGTAATTTTAAAGATACCGAATACATGTATACATTATTATTTGTGGATATTATAATATTTAAATCGTATCCGGTATGATAGCCGGTGTATATACCTATAATATGTATTTTATTTCGTAGATAAAGCGCACAAATTACATTTTTTCCTCTGTAGGTACAGCAACGAAACAACACGCGAATCACAATAAAATATTATATAATATTATAAATAAATTATAATAATATGTTATAACTATAATACATACTTAATAAAATGAATAATATTATTTATAATGCGCGCACCGCAGCAGCTGTGAGTTGGGCATAATATCTCATCTATTTAACACTAATTATTTATATATTTATTGAAAACGCATGGAATAGACACGTGAAATGCTAAGTAGTTTTTTTAAATGATTTTATTTTAATTTATTGCATCAATATAATCAGGATAGCCCGGCTATATAGACACCGGATAAATCGTGACTCATTAGCCATGGTCATAAGCCATCAACGTCGCCTCATGGAATAACACTCATCAAATGAGGAATAACCTTGAAGGTTACACACCGCCCGTTGGCCGTTATAATAGGCATAATCAGAACTATTTCCGATTTAGTCCTCGTGCAGTATACAAGTAACAAGTAACAAGTCAATAACCGTCGCGTAAAATACGATCAGCGCCAAAGCTTTTATATACATAATAATAATATAATATAAGAAGTAATAGCTTTTTAAACATAAATATTATTTTTAAAATGCAGGTTTATTTTTAATTGTTAAGAAAAATAATATCTTTATCTGATTAACTATTTTAATATGTGGTATGTACGTATAATACCTTTGATATACTGTCTTCAGAGTTGAGGGTTTGAAAATCTTCATCTATTTTTTTCATAGATATTTATCTAGAATTATTTGAATATCGGAATGTATATATTATGTATTTGGATGAAATTGTTACAATTTATTATTCGAATAATTTTCAAACATAATTACTAATTATTAATTGGATATTCGAAATATTTTTCTTTTAAAAACATAATTAAGTTTAATCTAATGAAATAACTAATTTTATTATAAGTCGAATAATATCCTTCTCTGATACCTATTACATATAGTTTAATACTTGTATATAATAATATGTTGGCAATTTAAATGACGTGCTGAACAGCCTGCAGAAGACGAGTCACCCCATACCAATCTTAATTATTATTTGTTGAAAACAGATTACAGATCAAACGTTGACGCATATGATGTATAATGGTACATTAGTACCAAAATCACAACCTATAACAGACTACACCATTATTGGATCTAAAAAATATGAAAAACGATATTTGAGAAAATTATATTATTGATTTGGACGGTTTGGTATATATTTGATGCCTATAAAATATTATATTCGACAATCGTCTGTATCGTATATTATGTAACTGTGTAAGTAAACAAGCGTATTCAATACGTGATACCTATCATCGTTTTATTATTAATGGCCTAACCTGCCTGCGCGGATAGTTATTATAATTTTTTTTACATAAATATACACTCACAATCATAAAGGAAATATGCTTATACGAAAAACTAAAAAGTTCTATGATGTATATTTTTCATACAGCATATTATAATATTATAATATATTATATATAGTTGTTCATATTGTTATAAGGTTGGTGATTTTTTTTTTAATCTACTTGATAAGCGTCGGGGTCAACCGACATAATAGATTGTTAATTGGAAAAATAGACGAGGTTACGAGAAACAATAAATTCCATTAAAATATAGATTTTCTCATTGCGATAGGTCTGTTGTATATTAAATATTGACTTCGGGCTCCTTACAACCATGTATTTATATTATATAACAAAACAAAATAGAGTATGATAATAACGATTTTAAAATATTAGAACTACATTTTTGTATAAATTATTGTTGTTTACAGGGGCGGTCACTCGATTGTACGGTAAGCTATCCCGATTTTTAAAACTAGGTAACTCTCCCGGATCAACATTATGTTCACCTGAAAGAATAAATTATTTTATTTTTATTATTTACTTTAATTTATATAAGTTTTTTACTTTTTTAAAATTTGTATGTTCATATTACTATAAAAATTAAATTAAAATGAGTTGGTATTTTCAATGTAACTAATAATTTTTTTTTATTAGTAACTCGACTATAATTATAGCTTACAGCTAAAGAAATTATATTACTTATATTATTTAACTTTTTTTAAATCTGTATGTTTATACCATATTCTAGGTATATAATGATACAATTTTATTATAATGCACAAACGAAGTTATTACAGACTCTGCAAGAGAGTTTTCGCATATACGGGTAGTACTGATTACTGAAGTAGACCCGGGAGAGTTTACATGTCATTAAAAGATAGATATTAATGATGATCATAGGTATAATATAAAATATACAGTAAATGATATTATTGTATTCCAGCGATTATACCTATAAAGAATTTCATAACTCGTATAATGTATAACACATTTTTAAGTAAGGAATTTTAGTTGAAATTGTATGGCTATGATAAAACAACCCGCGGCTTACTTTTAGTTGGTAAAGTATTCGAAGTTCATCAAAAAGGGAGGTTATATAGTTTTTAAACACACTATTATAGTACCTATTGTAAATTTATAACCACAATCTGGCTCAATACTGACCCGGGAAAAATATTTTAAGAAAGTTGTCCACACAAATATTAATTTTGGTTGCAGAAAAGTATATTACCGGTAGTGATTTTGTTTTTTTTTAATTCAAGTAATCAAGTACCAACGTATAATATTATGATATAATTGGTATCTATACATTTTGTCAGGGTATAACAATACTTAAATAATCGAATTAAAAATAAAATGAAAATTCATCAAATGAGTAGGTAAGTATTAATATGTATTATAATCTTGTGACATTTTAAATTTAATTGCCTTCAAATTGTTTTATTATCTTATATAAACTTATTTGTGTTATTTGTAGTAATTATTTGAATTATATATTATTGTATTATGTTTTAAACTGTTTAAAGGCCTCAGCCCGTTAATAAATAATAAATATATATAAATAATAGGTATCTATAATTAACCTATGTAGGTACTATAGCTGCTTTTATATTTTATTTTAATATTTTATTTTGTTGCAGTAGTGATACTTAGTTACTTCTTCTCTTATTCAAATTAAGAAATACGAATGCGTGAACATAATTATTATAAATATGGCAGTCATTTTTTAACATTTATGTAATTCTGTAGATATATGATAAAACGTATATGTACTGAGAATTTAAAAATACAAACGATAAATAACCATTTCATACACGGTGAATATGCGTAGGTATATATTGAGGTACCCTACAGTCCAAGTATTTTTTTTAACACTATATTATAAAACGTGTTGACAATATATTATTTATAGAATAACAACTAAAAATTATTTATTTAATGTCTGAATTAATAAATTACAATTTGATTTATATACGGGATTATTTTATGCGTAATTTACGTTCCATACGTTTTCATATATTATACAAAAAAAAATAATGGTTAATGGGATAATAACACGCACGGAAGCAAATTCATCTAATTGACAAGTTTTTTATATATTATTTATTATAGCCGAAAATTGAACAACCGCGATTTTAATAATTTATTATTATTTCGCTACAAATTTGATCACACCCCGATTTATTTATTAAATCAAATAGGGCTTCATATATTATGATAATCATTTATAGATAATGAATATAAATCACTTAGGTATATTTTATCTATATAACTATTATATACTTGTATATACATGGTACTAACATATATTTTATTATATCAACCATTATTATATATGAAGTGCATGCAATAAGGTTTTAATTTTATATTAGAATTAGTTGCGATCATACGCGCGTTTATAATAACATTAAATATATAATACATTTTTTTTACCATAATAATTGTTCAAATTCACTTAAAAAAACATAAAACATTTAGAACAGTTAATTTTAAATTATTCTAAAATAATAATATACTCTTAAATCTAAAATCATATGTATAATCGTTTCATAGAAATAGTTATTAAATAGTTTACAATGACGTGCTTCTTCTAGTCAAGCACATATACGACGGAATACCTACAATCTACATACTACAGAGGTGGTTCAAATAACTCTCCCCACTACTATAAATGTTATATGATAACCTATCTTACTAGTCTGTTACTGATATATTATAACTTTTAATTTGCAATTTATATTGGTTGTGAAGTATAAACTACCTCTTCCTCTCCTCCCAAATCATTTTCTAATTTTCACTTACGACTAGTTATAAAGAACTTTGCAGTCCAAATTCTCAAGTTTTTTAACCAATTAAAAACATTTTTAATGACAATAATAAAAAAAAATTTTAAAAAACCGAAAATGTATTATGTTTATTAAGTATAATAAGCTTTAATAGCTCAAAAATTCAAAATATATTGAACATTTTATTGTGAGTAGAAAATGCTTATATAAACATTTGATGAAAATTTCATATATATACTGCTACTACAACTGTCAAAAAACAGCGTTAAAATGGTATGAGTAACCAAATACCAGTTTCCTACTAAATTAATTTGCTTTGTTTTGTTGTAAATTGTAACTCAGGAAGAAATAATCGTAGAAATTATTGAAACTTTCTCTAAATATCAAGATCAGAATTTTTTAGACATGATATATTTTTATAGTTTGATCTTTTTGAGATATTTTTAGACATTGAAATATTCTACCTTTTAGATTCTTAAAAGAGTGATGAATGTATTGTATCTACAATATGATGTGTGTTTATTTTTTTGTCTGTCACCACGTTTAAGGGCAATAAAAGTGCTCCGATTTTCTTGGCCAGCATCTTTTCTGATAGGAAAGTGAATCTAGTTGGTACTTTGGGGGGGTAGAAAAATTAATTAAAACTTACAAAAGTAAAAATTTCTCAGTGTTACAGAAGAAACCGTAACCACATGAAAATTTCACAAAATGTTTTTATAAGCAATTCCTATACACAATAAAATTTTCAATATGTTTTGACTTTTTTAAGCTATTTATAGACATAATTAATTTTCTTTTTTTTATTAATGCCGATAAAAAAATTTTCAGTCGGTCAAAAAACTTGAAAATGGAATACAGTGTTCTTCATAACTTACTGTATGTGAAAATTAAAAAAAAAGGTTGAGCGTATATCACTAATAGTTTTTTATAAGCGTTTTAAGTTAAAATTTCGACAAAATACGTAAAAATCACGAAAATATGCAGTTTTTTTAATTAGTAAATTCATAAAAATTTTTATATTTTAATCTAAGATTTGAAAATTCAACACAAGATTCTAGTTAAATTTTTCTACCTTTCTAAAAAAAAAAGTTTACCAAAAACTCAAACTAAGTAAATAAAATCATTAAATTTGAAATGTTTTTACAATCTTGATTTGATATAACTGTGCTACCTGGGACAGTGGGACCACTAACCTTTTCACACAATTCCTTTTTTTCATAACGCGATGGGACTTATTAACTAGGGGTTGATGTTAAAATTGTATTGGTTTGGTTATACCACTTGCACTTCCACTTGCATATATAATATACTACCTAAGGCACAACTCCGCTGTATTTGAAAGACGCCTGTAAGCATTTATATTTATATTTTATTACTAATGCTAAAGTACCTACCTATATGGATATAATTTTACTTTGATTTCATTTTAACGACTCTCACGTACTATGTTGCGAATGTGAAGTGCTACAACGTACCTATAGTTTATACTAATTAATTTCGATTATAATAATTATAAATATTATGCAATTTTAATACTGTGCATCTTAAATAAAAAATACTTAATGAATATAGAAAATAGTTTATAGAATAAACCTATATAAGATAAAAAATAATATATTATGTGCAATGCAACGTTGATGGACAAACACATTTTTATATATTATTGTTATTTCAGGCTCATGTGCAGGATTTCATAATAAGGGGTGTTTTGAAAAAAAAAATGCATAAAATAGATACGTCAATAATTAGCAAATAGTATTATTAAAAGTGTTTTTTAATAATTTTATAAAATACAAATCATTTTTTTAATAAATTTACTCGACGAGGGACAGAAAAGAATTGATTCAGTGCTTGATTTATGTCCACGTTTATATCACGATGTATATTCAATGATGCCAGGCTATTTAAGCGATCTTCACCCATTGTTGATCGTAGGTAAGTTTTCGAGCGTCGTTCATAACCGCACACTTTCAAAAAAAGGTCGTCGTTCAAAACCGCACACTTTTATTCCTTAATCCCGGATATTTTCCCCAAATCAAACCGTTCAATACCGCACACATTGATTTATATCTGCAATAACGTATATATTTGTCTAAAATAACATTATCATTTAGTACCGCACACCCGATAATCATATTTAATCAAGAGCACAAAATCATAAAAATAAAACTTTCGGGATTATACTCCGATTGCTAATTAACCAGATGTTTCTCATTTCATCAGATAAGATACGATCGTAGATTTTATTTTCCAAATATTAGTACCAACTACCAAATAAGTTAAAAATATTTAGTGTGAACGCGTCTCTTTTCGGCTTCACGTACAATTTGACACGAATTTACAGTGATTACAACAATATTTAACATCGAATTCGCATAATGGACGACATGATACAAGCGTACACAAATAATAAAGGTGCGCAATCAATAATTTATCAAAAATATACATATATATCGACTTTTTCGTACAAATAAAAATTCCGGGGACTTAGTTTGGCGTTGCAATAATAAGTTATGTAGTGTTATGGTGATGACAAATTCAAATGTAAAATATGTATTCATTAAACAGAATAAAAGTGAACATAATCACGAAAACAATGAAATTAATGCATATTTAAAAGAAATTCGATGTGCCGTTAAACGTAAGTCACAATTACAATTATATGAAAAACCATTAAAAATTATAAGGCAAAAATTATGCATGTCTTCAGTGAGTGCAGATAATATTGATGCTATGAGACAGTCTATGTATCATGAAAGACGAAAACTTCTACCCCCTGTGCCTGTGTCACTATTAGATGCTCTTATAATAAGATAAAAGAATCAAACATCACACTAAATAATGGTGAACAATTTGTATATGTGAATGAGTCAGCTCAGATAATTATAGTGACACATGTAAAACAAATCTCCAATTTTTATGTAATGAAATTGAATTTATATTAGCAGACGGAACCAGACGAAATAAATTTAATTGATTATTTAAAAACATTAGGGGGTAAATTTATTTCAATTTAATTTTTTATTTAATTTATATTTATTTTAATTTTTGTAATATTTTTTTATTTAATTTATAATATATACATATACATTTTAACTGTCAATCAAATGTGTGCGGTTTTGAACTATCGACCTTTCAAATTTCCCTTTTTAATAATAGAATAAATGTGTGCGGTATTGAACGGTGTAAAATGTGCGGTTATGAACGGTAAGTGTGCGGTTATGACCACCGCCGAAGTTTTCAGCCGACGTAATGTTGAAAATAGCCTCAATAGTCGTTGTAGTCACGGGCAAAACTGACATTACTCGTAACATTTTATGAACATTTGGAAATGCATCTGCATTACAAATATCGAGGGCATCAAGGGCGTTACGAATATTTTTACCAACTATAGTCGTCGTCGCCAAATTTCTACCTCACTTATCCAAATTTCTGGGGAATCGTCGTGTAAAAATTGTAACTACTAGTAACTCTAACTGTAGGTTTCAAACAACTTTTTGCGTTTATAAATGTGCGAGTTGTGCGACATGTATGTTCTATACTTATATTCATACATATTATTGTCATTATACATTTATACATAACATAACTCATATTTAAGTATATAAATAAGTTTAATATAGTTTGTACTTTTTACCCAGTACGAACAATGAATAAAAATATAAAATATTATGTAAGCACGAATGTACGATTCAATTACTACGAAAAAGAGGTCACGGGGGGATCTATTCCCCTCATCACCCCCCACCCCCGTTTGACCGCCACCGAATTTACAGATATTAAATATCTCTCTTTGAATATTGTTCTTCCTTTAAGTTCAATGTTTTTTTTTTTTACTGGATACGGCTATAATAGGTACATCGTACATGTACAAAAACTGTTTCACTAAAATAAACCTTTGAATGCTTTGACAGCTGTATTTAGTTTTCAAGCGGCAAACTTAAACTTTGTAGTTTGTAATACGCATATCTTGTACCTATTGACTTATTAAATAAAAGCATTGGAATAATATTAGCATTATTTATTACAGAACACAGAAGCAACAATTTACGAGTCTTGTATAACACTTGTTTACCGACTGATATAACTCGTAGATTGGCAACCCGTAACTGCGGTTCAATAAAACAAGATCAAGACCTGAAATCAGAATTTTAAATCGTTATATTATAAGATCAATTCGTACTATATATATTATAGTTTATCGTAATATATTTAGGTACTATCAGTCGCGGAATATTAAATCAGGATCATCCCATATAATATTGTATACCTACTAAATATTATACTTAAAATTAAATTCATATATACACACGTCAATGTTCGTGCAACGTAAAATGTACCGTGGGAATATGTCATGATGTACCTGCTACAACGTTTAGGTATTTCTTTACATGCAAATAAGGTAATCGTATTTTTTTCATATACCACGTCAACGAAACTTGTATTTTAGTTATATTATTTACGAACGTACATATATAGGTATGTTTTGTATGCATATTGCAGCATATATATTATATAGGTATATTCAATCATCCATTTTCTTCTTATACCTAAATAATAAGTACGTACTTATTATTAGGTATATTATACTGTATTAGTTACTATGTTCAGACGTATATCCAATCGTATTTTCGTGATGGTAAATTTTTTTTTATCCATATATTCAGCTTATTCAATAATAGTATTCGCATATATAATCATACAAAATGCATACCTAATAAGTAATAATAACGTTTCATTATGTATTTTATTCGTTGTTAATGAATATTTATAAGTATAAGTGTACGTGCAGTATAGTTAAAACTTAATATATCTGTCAGAGTAATATACTAATATTTGATATATACTCATAAGTTATTTAGTTATAACTAACTTATAACTTAATAACGATAACGCATCCAACTGTAAATTAATATAGCGCTATTACAAATGTATACCTAACCCGTAACCTAAACGACGGCTATACCCACAGGGTGAGCCACTGTTTTTTGCGTTTTCTTGTGTTAACCTTAAACCCACCCACTGCATAGGTACGCGTAACGTCTTTTACTAACAATAATATGCAATTATAAGTCATAAGAAAACATAAATTATTAAATTCACATTTTTTTTTTATTATTGTCCTGGATACTTATTACTTTATTAGGTATAAAAATTAAAGCTTATATGAACAAATAACAACAATACATATCATATAAACTATAAAGTAATAATAAATTGCACTACAACATTACCTATGCATTATATATCCAATAATTTAAATTAAACATACTACATTTAATAGTTATAGCCGACATTAATGGGTACTTATTTTTTCTACATAGATTGAAAAATATTGCCCAGATTTATTTATTATTTTGTAAAATATTAAAATCTTATCAAGTACCTAAGCTTTAAATAAAAAAGAAAATTAATATTTTCAAAATGTAAAAAGCCATTTAAAATATTATTTAAAAATTATTTTTCTCATAAACATAGTTTTGTTAAATTGCAGGCTGATACATTGAATTTTATTTTTAAGCCAATTGTCTACTTTATGTACGACGTGATTGGTATAATATATTCTTATATATCCTACCTATTTGGGAAATAAATCATTGTCAAATATTATATTAGTTTGAATAGACTCTAATCGTTTATAGTAGTTAATTTCCGATATATTTTTGATTAATAAATGAGTAAATGATAATTATACGTATATTATAATACTAATCAGTACCTATAATCATATTATATATTATATAGAAATTATATTCATTTGATCATTTTATGGTATGTTCATATGTGCTGCAGCCTGCAGATGCTGTAGTATAACTGCAATGCATAATGAATATCTGAATAAATAATATTAGAAAAACAACATAAAATAGAAAACTTTTAATAAATAGATATATTTATGACCGGTTTTTGAAATATATAATTTAAACGCCTAACAAAATGGTTATACATTAATATGCAAACAAAAAGTAATACATTATTGTCTATAAACTATCTAATGCAGAATACCTTCTTAAGATAAGACTAACACAGCAACATTAATGTCAATTATATGTATATATTGATATTTATATTTTCGAGCTATTCGAGCATACTGCCATTTCGAGCCTATTAGTCAATGGTTCTGCAGAACCTATGTAATATATATAAATTTAGAAATAATGTTTGTCGTTTAAAATTTAAATTATATTACTGAAAGTATTATAAATGGTAAATATATACCTATTTCAATTTGTATAAATATCGTATTATAAAATATAATATTAATATACATATATATATATGTAGTATGTTTATAAGTAGGTAGGAGGTAGGTACCAATATTATTATTTATGCGCTTGTATTAAATAAATAACAATAATTTTACAACACCTACCTATACACTTATTGAATTTAATTTTAGTTTAGATTTAAGAACTATCAAAGATAATAAATAACTTGAGAATTTAAATAAATAATTCTTATATTTCGAGTGTGAATAACTAAATAGATGTGTAGCATTGTAACATTTGCAACTATATAAATAATAATATAGCCTATAGCCTATAGGCTATAGGTATACCTCTGTTGAGTCTGTTTTACAATTTACAATAAACAACATATAGGTATGTATAAATTATTATACTGGATATAAAAATTGTGTTTCTCTAAAAGCCGCTTAAAAAAATCCAAACAGATGACAAATTAATATTTTTTAAATTTATCGTATATAATTTGTAAAATATTTATCGAAATGGTAACAACTAACAATAATAACATAATATAGGTACTAACTTAATTTTAGTAATTTTATCAACTATAACCTGTAGATATGATGAAAATATGAAACTATCGTAATACGATTATATCTTTATATGAGCCATGATATATAAAGGTGTTATGTAGCTGTTGTAACGATCTTAGGTAGGTAATTAAAGCCACACGAATATAACACATTTTGTACAAGGGAAATTAATTAACAAAAAAAAAAAATACATTATAGTTCGTTTTTTTAATTATATTTTTAAACGTTTTGTATGCATATACGCGCTGTTGGATGGGTTTATATTATATATAAGTACCTATATCTGTCGAGACGTCTAGATAAAAAAAACATAATTTTTATATAAACTATTTTTATATTTATAGGGTGTTTGGAACAGTCGAAATCGTGTTCTCGAGCCGTCCTCGGATGATCGGTGTTGTTGCTTGTGTGCGTCATATTACAAGCGTGCACCTCCATAATCTAATATATATTATATACGTACATGTACCTATGTAATAAACAGTATACATATTACACATTTAAACCATTTTCAGATACCCGAGAAAAGCTGCCGAGTGATGCCCGTATAACTGATAATGATACGTACCTGTTATATATAGGTATATAATAGATATACATCGTACATTCGTACGACCACTACGACGTACATAATATTGTAATATTGAAGTTAAATCAGTGCAGCAGTATAAACTACGTAGGTATATAGGTACAGAATTTTCCAAACCGCAGCTTGCAGCCTTAATGGGACCTAATTCCATAAGGCGTATGACTTCGATTTTATACCACAATGTGTGACGCCGTAATGAGTTGATACCTGATGGTATAATATTTCAATATTTGTACGCGAGGCCGCAAGTTAAATTAAAATTTAAAACACCTCATAGAAAATACCTGGATACGCACCTTGGACGTTGAGTATTATACCGATTATTATTCGCAATAGAATATCAAATTATTAAAATAACCAACAGGTGGTGCGCAGGATGCGTGGGGGCTTATACAAGGGGGAATGTGGGGGTTAGATCCCCCATAGGCCTTTTTATTATTTCAATGTACACAGGCACCTAGCCACCTAGGTTTAAAAATGTTCCTTCCGTGATCACATTTAAAAGTTATATGTATACAGTATATACGCAACTCAGGACTCGCGACGATCGTATAGGCATCGAGGGGAGAGTGAAGGGTTTAAGTGAGGCCCTTTAACACTCTTCAATGAGCTTCTGAAAAAATTGTGACCAATTTTTTTTTTTATAAAGTTATAAAAAGACTATAAAAAATGTTTTTCTTCAAAAATTACAGAAATTGCAAATATTCTTGTCTGTCGCTATTTTTTTAGTAGCTCTATATTATATACATGTTTATAATTAATAAATAATAACACATCCAACCTCATTAGGGCATTAGGTATAATTTAATAATTTTGTTGATGATATGCTGATTTAAATTTTTTTTTAATTTGAATAAGAGTCATTGTTAGTTCCAACATGTTTATCATAACCTACACACATATAACATACAACATACTGCACACCACTTAAAAATTATTGTTTATTTTTACATTTTATTTTAAGTACAAATAGATTACGGGAGTAATAAGGATATTACATCGCCATATCGGACACGGGTGTTATGTGGGTGGCCCGGTGGCCGTAATATATCGTTGTGAAGGGAAGAGGTGTCTGTCGTCAGCGGCGGATCTGTTTGATTTTAATAGCGATTTCCAGCCTCTAGTCGCCGACACGAACACCAAAATCGCGGCAGCGTCGTGGAACACGGAAAGCGAAAAACGAAGAAAACAATCCTACAACGCAAGGATCATAGGTACCGTCCTGCGCGCGAGTCGTTTTCCGGCGCGGCGGCGTTCCCGCGACGACGGGCGATCCTCAATGATATCTGTCCGGACGATCTTAATAAGATATTTAAATTAATGATCAAGCGCGCGCGCGCGTTCTGTTTACCGCGCACAATGCGTATACGCTCGCGCTTGTGTGTGTGTAAAATTCGTCGGCTTTACGCCGCCGCCCGGGCGAATCAAGGTTAAAGGGAGGATCCGTTTGCGGGGTCAGTCGACCGCATTCCAATATGGCCGACATCGGAATGCGACGCGTTTTCGTGCCCAGCACACCAACGATTTTTTTTTCGTCCTTACCCCCCTCATGGCGAGAGATCACGACGACGGCCGCTCGTCGTCGTCCCCACTACCGCGTCGCCGGCTAGGACCGGATCGCGTTGCCACCTCCACTACCGACACGGTCGCCGCCGCCGCACCGCTGTAACGGCCGTTCTGCGAGACCGTCACCTGGCCGGCGAAGAGGAGACGACCGTCGTCGTCGGGAGAGGACCGGCGGTGAGAGAGAAAACAATTCTACTGCAGTCCGCGGTCTACGTTCCTCCGAGGCGCCCGATTGCCCGAACGCGTGTGTTTGTGTCGCTGGTGTGTGTGTGTGTGTGTGTGTGTGTGTGTGTGTGTTGAGCGCTCTGACGGCGATGATGATTACGCGCACCCCTCGTAATGACGATGGGATTTTACGATAACGCTAAACAATAATAAATAATAATATTATGATCGCGGCGCTCCGTTAAAGTCTCCGCCGCTATATAATACCACTTACTATTATACCGTGATGTCGATGATCGCAATTCTTCGGTTCACGACATGCATATCATAATAGATTGAGATAAATATGTAAGGATAAATTGTTACAACTCGGAATACTGCGTAAGTTGACGATCTTGTGGTATTTTTCACACCAGCCTGACTCAACCCCATATTATTATGATATTACCTATATTATAATTTATATTACCCGAAAAAGCCCCTTGATCCCGGGTTTCCTTATATTTCCCGTTTACGACCGTCGTAAATAGAGCTCCAAAACCGATGGTAGGTTTATTGTAATTGTTTGGGTTTTATGAGTACTGATCCTATAACATTCATGTGTAAGAAAAAATCGTTTTTGAAATTTACCGCGTTTGCGCTGAGTGCTTGATCTACAGTCGATTTTCTTTGTAATCCTCTGGCGGTAGTAACGTTTTAAATTGTTTTCAATTTTCTGAATCTATATTATAGTTTACATTAAACCGCACACTTATCATTTTACTGAAATGTCCGATGGGAATTCATATTAGAAACTATCATATTTTGTATGCGATAGCATTGGTAGGTACCTGATTAAATTTAAATATTCCTGCCTAGGTAATTGGTATACTTTCACTGAATATCTGACTTGGGTAAATACTATTAATCAATCAATTTCAAATTTTCAAATAGGTACCAATCAACTACTTGTTTTGAATATCACAATGTTGATTTCTATTTTGCTAAACAACAACAACATTTAACTTAAACTTATAAGACGAAAATACATGTTTCAAATTCTTAAATCTGTATAGTTATTTATGTTTTAAATATAAAATAATAAATAGATAATGGATATTGGTTGAAACTTGGAACAGATTTGAATTTGATATAGGTTATTAAACAGTTAGTAGGAATCCACATGAGAACATATTATATTTATGTATCATGTACCTATGAGTAGGTAAATGACATATTTTTATAGAGCTATAGTAAATTGTTATTTTTAGACCGCTTGAATAGAATTAACACTTAGACTTCAATCTTGGCGATGGACACTATAATTATAATAGCTTAATTCGTGAAATAATTCTTACTCTATTTCTTATTAGTTTGTTACATTCTTTCTACTTTTCTGTCTTATAACCCAATATAAGGTCTGTTAGGAAGGTAGGATCTATTTTTATTAGGCAACACATTTAAATTAAAATAAAATTACATTAAAAACACAATTTACTTAGGTACTATCTATAAAAAAAAAATTATTATGCTAATTTTCTTTTCTCCATCCAAATGGTTTCTATAGTGTCATTTTCAGCATGCTTTATTTTGGCTCATTAATAATGCTTTGTATTTTTTAATAAATTTTTTTAGAATAGAAATATCTACAGATATGTGATTATAGAAATGTTGTCAAAATCATGCCACAAAGAGACCTATCCGAGGTAATTATTTTAAATGAAAGAAATTACCAACTTTTAATATTTACTTACTATAGGTTTATCATAAATTAAAGATATCAAATTTGTTATATTTTTACTTTTGTTCAGGTGGAGCCGGAAAATGGGTGTGGTGAAGAAGGTTTTATGGAAAAAGTGCGTGAATCAAACAATGCATGTGAATCCGGAGATTATGCGCGAGCTATACAATTGTATAGTGAAGCTCTACGCCACTATCCTGACAACCACATTCTATATTCCAATCGGTCTGCAGCACTGCTCAAGTTGGGAAGGTTTACAGAAGCACTGCACGATGCCACTTGTGCCCGCCAGGTCAATCCTAGTTGGCCAAAGGCACACTACCGAGAGGGTGTTGCTCTACAATGTTTGGGGCGACATGGAGATGCTCTTGCAGTATTTAGCACTGGGCTCTCCATTGAGCCAAAATCTACTCAGCTGTTAGCTGGTCTTATTGAGGCTTCTATAAAATCCCCTCTTAGAGGTAAGAATAAGAAATATGTATTTTATTTTTGTATACCTAATGTGTATTTTTACATATTACTTACCATGTTTAATAGGTGTGTTGGAGCCTACATTTGAACAGTTACAAAGCATAAATCATAATGGAATAACATTGGACAAATCTCCATTTCTCGTCATGTCTGTGATAGGTCAAGAATTATTAGCAGCTGGACAGTACTCAGTGGCTGTAGTTGTATTAGAATCAGCTCTTAGAATAGGAACCTGTAGTGCTAAGTTAAGAGGCTCTGTATTTTCTGCACTATCTTCAGCTTATTGGGCACTAAATTCTTTGGATAAAGTATGTACATATCAAAATTAATTTGAATTTTAATAAGTTCTGTAATGATTTAATCTACTTTAATATAGGCAATTGGATACATGCAACAAGATTTATTAGTAGCTAAGTCTTTAAAAGATATAGCTGGAGAGAGTCGAGCTCACGGTAATTTAGGATCAGCTTATTTTAGTAAAGGAAGCTATAAAGAAGCTCTTACAGCACATAGATACCAATTAGTTTTTGCAATGAAAGCCAGAGAAATGAAAGCAGCTGCATCTGCTCTCACTAGTCTGGGTAAGTTGCTCATTATTTTTAATTTATTGTCTAAAAATTAAAAATTATATTTCACACTTTAATTTAGCCTACATAATACTATTTATTATAAAACCTAATAGTCTTAATTAAAACTAATTAAATAAAAAAAAAATGTTGTTTATAATTGTATTACGTGTTACTAAACCAATGTTTTGATTTATAATAAAGATTAATTATAGCTTTATATAATTTGTTAATTAGGTCATGTATATACTGCAATTGGTGACTATCCCAATGCTTTAGCATCACACAAACAATGTGTACAGTTAGTAAAGCAAATTGGAGAAGTTCTTCAAGAAGCTAGAGAGATTGGAAATGTTGGTGCTGTTTATTTAGCCATGGGCGAATTTGAAAGCGCATTAGACTGTCATATGCAGCATTTAAAGTTATCAAAAAAACTAGGAAATAAAGTAAAATATAGTTTTATAATTTGGTTTTAATTTCATGTAATGTAATTAAAATTTGTTATTTTGTTTGGTAAGGTTGAAGAAGCACGAGCGTTTAGCAACTTAGGTTCATCATATCACTATAGGCGTAATTTTACTCAAGCTATTAATTACCATGAAAACGTCTTAAGACTTGCACAAGAACTTGGGGATAAAGTGATTGAAGCCAGAGCATATGCTGGACTTGGGCATGCAGCAAGATGTGCAGGAAACTATTCTCAAGTAGGTTTTTTAATATGACAAGACTCATTTCTTATAAACTAGATATCTAATCAAACGTTATGCAATTTTTTAGGCTAAACATTGGCATGAAAAACAATTAGACATGGCATTAAATACACATGACAAAGTAGGAGAAGGAAGAGCATGTTCAAATTTGGGTATTGTGTATCAGTTACTTGGAGCGCACGAGTCTGCATTAAAACTGCACCATGCTCATTTAAATATTGCTAAGTCTTTACATGACCGAGCTGCTATGGGACGAGCATTTGGAAACATAGGAAATGCTTACAGTGCTATGGGTTTCTATGAACAGGTAGAAACTAAAATGATTATATAATATTTTAATTAAGATTAAATAATATATTTAGAAAAATGTATTTAATTAGGCAATTAAATATCATAAACAAGAATTAACAATATCAAAGGAAGTCAAGGACCGAAATTCTGAGGCATCTACTCACGGGAATCTAGCAGTAGCCTATCAGTCTTTGGGAGCATTTGAAATGGCTCTTTTACATTATAGAGCTCACCTAAATATTGCTAGAGAGTTGAAAGATACAGCTGGAGAAGCTTGTGCTTTATTAAACCTAGCCAACTGCTTAAGCACACGAAGTGACTTTTTGCAAGCCATTCCTTACTACGAAAACTATTTAATGTTATCTCAAGTAAGCTATTTTTTTAATCAATGATGTAAAATACTTATTAATTTTTATTTTGAAGGAATTACATGACATTGAAGGTGAAGCAAAAGCATGCCATTTTTTGGGTTACGCTCATTACTGTTTGGGTAATTATCGAGAAGCTGTGAGATATTATGACCAAGATTTATCTTTAGCCAAAGATCTCCAAGATAAGATGAATATGGGCCGAGCTTACTGTAATTTAGGTCTTGCTCATTTAGCATTAGGCAATCTAGAAACATCATTAGAATGTCAAAAGTACTTTTTAGGTAAATTTTTTGAAAGCCCAAAATTTTTCCTATTATTATAGTTATTAATTTTTTTTTTTTAGCTATATCACATATGACAAAAAGTCTTCAAGCAAAACTCCGTGCTTTAGGCAATATTGGAGATATACTTATTAAAATGAATGATACAGAGGAGGCCCTCAAAATGTATCATCGACAATTCACACTCGCCAGACAAATTAGAGACACAAACATGGAAGCAGCAGCATGTAGTTCTTTAGGACTAGCTAATAGATATATAAAATGTTATGATAAGGCTCTATCTTACCATTGCCAAGTATGATAAATACAAAGTTTTGTGTTTAATACTATTTATTGTTATGGTTAATTTTTTTAGGAATTAGCTCTAAGACAAGAAGTAAATGACCTAAAAGGTGAATGTTGTGCTCATGGACATATTGGAGCAGTGTATATGTCTCTTAGAAATTATACCAATGCAATAAAATGTTACCAATTACAGCTCGAAAGAGCAAAAGAACTGAGGGATAATGCAATTGAGGCTGAAGCTTTTGGAAATTTAGGTATTATTCAGAAATTATAAAATGTATTATTGTATATTTGAAATATATTTGAATATTTGTATAATAAAGGTATAGCAAGAATGAACATGGGAATTTATGAAGGAGCAATTGGATATTTTGAACAACAATTAGCTACTTTAGAACAGTTGTCATCTCATACATCTTTAATAGATAAAGTGAATATTATTAATATATTGAAAGCAATGATTTTTGTTTATTTTTAATTATTGTATGAATTAACAGGGTCGAGCGTTTGGAAATCTTGGTGACTGTTACGATGCATTAGGGGATTTCGATGAAGCTGTTAAATGTCATGAACAATTTTTAACCATTGCTGTACAACTTCAAAACCTTCGGGACCTTGAAAAAGCCTATTGTTGTCTAGGTCAGTCATATAGACGAATTGGACATCTTGATCAAAGTCTTGTTTGTTTTGAAAAAATACTAGTCATTGCCCATGAACTTAACAACTCAGAGATGAAAGCTTCTGCATATGGTGAATTGGGTTCCAATCACGTTATGATGGGAAATTATCAACAAGCAGTGTCTTGTGTGCAAAATCAAATATCGATAGCAAGAGAATTAGGCGATAGAAATGTTGAAGCAAACGCAGCATCTGCTCTTGGATATGCACATCAGTTAATGGGTCAGAATAGTGTGGCCCTACACTACCATAAATTAGATTTAGAAATTGGCAAAGAACTTAATCTACCATTGTTGCAATGCAGAGCAAATGGAAACATTGGAAATGTAGAAGAAGTTTTAGGAAACTTAAATGAGGCTATTAAATACCAAGAAGAACATTTGTCAATTGCTAGCCAAATTGACGAGAAGACAGCAAAGGCTGCTGCTTATGGAAGCTTAGGATCATTGCACCATACATTAGGACATACCAGTCAAGCAGTCATATATCTCACTCAAGCCCTACAAAGTATTGATATGACAGGAAAACCAGATGAAGAAGGACGTATTAGATATAAGCTTGGAATGGCATTATTAGCTGATGGACAGTCTGATGCGGCTAGAGGACATTTAGAACAAGCATCTGAATTATTAGACAATGCTCTTAACACCATTACCATAGAACATTCTCATTCTATTACTCAACTAAGATTAGAATGTTACCAAGCTTTACAAGTGAGTTTATTAAAACCATAATGGTTGATCTTTTAACAGTAAACACTCATAATTTCAAAAACTAATAATGTTAAAGAAAATATACAATGTAAATCTTAAATAACTAAAAAGTAGTGAATAGTCAGGACGCTACAGGTTTTTTGTAGTACGCTAATGCTACAGCTACTTTCCCCTAAAAAATAGCTTGCTATCGCTACTTTTTTTAAAATGTAGTGCGCTACTACTAACATTATTGTCTAAATGCAGCGCGCTACTTTTTTGCTACATTTTTTGAAAATGTTCTTATTGAAAACTAGTTTGTGGTTGTATTGTTGTATTAGTGATTATAGTTTGTACTGATTTGAAATTTGGTTATTGGATATCTGGACGGGATTCAACTACATGAGGCGGATCTATAGAACATATTTACTGAGGGAGAGATTTCTTGGTTTAAGCCTAAATGTCTAATACTGTTTTTTTATATAAATGTGTTTTACATTTTTACATACATATCAATGGGCAAAAAAAATAGCCTATGTAGGGGGTGGGGGAGATCACCCCTTGACAAAGCTGTGCAAGTTAGTCACTTTTTTCAACTACCTAGTTAAAGTAGTTTTAAACCTGTTTTTTTCAGTCGAATCAAATTTCCTCTTTATTTTAATATAAACATTTTTGTTGAATGTCAAAAGGGCGGTTTCCAAAATTATATCATTAGACACATACATGGCCGGATTTACGCCTAAGCCCGTGAGGCCCGGGCCTAGGGCAGCAAATTTTTGGGGATGGCAAATTTTGTAAGAAATTGAAAAAAAATCATATAAATATTTTATGCATTTATGTAACTGAGTAAATTAATATTATATAATTTACATTATATATTATATTTATATTATGTATAATATTAATTTCATTAGTAATAAATACTACATTTTTTTTCTTGGGGTAGGGGCGGTATATTTAAAAGGGCCTAGGGCGGCACCTGTTCTAAATCCTTCACTGGGCACATACATAGGTATTGATTATTGTTATAAAAAAAAAACATTTTAAATAGTTTGCTGATCTTGAAAATATTTAATCCATTATGTGTGAAGCTTTGGAACATACTGACATACCTACTATGTAAATAATAATATATTTTTAATTTATTTTTAGACCGTGTTGGTGCAACTAAATAGATGTGAGGAAGCTCTTTTAGTGACAGAAAAATATCGTATTAGAGCAAAAACTTCTAGTCACAATACAAGAATAAAATCTTCTCCAGATTACCATAAAATTAATTCTGTAGAAAGTATACTTGATATTGTAAATAAACAAAAAGCTTCAGTTCTTTACTATAGTATAGCATCTGGTTATTTGTTTTCTTGGCTCATTATTCCAAATAAAGGTAAGCTTGTTTAACTTCTATCCTATCAAATTAATCATATAAATTTGTCATTTAGGTGTTGTTAAATTCCACGAAACGTTAATTCAAACTGAAAATGGCATGGATAATCTGTTGACTCAGTATCTCAAAGATGTAAAAAGTACACTCAATGTTCAGCAACCAATGTAAGTCTTACCAAAGTATAAACATGTAATAATCTCACTTAAAAACACATATACATTAATACATTATATTGATAATTTTTTGTATTTCAGAATCGATTCAGATATGAATGAAGCTTGTCACTTAGACGAACTAGGAGATAGACTTACTCAAGAAAATGAACGTAGTTACTTAAGAATGGTCAATCGAAACCATTTATATAATTCTAGTAACTACAGTTTGAGTAGTTTGTTCAGGTGCTTATTTTTTGTAAAAATCTTAGTATATGAAAGAACAACCAATAACATTATTATCTTGTATTACAGTGTTGGAAGCTTAGGCGGAAGTACGGTTGGATCTGCTAGTCGACCTGGTAGCGTAAGAGCAAAGAAAACAAAAGCATGGCTAATTCCCGATAGTCTAAACAAACTGTACGAATTACTAATAGCTCCTTTTGAAGATTTCCTTTTTGCACCATGCGGTAATTATTAAAAACTGAAGACAATTATTATCAACACATCAATTAAAATGTAAATGTTATTTTTGTTTCTTTGATATAGCTTCTCATAGTAAAGGTTGTTCAGGTAGAAAGGAATTATTATTAGTTCTCGAACAAGATTTATTGTTAGTCCCTTTCTCAATGTTACACCCAAAAATAGATGATGATTGTCATTTATCGGGAGAATACCTGAGTGAAAAATTCAGTTTACTTGTTACACCTTCCTTAATGAAATTCAAGGAAAATCAAAGGTTAGTATTATGTACATGTCTCATTTAAAATTGTAAAATGTACTATTGTAAAATGCAAATTCAAAACTTTTACAGCAAATAGATATAGAAGATAAATATCCATTGTAATATCACTAACCAGCCTTAATTTATTTTAAAATCAATTTGAAAACAATTTATTTTATTTTTAGAGCACAAAAGAAATCTGGAGTTAATGAATCTTCAAATATGACTACGCTTGTGGTTGGTAACCCATTACTCCCAAATTGTGTTAATGAACAACTTAGTCTAAATGAACTACCACATACAGAACAGGAAGCTAGTATGGTGGCTGAAATGTTACAAACAAAACCTTTAATTAAAGCTCAAGTAAGTAAAATTTAAATATTGATTAATGACATTATAATTAATCATTTGACATTTTATTTTAGGCGAATAAACATAACATTTTAGAACAACTAGTCAAAGCAGAGTGCATTCATTTAGCTACCCATGTTAGTTGGGAATTATCGGCTATCATATTATCTCCAGATGAAAGTGTAATAATATTTTTAAATTATATCCTATATATAGGTAATGGTTTATCTAATCAGTAATTATGTATTTGTAGGAAACCACTCCACAATCTGATATGAATATATCTGAAGTATTATTAACTACAGACGATTTATTGTCTCTTAAGTTAAATGCAAGACTGGTAGTATTAAGTTGGTCACATGCACGAGATGATTGGGCTACATCAAAAGGATTGTATGATCTTACAAATGGTTTGCTCATGGCTGGAGCTCAATGCATACTTGTATCTTTGTGGCCAGTACCAAGTACTGCTGCTAAGATTTTACTAAGAGCGTTTTACTCCGCTTTATTACAAGTAATTATTTTGTTAAATTTGTTTGTTTTAATACATAATGATTATAAATTATAATATATAAATCATTAATATTAGGGATCAAGAGTATGCCGCGCTCTATGCGATGCAATGCAAACAGTTCAACACACAAAACATTTTTCTCATCCATCAAACTGGGCTGGATATTTTTTAATTGGTTCGGATGTACGTTTATCAAGTAAAGTAGCATTAATGGGACAAGCTTTATGTGAACTATTAAAAACACCTGACCGATGTAGAGATGCTTTGAGAGTTACCCTCCACCTGGTATTTATATTTATTACTATTAAAATTGTAATTATATTTATTAATTAAAAAAACATTTTAAGTTTATTTTGTATTTTTTCATATTCAGGTTGAAAAATCTTTGCAACGCATTCATCGAGGACAGAAAAACGCAATGTACACTACTCAAAAAAGCATCGAAAATAAAGTATGTAGTAAAAATTATTTTTGAATAAGTTAGTAAATTTATGGATGGTTTAAGAATATTTGTTTTCTCCTTCAAACGCATACATAACATAGATAAAACGCGATTGTAAAAAATTGTTTTTTTTGTGATTTATGAGTTATTTTAGAGTAAAATCACCAATTACAAAAATGATTGAAAATAATATTTTTGACGGTTTGAAATACAGTGGAACCTGTGTATAACGGACAGTCACTGGACCAAAATAGTTGTCCATTGTAGACAGGTTTCAGTGTTTTGTTGAAAAATTTAAATTTTGTACTTATTATTGTACATAATAAGATAAAAATACATACCGATAGAAACTGAATAAAAACATTAGAATTACTTATGGTTATCTTCTTTATGTATTGCAATTTATATCTGGATTTATTTCTGTTAAACTGTATTTCTACTTCATAAATTCAATAGGCACTCGCAAGTAACGTTATTGTAATCAGTCGTAATCCATGTTTTCACATGTAGGTACCTAATGTTGTTTTATATTGACGCTGTTTCATAGTTTGTACATACATACATATGACATGTACAATGTACATTTAGATTTGAATTAGGATTTTTGTCCGTTACATGAAATCACTGGGGTTAAATATTAGTGTCCATGTCCGTATACAAAGAGTCCATTATAGACCAGGGGGACGCTATAGCCGTTATAATACGAAGCAAACAGAAAGACAAAATACAGTGTAACCACTTTGGAAAAAAAAACATTACAATATATCGTGTTTTTATATTCCTGATAACTGTTACCGTGCTGATAACAAAATTAAATTAAAATATTATTTGAAGTTTGACAACGATCATTGTTTTTTAAGTTTTAACGTCTCTTGGTGATTTTATTTTGAACATTTATCATTTTAAATATTTAACTATAATTAATATTTATATACATATTTATTTATGTACTGTTTATTTGATTGTTTAATTTGGTCTAACCTAAATAATGCCGAGTTGTTTTATTTGTTCACGTACGAGAAATGCTGAATCAAAGAATAATACAAAAATACATAGTACATGGTAGGTATCCATTTTCCCTAATTCCAATATATGTAAATGCATTAATATAATATTATTATGCAAATTATTATGACATTATTTTGTAATAAGTATAATTGATACGTGAAAACTTATTATATAGTTAAGATTAGTTTTTTAATGTATACATTTTATACTTACTCGTAATATAAAAATTATTATGTTATGTACTTTCAATTCAATTTTTTTTACTACAACCTGTATTTTGTTTGTTGTTAGTTAGAATTTTTTCAAATAAAATAAACGTTATTGCATTTTATATTTCATTTGTCTTTAATTTATTAATTATTATTAGTATTTTAAAACAAAATAAATTGCAAATATTTAATTAGTGCTCCTACCAATCACATATTAAAAAATAATTTTTTCCCATTATGTGGTCATACTGGTTTTTGTCCTTTTAATTGCTTCACTTTTTGTACTGTGGCAGTATATGTTAGTTCATCTCTTTATATTATTACTCTATGTTATAGACAGGTCGAAAAATATTGGAATACATATCTTTTTACCGGACTTGGGCATTTTGTCTGTTAAGAGAGGTGCCCGTTAAGTCAGGTTTCACTGTATTAGTTTAATATTCTCTATAATAATTCTTGTAATAGGCAATTTTACTCTAAGATAACTTAAAAACATTTTAAAAAATGATTTTGTATGCATGCCTTTTGTCTATGTTACACATAGGCCGGAGAGAGAAAACAAACAAAGCGCAGACTACCTCTTAAGATATAGAATTGCAAAAATTAACAAATACAAATATACAATAAATAAATATGCAATTATTGCAGTTTAATATAGTAGTATTATAGAAGTATTTTTAATTTAATTTTTCTTAAAGGTTGGTGATGTTACTGGATGGAAAGAGCTCCTACAATCAGTTGGATTTCGTTTTGAACCTGCTGCTAATGGTATACCTTCTTCAGTGTTCTTCCCTCAGAGTGATCCTGAAGATAGGCTTACTCAATGCAGTGCTAGTCTACAAGCATTGCTTGGTATGTTTTATATATTTTTTTTAAATATGATATTCCTAGCTTATACTAGCCATCTATATATATATATATATATTTACAAATGGGTATGTTTAAATGTATTTAATAACTATCATTAATTATTGATTAGAATAAAACAATTTAAAAAACCTTACGCATATCATACTGCATTTTACAATATGAAAATCCATTAATTAATAGCACTATGTGTCTAAAAATTACTCTGAGTATCACAATAAAAAAATAAGTAGGAATACAGGTAGTAGGCAAGGCTGTAGCCAGTGGGAGGAGGGGGTTAGGGTTCAGCCCCCCTGAAATTTTTTATTAGATTAACAATCTATACATAGTTTGTGTAATAGACTTAAGTGAGGTCAGTTAAGAGGATTAGTGGTGTATATTTAAGGAGTTTAGTATAAGCAATATTAAAAGTAAGTGTGTATGTGTGTATCCCCTAACTACACCACGTCATTCCTCTCTTATTGTTATTACACACTTGCACGAACAATATTCACCAACGCGCTCTCACTTGTTTCACTGTCACATGAATATTTAATGTTTTGTTGTTTTATTTGATTTTAAAGTATGTATATTTTTTCAATCCTGCCGATTGACCTAACATTATAATACTTCTGAAAACTGATTTTTTTTATTGTTATTATTATTTCAAAATAATTTATTTACAATCTGTACAGTTTATGTACAATAAGTAAGTTTGATTACTAACATTATATCATAGCAAGGAATTTACATGAGTGGGTGGAAAAAGAACTCAACAATGCCACCCAAACAAAAAATGTCTATTTTAGATCGATTGGTCCACATTTTAAAATTTTTGATTTCAATTATAAATATGAAATAATCAACATGTGAAATTTTTTAAATTTTAAAATATTCGAGTCAAGTTTATAAGAATTAGGGAATAAAATTTGGATAAGTGCATACCGATTGATCTCAAGTACACATAATAACAAATTCAAATCAGTTTTCAAGTCTTATCACATAACTAGGTTGATCGGTATGATTGACTAAAGATTGATATGTTTTGGTTAAGATAACTGACCGCTACATAAGATTTTTATTATCGTCAAGAATTTGCTTAAATTGAAAAAGTACTTCATACAAAGTAAACTTGTTTATGTGTTCAAGCATCTTAACATTTTTTAAATCAAACTACTTAGAATTTGTCAGGCATATAGCTATTTCATATTTTCACGTTCATAAATTGGTTTTAAATATTTGGATCTAATGACAAAATGGCATGCGCATGTGCCTGCGTTTTATGTGGTGGCGCAAGGAAGTCACTCACATTAATGATTATTTACTACACACATCCATGCTATTAAAATGTATTATGCTCAACTCCTTAAAAGCGGTCGGTATCGAATCCCCTAAGTTTAGAGCTTGGTGTATTGAAGGAAGACACCGCTTGCTACAACAATCCTGTCATGAAAAAATATAATATTTAAAAAAAAAAAGCCTTAATGAGAGAAGAAGTACCCATTCAAAGACGCTCTTATGGTGAGTGAAATTTAAAACTGCAGGTGAATAAGAAAAATTGTAATTGTAAACTTTAAAATGTTGTTATGATAGCATAAGACATAGTTCATAATATTATAAGTCATACGCAATAATAGAATTACTAGGGGATCTCTAGGCTTCCTTTTTTATTATTTGTTTGTATATTTAAACAATGTTAATATATTATAAATTTATAATATATATTTTCCCAAAACTGAAGTAACTTCAGAAAATATTTTAAAACATTTTTATGTTATTAGGACTGAACAGTACGACATTAAGTGCGATTTCGAAATTGATATTGACATCTGATATTACGGACGATGTAATTTCTGTCATAAGGCATGTAGTTGAACAATTGAATAACAGACTTTTATCTGAAAATGAACAGTCAGTTGAGATGCCAGTCAACGTAAAACTATGGCACACTCCTGGGTGTCATGAGCTTTTAGCATCCCTAGGTAAAAACTGTTGTGCATAGTTATTTATTTTTACGATTATAACTTATAAAATCTCTTTGTCTAGGTTTCGATTTAATTGAAGTTGGAATGGACGAAGTCATCCTGCGCACTGGCAAACAAGCCAATAAGCGCAGTATTCAATTTGTTCTTCAAGCTCTGTTAGCCTTATTTGGTAATTTTGCATTATATTTAAATTATTGTGTAATTTTTGTGGATTTTACATTGTTATACATTGATAATTATTGTTTTAAAACGCACAGACACACAAGAAGCCCCTAAAAGCCTTTCCTTGTGTTCATCGAGTTCGCTAGAAAGTGTAGTGACTGTGGAAGACGATAGGCAAAAGGATTCTCCATTAAAGCCTAGGTCAACTAATGCACTGCGAGTATCTGGAAGTAATGGATCCGGAGCGTTTACCAGCTATGTAAGGAAAAGAGGAGAACCAGACGGTAGAACTGCCTCAGATGCGTCCACTCAAATCACTAAGGTAAGCTAGATTGGATAAATTTTACTTTAAAAATTTTAAATAAGAATATAATGCTGAACTATTTTATTTATTTCATATACTATTGTATCTACATTAGAATTCTACTGGAGTGTTGATTATGCCTACGATATTGAGCCGCAGATCAGGTGGTACTAATGGTGGCGGAGAAAGTGATGCTGCATTTACACCATCGCCACCAGTTCCTGGATTAGGGGATGCATTAAGCAAAACTCTAGCTCACCAAACTAAAATCAGAAATTTATACTCTACTCCCGTCAGACCAGATTCGTCAAGTTCGGCTAGCTCCGCCACGGATTGGGAAGGTTAGTAATTTAAAAAACTTAAAACTAATAATTGAAGACCTGAGGGCAACAACAAGACTTCTCCAATTTATACAATTTTTCAGGAATCACTTTAAACCGTTTTAAAAATTAACAAAAAATATATTAAGATCCAACGTCAGTACGTATAAATAGTAGGATTTGTCTATATGTTGCACTAAACGACGCAGTTTTTTTTTCTTGATAATGTGCAATCAAAAACTTATTTTGGCCAAAATATGGAGATGTCTTGTTGTTGCCCTCAGGTCTTCAATTTCAAAAAAATACGTTGCTTTTTGCCATTTTTTATTTACCCAATCGTCGACCATAAATAGCATGTATTTACCTACTATTTAGTATATTATTTATAATATCATCGGCTTAGAGCAAAAACTCTGACCGGGCGAAATTTCGATTTTTTTTTTTTACGCCCTGAACTTGAAGTCTATAATTTGTGTAGGGGCACTAAACATAAAATAATTAGTTAAAACTTATTTTTTTAGTTTTTTCAAAATGTACTAATGGTGGTAAATACAGTTTTTAAAACTAAAAACTTAGGTATTTACCAAATATTGCTGTTTTGCCGTTAGTGAGTTTTTGCTTTAAGCCGACGATATATATTATAAAAAAAACAATAAAAAATTATAAGAAAAAGGAGAATTGAAGTCCTTAAAAATAATTTTCATACAGAATATAAATTATGTTTAAACTTTACTATAGACTACCTATATAAATAAACAAATGTGTACACATTAGTGAACATTACCTATTAATTAGTATTAAATGTAGGTAACTACATTTAAGTATTAAACCAACTTATTATGTCGCACATTTTCTTCGAAAATTTATGATTTTTTTCATTAGACGGTTATTGGTTATTATAGTGTTATGTTTTCGATTTAATCTGTACAAATTATATTAGCTATTGCTATATATAGCCATATAGGTAGCCTATATATGTTTTTAAATATTATTTATTTACTTTTATTATTATTTTAATAAGAAATATTATACAATTTATACAACAAGTACATTAAGTATATGTCATATGTGAGGTAGGGAATATAAATATTACTGTGAAGCCACCCATTAGTGAACCTTGTAGCTTGAGTTTCATAGGTTAGAATTAAAATATCACTGCACCATTTACGTTTAAGCCTACTACGAGGATTTCCTGTAAATCCTAGGTCTATGGATATTTTTGCAAAATCAAAATTTTCCTTCTAATTGTTCATACTTAGGATCGTAAATATAATTGTATTAATAATATTGGTATGGTTAAAACCTACATCGTTGATTATTATTTATTACTTAAAATTACTTATCTTTAAATTGTTTTGATGAATGGAAATTACGATATAGAGAACTGGTCACAAGGGTTGAGGATAAATAACGTTTTTCTAAAAATAAATGTATGGACAGTGGCGAAGTTACGATTTACGTTTTTCCTCCTTTTGCATCACTAGCGCTATCTAGTGTTATATTATGTTATGCCACTAGTCGATAGCGGGACCACTAGTGCTGAAAAAATTATGAATAACCCATAATTTTTCTGCCTATGTACATATTTTGAGGGAAACACCCGTCAATCATGTGTGACAAAATAAACAGAACAAAACATTTTTTAATTTTTAAATAACGTCCTAATTTTAATTTGTAGAAATTTATTTTACTATAGACTAAATAATAATAAGCAACACTATTATAATCTACTAAAACTATGTACTTATAACTTTGTAAGATGTAAAAATTGACTTGTCGTTGTCATTGTACGCCCGAACACAATAATGATGGATACTTACACCGATTTATTATTACTTGTTTTTGACGAAGAATTTGTCGTTGACCGTCATGCATGTTACTACTTATTTTGACGTATTATTCGGTATTCCCGTGTATATTTAAAAACACATTCGATAATACCGATTCAATCGACCGTGCTCGGCGATCGCGGACGACAAAAAAACCTTTCTATTGTTGTATGCCACTAATATCCAAGTCGGCTAAATGACTTATGATATGTGTTTTTTTTTGATTTCACAGGAAACGGGCACTCGACCATACTTCGTCGTGGAACTCACTCACTACCCCCCATACCTCCGATCAAGAAACTGCACAAGGCCAACGACATTCTGGACAAGATCGTGGTGGTGGACACCGAATCTAACCACCAACCGGACGACGCGGACAAGATGTCACTGTACCTGGCCCAGGTGCTGGACATATCGGAAAAGGAACAGCCACCGCCCAAGGTGCAACCTAACGTGGACGTGGTGAACAGTGGGTTGCAGGATCACATTAGGACATCGCAGCTGCGACAGCTCAACTACGAACCGAAACCGACGATATCGGACGTGTACCACGAACGAAAAATCGGACTCGGTCTGGCGCCGTCCCTGCTCAAGCTGCTGTCGCTCGACAAACAGCAACATCAAAGTCATCATCAACAGCAGCAGCCAAACAAGGACAGCCGGTCCAGCTGGCTGTCACCGTCCATGCTGAAGAGGTTCGGCAGCGGGGACAGCGCTCAGGAGGCGGCGTACGGCGAGCTAAATAAGAGGGATGAGGGCGATGGCCGGTCTGTCGCCGAGTCTCAGTCTAGCACCGGCAGTTACAAGAAGCGGGCTGACCACCCGAACGCCGCCGCTGTTGGGATGCGCAATTTCGAGAGCCTCGTCGAGGAGGAGAACGGCCCGTGCAAAGAACCAAAAATCAGGCACAAGAAAAAGTCGTCTTACGCGCCCCCTCCACCACCCGGCACATCATCGTCTTCGTCTTCTTCTTCTGTTATCAAACCTGCATCTATAACCGACTCGTAACGCGTCACTCGCCGTGCTGTAACGACTGACGAACGATGTGGATTAATCATCAAAAACCATAAGTACGGTACGAGTCCGACTGTTTACATTTGTTTTTCGTTTTAATCGTTGATACAATATTTTCTGTATAAACCTACTACCGGTGTATATAGTTATTATTATAGTAGTTATTTTGTGTATGTTATTTGGGAATATAAATGTTTTTCCTCTTATAGTTCTTACTATGTATTAAGTTTGTTTTACCTATTGAATACAAATAAATTACCAACTATTTTTTCGTTTTTTTACTCCATTCTAGTTTGCATCCAATGAACATGATATATACTCCGATACTCCCCTTATTATTTCCATAAAAGAAAAAAAAATAATGAGAATCATTACTATAAAGCGATTAAAATTTACATTGATGGAAAGATAGTTTTCTGATTGCATGAAAAGCAATGCTTTGAGTATAGGTAGTTAATAAATACGTTGTGTTGTACACTTTTATATAGACAATATTCAACAATAATTTTTTGCAAAAGTACGGGACCTGACGATATACCATATGTCTTCATCAAAAACCTCTCCGAATATGCACTTGCTAAACTACTGGCCATCTACAACATCATTTGGACTCAAGGTATCTTTCCCAACAAATGGCGCCAAGCAATTGTTATTCCAATCCTAAAACCTGAGAAAAACAAGTTTGATATCACCAGCTACCGTCCAATATCCCTTACCTGTACACTTTGCAAACTACTAGAAAAAATTATAAATAGACGCCTAGTTTGGTATCTAGAAACATCACATAAATTTATCCCACAGCAATACGGCTTCCGCCGCAACCATTCCACGCAAGGTGTCCTAGCCACCCTACACACCAACATAAGCGAATCTTTCAAAAAAAATCAACATACCATCCTTGTCGCTCTTGATTTGGAAAAAGCGTACGATATGGTCTGGAAAAACAGAATCATTGATATTTTGTTCAGTTGGTCCATAGACGGCAACATGCTAACATTTCTACTCAATTTTCTATCCGACCGAACAATTCAAGTTAAAGTTGAAAACATTCTATCTGATCACACATCTTTAGACAATGGATTACCACAAGGATCGGTTATCAGCGTTACATTATTTCTAATCGCCATAAACGATATTTTCAACAACATTCAAAAACCTGTCATGTACACATTATTTGCTGACGATTGTAATATTTATTGTAGTGGCTCTGACACTAGGTCCACTGTAGCCCTCCTACAAAACGCTATCAATTCACTTGTACAATGGTCCTCATTTTCTGGCTTCAAATTCTCTCCACATAAAACTCAATGCATAATCTTCAACAAAAAGAAAAATAACACACTTCACCATATCTATATTAATAACATTCCAACAGTTTACACGGACAACATCCGCCTACTCGGAATGATATTCGATACTAAATTTTCATGGGCCCCCCATCTCAAAAAGTTAAAAATAAGCTGCAACACCAAAATTAAGATCATTAAAATTCTTTCCCACCACATATGGGGAGCAGATAAAAACAGCCTAATATTAATTTACAAAGCACTGATTTTATCAAGAATAGATTATGACTCCATTATGTACAATTCAGCTAAACCAAACATTAAACAAATCATCAACCCAATCCACAACCAAGCAATCAGACTAGCAATAGGCGCTTTTCGTACCAGCCCTATTGACAGCATTCTATGCATTCCAGGTGAACCCCCACTACAGATCAGAAGAAATAAAAATATACTAAAATTTGTTACTAAAAAACTTACTTTCCCCAACCAAACAATATACAAATTATTCAAGCCACCTACCCAAATCTACACGCTCAAAGAACCAGCTACAATTTTGGAAACTTCCACACATATATGCAAAGAATCCAACTTCCATCTCAACATCGAAGCGTCATCTCCGTTTCTAACAACTCCATTCTGGCTATATTCCACTCAAGTTCACACTCAATTATCAACTTTCAACAAATACTCTAACCCTCATTCCATTATTACCTCAAATTTCAATGATATTATAAACTCAGATTTCCATGACTTCAACCTTATCTACACAGATGCTTCAAAAAACATAACAGGCACAGGCTGCGCATTCATTTCTGGATCCGTAAAAAAACTATACAAATTACCTACTGAAGCAAGAATCTTCACAGCAGAAATAATTGCCATCAAAGAAGCAACTATCTACGCTGAATCCATTCACTTAAAAAAAGCTCTCATCATAAGCGACTCTCTCAGTGCCTTAAACCCTTACTATCTTCAAATCCGTTCAATGAAATCTCTCAACAAATAATCAACATTATAGCTAACTCAAAAAATACTATAGAGTTCATGTGGGTCCCGTCGCATACTGGTATCCAAGGCAACGAAGAAGTCGACATATTAGCGAACCAAGCTACATCATCCACTGAATCAACCGCTATAAATTCGCTACCATATAAAGACATATCAAGAGCAATCAACCTAATCTCAAACAAACAGTGGCAATCTCAATGGGACCACACCTCCGATAACAAATTAAAAAATATAAAAAAAACCATACAGAAATGGCGATCCCCCATAAACACAACCCGTAAAGCAGATATCGTCACTACTAGAGCTAGAATTGGCCACACACATCTCACCCACTCTTTCCTTTTCAACCATGAAAAACATCCTACCTGCCATCAATGTGACCTATCACTGACAATTGAACATCTCACACTCAGCTGTGCCAAGTACAACAATGAACGAAGCATCTTAAACTACCCCTCCAACATCGAAGAAGCACTCGGGGAAACCAACACCGATGCTATCTTCAACTTTTTTAATGCCATCAAAGTATCCAACCTATTATAAAAAATCTGCAAATAATACTGTTTTTATTTATCTATTTATCATTACTATTTTATTTTATTTATTTATCTATTTATTTTGTTTAATTACTATGTCACTATGTACATAAGACTGTATTATTATTTCTAAGCTTTAATCTACCATTGTAAACCTTTTCAGGCTAATGACCTCCGATGTCGAAGCCTTATTCTTAATAAAAAAAAAAATAAATAATTTTTTACTGCTGCACAGTGATCCTTGATCATATATTATCAATTATGAATTAATATTGATAAGTAAATTCGATATTCGTATTATATAATATTTGAACGAATCACATCGGAGTCGGGTAGTTGTCTGAAAAATTATAAGAAATATATTTCGAATCGGTGGACAGTGAGAAGACAAAAACCAACGTTGAGAAGAAATTATGGAACATTTTCCTAATATGCAATGACGTCAATCATCCTCTCCCTAATCACAGCATGCTCCATATAAATAGGAGCCACATTTACAGTGAGTTTCAGAGATTGTCCCAAACTTTTAGTACTCGTGTGAGTCGTGGACTTTGTCACAGCCGCATCGCCGCTTACATACGTACATTCCCAGTATACGTTTTAAAATACATTCTCTCCGGTAGAATATTTGATTCTATCGTAAAATGTCTATTACTTTAATTTACTCTAATAGAATACTTAACTGTATAAGTTAAATAAATAGTTTAATTTGTATAAATTGTGTGAGTTAATATATTCAAAACTTCACCTTCCAATCCTTAACAACAGCGACGTGTACGTGCTTTCGTCGTTAAAGAAGCGTGTCAGTAACCTACAGAGTGACAGAGTGAGAGCAACGTGCAGCTGCATATAGGTGAGACCAGTTATCTTCAGCAGATACGAAAACAACAAGAACGTTGGTTTATGAAAGTGGAATTGGAAGACCACATAAATGGGATCCCGGAGGACAGCGTATTCAGATGTACCATAGCCTCTTTACGTCACTCACACACGAGCACGACTTGTATAATTTATACATTACTCGTGTTTTACCATAAATGTAATATAATGTCAACAATTTGCCTCAGAACTGTGGATTTAAGGATTTTAAGCTGGAACATCGGAACTCGGATTTATGTTTTGTGACTAAGAATGTACGAACTTTTATTTATTTATTTTTTTTTTATTAGAATATATACAATCTGTAAATTAGTTTTACAATAAGAATATGAGCTATAATAAGTATGACATGAGTTTCTTGATAAAAGGAGTAACCCAGCTGCTACATTTTACATTGATATAATTGTTATGTTAGATTTTTTTTTTAATTTTTTATTTGAGATTAAGAGTTTAGGTCACGGCACCATCTTCTCCTAAGCCTTCTTTGGAGATTCTCAGGTATTGTTTGTGAGATAAGTGCTGAGATTAACGGGTTGGGGTGGTTCTCTAGTCGTAACCGATAACGTTAATGTATAATTGACGACATTTCTGAGACAGTTTTAACGTGTAGGTCTGTGTGGAGTGTGTGATTGGATACGTAAAGGGGGGCCTTGGTTATCATGCGTAAGGTGATCGATTGAAATCTTTGTATTATGTTTAAATTTGACAATTTAGCCGCACCCCATAACTGGATGCCATAAGTCCATATAGGCAAGAGAAAATGCTTATAAATGAGTAGTTTGGAATTGAGGCTGAGTTTGGAGTGATTACCTATCAAATAGTGTAATGATTTCCTTCTGAGGTTTAGAGTGTTGCATTTAATTTTTATATGTTCTGCTTAGGTGAGTCGCTTGTCTAGGGTTAGACCTAGGTAACGGATGTTGGAGACTGTTTGTATTGTTTGATTGTTTAGATTAACAGAAGGTATTTCACCCTGTCTTAGAGAAAAAGTAATGTGTGATGATTTATTATTGTTAATTTTAACTTTCCATTTAGTATACCAGGAAGATAGGCTGTTTAGGTGGTTTTGTAAGTTAGTTTGGCAGTGTATAGATCATTTTGAGAAGTGTATATAATTTTAGCGAATTCGGCTACTGAAGTATACGGGGTAGTTAATTGGTCAGCTGTGAATAAGTTATATAGGAAAGGAGATGAAACAGCACCTAGATATAGCTGGGACACCAGTTAGTATAGGGGCAATTGATGATACCTCAGTGCCTACTTTTGTCACAAAGAAACGGTTATTGAGGTATGATTGAAAGAAGAGGAAATAAGGTGCGGGAAGAATTGTTTTTAATTTATAAAGAAGGCCCGGGTGCCAGACCCGATCAAATGTCTGGGCAACATCTAATGAAACAGCAGAGCAATATTTTTTCGTTTCCTATGAATACGATTTGAGTCAACTAATCGGTTAATTTTATGGATTGTTGAATGTCTATTCCTGAATCCAAATTGTGAGTTTGGGATGATTTGATAGATATTAATTAGTCGAGATATACGCTTTAAGATAAATTTTTCAGATAGTTTGGCAAATAAAGGAAGAAGAATTATTAGACGGTACGAAGTTGGTATGTCCGGGGGTTTATTTGGTTTAGGAATTAAGATAATAGTTGAAGTTTTCCACTGTACACGAATTTAAGGGGTTTTTTTGATAGCTGGCGAGCGACTTCAGCTGTAATTAAGTCCAATCCAGGGGCGTTTTGAGGGGAAATAATTTGATGTAGTGGTGAATTTCGGATAGGGAGAAAGGTTTAGGTGGTAGGTAGTGTGGTAGTGGGGTGTCTAATGATTTTAAGATATGTTCTGTAAATAAATGGTCGTTGATATCCTGGTAGGATTGGAAAACTTGTTGAAAATTTGAACAGAAGACATCTGCTTTCTCCTCATCCGATTTGCACCAGGTACCATCCGGTTTTTTTATGGGGGAGCATTTTTGTTTTTGTTTTAAACACTGACGAGTTGTATTCTAAAGGGAACCGCCTTTCGAACTGATGGAGGAAATTCAAGAGTTGAAGGATTCGTTTTTAAATTGGTTCAGAATACGTTTCAGAGATGAGGATAGGTTGTTGTAAATATTTTTATCAGATTGTAGTCTTGAACGTTGCCAAAATGCTCTGGCACGACGTTTTTGAGCTCTAGTAAAAGCGAGAATTGAGAATGGATTTTAATGTTTTTTGGGGTTTTTTTATGGAAGACTTCCAGGCTACTGATTGGATTAAATTTGTAAGATTTTGGGTTGCAATTTCTATATCCTCCGGTGATATAAGTCTAGTTTTTAAATCAATATTTTGATCTAGATTGTCTCTGAATTTCTCCCAGTTCATCAGTTCATAATACCGTCAATAAGACGGGCTTGTCTTCGTTGGGGTAGAGGTTGGGCGTCTAGTATTAGGAGAACCGGAGAATGACCCGAACATGGGTCGAGTAAATTTTTTATGGAATGAGAGATGTTATTTGGAATATTTACTACAAGTATATCCAGTATATTGGGGCGTTTTCTTGGGGATGTTGGCCAGTAGGTTGGATTAGTGGGGGATAAGAGTGAGTTTTTTATATTTATTAAATGATGTAGGGCTTGTCCTTTTTTATTTTGGGTATGACAGCCCCAAGCTGGGTTTTTTGCTTTTAAGTTACCGCCGACTAAGAAATAGCATGTGCAGTGTTGTCGGGGTGGGGTGCTGATATTAGTTTGTAACCGAGAATAGAAAATTTAGTGTTTGGTGTAAAATGAGTTTCAGTGATTAAGGCTATGTCAATTCTTTGTTTCGTAGAGTATTGTGATGAGTTCGTTTTTATGGTTTTTTAAGCCATTGGCATTCCATCAAAAGATAAGTAGGGACTGAGAAGTGAATGAATTATTTAACATTGTCAGATAATAGGCGGTCGAGGACTGTTGTGAGAAGGGCTATTAATGGATTTATAATAGCTTGAAAATTGTTAATAAAGGTCGTGAGATCGTTGTTCATATTTTGTTTTGATAGGGTAGACTTATGAGTTATGAGCAGAAGTTGCCTGAGCATATGACGGGTCTAGGGTTGTGTTAGTGGTTTGTGTTGGTCTCTGGGAACTTTCACAGTTGTTCAATTAAAAGTTAACATTATTAGTTTTGTTACCGTTGTTTTGTTTTGTGGAAAAATGCCGGTGATTTTGAAGCTCCTTGTATGTTCTGCAACCTTTATAGTTAGCCGGGTGGTCTTCGTTGCAGAGTGCGCAACTAGCAGAGGATTTCTTTGGATTTGGTACTGAATGAAGAAGGATATTTTTTCCGCAACGGACACATCTTGGGGAATGTGCACAGTATTTTTCGAGTGGCCGTAGTCCTGTCAGTTGTGGCATTGGATTATATCTTTACGTTTATGGGTTCTTCCACTTTTATTTTGGTATGAAGTAGGGACGTTAAATTAAATATATCTTTGTTTATTGTAGATTGTTCCAGGTCAACAAAAAACATTGGAAGTTTGTTTTTTGTTACCTTCTGGAGAACATTTGCTACTTGACGTACAGAAAATCCTAGGTCTTCGATGGTTATGCCGACTTCAGTAGTTGGTGTTGATGGGTGTAGGTTTCTGATGACTATGCGAGAAGCTTTATCTTCTTGTGATTAGAACCTGTGGAATTGGGCTTTCTCCTCTCTTAAAAAGTGAATAGTTTTCCTGTAGGAATCTGGATTGATTGTTTGAACTTTTAGTGCATTTGTAGATGACTTGAATAGGAAGTTTTCTGAACCGATTAAAGAGATCAATTGTTATCTAAAGCTAACAAAATCGAACACTTCACAGATAAATATAGTAGGAGGTAATTTAATTTCAATTCCGTTGCTCACTTCAGGAGTTTGGGAGTTGATTTCGGAGTTAATTTGGGTATGTAAGGTTGTACCTGTGGCATCATTGTCTATAGAAGTGAGGAATATCGGTTGGTTGTTACGAATATTGGCTTACATTTCTTGGGATCAGCTGAAGTTCCAAAAGACGGGATACGTTTTGTTGTTTTGAGTTAAATGAAGTCGGGTTCCTCCATTTCAGTTGATGAGTTGAACACATCACTTGACAGGCTCTGTATAAGTGAGCTGGTTGTTATGTTTTGTTTAAGATTAGATGTATTCTTAGACTTGCCTGGTTTTGTTTTATTTGGGTTCGTCGTTGTCATTATTACGTAAGATACCAAACATCGATAAGCGACAGCCGACTTTTCGGGGTGCTCGACGCTTGAACTAATTGACTAATTAATTTAGTAGGTTTTTTCGTTTTACGGTAAGCTAGGTTTTATTATTATTTTTTGTTTATATCAGTGCGACTGTAATTTTTTAAGACGCATTCAACGATGTAAAAAACTATTCATAATATTAAAGTGACGGTTTAGCATTAGCGTAACGAGATATAGGGCGATGCACAGACGCCTCACTGCTCGCGTGCAGGGACGAGACTAAACTTTTATTAAACCCGGAAAGGTTAGAACAGTTATTAAGGAAATAGATAAATAGAGACTCAGTGTAGTAGCATAAGAGGAAACAACATAGCCTAATACAAGGTCAATGCAAGTGAACAATAAAACTATTTTTTTTTCTGAGCATGTTACTCAAGAAGGCAGTGGTTTTACAATTAGTGTTAACTTTAGTGGTCAATTTAAAAGTAGTTAATTCCAGAATAACATTGTTAACTATGAATAAAAAATGGTTTAAATTATTGTTTGTCAATGCACATAGTTGTACAAAATAGAAGAATGAGAAAGAAAAAGACGAATTTTACTCGCTTTTGGATAACACATTGAATGAAATATCGGGAGGTGAATACAATTTCATTTAAGTTGTTTTAACGCGAAAATTGGTTGCGAAAACAGTCCTAGGCCAATAAGTAGCAACCATAGTTTACACCAAGAAATGAATGATGATGGACTTAGGTTTAAGATAGACTATAGCTCTAACCACAAGAAGAAACTTAAGAATTAAAAGCGCCATGTTTCCACACGAGAAAATCCACAATGATACATAGAAATTCCCATATGGGCAACAAATAAACTAAATAGATTTAGTTACAATATTTTGGATGTGAAAATTGTACATGGAGCAGACAGTGTCTAGTATAATTTCCTGGTAGAAGGTAGACTAAGTGTGATCTTAAAAGTAAAAAGGTATTAAGATAACAGAACTAAATAAAGATAAGCTGGAAATGTTTGACATATCGAACCTCAAGAATCTTTCTGGGATAGATAAATTTCAAAAAGGAGTAGAAGAAAAGATCATACAAAAGTAACTGGATAGTAATGACAAGAAAGTAGATCAAATGTGGAAGATCAAGAAGTGTCATTCAAGAAACCACGGAGAGAACAAACGGAAAACAAAAAAGTATTAGACCCAGCAACCTAATCCAACCCAGCTGGATATGAAGATAAATCACTTCTAAGCAGGATACCCTATGAAACTACCCTAGACAACTTAAGATTTACCAACATTTGGCGGCCGAATAGTCCTCATGGATCTTCTGACACCCAACACTAACAGGAACAACAACTGAGAGTGCGAGGAAGCTAAAGAAAAAAGAAATAAAGTGAAGGATATATGGGTGTTGGACAACAAAAATACAGAAATTATTTATATCTGTAAATGAAAACTCTGTTATCTGTTTTCTTTTTTTTTCTCTTAAAAACCTAATCTATAAGAAATAGTTTAATGTATTTTATTGTTCATAATAAGTATGTAATCACCTAAAATCAAATTGTAAATTTACATAGTATATATTATATAAAATAGTTAACTCTATACCTTCGACACAAGCTATGCTTTCGGAAGATATATAATTTTTTTATTCAATTGTATGTATTTAATTGTATGTATAATAAAATAAAAATAAATAAAAATAAAAAAAAAATGTGAAAAATTAAATTATGTCCAAAACACCCTTAAGGAGGCAGAAAAAGATAGAAAAATATCATTCTAGCCACAAAACAAGAGACTTATCGAAACATCAATCATTTCGGAAGAAATAACAGCTTAAAAATGACAAGAATGTTTCAACGGACTTACAAATTGTTACGAAGTGGAAAGCCTTTTTAGTTTAAAGACCAGGAAACAATAGTACGAATTGTAAGTGGTAAGTCCATTGATTAACGGTCTAATTGATAAATGCACCTCGTTTATTATGTTAAACAATTGTTCATTATGTACATAATGTTTTATTGTATTATTACCTTAATTTACAGAAACAATTAATTTTTCTTCTTCAGATATTTGAATAACTTCATATTTTTTAGGAGTCTATAATTATTTGTTTTACATTTTTCAGTTTGATTTTTTAATTGCTTTATAGTTACAATCAAATCGACATATTTTGATTTACACAAGTAAATTTCCTCGGTCGTTTATAATAATGGCACTAATACGTTTTTCTCTTTCAGCGTATTCTCTGCGAGTTGGAGTATGTGCCAATAATAATAATAATAATATTAAAGTACATTAAAAATATGTAAAATATATTGTCGGTTAAAAGTATTGTCGGACAACTGAAGTGTCGGGCAAACATATCAGACCCCGCGAGCGTTGGTACCCGTTTTGTGATGGGAATCCGCGAACAAAACGAGTTTTGGTCGGCCGAGCGGTATACTCTTATTTGGAATAGAGTTTAGTGGTCGGGTTATGTTCCACGACGACGGCACTATAATTCCCTATCAGAAGGTTTAACCAAGGATACGATAAAAAGAAGAGACAAAACACTTTTAGTAGATTTTTTCTTAAGTTTATTATTGAGGTCGTAAGAGCTTGGCACGTGCTTTTTGCGGGTAATTCGCGGGCGAAGTCGGGAGCTGTGTTGAGGCGACGGGTGACATAAAAATTAAAAAGTGAGGAGACTCGATGTCAGCTGCGACTCGAGCGGGTACGCGACAGGTCCGGCCGATAAGGGCGAGTTATTAAAAATAGTTTTACATGATGAAAGGGCCTGAATGGGGACATACAATTCAAAAACTACTCACGGACGACGGTTGGCAATAACTAGACATGGTAAAAATTAACAGTGTAAACACGAGTACAATCATGACGGGTAACATAGAATGAGAACATTGGTTGCGGGAACAGGGTACATTGATAACAAAAAATGATAATATGACAATAGGCACAAATAGTAGTGACGTCACATTGTCTATTGATAAGACCGACGGTTCAAAACAAACTGTTATCACGGTTCATTCCATAAGAAATACATGGGCCGAAAAACATGTTTGAAAAAAATTGGTTTTAAGTGCATATGTATTTTTTTCTTAAAGTTCTAACTACTAAAAACATGTTCTTTACAAGTTTATACATATGTACCGACCAAAAATATGAAGCTAAACGATTTTTTCGTCAATATAAACAAAGTGTACCTAGTATTTAGTATTTTTATGGCACACACATTATACCATATACTCTATGCATTATACACAAATCAGTTAAGTATTATTATTTTTTACTATTGCAATTTTTACATAGAAGTATGTACTATTTTCCCTCCATTTTACATAATAAGTACCTATGTTTTATGCATTGTCTATAATTGTATGACTTTTATATACATATAATAATTTGTTATGTTTTTCTTTTTGAGCCATTTGCTTGCCCAAAGCTCTGTTTCGGCGATCTTCAGTGAGTCAATAAACTGTAGTGTCAGATTTCCTTCATGAAAATATTTTTCAATGTGAGTTACTAATTAAACACATTTTACATAATATGACGTATTCCAAATTAAAATTTGTTAAATAATTGTTGTCTTAGTGTTTACAATGGATCAATGTCGGGTACCGCTGTGTTCTCACATTTCCAACCGAGAAACCTGTAAATTTTTTAGATTTCCAGCTAATGATGTTGAATGTAAAGTCTGGGCTAAATCAGTGAGGTAAAGTATATTTCAAATAGTTATATTCTGTTAAATTTTCACACACATAATTTATTGATTTAAGTTAAACCTTATTTGTGATTATACAACTTTTTACATGACAGAAGAGCAGATACACATCCCACAAGAAATAACAAAATATGTAGTTGCCATTTTAAAGATGGTTTAAGAGAAAATGGACCTACTGAATTTAAATGGAATAAAAACTCATCCTTTTCATTTACATCTCCTGAAAAATATACCAAGTATGCAAAAGAAAATAATTAACTTTTAGATTCAATTCAATATTAACTATGTTTATTTTTATTTTTTTGTTTTAGTAATTGATTTGTATTATTATTGTATTTTATAACTGTTAGTTTTCCTTTTTTTTTTTGCAATACTCTCCTAATAATACTTGTGGGATTAACCTTGCTAATGATGCTAGTCTTTTACTTAAATCAATCCAGTCTACTAGTTATATTAGCTATCTTCATATCTCTGTACTCTATTTAACTATCACTCAATTATTTTGTATTCCCATCCATTTCCTTCTTTCTACATTCTTGTAATTATTGTATTTGTTCTTTAATAAAAAGTTGTGGATATTAATATAATGTGTGTGTATATGGTTCAAAATAAATTAAATATAATATGATGTATATTAAAAAAAAATATCTGTTTATTTATATTTTATACAACCCTGTATTTATCTCAAACTAATACTTAATTAATTATAAGGTATAAATCATATTTTTTTTTATCACTAATAAATGTGTTAGAGAATAAATGTGTTAATAATTGTGAGTAGAATTGAGTTAGAATAAAGTTATATAAGCTCATTGTAAATGAATTAATAAGTAGGTAAGTATTATTAAATTATTTGTGCTAACATAATTATATGATGCATGCATAATTATATTTGTATTGTTAGCATAGCAAAATATTATTAGCATTAAAAAATGAAATTTTAAAATCAGAATTTATTTTTTCTATTATTATTTTAAAGGCATAAGAAGATAGACGGTGCATCATGTTCACATGAAAACGAAAGTTCAATTATTATTGAAAATAGTACAACAACTGAAACTAATGTTTTAACACCAACAAATAGTAAAAGTGATGAAGTTGAAAAGTATTTTCTTCGTAAAGAAATTGAAGAATTAAAAAAAGAAAAATTGTTTCTTAAAAATAACCCTTTTGGTTACCATTCTATTGAATCTGATAGCAAATTATTTGAGTTTTACTGTGGGATTAGTAAATCTATGTTTGATATAATTGTTGATTTATGTTCAAAAGTTTCTTTTAAATATTATTATGATTGGAATGTAGAAAAAATCTGTTTAAAAGACCAAATCCTTATGACTCTTATAAAACTAAGATTGAATTTAGCTTATCCAGACTTAGCATTTAGATTTAAGACTAGTGAATCCACAGTAGGTAATATTATATTAACATTAATAAGTGTTCTTCATGAAATTTTATTTATTAACTTAATGAATACAGTACCTTCACAAAATAAGAATCAAAATTACTTACCAGAATGTTTTAATAATTTTCAAAATTGTAGAATAACATTAGATTCAAAAATCGTTTAGCTTCATATTTTTGGTCGGTACATATGTATAAACTTGTAAAGAACATGTTTTTAGTAGTTAGAACTTTAAGAAAAAAATACATATGCACTTAAAAACCAATTTTTTTCAAACATGTTTTTCGGCCCATGTATTTCTTATGGAATGAACCGTGATAACAGTTTGTTTTGAACCGTCAGTCTTATCAATAGACAATGTGACGTCACACTATTTGTGCCTATAAGAATTAAGAAAATAATACATAATAATTAATAATACATTATTACAAACATACATGATAGCGCGCGAGTGAGGGACTCATGAACATTAGAGAATTTCTCATGGAGGGACTACTAGGGCACCACATGTCAGAGAATATGTAGTAGATATACGATTGCAGAGCGACCCGTGGGACTAAGTTTGACATTCCATTGGTTCCAAAATGTGCGGCAATTTAAAATCGTATTTATTTATACATATATATTTTTTATATGGACATTTTTCGAAACCCTGACGAGAATGATCCACGGGTAGAGCAGCTGCTATCGTATATCTACTATCTAGTGTTGTGATTGTTGTGAAACAGACTATAGCAGCTGAATAACCCGCCTTCGCCCGCGTGTATCTTTTTTTTATATTTACAATATTATTTTAGAATATTATGGGTAAAATCGTTGAGTGCAAAATAGTTTTTATGCACTTTGTTGCCCATTAAAAAAATTTATAATGCCACCTCCTTCTGAATAATATGTTTTAAAAAAAAACTAATGATATCCCAACATAAACACTCAGGGTAGGTTAGGTTAACTCCGTGTAAATAAATACCAAGAAAAAAAAGCGTACAAATAATTGCTTGAAATGTGTAATATAAGGTATTTATATTTATTTATTTATTTATTTCAGCAAAAATCAATATCATTATTTCAGTACAATAATCAAATTACAAAAGTTAAATTATTACAATAATAGTGATAAGAGCTGATACGTATACCAAGCTCGTTTCTGGTATACGGAGTTCCTATACATATTACTTAATGAAATATAATGAAATAAAATGTCATGTGTCTTCTACAATTGAGAATGATGTATTTTGCTTCTCTAAATAACATTATCTTGTAATTATATAACTAAACGATAATAATAGATAATTATTTATATTTACACATAGATGCTTTTTAATAATTGATTTTTACACACATTCTCATCTAGGTCATTTACTATTTTAGTAATTATATTTTTTATACGAATTTTGTTAATTATATTTTTTTCATTGGTTTTATTAGACTGATGTTATAATATATTTTATTTTAACTGAAATTAATCCATATTTAGTTTAATTGGCTAGAAACAAATCTATTTATTTTAACAGGTCTACATTATTTAATATAAACAGATATAACATTTAATAGATATAATAGATATAACAGATATAACATTTAATTTATAACAGATACCTATACGGCTATACTACATTGTGCATTAGTACTTAACTATACAATTTTATCAATCTTCCTGCCAAATAAACTAAATTTTGATTAATTGCAGTTTAAATAAATCATATAATTAATAAATATGAAAAATTAATTTATATTAAATTTTGATTAATTACTATTGAATGTATTTTACACATTCGACAATTTATTTATATTCTACCTTATATTACACATTTTAAAGCAATTATTTTTATGTTTTTTTTTTAGCATTTTTTTACACGGAGTTCACAGTGTCGGGATATCATTCGTATTTTTTAATTATATTTAAATATTATTTTATTACACATTTTTATTATTGTTCCGTTACTATAATAAAAACAGCTTTGCAACCACGAGGCCAACACTCAAAATGTGTAGATGTATCGTTACATCTTACATTATTATCCATTTATTTTAATGTTTGGTGGTGGGTAAAATACATTTGTGATTTATACGGCGTTCCTGGCTAATGGCTATGTTGTGTGTGTGAACTGTGACGTGTGTTTCGAGGCATGCTTCTAACGGTGGAGGAATGCAGTAGTGTGAGAATTAGTTACAGTCTCGTACTCTCGTACCGTACGGCGGGCGTACAACGCGGGCACATAACGACAGAAAAACATTATAAAAATATGGCCACTAAAATAATATGTATAGTGCGGACAACGAAATTAGAAGCTTGGCCGTCACGCTCCCAGTGACCGTTTTTGTGAAAACCAGGGGCTCTAAATATGAATGGTAATGTTCGGTTTACAGTGTTACTACGATTCTTTTTTTTTTCTTCTTCGATGATGATTAATGTTTAGGCCGACCAACTACACATGTGAGTATGTGACGCACACGTCATCGACACCGCAGACCAAAAATGAAAAGCGTTATTTTTGTGCTCAAAACGCACTTTACAGGAAAAACTCTCACGCCTCGTTGAGTGGTCTGTTTTAATTCATTTTTTTTTTGTTCAAAACGAAATGACTTTCTATATAGCGCAACTTCAAAAACAAAAATAATTTTAAAAAAAATCTTGAAAATTGGTTATTTGAAAATCAAAATTAAATGCACCCTGTAAAAAGTGTTTCCCTTTCAAAAAAAAAAATTATCGAAATCGGTTCACTTTATGAGGCTTGAGAGTTTTTCCTGCAAGGCATGTTTTTGAGTGAAAAAACTAGTCAAGTGGAGTTTTCTTAAAAAAAATGAAATGTTAAACTCAATATTTAATGAAAAATATAAACACAATGTAAATATAATATGTTTAACTAATAACCTATACAATTATGCATAAGCAATAAAAATATAATTATAATTAATAAAAATATTTTATTGTTAAAATTATAATATAATTCACTGTTCAGACGTTCAGTCAATGCATCATTGCATTATAGGTCTAGCCGCAGTGGGGCGTATACGCGGGTATACGGCGTATACCCACTTCTCTGATTTTCTGTAAGTGAGTTTATACTTATAGAATAACACATAATACACGGGTATACGCGTACGGGAATGCATTTATTCTATAAACCAATTTGATAAATAATTTTTAATTAATAAATAAAAATGTCGAAGAAACCTTATTGATGTGATGGTTTTCTAAAAAACTAAAATGTTTAATTATTCATTTCTAGGAGTATGATTGTTGACTAATGAGGCTCAATTGCGGCAGGGTAGTAATATAGTGTCTAGTAAATCTATACTATTATATTATACAATTGTAAGGGGTTTTCTACGACCACGCTAACCAAGAAAACCACTGAACCGATTTGGCTGAAAATTTTTACTGTTATATCTGACAGTCTGCTGAAGTTTTTAGTACCACTTTTGATAGTAAAAAATAAGTTGAAAATTCTTGAAAAATTAAAAACAAAGCTAATTTTTGGGGGTTCTCTACGATGTCCGCAAGAACAGAACTTTTTTTATGTTCCCATTTTGTGACAACAATATATTTATCTTTTTTCCATTTTTTTTTTCACTGAGTTCCAAATATCTTCCCGGGTGTCACCACAACGCTCGATTTTTAATTTTTTTTTGTCTGGAGGGGTTGGGGAGGGGGTGTATTGTATTTAAGTATTCCAATTTTCTGACGACGGTATTGAACTTTTTACAATTTTTTTTTCACAAAGTTGTACCAAATACTTTATTGAATGTCACTACATCACCCGATTCTTATTTTTTTTGTCAACAGATTAATTAGCATATATTTTGTATCTGTATTCATTTTTAATAAAAATATATTTATCATTAAGAGGACACTACACCCGCATGTGTTATCTCCGTCTTACAAGTGCGTATAACATAGCAAATTTTACGCTCAGCAGATCATGCGAAGCTCCGTGAATTTAAAATTTTGAGTGAATTGACCTCTTATAAAAATTAAAGGTAACATTATTATCGAGAGGTTCTCATTGGCTTTTTATTATATTTTAATTTTAAAGCGAGTTATGAGTATTTTAAGATATACAAACAATTTACAATTTTAAAATACTCATAACTCTCTTTTAAATTAAAATATAATAAAAAGCCAATGAGAACCTCTCGATAATATTGTTACCTTTAATTTTTATAAGAGGTCAATTCACTCTAAATTTTAAATTCACTTGTAAATGTGTGTACTGCCATAGATAATAGATTAAAATATAAAGCATCAATATATGTATAATGTATATATATATGAACTATATTTAATCTGTGGTAGGTACTGCGTAGTAAGCACGGACGTACGTACGTCCGTGGTAGTAAGCGATCATTAGAATCATTGACCTGATAATTATCTATTATCAGGTCTATGATAAGAATACTGTGCGCGTAGATCATGAACTAAGATAATATTATCTTAGTTCATGGCGTAGATACAAGTCGCAACCGAGACGTTGCGTGCGTGAACGTTACTGGTTTATCATTTATCAAGTGCATGCAGTCAATATCGATTATACTTATAATATACACTTTTGTCAATCTTATAATCTTAATTTTAGACCGTAGTGCTTATTGCAGTATGGCCCATACAATTACGCAGTTTTATGCATATTATAATTTATAATATACGATGGTCGATGGGTTTTTATTATTTTTAATGTACTTTTTACGTGTTGCTGTGTTGGTGTTATAAGGTCGTATATAATTAGTGTATGACATTATTAGTGACATTTATTTTTACAGTTGTTTTAGGTACCTATACTCGTAACCTTTACTCGTAATTAAACAAACGCTTGGGCGTTGGCTTTTTTAAATGTTTTATTTTTTATTTGCCAATATGCTTCTATTATAACAGTAATATAACAGTTTGACAAATATTGTTATACCTTTATAGAATTATCGTATTTGTTGTTTATTTTATTTTTCTCTCACACTTGAGTCATATTATATACACACAGCGCATTATAATATTCAAGTACTTTTGTATACAGATAGTTGACGTAAAAGGGGACGCCCGGACTCGTGTATATTATGCTGTATTTTTTGTATCGTCTGATTACTGATTAGATTTGGTATTATATAATATACGAACGACAGTGACGGTGGGCGGTGGCCCGTGTCGGGATCAAAAACCTTGGTGCAATAGTCGGGTAATGCGCTGTATGAAATGACAATTTTTATAGCATTGCCATATGACACACACTTAATAAGACTGTACGTGTATAATGATTAATGAGTATAAAGTATATCGTTGTAATATTTTGTGTATGGGTTTGTTGTTTTTGTAGACATATTTTTTTTTAGTACATATTTTGAATTGTTTTTGTCTGCTGTTATTTTAATACCAAATTCTACAAACGAATCTCAAATAAAATTTCCTTTTTTGAAATTAAAAAATTTAAATTTTTAATCAATAATCTGAAATAAATTATCATTTATCACATGAAACCTTAGAGCATATACTTACCTACTATGGAGTATAGATGTAACTTTAATATGTGTTTTTTTGCTCCTATACCGGATTATGTCCAACATTATCCCCAAAACCTTCGAATACGGTGTACGGTATATACGATGTACACAACAAATAATAGACATTTCAGATTTTTATTAGTTTTGTTTTAATTACGTCTATAAAAATTTGTTCTTGACGTCAAAAAGCTTGATAAATTAATTAAAAGTTACACGTAATAAGCTGTTATAATAGTACTTAGTTTAAAAATATTAATGACTAGCTGATCCTCGCGCACTTCGTTGCCCGTCAAAATGACAACCCTTAAAAAAATGTTGATTGTGAACTCCTTTTGGATCTACCTCGCTGCAGTAAGTGAACAATGTAAGACAGCAGGTTAGGTGCAAGTCAGCAGGTATCTTCTGGTGATCCTCTGCAACAGGCGATCATGTCTATAAAACATTTTAATATTTTCGCAGATATTCTCCAGTTTATTTGTATACCTAGCTAGTAAATAATAAATATAACAAATGTCATGAGAATGTACAATTATTGTTTTTATTTATTGCGTCTTTAGTAGGTACCTTACTCATAAATGTTTAACATTATTTCCGTTTAATGTTGACGCAAGAGAGTTAGGTATTATGAATTACCTATGACATATATACCGGACGCTACCATATTTGCATATTGGCCATAATATATCGTGTATAAATAACTACGACTTGACGAATTAATTAACAATCATGATAATAGATACTTATTATGTAGATTGAAAATTGAAATACTTAATATTATACGATACACCTACACGACTACACAGCTATAGGTACAGCTATAAATGTATTTGCACTACATACTGTTAAAAGTTGTACACAATTGATCAATTCAATATAGTATATTATATGCATTATACATATAATATATAGAAGGTATTAAACTTGGGTAAAAGTTCACAGACCGTAATAATAATGTACTGCAGCACTATTCGTCATTTGTGTGTACTATAGCTTTGAATAAATATTTAATAAACCAACTCGGCAAAACAGTAAAAGTGTATAATATAATCTGTACTTAAAAGCTAAAGTAGGTATATATTTGAACAATTATTAATGTAAATGAAGATTAAGTGTTGATACGTCATACATTATTATTGTACACGTAAACATTCAAGGAATATAGAACATATAATATTTTACTATGTACATTAATAAAAATAATAATATAGAATAAATGACCATCGTTGTTCACGCATTTATATACATAGGGGTTTATAATGTTTATATAGGTACCTGATATAAAAAAACAATAATTATTAATTACACATTTACACATTTTTCAAACATTAATCATTTTCGTCTGAATTACTAGAACTACCTCGATTATATTACTCTTATTGTTATTGCGAAGAACGTCAGTCGGATAGCTTATATTATAAATGTATATAATATAGCTAAACTATAAAATGTATCTATAAATATTTTGGTTTTTGATATCATTGTATTTACATGTGACTCGCGAAAATATTCATGTTGGCTTACACTCTTGCAGAGCTCGTGTTAACTCATGTCATATCGTATACATGGGCGCACACTAGTTGTCTCCCGAAGTCAAAGAGGTCAATAATTTTTATACGAATTGCCTCCCGGCTCCCGGCGTACCCCAAATGTTATCGTATTGAATAGGGTCTAGTACTAGTAATCTTCTAATAACCAGGTAATAAATACACAAGTGGTTCTAAACATCTTAAAACATATTATCATGTATCAAAATAAGTTTGTAATTTCAAAGTCGTAATTTATTTTGAGTCTCCGCATCCTAATATATATAAATTTATCGAAGTTTTAAAACTAATTCAGACTGAGACTGTAATTTTAATACAAAGTTCTAATAAGCCTAAACTACATGGTCGATTACAAATTAGAAATAGAATATTTCTTTATTAAAATTAGAATAATTTTCATTGATACTCAAATAAAAAAGCTGAATGAAAAAAAAATATCAAATTTTGAGTACCTACAAATATTGGCTAAAAAATATAAACCTAAGCAATGTTATAAATAATTTTTTATATTTTACCTATTTTATTTGGCTTATTGGCTAATTTACTTATTATTTTTATAGTTGTGTTATTTTTATATAAATGTCGTATATTATACCTAAGACTGAAAGTTTTTAACTGAATAATTTTATATTTTTAACAACTTAATGACTTAGTATAAAACAATTTATAATGTACCTATAATATATAACACATGTGTTATAAAATTATAAATAAAATTATCAATTAATATTTGTTTTATATTATTGTTGTTTATATTATTATTGTTTTTAATATAATTTTATTGTGTACCTATTTTTTGTGTACATGTGCCTATATAATATATTATATACCTAAGTCTCATATTTTTAATAATAATAAAATATAAAATAATTGAAAAAATAAAATTTCATAAATTCATTTATTTATGTCGATTTTTTAGTAAAGTTTATGAACCACTACTTAATTCTATACAGGAGGCAACTAGTGTGAAATTCTTGGGAGGCAACTCGTGTATAATTATGAACTACCTGGTCATCGGAGGCAACTAGTGTATATTAACCTTTATATTTACGATAAGGATGGGAGGCAATTCGTATATTTCGGGAGGCAACTAGTATGCTCCGGTATACATAGTAAGCATAGATAATCTAAGAATGGATAGGCCATTCCTATATCAACAATATAAGGGGACAAGAGGTCGCGGTCCGGATTGTGGATGAGAGACAGACTGCTATGGATAGACGTCTATGGTCATAATAGTATACTTGGGATGTTGTAGTTATTATACTATGCGTAAATTTGCTCCTATGCCGGATTTGTCCAACATTGTCCCCACGCTATACCTACACAATTTCACGGTACACGGTAACCTATACCTGATGACTGATTCTGGGCATGCGCTTTGTGTCTTGTATCATGAAATGTTTATGGTGGGGGGAAGATGTTAGACACAATTCGGTCTACACATATCTACTCTATTCAACAAGAGATCATGTCGGTTTTGGGCATGTAGAATGTGCGGGCCGTCGTATCCCCTCCACGCGGGTACATTTCCCTCTGATCTCTACGACGGCGGCCGATTCCAACACCAAACGCCAAGAATTTTGTGGGGATGAGCAGAGCCGATTTGGTTTACTCGAGGCATGCAGCTCTCGTGGAATTGAGTATATATAGTGTTTACATCAGAGGTTCCCAACCTATGGTCCGCGAGCCATACCTACAACATTTAAAAATATTTCATTTTTCCTTTGGGACTTGTTACAAATATTATGTACTGACAATTGTCATCATCGATTGCCAACTATAAGGAATTGCATTGTATTTTATTTATTCATAATCTAAAATATTCTAATATGTGTGAAAAAATGTATTCTTGTTTATGAGAAAAAAAGTCTAAAAATGATGGTGGTCCGTGACGTATTGAAAGTTCTCTAAGTGGTCCGTAGTGTCAAAAAGGTTGGGAACCACTGGTCTACATGATGTAGTCTACAGTTCTACACGACTACACCCATAGTTTATGATGTAAGGGTAGCACTGTATTCGAAAATAACAACAGCTTGGAGTGCCAGTAGCGTAATTAGGACTTTGCTATGGAAGGTAGTGGGAGGGATTACACATGTTTGATAAAAATTTGTAAGCCACATATCTCCATTCTACAGTCATACCACCTCTGAAAAACTCTAAAACTGTATGAGAAACAGAATTAAAAAATAATAATATATTGGCGCAATATTTGTTTTTTCTCTCGGACCCACTGGTGAAGTCGTGCTCGTGACATGGAGAAAACTAATTCGCGTAGGTACGATTGAGTCAAGTTGGATTTATAAGGTGGACAAACTAACACCCTCCCACAAATTATGTAGAGGGATACGTAATTTTTACTACAGATGAGCCCGGGCCGGGCCTGCGCTGTTGGCAGTTGGTGTCCGATGCCCTTAATCCGTATAATCCTATAAAAAATATACTGCCTATCATATATTCATATTAATCATAAATAAATGTAGTAAATTAAAGTATCACAGTTTTACTCTAGTTGGTTCACCTTATAAGTCCACATTGGATTGAAGTTGAAGTAAATTATATTGTTCAATGATACTACGTATAATCGTTTTACAATATGAAATTGGTATCAAGGATGCTTATTATTAAATAGTTCTATAAAACTAAATTCAATATTCTTGGTCGTTTGAAATTTTGAAATATCATCTTTTACATCTTCTTTCTTCGGGATTAGCTTTGATTTCCCCATGAACAGACAATATAATTATTTTCGAACGAGTGCACTATAAAAAAAATAGCGACATCTGTGAATGGGATATACTCAAATACGGTCAGTTATCGATGACGGCCGTGTCGACACACCATAATAATACAATTTAATATAATCTGCCTCGAGAATACTACCTACATGTAAATGTATTAAAACTATATTTTATTCTTTTAGTTATTAAGATAATATTTTTTTTTTTGATTCGAGAATATGTTATGTTTGAATGGTCATTATTTACCTATATTTTAATCAAAATGTCTACAATACAAAATAGTTTACTGTGGGCGGGGGATGGATCAACTTATTTCGTCCCTGTGGAGTGTGTGGTACGACGTAATCATTTAGTGTAATATGTTATCGCTGTCGACACGATCATGATCATATCAGTTTTCTACACCAAACAATTTTTTTTTTAGTAGTTCAGTGGTTTTATTTAACGCTCATGTTTATTAACAATACTGACATTTAACTAATCATCATGTTCGTCATTCGGTGAAACAGGAAGATATTTTAAAATCATATAATATATACTAGCTGCAGCACAGTATTGCTGTTCATGGGCAAGCCGAAATCAAAATAATTATTGAGAAATAGAGATGGGCCAATAAATCCAAAAACATCACAATTTGATATCTATACGATATAACACTGGTAATATTGATTTATATTATTAATATATTTATAATCCGGCCAGCTATATGGCAAACGCCAAACAAATACCTATTATATTGTATGCAGTGGCGTATTTTCAATTTATTTGTGGGGGAGGGGGTCTAAATATTAAAAACACATAATATAAATTAATATTTTCTTTCTCTGTACCTACGTAGCAAGTTATTTATGACTTTTTAATCTTTTTTTTTCTGGGGGGGTCGAGACCTGGGACAACACTCCTCCTAAATACACCACTGATAGTATGTATCGTTAAGGTCGCCACACACTGCAGCGGTAAAATGCTATTGTCTTGGCGGTGCCGTTAAATAATTATGCCCTGCTGCATTTTCCCGCCACCGCTGCAGTGTGCAGTGGGACTTCTATTCGAACCCCCAAAAAAATATGGAGCGAATATAATATTTTGTTTTTACATTTTAAATTGTATTTAGTACTACACCAAAAACTGATGTCATTAGTACCTAAGAGAAAATGTAAAATAGTCATTTGTTTTTATTGTTTTGTAAAATTAAAAACATATGTATGATGTATCGTATTTTTAACAATTGCCCTACATTTTTACAAATTTCCATGTGATTTTGTATGATTTTTTTTGAAAACGTAGGTGATTGTTATAAATACGTTATTGCATAAAACTTTGTTAAATTGTAAATAGTGTTAAAAAAATTCGATAAATATAACCAGTGGCCCGTACTACAGAATATAATCACTATGATAAATATCAAATTTTAATAGTACCTACAATTGGCTAAACCTACCCACTCACTACATAATTCACTATTCACACAGTGGTCTGAAACCCATTTTTAGGTGGCCAAAAGTACTATTCCTAAAAATTAAAAATGCTACATTTTTTATTTTTATTATAGTATTTTGATGGTAAATTAATAATATGAAGTCAAACATTTGATTATTGAATGTTATAGTACTGTTTGATGAAATGTATATATTTTTATCAATTATTTCTGCTCTTTCACTATAAATGTTAATTAATTGTTTTCACTCAAAATAATTTATTTAAAATTTTATAATTCTGACTCGTTTTTTTTTCGTCATTAAGAGTTTTACTAAATTTAACACGAAAAAAATCAGTTTTTCAGTTAGTTGAGAACATAAATAAAAATTACACAGATTTTAGTAATTTTAAATGCATACATGTTACAGTACAAGTTGTTGAGAATAATAAAAAAAAATGTTTGCCATAAAATTGCTTTTGTAATGAATACAAACAATTTATTATTAAATAGTTTAATCAGACAAATTAATTTCTGGTAATGATTAATTTAAATCAATTATACTATCTTCATTAGACTTTGATTCTGGAATTCTTAATAATTTCTTAAAGTCCTCTGAAAATTCTGGTACAAATTTTTAGTAGTATTTTGCAAGGATGATATATATGGATTGGACGTTAATAATAAATTAATAAAATATGCATCAAATCTCCGTTCGTATTTAATCTGGAATTTTTCCTCGTATTATGCTCCCTGTAAACCTTGTATTCTTTATTGAAGATGGTACGTGAAAAATTTCAAAATGTACCGCTAGAATACAACATGTTCAAATCGAAACTTTAACTCACTTTCAATAAGAACATTTTTAAGAAATCTTAAGTCAGTTGTTTAAAAAAATGAATTTAATTTTAAAAAAAAGTTATTTTACTGCGCATGCGAGGACATTTTTCAAAAATCATTTCATATTAATCCCTTTATGCAGTAAAAGACACAATGAAAATTCAAGGTTATGCTTTCGAAATATTTTTTGTTTCCTTTATCGTCAAACAACACAGTTGCTAAGACATTTTATATGTATATATTTTTTTAAAATTTAATTTGGCAATTTCTATTGAATGAAAAACGTCACACATAGAATGCCATTTAACTATATTATGAGACACGGCAAACTACGGTGTGTTTAAAGTGTCGAACATAGAATAACAATTTGCCGGTTCCGTCATGTCGAAGGCAGGAAAAGTGAAAACTATGCACCAGGACGAAATGCATTTAATAGTTAGTTATGCGCTTCAACGTTCGCAGTGTGCCCGCATTAATTTTAATACTTAGGTGGAGGTTAGAAATGTTGGAATACTTCGAAACCTATGACAAACTCGAAATCCTATTACTATTTTTCTAATACATTACATCGTGTCATCAAAAATCATCGTAGAGTTCTGTTAAACCAAAAATAAATGAGAATAATAATTACCTATTCGATGATATACGCGATTAACATTTAGTCAAATATTACTGTGTAGTCATCTTAAATTCAATAAATCTTTAATAGTCATTCAAGATTTTCATGAAGTTAATTAATTCGATGCATATCGAAGTTTAATACGGGTTAGTAGTCACGTCGCATTTCTTTATTCTCGAACTCTCGATATTGAAGTCGATACTTATCGATTTCCATACGCACCAATTTCTTCCTTGAAAATCTTTAATTATGAGAGTGGCTATCATTACAATAGTATAATTTATCACATATAATATAAATACGGTAGGGTGCTGCTAAGTGCTGAATTTAAGTTTAGGAAGGCCGGGGTGCAACTATTAATATTGGAGGCAGCTTAAAAAAATTACTATTTTAAAGTCATATGAAACATCAATTAATTTTTTTTGGGTTACTCGTCTAATATGCTACCTGCCCATAAAATGGTATCTACCAAAACACTGTATGCGTGTAGTATGCTACCTACCATAGTTATTTTAATTTTATTTCATTTTATTACAGGAAAGTACATTTGAGTCATTAAGATAAATATATATTACCTATAGCAGTTGTACGAAATTATATCTTAATAGCCATTATATCTGATCCACCAAGACCCATGATAACTTACTGTTAGATATATTATTTTAATCTATATTGTGTCTGCAGTGTTGTGTTCGTGTAAGTATCCTATTCGTTGCGAGTTTTACTTTTTATTTTTTTATTTTAAAATAAACAAAAATGAATAAATCAATGCGCTATTTGTACGGGCATATAATATGTAATGAGGAAACATGTGTTAATTATCTTCAAGAGAGAAACTTGCTCCCAGAACTTGGTGGTTGTTCCAAATTAAAAGATGGTGTTATTTGTGGAGGTACGTTGAAAGAATATCAAAAAAATAATCGTAAAAGAGACTCAAATGGTGATTTATTCAAAACTACTTATTTACGATGTCAAAAAAAAGGTTGTCAAACTTATCACTCTTTAAGAAAAAAAAATCCTTTTTTTACATATTACGATAAAAATGGTAAAAGTAATAGTGGTTTAGCATTTAATGAAATTGTTGAATTAGTATGGTATTGGGTGTATCAAATACCAGTTTCAACTTGACAACGGTAAATTAATAAATTATTTAGTAATAAATTGTTGTTAATTTGTTATTATTTTATGGTAGGTAGCTTATTTTACGGTAGGTAGCATACTACACCCACGAAGTAGCGGTAGGTAGCATATTAGACGAGTACCTTTTTTTGTTATTTGTTAAAAAAAGCCAAAATGGATTTTAAAAAAAATTTCAACTAGGTAGGTGGTACATCTGGTGGTAAACTGGTTTATCTCTATATACCTAATATGCAAGGATAAAACTGAGTTAATAATAGTTTAAAAGAAATGGGTCATTTTAGTGGAATCAGAAATCATCTATAGTACTTACTTTTCATGTTTTTGTTAATAAAAAGGAAATTCAAAAGGTTATAAGTTTCAATCCAAGTCCGACCGACAAATTCTGATCGCACCATCGTTCTGAACTGGCTGAAATATACGTACACAGAATTTCCGAAAATTCCCAAACCATCCGTTGAGAGCTAAACTGCGTTTATGCCGTTGGATGTATCACGAGAACGTGCGATTGGGGATATTTTCGGTAGGTCATGCCATACTGACATGATATTAAGTGTGTAAGAGGAGTGTTGTTGCAAATTATGCGTCTCGTCGAAATCTAACGATCAGAGGTCGCCGTAGAAAGGAACGCAGTTTAATGTCGTGGTTACGTAACAGGCGTGACGAGCGAACTCACACGGGAAATGGCGGCCACGTCCTCAAAATCGAAATTGCTTGCGCCGACGCCGTTCGTCGATGAATTATGAAGAAAGGATAAAACTTCTATCCGCAGAATTTTTCGACGACGTGACTAGCTAATATTCGTCGTTTTCACGTGACCGCGCCCGTCTATAATACTTCTCAATTACATTTTGACTAGTGTACTATGTTCAATATTAAAAAAATACTTTTCTTTGTATTTTAAATAGTTATTTTTCTTTTTATCGCTGTATTTTAGCTATCAATATTTTTGTTTCGAATTTTACCATTTTAACAATTGAAAGACAGTAGGTATTCGAATACGTATTTCAAATACAAATAACACCAACACCAAGTATTTGAAAAGTATTCGTAACAAGACTGGGCCCCGTGCTATAATGGTGGTCATTACAACCGTAGCGATTTGTGAAACGTAAAACTTCAAACATGAATCGACCTACCCGACATGTTGAGTATATTTTTTTCATAAATTAAGGACAAGGGGCCGTGTTTGTCGTTTGGAAAGCTCAAAGCAGCGAATAGTGATTAAAATTAATAATAATAATAACAAAAACAGGTCGCATTTTATAAGTCGTATACAATAGTTTTGTTAACGTTTATTAATTTATTGCACAATGTGTGTAAAACTGTAGGACACTAAAAAGTTGATCATCATTGTCGTCATTGTGTTATCGCAGGAGAGCAGACAGAACAAAACTTTAAACTGGAAACCGAGTGGTCACGTGACGAATGATGATGGTAACCGCGGTCTTGTAAACAAGATGCACTGACGTTCATTGGTTCAGAACAGCTGAAAAAGATGATGTAGCCGCCGTCGGTATTCGCATTTCCGGTGTCGCGAGTTTTCGTAATAAGTTTCGCGGACAGCACTGTAGTGAAGATACGTGGGAAACGACGCGATCGGACGAAAATCGTTGTACTGAAGAGTAAACCTGTAACCACTGTAGGGACCGTTGTCCGTTACTGGATAATAAAATGCAATTTTAAACGACAACATCCGCAACAACGACACGACGCGTCGAACGAATTCGGGAGACTGCTGACAAAGAGCGAACGCGGCTTACCCGCCAATCCCCCCACCATCACCCTCCGAATCGCAAACGGCACCGCAGCTAAAGCGCTTGGCGTACGGTCGGCGGCGACAAGCACCGCACCGCACTGTCCGCACCACGCACACAACCATCGGGTCAAATCGTAGACCATAGTCTCGTCGTTCGCACACTCCGCACGAAGCCTACGCCACAGTGCCACACAACACGAGTACACCGTACACGACAGGACAGTGAAGTATTGAACACTGCTGAACAGTGTTTCGTCTGTTGTTCGAGTGTTCGGCCGGTCGTTTAATTTGTGCCAGTCCGTCGTTCCGTCGTGTCGCCTTGTCACGGTCGGTGTATATGTCTGGGCCGAGCGCACGAAATATCTGCACAGCCCCTCGCAGGTCGCGCAAATTTGTTTCACGCGCGCGTCAACTCGGTTAGCTAACGGGGTCTGTCGTCGTTTGCCATGTGATTGTGTGTGATGGCATGGACCCTCCACCCCGGCGATAATATTTACCACGTGACAGTATGGTGGTACGAGTACCATCTTTCGTCGTACGCGTACTGTCCGAACCAGATATTTCGGTGATTCATCTATTGACGCCGCTGCAACTTTGTCATTCCCCCACCACTTTTTTGTAGGATATCCGCCATCTTTGTTTTCCGATCGCGCTTTCCGTCTGTCATCAGTTGCTCGGTTCATTTGCCGCCGGGCTCTCGTTGCGTGACTATATACATTCGCTCACTTTTCGGTAACGTCCCGGGCCCGTTTCCTCCGCAGCCATGGGAGACGCCGAAGAACCATCCCGGGACGGACCCAACCAACCAGCACCCGAAGGTACGCCGTGTTCTGTGTTCTGTGTTTCTTACCTAACCCAAACTATCTTAACTCGTAGGGCTTAACCACGCTCTGTATGTTTTGTCCGTAGAAGATGAACGGTACTTCGCCAAGCTGCTGACTCACCTACAGATGTTCTTGCCCTTTCTCACTCAGGTGATCAACAACAGCGAACTGTTGGACATTCTACCCGATCGTGTAACCAAGTTGCAGTATTTGTACGAACTGGTGGACGCCAAAAGGTTTGCGTTTTACCTTAACCATACTTTATTAAGCTAATTGTTTTTATATTGTTATTTGTTGTAGAATAGTACGCATCCATGTTTGGGTTGTTCGTTCTAAATTTAGCAACAATAACATTAAAATATTGTATATTATTATGACTTGTTTCTTTGGTTTGGATAAGGTACAGACATTGGACTAACATTGGGCATTTGGGAGATTTACAATCCCGTAAAATAAATCAATTAAAATATATAAAAGTAATGATTTTAATTATTGAGAATTGTCGAGTATTACATTACAGTGTTGCCAATGTTCCAACACTTGTATGCCGACTTCCTTGTTATAATTTAAATTTATTTCAAAACACTAATTTTATCCTAATCATTTAAAGGAAGCTGATTTATATTCGTTTTGTGATGCACTTGATGGAGGTTATCTTTTGAACAAATATTATTACAGATTACTATGCTTAAAATTATAACAACACAATTCTAAATACGAATCTATAATTTATACACTATACAGGTGTCTAGTCCATAAATTAACCAACATTTTAATATTTTTATGCACATACTTAACATTTCATTTCTATTTTAGTTTTATATATCCTAGATGAAAATGTATTATGGTGTTTCAGATTATTAATGGGTTTGGATTTATCTTGTGATTTACGGTAATTACTATTTTTGAATTGCACTCTTAATAGTCACTATTTGGAGCTAACTTCGCATACAAAACCTATCTAATATTTGCACATTTTCTATTGAAAAACCATTGTATTTTATTCTAGTTCATTAGGCTGGTTCTTGGTTCTTATTTATTAATGTAATTATTTTTTTATTGTTACAAATTACAAATAAATAATTTTTATGTTAGAAAAGTATTAAGTATTTAGATGTTTTACTGTTTTTCTAATATTATTAAACTAGTGGCATATTTGAAGAGGATGGCCCAAGAATAACTTTATATAATACCTATATACTGTGCAGCTTACTTAAAACAATGTTATGTAATAATATAACTTAAAAATACTCATTTATATAAAATGTTTATTTTATTTTAATTCTAAATTGTTGAGGTACCTTTGTCCTATAAGTATGTCTTACAATTATGGGCATTTATAATGTGCAAAATCAACAAAATGAAAGGACAAATGCTTGAAATTGAGTTGTGTTTACATAGTTATTATATTGAATTAATATTTATTTAGTTCCCATAAATTATATACCTATAGTATCAATAATATGTATATTTGGGAATTTCTATTCTTTGTTTTCAGAAAACTAAAAAGTTGTTTTGTTTAAGTAATTGAAACTTCTTCAGAATACATTCCATAAAAGTATTTTTTAGGTAGTATGTGAATAAAAAATATTCAGAAACTAAATCATTGTGTTCAAATGTTACATTATTGTTTTACAAATAAAATGTATTAAATTTTTACCAACCATAATATATTATAATTTGTTTGTCATGTACTTGTCTTTTTTTTGTTATTATTTATCATAAAATGGTTTAAAGATAAAACTAGAACAATTAATTGTATATTACAATTAATAATTTCAATATTTTGTTAAAATTGTCAGTATTTTTGAGAAAGTAAAATTTGGTTTGTATTTATAATCCATTTTTTTTTTCTTAGGTTGTCGCCAGATCGACTAAAAACTTGTAAAAAAGTGTTTTATGATTTATATGATAACTACAGTAATCCGTTAAACTACGTAAGTATATTTTATTAGTTTTAATTTAGTATAAACATTTTTTGTTATAATATATAATTATTTATTTGTTTGAATAAAGTCCATATGATGCTTTAAAACAGTAGATTTTTATTATTATATTTTATTTGTTTATTTAAATAAAATATCTTGAATACCTATACTTTTACAAATAATCATGACATATTATTTAACATACACTAGTTGTAATGTTTTTATTATAACTTATACATCTGAACTTTCACAGTATTTACCTCCAGATTTTAAAACTAGTTGGATGGAAGAAACTATGTTAAATGACAAAGAAAATAATGTGTAAGTAGTGGAATATTTTATCTAAATACATTTTCAAATTCGTTCATAAAAATAAGGTATTACATATTATATATTTTTGATAACATATTTTCTTTGCAGAACCTCAGAAACAAAATGTACATCTAATCAAAGTAATCAAAACCAAAATAGTGTGTCTGAACTTTCCAATAAAATGCTAGTGCCAAGTACTAGTTATGATAAGATGGTAAACAATCAACTTGATTGTCTAGGAGATTTGACACCAAAAAGTATGAATACTGATGATAAAAACATAGAAAAAGTTACGATTGGCAGCGAGTCATCTTGTAGTAAAGATCCAATCAATGATTCTATGCTTGCAAAAAATGATCTACCAGAGTTCTCAGATAGTCGCCTAAGGCTTAATAAGATAATTGGTTTTGCAGCTAATGCTTCTATTGAAAAACTTAATGAGTCTGATATATCTATCCCACATACTGAACTTACTACACAAATTTTTGATGAAATTATTAACCAAAAAAATGATCCTGTTCTTCATAAAGATATGTTGAAAGGCATCAACATGGATGATATTGATGTTAATTATGTAAAAGAGGTGATAGAAAGTATTAAAAGAGCTAGTCTTGTGGAGCCTGTTCAGCCACCTCCATTGCCCCCATCAGATCTTATGGACTTGGGAGCATCAAGAATAAATTTAATATCATCCACTGAACCAAATTCCAGTGAAGTAACTCATGATAATTTTTTGTTAAGTAAATCTTCTACTATGATTTGTGCTCAATTTAGCACTGAAAAAAATAAATTGCCTAAAACTGTTTCATCAAACGAAACTAAACAAAAATTTATATCTGCGTTAAAACCAGGTACATTAATTGATCTTGAAAATTCTAAAGTAATTCGTTCTTCATTGCATATAGAGTCTCTTAGACCAGTTATCAAATCAAATGAGAAAAACATTGATATTAAAACATCTGTTGCTGACATAAGTGCATCTCGTGACCCAAGAATAAGACATAAATCTTTATCAAATTCTGAAAACAATGTTAGCCCAATTAATACACACTTACCATTAATATCAAATGTGCAATATACTTTTTCAACTAATAGTCCAACTCCCTTTGCTCCAAATAGAGACAATCCAAATGCCACATTGTTTGAGACTAGGCCACATGAGTCTGTATATATTGGCCAAAGTCCATCAAGCCATACAAATATTCAATTGTTAAATCCACAATTTTCTTCTGAACATAATGGTAACTCTATTCAATTAAAAAATAGACCTTTGTCTCAAAATCAAAACAAACATAATCGCAATGATCAAAAAAGTGATTTTAGTCAATTCAGTAATTCCATCCAAATGCATGTTAATCCATCCCATAGTGAGCCATTGACAAAATATTGCGAACCAGTGCCATACAAATCCCATATTAATGATGTACCCAAGAGAGATCCAAGATTATTGAAAATTGTTAACAAAACAAATGGACCCACGTTTCTTAGTTATAAACAACATAGAGCATATTATGGCAGAGAACAAAATAAACGGTTTTCAAAGTATAAAAACCAAATGAACCAGGACCAAGATCAATTTCGTAGCTTAGTAAATGAGAAAAAAGATACAAATAATATCATAATTTCTTCTTACAATAGTTTTGGAGTTGTAAATGAAACAGCTAATATTAAAAATTTTAAGATACCTAAAATTAAACATGACGAATTAAATGATAATAGTACAGTAAAAGACTCTAAACTTAAAACATTTGGGGATACTAAAAGTAATACCAAAGTCTTAAAAACAGAGAAAAATTCCAAAATATACTTGAAAACTGATACAATTAGAAAACAACATACAACTGATAAAACTAATGATTGTCATACGGATGACGAATTAAATGATAATAGTACAGTAAAAGATTCTAAACTTAAATCATTAGGGGATAATAAAAGTAATACCGAAGTCTTAAAAACAGAGAAAAATTCCAAAATATACTTGAAAACTGATACAATTAGAAAACAACATACAACTGATAAAACTAATGATTGTCATACGGATAATGACTTGGGAATTGAAATAACTAAAAATAATTATAAAGATAATAATCTAAAAATTAAAAAAACTTCAGATGAAGATAATAATTGTCCAGAAATTAATCTTGAAGAAATTACTGTTAACATTACTAATAAGAAGATTAATAAGGAAGAACTTGATTCTAATTCTGAAGAAAAAAGCATTTTAATAGAATCTCCGATAAAGAGTAAGCCTAAGAAACCAAAAAAATGTTCAAATGAAAAAGAATTTGAAAAAATTGTTAAAGAAGCCTCTGAGAGTTTAAATGATGATGTATGGGGTCCAAGAACAAGAACAAGAAGTTCTCTATTACAAAAAAAAGTAACCTTAAAAACTTCAAAAGTAAACAAATCAAAGCCAACATTTAAAAAAGATATTCCAACAAAAAATGATAACAAATTGAAATCTGGTGAATGTAGTAAGAACCTTAATACAGTATCAATTCCAAACTTAGATGATGTTAGTGAACAGATTGAAATAGGACATAATATTATATCTTCTACATCCAAGGAACAATCAGGAGTCATAAATTCTACAACCACTGAATTCTTGAGTAAAAATCAAGAAGAAAATATTGTTTCTTCTAATGAAATTAATTCTACAGCCGACAATAACCCTAACATTGATGAGAAAGCCCTAATTGACATTTTGAAAAATCCTAAGTTTATGACTGTGTTAAGTATGTTTCAAGATGAAGATAAAATGGAAAAACTTAACAAATTGTTAGAAAGTCCTGATGATGATAAATTAAAAAATAAAAATTTATTAAATAAAGATCAACTTGAAATTGATGAGCAAAAAAAGATTAAAAGAAGAATGAAAAAAGAAAAAAGGAAACTTAGAAAAATGAATAAAAATGTTAACAAAGAAAGTAAAAATTACATTTCAGATGGTAATAATTTCAATCAAGCAGAAAACATAGTAAAAACTGAAAAGAAAAATAGCCATTTAAATGAGAAAAATACTAGTTCTGGAATTATTTGTGGCCATTCATCAACTGATCAACAAAAATTAAAATCTATTAAACGTAAAAAATCTAAAGAAAGCTATGGAAATTTTGAAATTCTTAAAGATAAATGCAAACCTGAATTAAAAGACTTAAAAATTGTGATTGCTAAATTTGACAAAAATATTAAGAGAAGTGAAAATTCTTATTCAGATATTTCAAGTACAAGCAATGATAAACAAATCAATAATAAACCCATAAATGTTGAAAAAGTTCAACAAATAAAACCTAAAAAACCTTTTTTAGGTCCATTAAGTGTTAAATTAGCAAGACAAAAAATGGAAATTGAACGGAATAATTCCCAAAATGAACAGGTCATTAACAATCAACTCAAATTTGAAACTAAAAAAGAATCAGAATCTGATTATAGATTTGATAATAAAGGAAAATTAAATTCTGAAACCTTAACTAAAAGTTTATTAACGATTGAACAACCGATTGTTTTGATACATCCTATAGAAAATTCCAAGTCATTTGATGAAATTAACTCCAGTCAATCAGTTGTGCAGAATCCTAATACATCTACTATTATTAAATCAAATGTTATTGTAAAGAAAACAGAGTTTAAAAAGGCTAGGCCGTCAGAATTAGATAAACTTCACGCTGATATTAGTGAAATGTTTGATTGTGAAGCTGTGTTGAATGCTTCAAATATACGACAATGTAGAACCAATAAACAAATTGATTATGTAAATACAAGTACAGTTATATCAAGGAAAAAGAGAACTTCAAATATTGAACAATTGGATTTAAATGATGATCAAAACGAGTTTATCCCAAAAGTAAAAAAACCAAAAAACACAAAAAAAAAAGTTAAAAAATCAACATTTAAATTAAATACAAAGAAACAATTTGTTAAAAAGTCTGTGGCAAACAAAAAATTACCACCAGTAATGGTAAAAACCGCAGTTTTAGATGAAATGTCCATTAAAGTACCGGATAAATTAAAAAAAAATAAAAATAAGGGAAACAAGAAATTTAAGAAGAAGAAGAAGAAGTCTATTGGTAAACAGTTGGACATTAATAAGGTGGTATTATGTGATGAATCTGAATTGAATTGTTTATCAAAAAATAAAATAACTACAGAAATAACGCCTAAAGTTGTGAAAGAAAACAAATTTAAGGACAAATTTTATTTTCAAACTGCTTATAATTCATTGGAATGTAAATTTTGTAATTACAAGGGTAAAGGATTAAATATTGTTCGTCATTATAAAGATCAACATTGTGGGGAAGAAGTTTTACCATCCAGATTGCCCAAGATATGTACTGAAACATTAATATATCAATCTATAAAAGAAAATTTTGGACATCTAAATTCTCAAGATTCAAAACCATATCTTGGGTCTATAGATTTTGATTTTACTTGTGTTTTTTGTCAACTTAATTTCTATGATTATTTCAAATTCTATGATCATATAACTGGTCACACTGGAGAATTTAGGTACAAATGTAAGATGTGTGAACAAATTTATTCAAATGAAGATGAATTGGATGATCATATTATAGAACATACAGACTATGATAAAACTGATGGAATTTCACATTTAATATTTCCAAATCCAATTTTAAACAATAATATTTTTGGATATTTATGTTCCTTTTGTTATTATGTTCAACTTGACTACAATAACATGGTCAAACATATGACATTACGACATTTTGATGAAGATACAAAATTGAATGGACATTGGACAGTTATACGTATTAGTATGTCTTATCCAGATGAAATATATACAAATCCTTCAATTGATTTTGATAATTTGGTAGGATGTTTACCTCCTATACAGGCTGTTCTAGTTAATTCTAAAATTAAAAATAATGAAGATCAAAACCAACAATTAACTGTAAAAGATTTAAATATACTATCAAAAGAGCAAATACAACCAGATTCATTTTTTTCGATTAAACAAGAATGTAACGAAAAAAATACTGAAGAAATTCCACAGGAGTCAATTATTGATGAGAGTCCACCAGAGTTATGTACTAATGGAAATTCACCAGAATTAACTATTAATGAAAATCCTCCAGAGTCAAATATTGATGTAAATCTGACAGAATCAGTTATTGACAAAAATCTGCCAGAGTCTAATATGCTTCAATGTTTACCAGAACAAGTTAATCAATGTGAGTATATATTTAAAAGCTATTTGGTATTTATTAAAATCATAATTTTTTTTTTTTGATTAGCTCATACAAAAGAAACAATAAGCAATACAGAAGAGCTTGATATTGATTATTCTGAATATACATTAAAAGAAAAATCTACAAAATGTGTTTTGGCTGGTTTAAGTTGTGAATTAATAAATTCAATGTTGTTATTCAAATGCTCAGTATCAAATTGTCTAGAGAATCAATTTTCAACTGTAGTTTTGATTGATTTTTCCAAGCATATAAAACAGAGTCATGAATTTGTAGTTTGGGATGGAAAATGCGAAGCATGTCATCACAAACTTAAGATAGTTTCCAAACAATATTTTGTAAAAAATGCGTTAGAACATTTGGTTTCTCATCATTTGGTTCTTAAGAATAATGAGCAACCCAATAATATGGGTATACAAATCTTAATTGTGTTATTAATATTTAAAGTTACATAACCTAATTAAATTAATTTTTTTAGTAAATATTGGTGGTTTAAAAATTGATCAAAGTTTATCTTCATTATGTCAAGACACAGTAAACAATACACCAACAATAGAAAACTCATTGAGGGTTCGTTGTTTGCCTGGTGATATATTATCCATTCGTAAGTTTAAATTTTGTTATTCTATATAGTAGTATTAAAACAATATGATTATGCTTTTAAACAAGAAGATGTGTGCAGCAATATTAGGCAATACATTTCATAAAACAAAAAATTTGCTTTGCTTAATTGTGTGTTCTATTGGTGTCATTGGGTAATTAATGAAACTTAAATAAGTTAACACAATAGCAATTTAAAAAATAATCTCGTAAAAATTCCCTTTTTTTTGTTTTTCCCAACGCGTTCAAATTATTGAGAAATTTTTACTTTTGACCACCCAAAGTACCAACTAGATTCACTTTCCTATCAGAAAAGATGCTGATGAAGAAAATTGGAACACTTTTACTGCCCTTTAACGTGGTGACAGATACAAAAAAACAAAGCCACACACCTATCATTGTAGAACCAATACATTCATCGCTTCACTCAGAATCTAAAATCAATGAAACTTGTTGATACATAAGTATATTATATTATCAATGCCATGTTAACTATTATCAGCGCCCCTTTTAAATATGATATTTAATATATTTTTTAGGGAACTTTAGATTTTTTATGCATACAAACTAAACCTATACCAATTCTGTTTTCTATGCTCGTTAGCTCCTTTATCAGGACAATAACAACTACTACATTATTCATGTCATTATTGTATATTATCAACAAACTATAAACATTATTATTATTCACAAATCCTTGTCCACATATTCATGTGTTCCGATCAACAGTAAACCTCCCACAACAGTAACTTACTAAAAAGTTAAAACCTTCTAAAATTAACCTAGGTTCAGGCTAATAACATTAGATGTTGAAGCCTTAACTCAATAATAAAAAATAAACATTCATTAAAAATTAATCAGATCACTCATTATTTTAACTTCAAATTATTTATAATTTTTTTAATCACCCTTAGTACAAATAAAAATAATTAAATAAACAATTTTGTTAAATAAGTTATGTAAAAATCAACTAAAAATAATATCATACAATATGTAGAAATATATAAATAAGAAACATTCACCTATTATAAAAGTATTTAATTTTAATAGTAATAATTATTATAATATTATAATGATAAATAATTTATAAAATTAAAAATTAAAACAAGCTTTATATAGATAAAGAAGAACAAACATAGAAAAATAATAATATTTAGTTGAATAATATATAACTATTACTATTGTTATTACCTTTAACAAGACCCATATTATTTTAGATTTGTACTCACTCCTTTGACAAACACCACTGATGTAGGATGGTATAATGGTAATCTTTTTAAAGCTTATATTATAACATATATTCACACTTGCTAGCATTTTCATTTTGTAGAAGTGATAAAACCAACACTTCTCTTGTATGGTTGTTTGTTGTATATATACTTTTTTTATTGTTATATTAATAACTAGCATGCATTATTTACCTAATACAGCAATAAATTTTGTAACATAATTTGAATAATATATTTAATTAAATGTTATTTCTTAATAAATAAATATTATACATGTACCTATCTATGGTTTTGTTTCTATACAGATAAACCTAGCAGTTCAAGTAGTATCAATATTTGTGATTTGTCTGTTCATAAATCACCCAGTGATGGTACAAATTCCATTAATAAAAACGGTAATGAATAGTTGTATATATTGTATTATTTATTTATTAAAACATCTTGTTATACTTTTTAAAAACTAAATTGGATTTGAAATTCATTTGCTTTGGTTCATTTGCTTTAATGTTTATTTTCTAAATTTTAAACTTTGGAAGCAATCTATGATTAAAAACCTTAAGAATGTACTAAATATGGATCAAGTTTTTAAATTCCTGGGAAAAGGGAGGTTTTGAATTGACTTACTTAACTCTATCCAATTTAAGAACTGTACTTGATGGCTGACTTGTGCGCATAGGTATGATATTATCACAAAATAAGCATATAATCAGGTGCTGCCTGATTGCAGTCCTACAAAAAATAGTTTCTGCTAAGTATGCTTCTTAACTTGAATATAATATAAAGTCATATATTGACTAGTAAGCAATGTGAAACATCAGGTATGTTCCAAGTGTATTTTACCTACAAATTTCATGTCGTTTATTAGTAATTTTTAACTAATAATCTTACCAAAAATAAATCATTTGTACCAGAATTAGCTTTGCAAGTATGTGGAATTTAAACAAAAATAGTTTGAGGGTACCTAAAAACAAATAGGAGTAGTAAGTTATGCAGCAGATGTTTATACTAGTTATGAATTTTTTATAACTTTCTCAACTAAAATAAATTATTGACGTACCACAATTCCTAAAAACAAAAAAATTGTATTTATTTTTATTTACAAGTTGCTGCCACAATTAAACTAGAAGCTGTATATCAGCTTTTATTTAAGTACAATAGACTTAAGTAAACATAATTATTAATATGTATGTTTTTATATATATATATTATAGTGAATCTAAACATAAATCATGGTTCGAATTGCGAAAGGTTTCCATTAACAAGTTTTCCAACTGACGTTAAGAGTTTAAAAAAGGTATATAGTTTTTTTTATTAAAATAAGAAATATACAACTTTTTAGCCCTAATATTTTATTTGACTCATTAATTGTGTGTTTAGGGAAAAGTTAACACTTCCAAAATAAACTCAAGTGCATTAGATAATGATTATCTTAATATGTGGATGAAAGTAAAAACAAATTGTGAAGTTGTTCTTCCAAATTCCGAAATATTTCTTGATCCAGGTCAACAAATTGTTAATAATGGTGTGCCCATAGATGGTGAACTTCGTTTAATAGACACATCATATACAAAAGATTATATTAAAAAAGTACGAGATTTGCCGATGAATGTGATGAAAACTCGATTAGCTTTTAATGAAATGTCTGCTCTGCCAAGACTATTGGGTCTCTTTAAATGTATGGACAGAACCTGCACAAAAATTTTTAGCTGTATAGAATCTTTTAAATTACATATGAAGTTACATTTTTCAAATGTAGAGAAAAAAAAAAGTAATACATTTTATTTTAATCTTTATTTATACAAATTAATATTTTTTATAATTAATCTTTGTGTGTTGTAGAAAACCAAATTTACAATGTTGAACAGTTTAAAATGTGTGCCTATTGCTTCAAAATGTTCGACGATGAAGAATCTTTGGCTAACCATATTGCTGAAAAATACACTCATTGTGAATATTTTTGCCCTCATTGCTTTTATCGCGCTTATACTGCATCTCATGTTTTGGTTCACCAGGTAATATTATTTTTATCTATCAATTTAATATAGTTCTCGTGTAAAAAATATTTGTATATTTTCAGTCTGTAGTTCATACCAAAGTATCCAAACATTTTATAATAAAACTTGAATACGATGATGGTGCTTGCCTATATCCAAAAGAAATGTTATCAGCTGTAGACTTCAAAGAGTTTGTATTGCCTTACAAATGCAATGTTGGTAAGTTTTATTTTTAATCTTTTATTAGTTACTAGTTGAAGTTTGAATAGGTATCAATGTAGCTAGTGGCATATTTAGGAATATAGTGCCTTAGGTACACAATGAAGAAGCACCTCTTTTCCAACATAATTATAAAGTGCTAGGTGACATTGTCTATCAATCTATCACTCTCTCACAATACCATAAATAACACTCCAATAATTTGTCAAATCTTAACTCCCAATACGAGTTATTATATATTTGTTTATAAACTTTCACCTCTCAATATTTTGGGTGGCTACTAGTAAAATTGCTAAAAATAATTTTTATATGCGGCCCAGCATTTTTTAAGGTACATTAGAATCGCGGCCCAGATTGTTTTAACGTACTTGAATATTATTTTTAAATATTAAATAATTAATTAAATGAATATTATACATTGAACGGGGTCTGCAGCTACAGTACAAGCACTAGTAGGCTGATTATGTCCAAGGAAAGCCACCACGTGGCATCAATACTTATTTTTATAATGGATAACCAGATTCGGGACTACAACCACTGGCTACTTATGACAGTAGGCACTTTAATTCATATTAGTATTTCTTTAAAAATAAAATCGTATATCCATTTTACATACAATTTTTCATTTGGGGTCGGATGTTCTATCCTCATCTCACACAATAACAATTTTAACCGGACGGGGAGCGTATTTACATATGCCACTTGAATCCAGTAGGGAATGTAATTGATTTATTGTTTCCATAAACTGTACCTGAATTAAGTGGCATGTGTAAATACCAACAAAATTTCCCTTCCCATTATTTTAAATGTATCTCATATTGTTTTTATAAATTCAAACTTATTAATTTAAAACTGTTATTATTTAACAGTAAATGACAATCTATATATACAATGTATATGTGTATCATATGTATAAGATCCAAATACCACTGACTCACTAATCGCTGTATCTCAAAAACTACTCAACGTACGAACTTGAAATTTGAAATAGTGGTTCTTCTAATACTTTCACCGTGCAATAGGAAAGGATCTTAAAAATGTTGAGTTTAAGTAGATTAATTAATAATAATTATTCGCCGACAATACGTATTGTGCTGCACGGCACGGCGGCCTACGGGTTTCGAGCTACTTGCAACCTATCTTTATGTGTTTGATACCGCCGTGTAAATATGAATTGTACCGAGAAGTTTATCGATAAAAAGGTCGGCAAGTTGGTACCGCTCTGCTTTACAGTAGGTGTCGAGTGGGGTCAATGTTATGAATTTGTTAAATTTGAATTCAATGATATAAAATCATTGTATACGAAAAACGATTCTGAGCGAAGACGGTCTGTCAGCCTACATAACTAAATGTATTTTATGATATTATTGATATTAAAATAATTATTTTACTATTAATAACACGGGTTGAATTAATTTTTACAAAAAACATTGCATTAGAAAATGTAATTGAGTGTATAAAATATAATAATATAAGTTTCAAGCACCCAGAAAAATCTTTTTAAATTACAACGAAATAAATAACATTGTTATTCTTCATTTAGATATCTAATTTCGTCTGAATTTTAATTTAAAATGTCTATAAAAAAATGTTTATATATTTTTTTGATTTTTTGGTCACATTATTAAAAACTTAAGTAAAACCTTCTTTTAAATTGTCAATCCTTAGTTATAAAAACAGAACATTTTATAAATTTTTAACTACAAAACAATTTGCAAATGTTCGATGATAAATGTCGGTCAAAATTTGAAGTTTATAAAAAAAAATTGGCCCCGTATATTTTTATTATTTTTGATGTACTATTTTAACAACTTATGAAGAAACTTGTATTACATTTTTTAAAAATTTGACTGGACGAATTTTTTTTTATCGATATTTTAAGAAAAAAAAATTGAAAAAACCAACAATTTCTTAGGCCTACGATTAGCTCAAAAATTTTTAAAAAATTGTTGGTGTATAGGAATTGGTAATCTGAACATTTGGTGAAATATCAAATGTATACGGTAATTCCTTTTTGGAATTACATCAAAATAAGAAAATCTTTCCCGGAGAAAACGGGTGAAATGTCTTAATTTCAAACGCTCATAAAAAATTAGTTCGAGTTTCTGACAACATTTTTCTTTTTTAGAAAGGTAGAAAAACTTGAAGAGAATCTTGTGTTGAATTTTCAAATCTTAGATTTAAATAAAAAAAAATTTATGAATTTCATAATTAAAAAAAACTGCATAATTTTGTGATTTTTAAAAATTAGAAAAAAAGAAATTTCAACTTTAGACGCTTATATAAAACTACTAAAGACATACGCTCAACCTTTTTTTAAATTTTCACGTACAGCAAGTTATGAAGAACATTGTATTACATTATCAAGTTTTTTGACCGACTGAAAAATGTTTTATCGTCAATTTTGTTAAAAATTGGCTTCGTGTAAAAATTCCCGTTTTTTATAATTTTTTTTTGTTTTTGCTGACACGTTTAAAAACTATTGAGAAACTATTTTTATTTTTGACCTCCCAAAGTACCAACTACATTCGCTTTCCTATCAGAAAAGATGCTGATGAAGAAAATCGGAACACTTTTACTGCCCTTAAACATGGTGACACACACACACACACACACACACACACACACACACAAAAGACAAAACACATATTGTAAAATCAATACATTCCTCGCTCCGCTCAGAATCTAAAATAATTTCACACATCGCACGTACACCAATACTCCTATTATATAATCAAACGATAAGATGCACACCGATAACATCAACCAATAAACTGATACATATACAAATTTTACTACGTTATCTCTCCATTGCCTTGCCGCGGTGCCTGTACATTCTTACGTGCACGCGTTCATTTCATTAATTGTACGCCATACGCCCATACTATCAGCATTTAGGATGCGCAGGACATATACGTTATAATTTATATGTATCATATACAAATTTTGACAAACAAATTTATAGAAAAAAACAAATCTTTTGCACGGGCAACTGTCGCGATGTTTTTAATGTACCTACCTAATTCTGATTTCACTCATTTACGCACCTCGTGGGGTATATGGTAATTGATAATATACTGTGTGCATATTGTCCGTGATCTAATGCAGTGGATACTGGATTACTTAGGTAGTTTAGATACATGTAAATCACTTTAGGTTAATCTTATCTTAATATTTGACTCAGGCCCCGCCGGTTGGGACTAAATTGAATATTGTTGTAACAATATTTTACTGAGTATATTTGAATCGTTATATTATAAAATAAAACATATTATTCATATAGAGTTAGCATTATTAATTTTTTTAATGGGCAACGAAGTGCATAAAAACTATTTGCACTCAACAATTTTACCCATAATAATAATATTCTAAAATAATATTGTAAATATGAAAAAAAAATACACACGGGCGTATAGCCGGTCAATTCAGCTAGTACAATGTCATGTCTGATGAACTATTAAATATTATAAACCTATAATATGATTGTAGACTGTCTTTATTAATAAACGGCAACAATAATATTATAAGAATGAATAGAATTGACATTTTAAAATAGTAAATATTAATCGAGCCACAATTCGAGATAGGTATAATGCAAAAAAACTCGGGACTCAACTCGGATATATGGATGTTGTATCGATATTTTCTTTCGATACTAGTACGACTTTTTAGTATCGATACAATGTTTCGATACTTTAGTTGGATCGATAGTAATCTACTCGTAGGTATAGAATTGAATCTAATCATTTATAATTCGTAAATGACGGTAACGGTTTAAGATCGACAATTCTATGAATAATAGACGATAATATGTATGATAATATACGAACATTTCCCGCATAAATTTAATTAATATTATAGTTATTATTTGTTGTAAATAGTAATAGGTCCAAAATATGTAATATATTATATACATTGACAGTATAGTATGAAAAACTTTGTTTGTTTTTTTGTACTAGTTAAATTACAGATTAGTTGTATTGGTATTATATTAATATATTATCTATAATAATATAGTAGGTACTTATGCCATTTCAAAGGTACATTTTGTATATCAGTGTTGTGACTTGTGAGTTATTATTTATTAAGCATGGCTCCTCCAAGAAGTAAAATTGGATTTGTTTTATAAAAAATGATAGTTAAACTTAAACAGCCACTTGTAAAATATGTACGGACAAAGTAATAAACAGTGTGGCAATACATTACATTTTCTTAAACATTTGAAGAAACACCCAAATTTGCCTAAAACTGTTGCTGAAATGAATGTGAAGGATAATGTGATAGATACCCTTTTTTTGTTTATTTGGTATCGATATGAGTAAATATTGATACTTCCTTTCGATATTTGGTTGGTATCGATTCTTCCTTTCGATTCGATACCAAGTAGAAGTATCGATACTTTTCTTTCGATCTAACATCCCTACTCGGATATAACGTCAGACCGACTAATCGACTGACAATACGGTGCACGTATTTTCTAATAATTTTCATATAATATCTTGCCAGATTACAAGAATTTAGAATACATACATTTTTGTACGTACACCCGACAACGAGACAACGACGGGTAATTCAGGATTGACAATGGATTGACATTGGTTATTATATTACTATTACAATAAGTAGATTTTTTCGAAAATGTATTTATAAAATAAACAAATATTTGGCACAGGCAACGTCGGGCGGGACAACAAGTAGGTAATTAATAAAAACAAACAAACAAATTAGTTTAATATATTATACCTGGGTACCTACTATTATACCATTATATTTTGTATTACACAATGACGTCGGGAGTTGATAAATATTGTGATTAAATCAATCATATACCTATTATAAAAAAATTACACTGATAATAATTAATAACAATTAATAAAACAAAAAAAAAATATAGTATATAATATTATATCTATAATTATATGTGTGTAATATATATTTTAGATTCTAAGTATTTACATGAAATTAGATATTTAAACGAACATTTACGATTATATATAGTTATGTAGTTATTCAAAAAACATTAATTTTAGAGAAATTTTTTTTGTTATTAGTTATTACTTATTAGTTTATTACGTATATTTTATTTTTATACACAATGAAGTTTTTAAAATAAATAGCTATAATATTTATTCCATGAACCTATTCACATCGTACTACGGTACGCGGTATGCCGGTATTGATTTATAAGTACACCGTAGCACCAAGCTAACTATCTCTTTTTAATTATGTTGGCACTTGCAGCGCAAATCATTTTTTTACGTAGGGCAAATGTAGACATTTACCAGTCGGCACCCACCCACTATCATTAATCATACCCCGGTGCATACTGGTCACCTCACATAGTCCCATCTTTCTCGTAAATGGTTAATTTATATTCTAGTAAATCTCGTATATTATACTATCTCTCCGATGATCAGATAGATCTTAATTATATACTAGTTGCCTTTCAAAACTGTTTACACAAAATAGTTAGCTCTCAGTCTCTCACATAGAATTAAGTAGTGGTTCATAAACTTCACTCAAATATACCACGTAATTACATGAATGTATAAAAAACATAGTATGTCATACATAATATATTGTGTTTTAATTATAAACAATTAAATTTACAGTAACATATTTACATATACGATTATTATTAATATTTATATTTACATATCATACCTATTTAATATCACATAATAATGATAAACATTTGTCTCATGGTTGTATACAGATTTTACTATTTTGTTGTATTAAACATTGTTGTTTTAAGTATAGGAAGAATTTCATGCTAAAATTATTGATAATGTATTTGTATTTTGTTCACTACATTTTAGATATTTAGAATTATGTGTACAACTAAAAAATATCGTCTTAGATATATATATAATATGTATATTTATGCAAACTATTAAAAAAACTCTTTAATTAAAACTACAAAAAATTAAAAATAATAGTATAATTGTTAGTCAATACAAAAACATTTGATAGTATAATTAAAATTATAAATATATATTCATATTATAATTATTATATAAATATATTTAATTATAACATTTTTGAATCATTTTGGAACCAATTATACATTTATTACCGGCCCATTGGTAGGTAACTAGTAATAGATAAATAGACCATTTTCGTTTACGATAAAATGTATGATACGTCGGGAGGCAAAATTCGTATTACAATTATTGATATTTTTAATGGGAGGCAACTAGTTTGCGCCCAATCATACAATATAATTATCTATATAAGTATATTATAACCTCTACCAGTAACTAGGACTCACAATATACACACTACCTACTACTAAATTATTTTTGGTTAGCAAGTCCCTCCCCCCTGCTATATTGTGTCTACGGATATTATGTACACCTCAGGTTCCGTTGGAAGCGCTAGCAATGAGCCGGTTTTTGTCTAATTTGATAAGAACATATTTTGACATCGCTACTCGCTTTAACAACGATCGTTATTCGTTTCGCAGTTCTGCAACCATATTATCTATTATCTATAGCCGCGGATCTAATAACGTTTTCCATCAGTTTAATTAATTTGGCATTTGCACTACACGCAGAAACTGATATCCTTATTACATATACAATTTATTTTGTAATATTAAAATTAATATTAGTATATTATCTATGCTGACACTACATCTCAAGGGTTAGGCTTGGCAACTGCGGTCTGCGCTACACAAGTGTATGACAATATGAATTCTGAAGTGTAATATGTTCTATCAATATAAAATCATTGGCAACACCACACTGTCAAAATTCATGGTGACAATTTTCTAAGATGTACACTTAAATAATAATATTGAATTTGCGTTATCTATTGCACCGGTGATAATTATTACATCATGCAAACGCAAACCGTGTACACCAGACAGTGTGCTCTAGTCTATGGCACTGACTAGTGCACTCGGATAGAAAACGTAGGATTAAATCTGTTATCAGTTGTAATATTTTGTAAACATTGCTCTGTAAGCATAATATTATGGCCGCTAAACTTCAATGATGGCGTGTATGTTATAGTCTACTTTGTTGTTTATGCCTTTATTAGCGCATCATTATAAGATTACGTAGGTATATTAATATTTATTTTATTTTTTATATACATTAAAATTAGTAATAGTTCATTCTGAACAGATCATTAATAAACTTTATTTTAACTCGGATTTGTTAAGGATGCTGTACTTTTTTTTGTTATCTGCATAACGAATTCATAGAACATTTGAATCAAGAGCATCAAAGGTGTGATAAATTCTGTTGTTACATTTGTGCTAATAAAGATGACGGTGAAGGATTTTTTGCACTCCATCCAAGTTTAATGATTACAGTAAGCATGATATACCAGATTTAACAAATAAGAAAATATTCAATCTTTTAACTATCAATATTTACATGGTTTAACTTAAAATAATTTTCCTTAATTTTACTATTTATTAACGTTATCAGGTGTTACAGTTTTCACCTTTAGATTGTAATAGTTTGTAAGGTTTTTATTTTTTTTATCAACTCAATTATTTACACATAGGCATATTACTGACATATTAATTCATGAGATGAAAGTTGTTTATAAATCATGTAATTATAAGATAGGTAATAAAAATATTGCTTCACAATTAAAAAATAAATGTTTGGTAATTAATCCTTTTTTTTCAGCATTTTAAGCTTCATAACTTAAATAAATATCAATGTATTTTCTGCTTGTTTGGTAGTGAAATTATTGATTCAATGATAAAGCATTTAGCGTTTGAACATTTTGAATATGAGCCTTTATGTTTGGAGCGTTCTACGGTATCTGATAATTGTGTACGAATATTTAATCAAAATAATTAATAAATAACTATGTCAATGAAAAGTTTTTAATCATTTAAATTGTTACAGGAATCTAATAATATAAAAAATTTAAGAATTTTAAGATTGAGCAAAGTTATTGAAAATGGGATGGTAGAGATAGTAAATTTATCAGTTAAATCAATCTCTTTACCTGAATTTTTGCCACAGAGATCTAAAAAAAGATCTATAGAGTGTCCTGATGTCCTATCAGTAGCTATGAAGTCTGCTCGCATTGATGAAGGATCTCAACCATCAGATACAATTGTTATTACAGTTCCTGATAGTGCACAGATGGCGGAAAATAGTACATCAATGTCGTTAGCTATTGATAATGAATTTATTATGATTGATGATGTTAACCAAAATGATATGCCAGAAACACTGAAAATAAGTCGCATTTGGTCCGAATCTAAAAACAAAGAAAAAGAGCCAAAACTGTCATCAAATGATGATATTATTGTTATTGATGATGAAGACGATGAAGTTGATGAAGTTGATTTGTTAGAGAAAGAGGAACCTAATGAGGGTTCTATAAAACGAATATGTTTAGAGATAGAAGAATCAACCAATGAATCAAATAAGGCCAAAAGATTGGCATTTCCAATTATTGAATTGGACAAATTGTTTGTCTGTAAAGAATGTGGTAAGTATTCAGACAAATTATTTTCAACTGTTAATAAATAAGAATTTAGTTACTTAATTAAAATGTTTGTCTTATAGAAAAAGTTTTCTCAAATGGTGAAATTTATAATGCCCACCTAAACGTATGTCCATTTTGGGATTATGTGACTGGACAGAAATGTATGTACTGTGCTAAAGTATTTAAAACTGCATTAAACATGACTGAACATATCAAACTTCATGGACCTGATCGTTTCAAATGCTATTTATGCAATTTGAAAGTACCATCTCAACGCGCTATTACACATCATATGAGAATTAGTCATAAAATTTTTAATTTAGATTTTATACCTGAACGTCCTAGTTTAACCGATTTGAATAAAGATGATTTTATTGTATTTGAAGATAAAACAGTTGAGCAGAAGAAACAAAAGATTAATAACTTGTTAAATTGTAACAAGTGTTCATTTAAGGGCAACTCTCGTAAAATAATTATTTCTCATATGAAGGCTATTCATAATGACGAGCAAAATATGGATTGTGAAGAGACTTCATATAAGATAACTCAAGCAAAACCAAATGATACAATTAACTCTGTCAGTTCTTCAATGCCTCAACAAAATGTACAAAATAGAAGCTTGAAAAGAAAACGTTCTACTGTGAGTTATTATTTTATTTTATTAAATTACTTTGATGCTTAATTTCTAAAATTAATCAATTACCAACACAAAGCTATAAAGGATTTTGTCTGTATGTTTTTTTTTTGTGTTTCATATAAATTAGAATTTTGGTAACCAAAAAGGATCACTAAAAGCAAAACCCACTATTAAAGACAAAGCAAAAAACTTATTTTTTTCTCCTGATACTATTGACAGTATTCCAAAGTCTCATATATTCTCAGATCCGATTAGCTGTTTATTATGTACATACAATACAAAAGTGCGGTCCAATCTTATTATACATTTGAATGGACATACAAAAGGACAAGATAATACTACTAAGGAAATTGTTAACCCTGTACCTTCTATTGGCAAGTCTGAACTTATGTTTGATAAGATGATCAATCTCTCTGCTAGTTCATTTGATGCTATGAATACTGAAAAGGTAAGCGCTTTTTTTTTTAGTCAATTTGTTTTATGTTTTTTTTTTTATTGGTTTTTTGGTATTTATTTATTTTTTCAATTGGTAATTCTAAATAATAACATTTTGGTTCAAACTTAAAAAAAAAAATGTGATATATTGTGAGTTTTAAATAATGTTTGAATTATAGTTTAAAATTTATTTAATGGTAAGCTTAAAAATAAATGCAAAACTACCTATATTCTATTCAAGTTCAGAATTGTACTCAGCGGCTACTAGTTTTTATCAGGCAGTTAGACAACACCTGCTTTCACTCCCACCAAATCAACAGTTTGTATGTCTTCTTTGTGATAAAGCTGTATGGCGCATAAGTTGAGTGCAAATTACGTATCTTACCTTTAGTGGAGTATAAAAGAATATACACTCCTAACCCAAAACTTAGTCACTTATAATTAAAATACAATTGTACAATAAAATATTTTTCAGAATTTAAAATAAGAATTTCAATTTTTACATAGAATGTGAAACATTTATATTTTTAATGAGCAAACAATTTTTATTTCTATTATTTTACAGATGAAAAAAGATGAACTCGATAAGAAAATTGTTGAAGTAGCACCAGATAACAATTTAAATACAGATATATTTCCACAGTTAATTCCAAAAAATATGCGATATAAATGTTCAATACCTCTTTGTACTTATACAGGTATGACAGAGGATATGCTAAAGAAACATATATCAATTCTTCATCCCACCTATCAATCTTACATGTGAGTACCTCAATTACAATTACTGTTTAAAAATGTTATAAAATTATAAAAAGCATATACCAATCAAAAATTAATTTTTTTTTTTTGAAATTATGAGTGGTTCTTTGTTAAAACTTTATTTTTTTATTTTTATAGATGTCCACATTGTCTACCGCCATGCATTATACCTAAAGTTGTCGAACGAAATCAAATAGAATTTCATTTAATGCACCATGGTTCAAATTTATATAGTTGTCAATACTGCGCGTACATTGACTTTAATAGAGCTGAAATGAGAACACACATGAGAAATACCCATCTATCAGAAATAACTAGTTCAGTACAATCCAAAATAATTGTAATCAGACAAACAATGTTAGAAGATGATAATATTGACAGAGGAAGAAGCAAAGGTATATTACTATTATAATTTCTTTTATATGAAATTATTTATGTAGAAAAAAAAAACAATATATTTATCAATTTGATTTTACATTATAGCTCCATCTAATGTGCCTCAATGGGTATGCAATATATGCTCTAGTGGTTTAAGATATACAGAAAACGAGATAACATCACATATTTTTATGGCTCACAAAGTATCAAATATGTTTAAATGTCCTATGTGTCAATTTGAACACAAGGATGATAGTGCTAATGTATTTGAAGAACATTATAAGTTGCAACATCCATCGGTAGCAGTAAAATGCTTAAGAGTATTTGAAAAGGTTTGTACATTTTTAATTATTTTTATTAATATACATAATATTTACAATTACTCAGATCAAATGTTTGAAAACTCAGTATAAACATTCCAGGGATACCCAGATTTGAGCTTATTTTAACAAATAATATTGAGTTTGATTTCTAAAGTTATGTTTATTTTTTAGATTACTGATAAAGAAGAGTCGCACAATCAATCCAAAAATTTAGGTGGTACAGAGAACATGCTAGAACAGCAAGCTTTAGAAAGTATTGAACCTACACTAGTGCCACCTACTTGTCGAGGAATTCCTATTGAATCAACACCGTTGAAAATGTATAATAAATCTCGCGGTGTGTCAAAGAGTCCAAAATCAGCAACTAAAAGCTCTCCAATTCAACATAAACAGAAAACGTTAATAGACATTTTCAATAAGAATGATAAGTTGGGAACAATATCTTTGAATGGTCATTTTGTTTGTCCTAAGTGTTATGTATTTGAAACTATCAATATAGAACTTTTCCGTGAACACTTATACAAAGAGGTCCATTATAAAACGTAAGCAGTTTTATTTCTTTTCTTTTTTTAGTACAGAATTTTAATTACAAATTTGTGATCTATAGATGGAAATGCTTGATATGTTTTGAAATATCTGATTCTCCTAAAAAAATGGCATGGCATGTTAAAAAACATGGAATTGGAAGCAAGTATGAAAAAATTGAAGATAGTGAGAAATTAAAATGGGTAAACAATTTGATTTTGTACTTTTATTGAAGAACATTCCATTTAAATTTTAAATGTTTTAAATTTATATTTATTTGCTTAGGTTGATAGAGTTATTGGACACCAACATTCGTTATTGACTGAATTTAACAAAAACAGTAAAGCAAAGCATGTAAAAAGTGTTGAGTCAAGTAAAACTTTAATTGTTAACAATAAAAGAATCTCTTATTCTCCAACTAAAGTATGTATAAATTATATTTATTCAACATTAATAAAGTAATAATTATATTTTATTTTTAGAAAAGATATATTGAACGTGAGAAAAAATTATTAATCTCTCAACCCACCGCTGATCCTATATCAAATGACGATATCATTAATCTGGTAGACGACTCCGATAATGAATAATTTGGTACAACTTACAATATTTAACTTTTTTTGCCAAATCCTTATTTTTTTTTATGTAATTAACAGTATATAATCTGCAAATATCTTTTAAAATACTAACATTTTAGTTAAATTAATTAATTTTGAATTGGTTTTTTTATAGGCAATAAATAATTGTCATGTATCTAAGACTGACAAATTGGCTGTTTATTATTTAAATAAAAACATACTATCATTCCAATATGGTAGGAGATTATGTTAGAAATTATAATTTCATTACTGATGATAAATGTTTATATTTAAAGTGTGTTAATATCTCAAAATTATAATATTTATGGAAGACTGTTACATTTATTATTTTTGATTAGTACCCATGTATTTATTGTATGAAAGGGTTTATCATTTTATTTTGTAGAATTAGATAAAAAAAAATATTATGATTAATGACTAATTTTATATTTCTTATGTTTTCATTTCATTTTGTATATATATTTATATTATGTATTTGTAGAGTATTGAACAAGTGAAAATAACTTGTAACCTTTTTTAATTGTATTAGTTTGATTACAGTCCCTATACCATATAATTATGTTAGAACTTGGATGTTAGGCTTACTACTATTTTAATATTTTTTGTATAGAATAAAAAGTATGTATTTTCTATTATTTTTAATAATTTGCCTTAATTTTTTTACCTTTAGTTTAGTTTAGTCTTGGTTCAATTTTCAATTGTTAAAATAAATTTATAGATCTGTATGATAATATTCCTCCCAGTCATTTGACTCCGTGCTACAATTTTACTCCTGTAAACGCTTATTCTGTAAGTCCTCAACAAAAACGGTACATTTTTGCTACATTTTTTGTACATTTTTGCTGTTGTATACTTGTATCTGTAGGTATTCTTTTATATTTATGTATTGAAACCAATTTATCAATTAATTTGTGTTATTTATACATCTTTTGTCTAGTATTTTTGACTTCAAACTCTAATTTAAAGTGGGCAGTTCTTGAAAAGCCAGAAGTTAAATCTTAAACAAACTTCTTTGAAGTTCCAAATTCCAATCTATTTTCAAATACACAATTGTTTTTATCAAAATAATGGGTGTGCCCTTAATTCATTAAAAATAGTATAATATTTTTTTTTATAACTGGCTACACTGTTATGAAACATTTTTTAGTTCGGAAATATTGAATTTCTCTTTCTTTAGCCGACTTTACTTTCCCTGACAGATGCTGTATCATCTCCTAATAAGTCATATATACGTGAGAGAGTAATTGACAGTGTTGGGGAAGTAACTGTTTTTTGGTAATTAAATTACATTACTAATTCCTTATCAAAATTAGAACTAAATTATTTTTAAGTTACTTTTTTTTTATTTGGTCAAGTTACATTTCTTTTGAGTTTAAAAAGTAACTCAATTACAATAGAAGTTACTTTTTTCAAAAATATCACTGGAGCTTAATTTAATTATGTGTTCAATACGACAATACGTAAACTAAATATTAAATAATGACAATGAACAATATGAAATTATTAATAAATACTCATTTTGCTACATATTAAATATTTAATTTTTTTTCAAATTTATTTTAAACAAAAGTGCGTTTTTAAAATTACAGTCACTAATATTTTGATCGCTTTTTAGTGCATTTATTAAACCAAATAAAGTAACGAGTAATTAAGTAATAATTACTAGAAAAAAGTAACTCAAATTACATATAAATTACTTACAATAAAATGTAATTAAATTACCATCAAATTACTTAAAAAGTAATTTCTTTATAGTAACTTGTAACTTAAGTTAAGTTACTCCCAACACTGGTAATTGAGTACCTAGTATAATATATAATATTCTACTATACCTATAGCCATACAAGGTTAGGTACTTTATTCTGAACAAAATATTATTCTTTTTTTTGACTACAAATATTAACTACCTACTTAATGATGAATTATTGTACATTTTTAAATTATTATAATATATACAATTATATAGCCATATGAGTAACTACTTGTGTAGAAAATACATGAATCTAGAGATGTGACTATATAATACCATTATAGACTAATAACAAAAATAATCGTCATTTTTACAGTTTTTGGCCAAACTACTCTTCTCGCCACCACCATTTCGCCGACGGACATCTCGCCGCCACTGTTAATATTGTTTCAGCCCATATTTTTAAAAAAAAACACAAATTTATAGCATAGCGATAGCCGCATGGGCAGCTACTATGATAATATAAACATAATATATTATATTATACCATATTGTATTTGTATATTATATTTATATTGATTTAAAAGGTATAAATTAACTTTAAAATTTCATTGTGCATAGTAAATAATTATATTACACTGAATGGCAAACATTTTGCAAGTGTTTTTGAATAATATTTTTTAAATTGCACAATTCATTAATATTTCATTACAATTTGAGTATAAAGTTCCTATAAAAATGTTCTATGTGTTTATGTGTATTGGATAATTTTAAATTTCTGTAAGCATAACATAAAAGAAGTATATTTAAATTTGAAACTATTTAGTTTTCAAGTCGTAGCTATTAAATTGTAAATTGTATGAATTGTTGAATTTCCGAAACTATACATAATAGTTTACAAATTATCGTGATTTTTGACTAACTGTTTCAAAGTTTGAACTTTAAAATATTTTGATCGAGAAAAAAGGTTCGCCTCTCTAAACCTAAATTCAGACGATGCAGCAACTAACGCAGTAACTACCTAAGGAACACAATTTTTCCAAAAATTCTACCTTGATGAAATACGAATTTGCGCTAATTTTAAAATAATTCACTCATACCTAATCTGGGTATAAATTTGATGCATAAAAATAATAGTTTCAAAGTGGTTAAAACTAGAGGGCTGAAACGATATCAACTGTGGCGGAGAGAATGTTCGGCGGCGAAGATGTCCGTCGCCGAAACTAGATGTCCCCGTTTTTGGTGTTGTGGGAGTGCCACCTATATAATAAATTCTAGCTGAATTACCCGGCTTCGCCCGTGTGTATTTTTTTTTATATTTACAATATTATTTTAGAATATTATAAGTAATAACATTGTTGAGTGCAAAATGGTTTTTATGCTCTTCGTTGCGGTTTAAAAAAATTAATAATGCACACTCTATACGAATAATATGTTTTATTTTATAATATAACGGTTAAAATATACTAACTAATATCGTTACAACAATACCTATTCAATTTTGAATTTAGTCATACCCAGCGTTGCCTGAGCCAAATATTAAGTTAACCTAACCCGAAGTGATTTACATCTTACATGTATCTAAACCACCTAGGTAGGTAATCCACTGCATTAGATCACGGACAATATGCGAGCAGTTATATGTTATCAGGTATAGCCGTATAGGCAATGACGGACATGGCGGACCCCATGAGGTGCGTAAGTGAGTGAAATCAGAATTATAGGTACGTACATGAAAAACGTTGGCCTGTGCTTAAGATTTGTTTTTTTCTATAAATTTGTTTGCTAAAATGTGTATATGATATATATATAAATTATAACGTAGGTATATGTCATGCCACTCATGCACGTCCGAACTGCTGGTATAAGTACGGCGTACAAATGAAATGAATATTCGTTCGCGTGCACGTAAAGACTAAGGAGATTATTTTTATCAATAAACTTCTCGAAACAATTAATATCTACAAAAAAAAAAATACACGCCGATATAAAACACATTATTTGATGGACAAAAAGGCCAGGTTGCAGGTAGCTGGAAACCCGTTGGCCGTGCCGTGCAGCACAACACGTATTGGCGTTGAATAGTTATTACTTATTATTAATTAATCCACTTAAACTCAAAAATGTTTAAAATCCTTTCTTATTCACGGCGAAAATATGAGAAGAACCTCTATTCCAAATTTCAAGTCCGTACGTTGCGTAGTTTTTGAGATACAGCGATCAGTGAGAGAGTGGTATTTGGATTTTATATGTATAGATTATGATGCTTTGTATTTCTGTATCTTACATTTTGTCACCACAGTAAATTAATATTGGACAAACAATCCCCTTAGTCACTTCCGTCAAATAATGTATATTATTATATTTCAGTAAGACCTCGCTTAGATGGAAACACAGAACATTTCTTAAATACATAATAAATTCACCCTGCCAAGCCGGAAACATAAGGTTAACATCAAAAATGAAAAATATAACATTGAAATAACCAAACTCAGATTACGGCTATATTCCGTTCCAGGAGAGAAGGAAGAGGAACTCATTTTTTCGTCAGTTGCTGTGCATCTCCCACTACTTTCGTCTGTTCGGCCTGCGTTTGACAACGACTTGCTTATGGATTCAGATATACCTAAACTAATATATTATATATCTTATTATCTTAATTCGTTCATGTAGCCCACCGCCGGGCAATAAGAAGTGGGGCAAATTTGGCCTCCCTGCTATCAAAGAACAAACTTAAAAAACTGGTGTTATCGCGGATGCTAGCCGAAACGAGTTCTATCGTGGGACGGAGTATAAATAATTATATTTTAAAGTAACTGGCTGGCTGGCTGACGGTTGAATAATGACAGTAGGTTTTGTTTAACTGTCGTATCGTCGATACACCATTGATCAGCAATGATCGATATATGGATGCGTGCTTCTTAGTTCGTACGATGACATTTATAGTAACACGATTGATATCTGAGCTGCTGGTTTTCGGAATGTTCAGTATCGCATTTTGTAAGGAACACGTTTTCCGTCTTTTGTCTAAAATTTTGAAAAAAACAACTTACGACGTTATCGGACAAAGTGAAATTCATTGAGTTAAAACAGAATAAGAATAGTTCGGTGAATGATTTTTGTTGGGGAAATTGAAGTGTGGAAAAACGCAAGTTTATTGTGGCAATAAAATATAAAAATTAATGAAACAGTGAGAGTTGTACAAATTCTGAGAAAAGATAGAGGTGACGTTTGTGGGAACTGAACAAGGCTGAGTAAGATATATATGTGTGGTTTTTCAGTTCCAGGGCGAACAATTTGCCTATCTCCGGTCCTATTCTACTTACAGAGGCTACTAAATTTAGTAGAAAATCTGCATCAGTGATTTCAAGGCATCAAATGGTTGGCTTGACCGGTTCAAATTAAGGCACAATATTGCTTACAAGCCAATCAATAGTAAGCAATTTTTTAACAGGATATAAAAGTGATATAGTTGTAGACATAGTTGACATTGAAAAAACTTCGCAGAGCCATCCAAAATCGAAGACTGGGTATGCTGACGAAGGGGGTTTGTTTCTTCCGTGACAATGTTTGTTCCCACTCGTTTTGCCGGTGATACAAAACCTCTTTTGGAAAAGTTTGATTTGGACATGATCTCCATCCCCCTTACAACCGACTTCCATTTGTCTTGAAGACGAGGTATGCTGACGAAGGCGGTTTGTCTGCTCCATGACAATGTTTGGTCCCACTCGTTGCCTCTGATACAAAAACCCGTTTGGAAAAGTTTGGTTTGGACATGATCTCCATCCCTCTTACAACCGCCTTCACTTGTCTTGAGCTTAAAGTAGAATTTGGGAGAGAAAAGTATGGAGACAGATAAAAACTAAAAACAAAGTCACCCAATACCTGTAAAAGTATAGCTGGCAGCAAGCATCAATAAGGCTGGTATACAGAAAGCTCCCAATGTGCCATGAATAGCATCAAAGTACCCTTCTCCTGATCTCTATATATCAAACCTGATACCTATTACCTATAGTATGGCCATGTTCGTCATATCATTGTTTTATCCTTTCCTTCTCTTTTTCTAACACAACTCAAGTTTATTCTCTTTGTTGTAGTTAGAGCATACAACTTACCCAGATTGTGTCTGATTTGATGAGATAATTAAATTGGAATCTTCCTGGTCATTTTACTTTCACTAGATATTATTTATTTGTCATTGCACTTAAGTGAGGAGTTTGTCCCAGCTGCTCAATTCACCGGTTTGTGTTTTCAACATTTAGAATAGGTTTAACATTATTTACTCGTTTGAATTTTCCATTAGCCCGAAGTCTTCAGACTTCAAGTAAATGTAAGAGTGTGAGAAATACCGTCTTTGCAGTACTCGTTATACAACTTGGTGGTTTAAACATGTCCCTCGATTAGTGTTTATTTTTTTTGGCAACCCATACAATTAAATAAAAATCCTAATATTTAACAAACTTTCGGAGCTGATCTAGTACACCCCTAGAGCTCCTAGTATCGTATTCTGCAATAACATGCACAAATTTAGTGAAATAATTTCACGCTATATTGTCCACTAAGGTCCAATAATAATATGTACTTATTTCCATCGTCAAAGGTTATAAAATATGGTCCAATGTGATCACCGTAAATCATCTTGAACGGTCATCTTCCTATTAGATATTAGTGTTGTAAGTTTGTAACTATAACTTTATGACACGATATGGAAATTATAATTTATATATTATATATGTAGGTACTGGTACAAGGTAACAACCTACTTATTATAAACATAATACGATTAATCGATAAATGATAAATTGATGATTTTTTGTTTTCTGTTGAAGAGTCTGGGTTATTTAATTACCTTTAATTATTATAGTTTATACTTATGAGCAGGGTTCGGGACTTATAGCATTTGCATACTTTTTTTATTTATTGTAAAATTTAGCAGAGTGCGAAATAAATTCATTTCTCAATGCTGTGATACAAAATCTAAAATTTGAATGTGCATATTTTTGCATATTTCATAGATTTTGGAGGAAAGTGCTTATTTTTGCGTTTTTGTGCTTATTTGGCATATTTTGGAAAATTATTCAAAATTTAAACTTTACAAATTTCAACCGATCTAAAAACGAAAATAGTAATGCAATCTTATGTACCTATTTGCCAGTGTTCGGAACGTTCACTAAAAAAATGAACTCGTTCACGTTCACGTTCAGTCCTTAAAAAAGGAACTCGTTCACGTTCGTGTTTTTTTTAAACGAACGCGTTCACGTTCACGTTCTTTCAAAAAATGAACGCAATTTCACGTATTTAATTTTTTTTATTCTTTATTCAAATTAAATATATCATAGGAATTAAAATGGAAAATATCAATATATTTTATAAATATATTTATTAAATGGTAAATAAATTGAACGTCTTAAATTCGATCAAGTTCGTTAAAAATATAAACGTCGTCCAAATTCACGTTCTATTTTAATAAAACGAGTGACGTTCACGTATCGTTCACTATATATGAACGTGAATGCGTGAACGTGCGTTCATGAACAACGTTCTTTCTAAACACTGCCATTTGCTATATACAACTCACAATTCCTTATAATTTTCGTGGTTAGAAAATATGATGGCCCGTATTGCCCGTATCGCAATATATTATATTTAATAATTCAATGGAACAATGAAGGTAAGATACATAAATGTAAAATTATTGATTTATTGATTTAAATGAATCATTTTACAGTTGACAAATAAAATTTTAAAAACTCGGAAACTCAAGAAACAAATTAACAATCAGTTGATTTTTTTTAAAATTGTTTACGTTACACTAATTGTAATTAATAATTATTAATAAAATAATAAATAATAATAAATATATTAAATGCATATTTTTTAATTTTTTATGCATATTCTAGGGTTTTTAAGTACATATTTTAGCACTTATTATTGTGTTTTTAAATGCTATAAGTCTCGAACCCTGCTCTGAGTATCACACATTAAACTACCAGATATTATCATAAAAAATATTGAAGATTTAAAATTATATTTGTACACTCTGGATGAAATTAAGTTTGGTCTAGAAGCTGTTTCTTCCATAAGCTATCTTGGTATAAGAGCATCATTTGGAACTCAGTATATAGAGCCTATAATGAGTATTGATCAATAATAACAGAAAAATATAACATTTAATATAGCAGACTAGCAGCGAATTTGGTTTTTAATTAACAGAAATGAAATTTAATGATTTTTAAATTTATGTTTTAGTTTTGGACAAGATTTCGTGTCTTATTTACAATTTTATTTATTTTTGTAACAATATTAGTAAATTATTTATTCATGATGTATACTGTATATCAACTGACTTTTTCGTATCAAATCACTTAACACTTTGTATAGTTTATTTTTCAACTATAGTACCGATAGACACAAAAAATTATTTACTTTCACGGCCTCTAAATCTTGTACACGCAGCTAACGATATAGTGGTGCGTAATATTCTATTATTCTGTCCTATTTTGTATTCCAAATATATTTTTAGTGCATAGGCCAAAGGACATAGTTATTTCATCACACGATATAATGAATTATATCATACTTTACGCTTCTGGCAAGTTTGACATAATAAAATACAATTGTATATGACTTATATACTACTGATGTGTACAGTGCGGGATTTAAAACAGGTGCCGCCAAAGGCCTTTTTAAATATGCCGCCCCTACCCCAAGAAAAAAAATGGATTTCGATTTACATTACGATTACGAAAGTTTGTAACTACGCAGGCCACAGAGTTTACCAATTTTCAAATTCATGTATTTATTACTATGTTTTTTAAATATATTCATAAAATATTATATAATATTAACTTACGCACTTACATAAATGCATAAAATATTTATATAATTTATTTTCAATTTCTTACAAAATTTGCCACCCTAGGCCCGGGCCTAGGCGTAAATACGGCCCTGGATGTATAGTGTACATAGATACTTAGAAAGTATATATTGCAAAGGAGGAAATGGAGTTATGAAAAATGAATATATGTTTTACTAAAATGTTTTACATTTTTTGGTATTTAGTGAAAAAAGTCAAGCGGTTGGTCTCTCGCCCCCAATCAAACGTGTTATACACACTGAAATACATTCATATAAATCCTCGTCGTTTCTTAAAATATTATAACTTATAGAGTTATAGCAGTCCTTTCAATAATAATATTTGTTACTGCTGTTGTATCACACCAAACGATCGGCGCGAGAGATGTTCACGTTACGAACTGTATTACGAAGTGAAGACGTCCGTACCACGCCAAGAAGCGCGCGGATACTGAGCACCAGCAAACCAGCTGTCAACAGTCAACTGACGAGTGCGGAGTGCGGACTTAGGGGACAAGAGATTCGATCTGAGACTTGAGAGAGCTTGCAGAGAGACGTACCGGTGTTGGTTTACACCCGAATGCCGGACTGGCGACTGCCGACCGTTTACCGCGAACAACCATGGCGACGCAGACGCTTGAGGCTTGACAGTTGACGGGCAGCGCCCGCCAATTTCATTTCCCAACGAGTCGGCGACGGCGGCGGACTGCTCAACCGACGCCGCCGCCACTCTAAACTCGCTTAGCGGGCGGTGGGGGTTGGACAGTACGAGTGTACGACGACGCACCGCGCGCGCGCGCGCACTCACACAGTCACACACTCACACTCGCTCGCCCGATCAGATCAATAATTTCTGCAAACATCCCAGCTGTGGTCCTGCTGGCTGCGCGCCGTGTGTTGCTGCTGTTGGCTTGTCGTCGCCGCGGTCGTCGTCGTCGTCGTCGCGTTCCAGGGACGAAAATCAAAAACGATGGGGGAGACGGACGAGCATAAAAATTTACATTAATCCTTTCCTGTCTACTTTACCTCCATTGAGCGGACGGAATGGAATAGGAATAGAGAAAAAAATAATACGATACAATTTCCAAATAACTTAATCCTGCCGCCGTCAACGGTTTTCTCACGGACCGGAGAAATTTCGTACCTACGATAGTTTTTTATCGCCGTCGCAGAGGAGTCGAGCCCAAGAAAGTCGAGAGTATTTTAACATTCCCAAAACCAACCCTCTTCTCACCAACACCACCACCTCTTCTTACCCATTCAAGATCATATCACCATAATCGCCGGGAAAAATTATAACAATACGAATAGAGGTACCTCCTACGCGCGACCTCTACTCCGTGCATCACTGTGTATCATCATCGCCGCACGTCCCCCAACCCCCGCCACAAAGGATCGCGCATTTGTATCACCCTCCGAGTGTGCGTGCGTCTGTCACATCGCGCGCGCAGAAACCAGAAACACTCCGTGTCTCCGCCGCCGCAGGTACAGAATGTGATATACATGTAACGCGCCGTAATTTACACAATAGAGGAGACAAGTGGTGTGTGTGCGTCGTCGCCGTCGTCGTCGCCACAGCCGCCGCTGCGTTTTGTCGTATTATAATATTATTATATTTTTTCACTTCTCTCGCGCAGCTATCCGCCTCTGTTTAAATCGTAATCATTATTGTTACAATATCGTCACCGTTATTACTATTATTATTATTACATTGTTAATTTTTTTTACTATTACTGCTATTACTGTTTATACCTATTATTTTTATTATTATTACTATTATTATTATAATTTAAAATTCTCATTTCTACACACCGTAAACCATGATCTCCGTATTATTATTAACGCCCTGTGTTCGCATCGTCCTCACCATTTTAGCAGTATGCCTAAGTATAGCAGGCCAATTGCCACTGTCGTCCGGTCAGACGCCTTCGGTTTCGTATCACCACGATTCTGGTAAGTCCTATTTGCTAGGTACTTCTTACTTAACTAAATGTATAATATATTGTAGGTACCTTGCTTATATTTGCCTACTAACTACTTACTTTCTCGAACATAGCACAAGAATCAACTTGGACACCGTGTTCGTAACTGTTAACCGCTCTAGTTTCAATGTTTACCTATTCGGAATATAGGATTTCATATTGTTTACCTCTTGTCATTCCATTTTGGTGTATTCATAATTTGATTGATAATTCACTTTGGTCTAACAGTCAATTTAGTGTTTGTAGGTACTTTTGTAGATGGCATTTCAATCCTGTTATCATACCTAATTCAATTTTTCTTTAGTTGTCCAATAAATTTGATTAATCCTGTAAAATAAAATAAACTTATTCCTACAATAAAAACAGATCATATTTATTTGAAATAAAAAATATATTTTGAAATCCCCTATATTGATTATGAAAGATAAATTTAAAATTACAATAAAATCTTAACTTATCCGATTACTTTAAACTGATTGGGTACCTATAAGAAGGTATCTACAATGTACAAAACAAAATTTAAAATTTGGTTTTAAATCTTTTGTCTATCACAATTTTGACTGTTAATATGTACCTAAGTACCAAATTTTATTTTATTACAGTTTATATTCAACCTCAAAATGCTCCATACGGATCATATGTTGTTGAAGATATTTCTCAGCATTCAAATAAGGTAAGTTCATTTTTAAATCAATTCAAAATCTTAGTATTTCCTAAATACTAAAACATTTATTAAAACCTTTCTAGGAACAAGTATCTCATGATAGATCAAACCCTCCTCAGTAAGTAAATATTTAATGAGTTTCTTATTCTACTTTTAAATTGTTTTTTTTTTGTATAGCAACAAATAATAGATACATAGGTATCTTTGTAATGAATCAATAATAATGTCAAAGTATTTTTTTTTAAATTTTTTATTTGGTTAACAGGTTGACCTATATTTTTGGGGAGTTTACATAGTGTTTGAATAAATTAATTAAATGTGATTCAATCAAGAGAGTATAAATATTTGTTTGCATAGTAATATGTTTTTTTATCTATAAATTAGTTAAAATTCACAATTTATCAATTACAAATTTATTTTTACTATTTATTTCCAATGACTAAGTTATCGAAATTAATTATTTAGTTAAAGTAGATACCTATGTGGCTATGTACATAGATTATAAGTAGCATTTAGTTACTAGTTATGTATTAATATTAATATTTTAACTTCTAGTTTAACTAAAATTTAACATGAAGTTAATTTTAATTTAGTACATATAAAACTAAAAACAATAAAAAAAAATATTTTCATGTTAATTTATTAATAAATAAAAAACCTTTTATAGAGTAAATTAATATGTAAATAATCAGAATATTATTTTTGTCTAGTTATACACCTTAATATTAACAAAACAATGATATTATTTTTAGAAATGATGCTAAAGATCCTGATATGATACTTATAAACATCAATACAGGTCCTCATCCACCTGGACTTGATGAACTTCAACCGGATACAGCTATTGGGTAAGTTATTTTATAATAAGATTAAAGATAAATGTAACTTCATAACATAAAATTAAACCAAGAATTGTAGATTTTATTAACAAATGGGTTTTTGTTAAAATTTAATAGTTGACCCAGAGACTAAGTATTTTTAATTTTATTATTGATTTTTGTTAGTTATTCCTATTGATTAACAATTTTAGATGTGTGTTGATCAACCTTAAATATTTTTAATTCTGAAAAACTAATTATTTATGATTCAAAACCATCAATTAAAATAATAATATAAAAAGATATTTGTGACATGTGTTGTATATTTAGTAGGAGATAGTTTGATTTGATTTGATTTGATTTTGTTATAGCCCAGATGAAATGTATTACTTTGCTCCTAAAAATCCACAGAATAATAAAAGTTCTATTGTGGGCCAGCGCTTAGATGTAACAATTTTTGAAGATTTCCTTAACACTGCACCGGTAAAGAAAAAAAAATTATAAGATGATGAATAGTTTTTAGCATAAAATTCTTACATAATTTGCTTACTAACTAAATTATTTAACACTTTTAGGAAAAACATAGAAATCGTTTAGACTTTTACAAAGTTCCTTATTTAAATAATCTCGTGTTGCCACTGAGAGCAACATTTTCAGCAGCGATCTCAATATTTAATCCATACTCAGAAGTCTTACAAGTTCGTCTAACATCTAACATCAAAATAATTAAATTTAAATTGCTCTTTATGATTAATGCAAATTATAATTTTAGGTTGTAAAAGTATTTGGTGGCGGACCAGGATTTCACTTAAGTCTACCATCTGGCCAAATGGAAGATCAAAGAAATGTTTGGGATATTATGCCATACCAAACAAAACCATTGATTAGATTCACATTTGCAGAACGGTCTAAGAAAAATCACTCTACAAAAATTGGGTTTGTACTAATAAATCATTCTAATTGTTTTTTTTATAAAAGTATATTTAAAGGATATATTATTTTTTTATTGCAAACAGGTTGTTTTTGAGTAATCATGAATACATAAATGTACCTATAAACATTGTGATGGTATCAAAACCAGGGCTTTATAGTTCTGAACATATTATCGATTTTGGTGTTGCCAGTAGAAATGGTTTAGTTACATCAAAAGCACTAAACTTGTGTAACTCAGCAAAGTCTAGTATTATTGTTCAGGTATGTTATAGAAATTAGACAACAGTACAACATATTTTCATAAAATGTACATTATTCATTTCTCTTTAATAATATTTATTTTAAGAATGTAACATCTGATTCTCACTTTGTTACTGTGGATTTTCCTCACGAAGTAGAAGTACCTCCACAGTCATGTACAGCAGGCCAAGTTGCTCATATTAGTTATCACTGTAAGAGCTGTGAATTATGTTTATCACCACTATTGACTGTCTTTCATAATTTACTATGTATTAAATGGAACTGTCTTACCATTTTTTTAGGGGATTATGTTGGTTATTCATACGGTGAAACACATTATGGACAGTTAACAGTAAAAAGTAACAAAGGCAATGAGTTGAATATACCGTACCATGGAAGAACACTGGAAGGTGATTTGGTGTATGAAGAACAATCATTACATTTTGTGATGTCAAAAGCAATTCGTTCCACAAGTATTATCAAAACTTTCTCATTGCTGAATAATTTTTCGTCCACTCCAGTCGCTATTTCTCAAATAGGGATTCCAAAAAATGCAACACAGTATTTTAAGGTAAATGATCTAATAAATTTTTATTTTTATTTTTAATTGAATTTCCATTTTTTAATTTTTTATTTTATCTAATACATACTATTATATCAAAAATGTTGATCATATAATATTATTAGACAACTTAAATATTTTGTGGTTTTTGTTTTGTTTTTTAGATAAGGGATTTTAACCCTGTTGTTTTAAAACCTGGTCAAAATAAAACTTTATTTCGTGTTGGGTATGTAAACCCAAACAATTCTAAAATGGATATTATATCATACTTAGAATTTAAAACCAATGCTTCAGATTTTACAATTCCATTAATGGTTTATGATGGACAACTCTCACAGGTGTGTAAGACTGAGTACATGACAATAATATGATATTATATGATAAATGTGTTAATAAAAATATTCTGGCTTTATAATTCAGGTTTTGCCAGCTACCAATATCATAACATTGCCACCAATAAGAATTAGTTCACCTCGTCATACTTACATTGTAGTTGCCAACGAAAATCCTGTTGCCATAATGGTTAAAGATTGGGGTACAACATACACTCCACATGTTTCATTAAACTTGGTGGAAATAGGAAAATTTAACTCTTCGATGCGTCGCAATAGTGCAGACAGTTGGTCTCGGCCAATGATACGTGATGATCAAATACCAGCTGTAAATATTTCCTTTTTATTTGCTATAACTATTGTCAAAGTATTATGTTTCAGTATGGATTTTTATATATATTTTTTATAGCCTGTTGCTTTACCAGTTAAACACTATGCTATATTCCAATTGTTAGTGTCTACACCAAATCCTGATCAAAATTTAACCGTTAAAATATGGATTCAAACTCAACATCAGCATTACAGTATACCATTGAAAGTATCTGTGTTTGATAAGAATTTACAAGTAATAGCTGAACCATTAGCATTTGAAAACTGTCATCCAGTAAGTGTGTAGTTATCAAATGATGTAATCATTTTATGTTGGTAATAATGTAATATTTAAAATTGATCCTAATATAATATTTATACTTTTTAGGGCGCTGTATGTACTGCTGAAGTAAATGTTATGTCTTGGTTGGACAGAACATTAGCACTGACGTCTGTGACTAGTGAATTCGTTAGTGAAAATGTTCGATTTGTTCCCACAAGACCATCTCTTATTCAACCTCAAATGGTGTCTTTGGTTGGACATATAGAATGGATTCCTGCCCATCATAAAAACTCTTCGGGTTGGATAGGTTTGTTCAGTAAAGCTGGTACGTGATATATGATATATTTCGATTAAAATTATAAATCTTTTAACACATTACAATTTATTCATTCATTAATATGCATAGAAAGAGCAATGTGGTTGTCGAGTTTTCATTTAACAAATTCTTCGGAAACAAGTTATATGGATTTTTCTTGGTTTTATCGTCGAATGGGGAAATATTATGCTGAGGAAGACAATCGCACACTAAGACATCAGTTTACATTAGAGACTGGTTTGTATTTTAAAGAATTAATTTTTTTCCTGGACATTCAAGTACTTCAAAATTTAATATTTTATTATCCTATCTATCTATTATTTGAAAGATAAGCAGATAGTACTTATGTCCATAGGTAATTTTTTAATTCCCATCAGTTTTTGAAAAAATACTATTTTCTGTATTCTGTTAGCACACATTCTCATGACTTATTAAACATTGGGCTAATCAAAGAATATCTTAATTTTTTTTTTTAATATCTGCAGGCGGTGCTGAAACTTGTCAGTTCAGTGTGCATCTTCATTTAAAATGGCCAAAATTCATACAAGAACCTGGTGAAAATCGACAGCAAACTACATTCGAATTGCCCACCATGGAGGTGAAAGGAAAACCATACTATCAAAAAATCTTGGTGAAAAATACATTTCATACACAAAATATAACGTTGCATTTGGCTATGTATCCCCATCCGTATTGGTGTAATATCACAGAGTTCATTGATCTATTTGAACATGAGTATGAATATGCACAAATCAATAAAATCATCAAAAATTAAGAAATATTTTTGAATTGTGTTTAGGGTTAATTCTTTGTTAATATCAAGAGATGATTGGGAGTTGGTATTGAATAATTCTAGTCCTTATCGAAGAAAAGTGTTAAATGTCAAGAACTCTGTCTATGTTCCACATAAGAAAACTATGATATTTGTTTTGCCACCTCAAAAGGAGCTTGAAGTGTTAGTAAGGTTTCAGCCAAAAAAACCTGGTGTCAGTACATCCATACTCTTCATCAGGTAAGATAACTCACATCAAAATTAATCTTATATATTTTACTTAAAACAATTCATGAATAATATTTAAAATTCAATACTTTGTTGTTTTTCAGAAATGACGTATCTATTCTTGAAAGTATATTACTAAAAGGAATGGGAGCTTATCCTGTACTATCATTTGGTTCTAAAAGAAAACTACCTCCATTAATTTTTGATTTGGAATCTAGTCCTATGATCGATCTCATGTGTAGTAAAAGTAAGTGATTTAAGGCTATTAATTTCTTTTTACAAAAGTTAAGTACAAAACATTTTTTTTTAGATAAAACTTTATTACCATCAGAGACCAGAATATTTTTAATAAAGAATCCTGGCAAACATACAGTTAGGATTACATCTATGACTATAAACAGTGTACTTTGCAGTGGCTATGGTTTTAGAATTTTAGATTGCAGAAAATTTTCTCTTTTACCTAATCAATCCAGAGAAGTATGTTAGCTTACATTTTAATGTCCATGTTTTCAGATGTAATAGAACAATTTTTTTTTAGGTATCAGTAGAGTTCACTGCTGATTTTACATTAAGATCAGTTATTCGTCAGCTAGAAATAAATACTGAAGAAACAATTGGATCCGAAACTACCAGTCGTATTTTCATCTACCAGTTGTGGGGTATTGTACCTCCAGAATGGGAATTATGCCAAGAAAAATATACGTGGCAAGAGTTCCGTCGAGGTGATAGTTGGATTCGACCAGAGTGGGAGTCTTCAATAGGTCAAATTATGCTCTTAGCTGCTGGAATACTCATGGTCGTTGCTTGGATTGTATCAATTGCTGCTGTACATACCATTGACAAGGATTTTTTATCAAAAAACCTTGGTCCTCCATGTGTTGGAGCTCATGGAAAACGATCGTTTCAGTCTGTTTTAGCACAATCAGGAAATGCTAAGAAAAGCGAATTCAAGTATGTTATACCCAAACACTTAATTAGTACTATAGGTGGTGTGACTGGTGGTAATACGTCTTTAACAAATCAACAGGAATTCCAAGCACAAAGAAGGCAATGATGAAAAGCGTAATGAGGTAATACCCGATCCAACGTCTTTGGGTATATCTCAAAGTGAAAACAGTTACGTCAAGCCTTCAGACTCTACACCCATTTGGAGTTTTATGTTGCGCAATACAGAACCAGAACCAGAACAAGTAATTTGATTTTTTGCTTTTATTTTGACTTTATTGATGGTTAACCAATTTTTTAGAAATTTGAAAAAGATCGAAGTAGATCTCATTTACTTGATAACCATCCAAAAGAAAAAACGAAGAGACGTTATTTAAGCCAAACAGTGATATCAGAAACTGATTCTAGTCAAAAGTACAATGTGTCTTCATGGCAAATTGCAAGAAATAGGTATGACTTTGTTTAATTTTTTTTTGAATTTTTATAGAAAAATTATTCATATTTATTGTTTTTACACATTTATCTAAGATTTTATAATTTAATTTTATCAAACTTTAAATTACATTAAAAATGATTAACTAAAAATATTATTTATAATTAGATATACATTTTAATAAAATGTGTTCACATTGACCTTTAAGAGATAGACTAATATAAAAGTAATATTTTGTAACTGTTCATAGTATAATAAATTCATACAATTTGTATACATTTCTTTTCTTTTTATAATGGAAAAGTCACAACCAAACTATATAAGAAAACCATTAAAAATTATAAAAATGAAAAAAACTTAAATAAATGATTAAAACTAATTTTAAATCATTCCATAATGCTGACTTTTTATTGATTTTATAATAGATCTCCTGGGCTAATAATAGATTCTCAATTGAACAAAAATTCTAAAGCTGAAGAGGGAAAGTTTGAAATGGAAAATCGTAGACGTGCTGAAAAATTATTAAAAAAACAATATGGATTAAAACCAGTTGACAGTTGGAGAAAGCACAAGAAAGCCCTTAACGCAGCTAAGTATTATGAAGAACTTCCAGTGACAGAGAAAATTAGTCCAAGCCCAGAACCAAAAGTCCCAGTAGAAACCAAACTAGATCTTAAAAACATAAAAACTGTGAAAAGCAATAAAAAAGTTTCTACTATCAGTCTTCCAGTAATAAAGCCGATTAATAGCCCAGAATCTCCAATAGCAGTGTTGAATTCTCCATCACTTGAAGTCATTAAAAAGCCTATTGCTTCTGTTGCACCATACCAAATTGTTCTTCCTAAACAGCCAATTGTGACAATTGTACAGCCTGAACGTATTATCGAAAAGTTTAATGTTTCAAAATCAAAACCAATACAAGCCTTACAGAATAAAATTGAAAAAGAACCAGCAACAATGCGGTCAGCGGTATCAAAGAAATCAATTATTGATGATGACGGGTTATTGGCAGAATATAAGTGTATGAAAAAGAAAAATAAATCAGAGAGAAAGGCTTCGTTACCTCCTCCTACACCACCAGTAGCATTGCCAGTTTCACCATTGACAGTACCACCTGTATTTGTTAAACCAAAGGTTCAAAGTGCAGAAAGATTAAATATGTCAGATATGGTGAAACCAAAAGTTCAAACAGTGGAAAGATTTATTTCATCAGAAGTTACAAAACAAAAAGTTCAAACTGTAGAAAGATTCAATGGGGCAGAAGTAGCAAAACCAAATGTTCAGACTACGGAAAGATTCAATTTGCCAGAAGTTCTAAAACCAAAAGTTCAAATTGTAGAAACTTGTAATTTATCAGAAGTATTCAAATCAAAGGGTCAAAGTGTTGAGAACTCTAGTTCATCAGAAGTGGTAAAACCAAAAGTTCAATCTGTGGAGAGGTGCATTACACCAGAAGTGACAAAAATAAAGGTGCAAACTGTGGAAAGGTTAAATTCACTAGAAGCAATAAAACCAAAAGTTCAGACAGTGGAAAAATTCACATCTCCAGAATTGATAAAACCCAAGGTTCAAACATTGGAAAGATGTAATTCTGAAGAAGTGATGAAACAAAACACTAATGAAGTTGTTGTTTCCACCATCACAGAAAAAGAAAAAAAAGAATTTGCACCACTTTATAAACCCCAGACAGATCAACAACAACTAGATATCAAGAAGAAAATTACTGTGTTGAAAAGAGGCTCTGATGAAAAACATGTCGATCTTTCACCAACAATAACTAATAAGCATGGTAATATATTATTTTATAATTACATATTTTAATTAATTAAAAACTAATTACTTAATACTTAAGTATTATAATATTAAACAAAATTATTTAATTAGTATACAATACTTATTTAAATAATAGAGCTAACAGTTATAATAAATATAAAAAAAACCAGCAAATAATATTAATAGTTTTTAAAAACTATTTTATTTTATTTGCTTTTTCTGTATAACTGATTCTTATAGAAATATGACTTCATAAATTGAAATTGAGGTTTTTTTTTTGCTTTTCTGTTATCTGTTATTTTATTATTATTTTTTTTTTTGATAGCATATTAGGTATTAAAAAAGTTTAGTTAAGTATAAAATATTTTATGATTTTAAGACACTTTAATTCTTACGTCTATTGTATATAATTTTAAATTCAATTGTAGATGTTTAGAAATGAAATTGTTTTTCACTTGAATATAGATAAGTTTTCTTTTAGAATGAAATTAATTTCTAGGGTGTTGTTAGTTTTTATTTTAGGACCTGTGGGTTCAGGAAGAGATCGTAAAAATGAGGAAAAAGGAATTAAACCTGATTCCGATTTAGTTTTACTCGAAACTCTAAAAAAAGAGTCAGGTTCGATTTTAAATTATTTAAAAGCATTAGTTTCTATTGGATAGTATATGTCAATTTTTTTTAGAATCAAATCTTTCTATAATTGATACTATGGCGGCTACGAGTACTTCAAACTATGACAGTCCTACTGACATCATACCATTTTCAAGCAATGACCCTGGATACAATTTATGGACATCATATATTTGGGGGCCAGTTTATGGGCAATCCACAAATAATTCTAGTCTACAGAAATGAACTCGTGAGTGTTAAATAACAATATTATTCTAACTATAATGTGTTATAAGTAAAATATTGTTTTAAGTTTATACTTATTTTTGTTTTAGATACTTATACTGAAGGCCACTGCCCATGTAGTTATGCAAGTCCATTTTGAAGCTATTAAAATGTAGACTTTATTTTGGACAATTGTAAGTTTCTTTTGACTATAGGCAATAATGGACTTGTTTTTGATAGATATATTATGTTTTTGTGGACAATTTTGATCTTTCGAGTCTAATTAATGAGCACAATTTTTTAGATTTCTCAATGTTTTGTTTCTAAGTTGTTGTTGATTTCTCCCTTCTTTTAATATCTGTATTAATTCAGTAAAATAAAGACACAAAAAATTTTGAAAATACAAAATGTGTTCTTTTTTGTTTCTATAAAATATACAGAAATCAATAAAAGTACTTGGCAATAAAAAAATAAAATTACAATCAACAATAAAATATGTATGAGCCAAAAAGATACTCGTACGTCTATTATTATACAAGTAAGTAAAAATAAAATATATATTAATTACTTTTTGACCAATAATTTTAACAAATCGAAAAATCATAACATTATTTAACATTTAAATTGTAATAAAATAAAATATGGATCAAGTGTAGTTTCCTTAGCACAGTTGGCACAATCTTATTTTTCAGGTAGTAGGAAGTCCAAGAATAGCTATAAATACTATTGAGTAATACTGTGGTATGTCGTAGACACGAGATTATGATCAAAATATACTCCATCCACATTAAGAAGGAATCTTTCTGGCAACCAGTTTCTGCCAGGCTGCAGTCAGACACCCATATACACCACCTGTGTATTAAAAGCCTTTTTGCATTAGTATGTAGCTGAGGAATCTTCTAAACGTGAATGGAGTATACATAAATCCAAAACTTAAATAGTTTATAAAGTCTTCTTAAGTCTTTTTGATAACTAATTCTAATTGCTACATTATTTAAGTACTACTAAAGCAACCATTAATTATAATAAAAATAAACATTACTGACACTTCTGAAAAAAAAAAATAGTAAATTTTATATAATTATAATTGTAATATTAAAACTAATCTTTTTCCACATATTCTTCTTTCATGTCCCTTCCTTTAGTTTCTATTGGCAATAATGAACTCGCTATAGCAGCCAGTAGAGCTGCTGCAATATATATGATTATTGAAGTATTAAATGATGACTTGAGCAATACCTAAAATATAGAAAAAATAATTCATAATTTTATATATAATGGTATACTTGTACATCTGGTATAATTCATTTTATTCTGGCTGTCAGACGCACCTGTGCAACATATGGAGTAACCATAGCACCTAGGCGGGCCATAGCACTGCAAGTTCCAACCCCTATGGATCTCAATGGCGTTGGATAAACCTATAACAATTATATATAAAACAAAAAAACATTATAAAACTTAATATTATATCATAATTACTGAAAATCACCTCTGGAGTATATACATATACAGCCTGGAACACTCCTGCAATAATACCCCTCGCCAAAAACAATGTGATTGTCAACAATATACGACTAAAAACAAAACCTGATTAAAGTAAAACAAATAACTGCTTCATAAATTAAATTTTAAATGAAGTTCTTACTTTTTTGCATACTGGAATAGTAAAAATAAAGTAATAGCAAATAATGTAAATTGAAAGACTAATGTTATTTTTCGACCAAATCTATCAATCACAAAAATGGTGGCAAATATCCCTGTCAACATTAGCATATTTTGTGTTAAATGTAAGTTCACATACCCTTAAGAGTTAAGACTAATGTTATTACCAGGAAATTCTGCAAGTGTTGTCCACAGAAGATCTATGTAATCCCGAGTTGTCAAATAATGAGATTCGGCAGTACAAGATTGAACAGTCTTAAAAATTCCACTGTCCAAATTCGATGAACATGTTCTATTATTGTTACTGCTCTCAAACAGGCCGGTAGACATCAACACAATGCCATAGTAGCAAAATGCACATACCAACCTATAATTAATATATTTGATTATTGAAATAATATGAGTAACGTTATGTGTGGGTTTGAATGAATTACCAAATGAACCAGAGTAAAATAGATGAGACTCTGAGTTGCGGCAATAAAAGATCAGTGAAACGACCACGTTTTTCTTCTAGAACTACATCGTCAACGACCAATCTGCCTAAGAGCATTGGTTTTCCATTATCGTGTGCAACTTTTTTTAATGTGTCAATCGCCTTATCTGTTTGACCATTGGTTACTAGATACTTGGCTGATTCTGGTAACCACTACAAATTTTAAGAACAAATATGCACTTGATAAATATTGTAATTATAGTTTTATAGATAAAATATGTTATATTGTCGAATAATAATGTTTTCAAATTATTCGAATAATTGTGAAAAAATCATTCGAATAAAACGTTATCTAAATAAAATTTCATTTGAATAACACCCTACTCTGCCTAGAAGCAATATGGAATATTTGATCATTTCAATTAGAACAAAATGCTAAGGGTTACAACTTAGCCAATACGAATAATAAAAATAAAAATGTGGTACTTTTTATATATTACACTGTTTAGTTAAAACATATTATATTATAGTGTTTTTTATTTAGTTTTTGCACAGTTTAGCACATGTGCAATAATATTATTAAGAATCCAAAACTATTATACTATATAAAAATGTCATTTGGATATATTATGTAGTTATAAAAAAGAATAATATTTAATATTGTAATAGTTATTCATATTTTTTAAACTTAAATTTGAATCAATGGTCTTCATCACAAAGATTTAACCATTTTATATTGAATAGTTATGTTAGATCTTTGTGATATAATCTGTAGTATAGAACATGCAACAAGTGTTTATGAGGTGTTTCATTACCGGGCACACACATGCGAAACCAAGCAATGGTGCTGTGGACAGTACTAAAAGCCATTTCCAGCCTAACGTGGGCATCACTATTAGGGCTAAAAGAACTTCGAAGCATGCTCCGAGTGCCCAAAAACACTAAATAAAAATTGAAACAAAAATATTAATTATTAATTAGGTATTTATAATATTCATGAGGCGATCTGAGATAGGTTTTAATATAATTGGCGAGAATACATAGTTTAATTTATATTAAAAGCATAAATAACAAGTAACAAACGTGAAAAAAATGTTTTCTCGTATCGCCTCAATTTATTATTTATATCATATATGTAATAATATGTAATGACTACAAACATATTATTATCTATTTAAATATTACTAATGCCTAAACTTACATCGAGTAACACTACACATTTGGCCCGTTGTTTACAAGGTAAAAATTCTGCATATAACGTAACACTAGCAAATACACAATACATCACAAACAAAATATGTCAACATAATATTACTAAATGAAACTGTAATTTTTATGAAATATAAAAAATATTATTTTAACATACGACTGTGGAGAACAACCAATAGCAAATCCAACTAATCCTCGTAAAACCAATAACCACGTATAGTTTGGTGACAGTGAGCTAAGAATGCCAAAATAGAACAATAACACTGAACATAGAGTCAAAGCCTGTAAAATATAGAAAATGATTATAAGTTTCATAGAAATTCATATAGAATAAATAAATGCTATTCATTAATTTTGGATTGTAAATAAAAAGAGACTAAGTGACATTTGTAATACTTTTTATTTAAAGTTAAATTTAACACTTGAATTGTTTCAAACGGTATAAATCTACTTTACCGGACACCCTTTTTTTTAAATTTTTTTTTTTTAAATATTTGGTTTTGTATGCTGAATTCAAAAGTGTTTGAAAAAATTTCCGGAAACTTACCATTCAAAAGTTATGGCATTTCAAAGTCGCGATATTACAAAATATGCTAAATAACTAACTTTTACCTATAATAGGTAATAATCGTAGAGAACGAGTGACCACTCTGGCAATAAATGTACTTAGAAACAATATTGAGGAAAACCAGTTTCACCTGAGGTGGTTTTACACAACAAGTCGAGGGATATTTTTGATTTGCGGAGCGGAGCACTGAGGAACGTAGCGACGAGTGCCGATACATGCGTAATCAATGAAACTTTGAATTTCCTTAACTTTTGAACTGTAAGTTTCCGGAAATTTTTCCAAATACTTTTGAATTCAGCATAAAAAACCACGTATTTTGAAAAAAAAAAGGGTGTCCGGTAAAGTAGATTTGTTCTGTTTCAAAAATATTATTTTTTATTTCATAATTTCATAATAATATTAATAATAGTATGAAATTTGAATATAAAGACTGCGTCTCACTGAAAAAACTTATGTGCCCAGGAGAACTCGTTATCAAGTATTTTATAATCATTAGTCATTATTGAACCGATCCCAGTAAAATTGTAGAGTGGAAAGTCTTTAGTGGAAACTGTTTGTTAAGATAAGTTAGGCTGTGTTATTTGGACTACATTGTCATTTAGTCCTTCTTTGACTTAAAGTTTTAACTTATAACTAGTAGAATAATCAAAAAGCATACTGTTTTTCGGCCAAACTTATCACTGAATGATCCCCAAAATGGTAAACTCAACATCATGCCCATAAAAACAACCTTAAAACAATTAAAGAGAAACAAATAATTTAAGTATAAAAACAGAATACAAAATAATGTATATAATAATAAAAAATTTAACTCATACAAAATCAATAACGTAAAAATTAAATTTAAGACTGGGAGTAAACTCACAGTTGTTGCTAGAGCTTGCTGAAAAAGTGTTATCTGCCATTCATATTGCAAAGTGGGTGACAAAATGCTCAATATGGTCGTTTCCATGCTATCAGCCATCCAACAAAGTCCGGTGAACAACGATAACTTAACTTGGAATCTGCCAAATCCAAAAGCGTCCACAGCTTGAGCAACAGTATATGTTTCTGCCAGGAGAAGATAAAAAAAAAAAATTAAAACTGCTTGCACTCCAACAGATTTTATCTACATACTCATAGGCATGACCTAAAAGTATTTTTAGTTTTTTGTCGGCGGATGGACTAGTAGGCTTTACAACGACCGTGAACACTGTACTTACCATCGGGCACGACGGTCACATTACTCATTTCGAAGTCTTGAGCCTGTTTCTTAGCGGTGAAGGCATTGCTGATCCTGCGGTCGGATTCATTTAGGTTTTGGTAACCTGATGAGCAGGGCTCCATCGTTTCGTCGGTGAGTCGAAAATTTAAACCGAAGACGAAGTGTCACATTGCAACGCTACTGAACTTCGATGACTGGTGGGGAATGGGAATCGAACTCCAATGGAGATTCAACAATCGATGTTAATTAATAAATAATATGTTATATAAATGGTACGAATCTGTAATTATTAATTAATCGTTCAGCAATGGGATATTTTGATGATGATTGGCGGCGTCGATCAATAATATTATTATCATAATATCATACTTTATTATCGTGTCCCATAATGTCATAGAACATGAATATAGAAGCGAAACTCGATCAGCTGATTGGGGTCTTGGTTACCTATGACTAGGGCACTATAGAAGTCACTTCTTTAGTGCCTTACTATGACCCACGATTATAAAGAACTTATAAAGTTTTATTAAGTTTTATAAAGTTCTTTATAATCGTGCTATGACCTGAAGTCCTACGAAAAATATGAAAACGGTTCCACGCACCAACATGATGTTAGACCCATGGTTACCAATATTATGAAAATGGTTCCATGAGTATTGCGGGGTTGGATTGGTTACCACTTACCGTACAGTATTCGGCATTCTGTTGACACTTTTCGTTTGCTTTTGCAAATTGCAACACCTCTTCACCGTTTTGTTTTACAAATTTTGTGTTTTATTTTCACTTCAAAATGGGTATTAAATGTCTAGTATGTTCTAATAAGTATGGACCCTTGTCAAACGTTACATTTCATAGATTTCCAAAGGATATCGAAAGGTAAATATTATAATTAATTAAATATTAATAATGTATTAATGTAACAATGTTGTAGTATATAATTTTATAATGTTTTAGATTTTATAAGTGGGTTAAAATCTGCCGTCGTCCTGATCTAGAAGAAAAGGGTCCAAACTTTTGTTATGATACATATAGATTATGTTCAGACCACTTTGTCAAAACAGATTTCAACAATAATTGTCGGTTGAATAATAATGCTGTGCCTTCTGTATTTAACTGGTCTGATGTGGAGTTGAAAGAAACCAGAAGTTTAGAAATGATTCCCGAGGAGTCCATTCCAAGTACTTCAGGAATAATGGCCAATTCCGTTGACATTAATAGCAAATCCTTATCGTCAATCAATTGGTCAAACATATCTGCCATGTCTTGTTCAACTCCTAAAAGTAAATATACCTATCTAATAAGCAAGTAAATATTATATTAATGTTGTATTTTTGTTTATAGCCAGCTCTGTGTCGAGGTCATATTCATTGCCATATTCATCAGGCAATAGTTCTACTTCGGAAACCCAAACACATCAGAGTCTGTCAAAAAACACACCACGAAAGGCTAAACTTAATCAACTGCTAAGTATCCAAAAAAATAAATTTAATGAGCTTCAAAAAAAATTTCTTACATTACAAAACCATTGTTCTAACCAGGAAAAAAAGTCTTCAACATTAGAGTTTTTTCATTTAATGTGCAACAATTTTTTGAATAAAGGTTTTGCAAATTTTGTTAAAGTCCAGTCCAAATTAGCATTGCAAGATCCCCGTGGACATAGGTTTTCTTATGAGACAAAACAATTTGCACTCATGATACATTTTATGGGCCCTAAAGTGTATAGATTTCTTCGGAAATCCTGGAGTTTGCCTTCTGTTAGAACTTTGCAAAAAACTACAGAAAATTGGGAAATTAATCCTGGTTTGAATGACTTTTTATTTAAAGTTCTAGCAGTGAAAGCAAACTCCATGACAGTGAAGTCTAAAGAATGTGTCTTGTGTGTAGATGAAATGTCGCTTAAATCTTTTCTTTTCTTTGATTTCAAAAAAGATGAAATAATAGGTTTTCACAATACAGGATTCATTAAGTCTTGCGATGTTACTAAATCAGTTATGGTCATTATGATTAGTGGTTTGCATAGTTCTTGGAAACAACCTATAGGCTATTTTTTTGTCGCTACTACTTGTACTGGATATGATCTGCAAAATATAATCTTCCAAACTGTTCAAAAATTGTCCAATATTTCTATTAATGTAGTAGTCATGATTTCTGATTTAGGCTCAAATTTCAAGCGCTTTGCAGATCAACAAGGCATTACCCCCAAGACCCCTTACTTTAATGTTGGAGACAAAGAAATTGTTTACATGTTTGATCCACCTCATTTATTAAAGGCAACTAGAAATAACTTTTTCAATTATCGTTTCAATTCTCAAAACAATATAGCAGAAAAAATTCATCTTACAAATTTTTATGACCATGATAAAAGTAAACAACATCGATTGGCACCTAAATTAACTAATGTTCATTTAAATCCTAATAGTTTTCAAAAAATGAGAGTCAAATTTGCTTCTCATGTTTTTAGTCATACAGTGGTTGCAGGGATGACTACCCTAGTTTCTTGTAATGAATTACCGCATAGTGCCTTCGATACAATTAATTTCATAGATTCCATGGATAAGCTGTTTGATATATTTAATTCTCGTCCCATTTCTACCGAAGTTTCTAATCACGAGGGATCAAAACGTTATTCATTACCATTTTCAAACTCTTCTTATCAGACAGATATTTTAAATTTAATGTTTAATTATTTTGAAAATTTAGAAATTCTTAAATTTGATGCTGAAAAAAATGAGTGGATTAATATAGCTAGACACTATAATATAAAATTTATTAATGGCTGGTTAATATCAATCGCTGGATTAAATCGTCTTTATCAAAATTTAACTAATAATAGTGATTCCAAAATAGACCCAATATGTACTAATAGGTTAAATCAAGATAAATTAGAAAATTTTTTTGGAACTGTAAGAATTCAAAATGGAAATTGTATAAATCCTACATGCATTCAGTTTAAAAGAACTTTTAAAAAACTTTTTTGTCTTGATTACTTTGAGCACTCTGAAGGTGCTAACTGTATTCAAGATTTAGATGATGTCTTACTCAATCTTGAAAAAACTCCTATAAGTGAAATTAAAATACTTTTCCCCGAAAAAAATCCTATTCAAATTCCATTACCTATTGCAAACATTAATAATTACAAACAAATTAATTTACCTGAACAAAATGCTTTGACATACATTTGTGGTTACTTAATTGGGCAATGTTTAAAAGTTCATCAATGTACAACTTGCTTAAGTTTTGCACAAGCAACTACTTCCTTATCAAGTGAAACTTTTTATTCTCATTTTAAATCATATGGAGAAAATCCTTCTTTATTATTCGGTAATTTAATGATGCCTAATTCTACTTTTTATCAGTATATTTTTCAAATTAATCAAGTTTTTGATAGACATTTCATTTCATTAGCTCCTCAGCCCAATGTGGGTAAGACTCTTAAAGATTTAATTTTAAATACAATTTTTTTCTATCATCCGTGTGATAATTTTCCTAAAGACTTCTTAATTAACTTATTTTTAAGATTTCAAATATACAACTCATTAAATAGAACAAACAAAGAATCTCAAGCATTACGTACTGGTAAAAAAAACAGAAAAGTTCAAATTTTTTCAAATTTATAACTATTGAATTTTAAAAAAAAACCAGCCGTTGATATTAATTCATTTTTGTTTTTGACTGTAATTTTTCAGTATAATAAGTCCTTTTCAGGACTAAACTGATCATGTGAAAAATAATAAAATTGATGAATTCTTTTATTATAATGATTCAGTTTGGGTAACTTATAAGTTATAACCAACTAATGTGTAACAAATTATTAGTGATTTCAGTATTTTTAGTCAAATACTTTTCACTAAACCGTCCTTTTCAGGACTAAACTTTATGAGCTTGTGAAAGTTAATAAAATTGATGTATTCTTTTATTACAGTGAGCCATTTAGTATTGTTAAAATGAGATTTATGTATTCTTTTAATGTAATATATTATTTTTCGTTTTTCTCTTGCAATTTTTGATTTTATTTTCATTGAATACATTTATTATATTCTTACAAAATTTCCAATGTGTTTGTTCTTTATGCCTAGTATTTTATTCCAAATCCAATTACCTATTATCACATTAATCATTAATTTAAGTATTATAATATTTTTTCATTAGAGCTATTACTTACATTAAGTAATTTACTTTAAATTTTAATACATAAACATTAAAGTTTGGTAAAATTATTAAGACTTATTGTACAAAATGGTACAAAGAATATTGTTGTGTGGTGATAACATTGATATATTAAATGTATAACGTATGCCACGCCTCCCCGGAGACTGTGTCAAGGCCACAATCGCCTGATTCGGCCAACGCACAGAGTTTTGTACCCCTGCTAATATTTAATATTTTAGAGCCAAATAATAATTGTGTATACACATTACACGGTACCGTATATTATTAGATTATTATTGCACATATTTTGTACTATTTTAGTAGAATGAGGGATATATTAAATTTATATCCATTCAAATATTAAATATTTACTACAATATTATTATTGATTATAGAATAGACTATCTATTCTATAATCAATGATATTATGGCCTATGCACCATACCATACCACTGAATACCGTGGTATCTTAAATTTGCCCGGACTACTAGCGTTCATAGAGGTATGGTGCTAGAACTATTTATAAAGTTGGAACGTCTGATAAGTCGTTGAGAATCCTGTTCTTTTTATCCGTGATCATAATATATTATTCTGTGATATTATATGATCTAAGGTATTTTTAATTGAATTGCATAGACGACAGGTTTCAGGTTACATTCTTGATTTAAGATATACCTCAAATCTTAAATCGTGGTTTCATCCATAGGCCAGGCCCGGGCCGGCCAAGAGCCAACGATATCGAAGCTTATTCCTCCATGGGTCCGGCGGCCGATAAGACGGGCGGCCACAGCTGTTAAGAAAACTGATTGCGGAGATTTCTTTTCAAAGCCGTAAGATCGACTCAGCAGGCCCTTTTCCGACCTCGTTCCTATTCGAATAATATACCTACCTACTTCTTATAATATCTTCGTTTTCACGCAGGAATCAGCCGCTCTAAGTGAGTATCTTTTTTTTAAACCGAATTTCCGTTTGATGATACATGCGTCTGACTGCTTTCTGCTCGACAGGGACGTCGTTGCCAAAGGTCAACGCGAGGAACCGCTATCGTTGACGTTGGTTACTTACTTTGTTACAGGATGTTGTTCGCTGGTATAAGAGAAGCTCTCTCCAAGTTTGTGCAGTCTCCTTTCGGCGTGGTTAAAGCAGAAGAAGAAGAACTAGTCGACCCAGCCAAGGTTTTAAGGGTGAGTTTGCTGATACTATGTTACAATGACAGTGATAATATCAATGTTCTGTGCAATTTTTAGTCCAAGTGCGAACAACAAAAAGAAGCACAAGAACTGTTTGCCAAGCTGCAAGAATGCAACACTCGGGTTAACTCAAGGAAAGCAACGGCTGAAACCTGTGTAGAAGAATTATGGGATTTTCTGGAAGTTGTAGATAAATGTGTCGCAAAAGACCTGTTCGATCATCTCAAGTGAATAATGTGTAATATATGGTGTTGCAAATTTGACAGCCATTTAGCCTTAGGTATTTTATGTGTGGTATAATCCATTCTGTAAACAAAGATATGATATTATTATTATTTCTTGTTTTTTTCGATTTTCCAATAAAATTTGAGTTGATTTAAAACTAGTTTTATTCTACTGATACACATTGAAAAAGTGTCTACATTCATAACTGAACTATTTAAAACATTTTGAATATGTGTAATCGTTAGAAACAGTAACACTCATTCTGATATATTAAAAATATAGGTATTTATAGAACTTTGTACTAATTTTATAATTAATGATCAAACATGTATTATGCTATTAGTAATTGAAATAAAATAAAAAAATATGGGTAATTACAAATTAATTTTTACAAAATTAAAAACATTATTTAACTAAATATTCTATTTTTTTATTAATAAGTGTTGTTTCTTAAATAAATTAACTGAGAAAAAATACCAATTTAAAATAATAAAATTATAATTAATCTTATAGGTAGCATTTAAAAATGGATACTATTTTGTTTTTAGGGATGGCCTATAAATGAAAATAACTTTAAACTTCATTTTATATGTCCATAATAATATAATTATTTAAAAACATTTCTATAAAAACCAGCTATGCATATCGCAAATGTGTGGTAAATTTAAGTAACTGAAGTTATTAGTTTAATTGTTAGGTAAAATTTTCAAGTTTAAAAGCAAAATCACAATTTTAATACGGCATTTGCAATTGCTTATAAGTAGGGCCCAGAACTTGATGACTTCTTTAAAAAATAAACACAAAAATAGTGTTAAAATGACTTTAAAAAATGACACAAAATATAACAAAAATGACTATAATGATTGTGAAAAATATTAATTTTTAAAAATTTACGTTTTTTAATAATTAACTCATGTGTCAGAAATCATAATTCATAATTATTTTTATTAATTATATTTTTTAATAATTTATTTATTATTTTATTAGTATGAATTTAAATTACGCAATTTTTTGTATACATTAGATAATATGTTTTTATTACTAAAACAATTTAAATTAAGGTTATATACTAAAAAAAATGTGTGATATTGTTTAAATACTACCATTGATTATAGAGTAGTCTATAATCAATGATACTACTAAACAATAAATGTGTTACACTGAGCTATTAAAGTGTGTTTAATATTTAAAAATAAAAAATATTGTCGATTGTCCGTTAGTAAAGTCTAAATATAGTCTATAAATCTATTATGCTTAAACCAATCAAATCAAAATTACAATAGCACAGGGGTTTCTCACGCACGTCTGCACTGGGCCTAAAAAAAATTGAAACAAATTTACAAAATAATATCAGTACCTAAATAATTGAAGGATTCAGCTATACAATATAATATGTTAGTTTTTTAAATATTTAATTTTATCAAAATAATATGGAATAAAACATGTTTTTCTGGATGAAAAATGCAAACATACCTACACAAGTAGAAAAATGCACTAAAATTGCTGAAAAAATGACCTTACAACTGAGAATCACCAAAAAAATGCAAAAAATGCAAAATAAAATTTGTACCATTGAATTCTGCATGGCACAAGTCAAATTTCTATAAAGAAGGGCCTCAAAAAATACAAACATTAGATAAAAAGATGCAAATGCATCAAGTTCCAGGCCGTAGTTATAAGTTATAATAATAAACTGCGTGGAAGAGTAGAACTATTAACCAAAACTACACATCAAATATGAACTATTTAAGTTATTTTATTATTATTTGCCTGTATTACAGTTAAGCTCCAGCAAAAAATAATAATATGGTTTTGGGACCAACAAGAATTATATTAACGTCATAAAATGTATAGGGAGGTTATGCTGTAGTGCACAATATATTATACAATTATAAAGAACAATGCTCCAGTTTCACAATTATTTGAAAAAGTCATTTAATTGATACTGTCTTTAAAATACAAAACTTGTTTTTAATTATTGATTATTTCAGGTACTAAAGAAGAATAAGAATTAGTAATAAAGTGTGTAATCAAGTGATTTATTCTACTAATAATTCTTCATTGAATCCTGAAAAATAATGGAAGTCCAAATCGGGGCACAAATATAGTTGTATCTTGAAATGTGTACTATTTACTAAGCCCTATTCAAATACGGCTATTGATTATTGTATTCCTTAATTATTTAACAGTAATTCGTGAAATTAAACAATTTTTGTATTTTAAGATATTATTATTATTTATGACAATTAAAAAAATTTGTATATTTTCTTGATTTTGTAAGAATTTAAACTTCTAACTCTTATACATTTTTTTTACTGTTTTCTGGTGGAATTTTTTTCATGGTTGTCGTAAGAAAAAAGTATGTAGAATCTATTGTTGAATCAATTGTATCAATTGATCAATTGTAAGATTTTAATCAACATTTCAAGAAAAAACAACATAAAAAAATCAAAAATTTCAAATTTTTATAAATAGTTCAAAAAACGTTAAATTTTTTTGAAAATTATACGTTTTGTAGATAATGCTTATGTTAATGCTTTTTCAAAATTTCAAATTTCTAAAAATGTTATATTTTGTGCTACAGCAAAATAAAGAAATCGATTTTGTCAAAAAGTGGTTTTGCGTAAAAATTTACCTTATTTCCTACTTTTTGGTTGGTTTTTCTTGACTCATTTGAAAACTTCTGGGAATTTTCAACTTTTGACCCCCCCCCCCCAAGTACCAACTAGCCTCGATTTTTGACCGAAAGCAAGGAACGAAGTTGAAAACCGGAGCATTTCTAATGCTACAAAACGTAATGATTAAGGACAGACACACAAAAAAAAACACCACAACATTGAAAAATTAATACATTCATCGCTCAGCTCAGAATCTAAAAAAAGATGAAATATTAATTCGAACAAAAGTTATTTCATTATTCAGTTCTTTCTGTCATTCTGTATACATTTGTGATATATATTTTCATTAAGAAAAGAGCATACTAAGGAGCTGGTTTTTTATTTTTGATCACTGGCCTAACAAATCATAAATCTTAAATACATTTTCAATTTTTTTAGTGCTTAAAAAATATTGTTTAGCTGTGCTTCACGATGAAACAGAAGTTGTTAACAACTTTATTATGCTTACTAACTCACATATTTCAAACTTCAAATTGACTTTAATCAGATTTCAAAACATTCTTTCTGTCTTATGAACTGTTAATCGAAATTCTATTTGATTTTGATATGTTAAGAAAAATGTCAAAATGGGACTGGGTACCGCCATTCAAAGTCAAATTATTTTTTATATGCCTTAGACCAGGGGTCGCCAACCTTTTCAAACAAGTGAGCTACATTTGAAATTTTTAGTCCCAGGTGATCGACATCTAGGAGAATTTAGGTCTTTAGGAAGAGATTTATTTTATGAGCAAAAAAAAAAAAGGTCTAAGCTCCAAAGAATAAATATTTATTGTTTCTTCATGATAATAATAATAATTCCGAAATAATATCCGATTATTTATTACGCGATCGACCGATAATGGTGAAATTAATTTGTATAACGATCGACCTATATTCTTAGAAAGATCGACTGGTTGGCGACCCCTGCCTTGGACCAATAAGCGGTAATAAATTATACATACTAAGCGCATTTTGCAATGTCTGATTTTAATTTTTAATAAATGTACAAGTTCCTTGACAAAATATTTAGGCTATTCAAGAATCCAATTTTAAATTTTAAAAGAACCTTAAAATTAAGATATTTGAAATTCCGTGAAAAAAATTCAGTAAATTTGTATTTATTTTAAGAACATCAAATTTTAAATGGAAAAAATGATTCTTAAAAAACTTCTAGTATAAAAAAATATAACGGTCCATTTTTTTCGAAATTACAACCGAACTACAAGAAGTATGCTAAATTTATTTGGGTCATTTAGTAGTTTTTATGTTATGCAAACAAAAATGCATTACATTTTCTGCCACGCATTGACATTTGCAAGTGTTAAAAGCGATAACAAATGTGCATGTGCACATGCAAATGTTGAATATTGAAATAAGATTTATAAACGGTTATGCATGATATAAAATCGTAGATTAAAACTTTACCCTGGTGGTATTGGGGGAATAGATATAATAAATGGAGGCAACAAATTTTCCGAAAACACATAATATTATGTAACAATTATTTATGTATAATTTTAGTGTAGTGAGATTCAGTTCATAAACAAATTATTTTGTTATATAAGTTTAAAATTGTTGGCCCTGAAAAGGGCCGTTTTAAATAAATTTAATTTTTGTTCGACATTAGCTGTAGATGATTAACCACCGAATCCGTACAAGGTACGACCTTGACGTTTCAGGGCATAGACGACATCCATGGCGGTAACTGTTTTCCTCTTGGCGTGTTCGGTGTATGTGACTGCATCACGGATTACGTTCTCCAGAAATACTTTCAAAACACCTCGAGTCTCTTCGTAGATCAAACCGGAAATACGTTTCACTCCACCACGACGGGCCAATCGACGAATGGCAGGCTTGGTGATTCCCTGGATGTTATCACGAAGTACTTTACGATGACGTTTGGCTCCTCCTTTTCCAAGACCTTTTCCTCCTTTACCGCGTCCTGTCATTGTGAATTGATTAAATTTGCTTGGAGAATATAGATAATTGCTTTGAACGCTGAACGTTGACTGATGCACTGCCGATCATCGTCGTTGTATTTATGCGTTTTACGCATGGCGCGCACGACCAATAATAATGCTCGACTGCATTTCTCCCACTATTGAACTAAACACCGCGAAACGACCAATGGGAGCTATGGATTCGGTTCCGATTTGTGTATATATACTGGTGACTTTCGTGGTCAGGGTTTAGAGTTCGTTTCGATTCTGTTTCAGCACAAAACACAACAATTCAAAATGGCACGTACCAAGCAAACCGCTCGTAAATCAACCGGAGGAAAAGCCCCCAGAAAGCAGTTGGCCACCAAAGCCGCACGTAAGAGCGCACCAGCTACTGGAGGAGTGAAGAAGCCACATCGTTACCGTCCGGGAACCGTCGCCCTTCGTGAAATCCGTCGTTACCAGAAGAGCACGGAATTGTTGATCCGCAAATTGCCGTTCCAACGTCTGGTACGTGAGATCGCACAAGACTTCAAGACCGACCTGCGTTTCCAGAGTTCTGCCGTCATGGCACTTCAGGAAGCCAGCGAAGCATACTTGGTCGGTCTTTTCGAAGACACCAATCTGTGCGCCATCCACGCCAAGCGTGTCACGATCATGCCAAAGGATATCCAATTGGCTCGTCGTATCCGTGGTGAACGTGCTTAATTCTGTAATACTCATTGCAAAAAACACCTTAAAAAGGCCCTTTTCAGGGCCACCACTTATATTATTACAATCAATATAAATATTAATATGGTTGTTCAACGATTATGGAAATTTAGTACAATATCCATTATTTGCCAGCTAATATTTTAATAATATTTCACTAGTGAAAATTCATTAGTAACGAGTTATTAATAACAAAAAACAATTCCATTGTTCATTTTAATGTGTTAATCTAAAATTGAGTTTAGGAAAAATGCTATAATATGGAAAAGAAGTTATTATAACTTATAAGTAATAATGCATATTATAATGCAATTGGTACACAATAGTTACGGTAGTTCGGTACATTTACACATACACACTGGTTAATTACTTTATAGTAGTGATGGGCGATTCTTTAAAGTAAATCGGTGTCAAAAATTGAATTTTGTGATGTTGTGTTTTTTGAAACCAGTTCGTTATGAACTGACCACAAACTATCACTATTGAATTTACTTTATTAGCTTGTTCACTATCATCATCACATTCATTATCACCCTCACAGTTTTTTATTTCAGTAATTTTAGTTTTTATTATACGAAAAGATTTGGATATTGAGAGTCGAGAGAGCATTATTTAAATGGATTGACTTGAAACGGGGATCAAGAATAGTGGCAACAATGAGCAAAGGTATTTCTTCTACTTTACCAAACCTTTTCATTAAATTTTCTAACATGGCAGACTTTAATTGTGAAACTATTGGATTAGATACAACAATACACTCAGTTTTTTTTATGAGGCAATTTATTAGAGGTATAATCGTACTTCCTGTAATATAGTTTTGACCACACAACTCTTTAGTCGCTACTTCAATCGGCCTTAATACTAATAACATTTCCTTAGCAGTTTTAATTTCAAAAGATGTCAACATTCGAGGGGCCCCACGAATATTAATTAAAACAGCAGCTATGTGGGTAGAACATGTGATGAAACGATCAATCATATAAAAAATTGAATTCCAGCGAGTTGGCACAGATTGTTTGAGTTTTAAGCTACTAAGTTTTCGGAGTTCATCACAGGCCGTAACCGAGTGTTTAAAAAAAGTGACAATAGATTTGATTTTATTAATGAGTATTTGAACATCTTTTAGATTCTCCAAGGCTATTCGGGACACTAAATTAAGAGTACGAGCAAAACATGGTAAATGTTTCCCCCCCCCAAAGTTTTTTTAACAGCAGATAGAATATTTGCTGTTAAATATTTGATTTAAAAAAAATCGACGATTCAATTCTAACCAAAATGAATCGATTCAAAAAATCGATTTTTCGATTCAAAAAATCAATTTTTCGATTTTCAAAAATCGATTTTTAAATAAATCGATTTTTTTTGCGCATCACTACTTTATACAATCAAAACATATAAATTGTTTATAATTATTTATATGCATGCCATTAGTTAGACCTTTGAGTGCCTCGAATATAACGTTTTTTGTATTCCGGTCGCTATGTCGATAGCGGTCGAAGTAAGTCCTTTCCACAGCAGTCGTATCGTACCTACGTACCTAAGTATTTTCATCGTCGTTTTACAAAATGTTTATATAAACAATTTCTATACACAATAAAATTTTCGATTCTTTTGAGCTATTTAAAAGCATAATTAATTTTTGGTTTTTTTTATTTTATTTTTATTATTGCCGATAAAAATTATTTCAGTTGGTCAAAAATTTTGAAAATGTAATACAATGTTCTTCATAACTTGTTATGAAATTAAAAAAAAGTTGAAAGTACCTATGCCTCTAATAGTTTTTATAACCATCTAAAGTTAAAATTTCGAATATAATCGTTTATTCGATAATCACGAAATTATGCAGTTTTTTTTAATTATGAAATTCGTAAAAGTTTTTTTTATAATAATCTAAGATTTGAAAATTCAACACAAGATTCTCTACGAGTTATTCTAACTTTCTAAAAAAGAAAAACTTTATCGGAAAGTCAAACTAATTTTTTATGAGAGTTTGAAATTATAGATATTGAATATTTAACAGTTTTCTCCAGGAACGATTTTCTTATTTTAAAGTCATTCTAAAAGGAATTACCTTAGGCATTTGAAAATGTCACCAAATGTTCATAATATTACCAATTCCTATACACCAAAAAAATAAAAAATATTTTATAATGTTTGAGCAAAAGTAAGCCTAAGAAAGATTTGTTTTTTTAAATTTTTTACCTTTAAATAATATTAAAAAAAATTTCTTTAGATAACTAAGGATTAAAAATTTTAAACAAGGTTTTACGTATCTAAGTAGTTTATGGTGTAACCAAAAAATCATAAAATGTATTATAATCATAATTTTTTATAGACATTTTTACTTAAAATTTAGACGAAATTAGATATTTAAATGGATAATAACGATGTTATTTATTTCATTGTGGTTTAAAAATATTACTAATTACTAAATTTATTTAATACAAAATAGTAAATTATGAAGTATGATTAGTATGACTATTGTATGAGTAAGTAATAACGAATAACCATAAAACCATTTACTATTTATTATTTAACAAGAAACAGGAGAACTGCAATGTTTCTGAAAACTAGTCTCTAGCTCTTGTAAAATATTATACATATATCCATTCGGGCATGTAAGAAACCCTTTAGTTTTCATTTCAACAATGTATCATTCATCAATTATTTTTAATCAGTAATGTCTAATTTTATTTTGTTTTGTTTCCTAATAGTTATACAAATACAATGTATCTTATAATTTATTTACTGAAGACAATTTTATAACATTTATGTTACCTAACATTAATAAATTCATAAGAAATATTATACCTTCATCTACTTTACAATTTCTACTTTTAGGAGGTTTTAATAATGAATATACATTTAACATTTTAACATCCTGTATAACTGTAAAAAGGTGGGCGTCGAAGGATGATTATTAGGCCCTACAATTTGCCTTATAACACCAAAGAAATTCTAGTATTGAAACTAAAAGTAAATATAATTATTAACTATATTAAAAATATGGGCCCAATTGTATACCTCTAAATTATCCTGATTCATTTTAGATGTCAAAACGTATGAAAAATTGCATTCGTCTAACAAGTATAATGTTATAAGTAATGGAGCCAATTTGACTCAGCACTGAATTAAATAATGATTCATCTTATACTACAACTTCATTTACACTTTTAATATCTTCTGTAACCTAAGAATCAACAAATTTCCAAGTTTGTGTAATTTGTTTATACTTATAGGCTATAGCCCTATAAAGCTGTAGTTATAGAAAAGTGAAACACAAAAGAAAAACAAACCACCGAAATACAAGTTTGTTTAGCATCAGGATACTCATATTCTTCAGGAATACTTTTTTTTGTTGTTAATTTCCTATAGTTATGGTCATGAGTAACCAGTAACTACACTGTTTGATGTTGTATCTATTACTTAGTAAGAGTTTAAAAGAGATACACAACTATTAATTTACATACTTATAAGAATTATATAAGAACTTATAAGTATTCACTAAAATAACTAACTTTCTCATGATCAGTAAGTATGTTAGTTGGTACAGCTCCAGTTTTTAGCCTTGGTCTTTTTAAACAAATCTAGTCACAAATATATAAGAAATATACTTAACCCTAAATAAAATAATTTATTTAAGGTCTTTAAAAACTTACAGAGTATTAATTGTTGCCACTGCCAGACACCCAAGTATTAATTATGTCAATATTTTTAAAATGTTTAGCAAATACTCTAGAGACACTGGTTAGTTGTGTACCTAAAGATTTTTCCCATACATCAATATCTATATCTTTAATAGGGACTCCAAATTTTGTTTTGGAACTTTCATGACACTCATTTACACAGCATTTATTTGACACCATAATAATGTTTTTAAAGAGATACTCAAATAAAAAACTAGATTTAGGAAACAAGAGAATTATGAAATATCTTTTATTATCTAAATAATAAACATAAATGTTGGCATAGGATATAGGAATCAGGAAGTGTATAATAAATAAACATTTACCTGATAATTATAAATTCTATATTTATATAATAAATATTATACACACAAATTACAAATTCTAAAGCCCGCCTAAAATTTTTGTTTGAAAATGTTTACAATCAGGTTGTTGGTTGATTTTATCCACGCTTGGAGCGTTAGTAGCTTTTCTCGCATAGTTGATCAGCTGTTTAAAACCAACTTTTAAGCGCACCACTTTTGATGTGCATAAGGTCGTTGAGTAACCTGTATATTATCTTAAATCGTGAGTCAAACACTCAAACGGCCAATGGGCGTCGTTACCACTTTCGGTAACAGTTTGCTCCTCTCGGTCACTGTCAGAGTGTCAGCAAGCTGTCAACCCGCCGGTCGCTGTTATCCGTTATACTTGTCAGTTGTCAATTATTGTCATGCCTCATGCTTCTCCCGTCTCCGCCATTTTCATAATATGGCACAAGTCGTGTGACCTACCGATGACACAACCGGTGATCTATTTTGCTCTGTAAGCTCGTACGGTTGACAGAAATCCCGTACTCCGCACGCGTACGATAATACCGAACTTCTGTGTATCGCCATTTTGTCTCTAGCCGCCGTCGCCCGGTACTCGTGTGTTGCTGTCCGACCACGTGCTTTTTGTGTACGTTACACTGCCAGTGTAAAACACTGCGCTCTTTATGATTCTGTACTTCTGCGAGTGTCGTTAGTGCTATCCGTCGTCGAAGACCGAAGAGAATTTACGTGTGTCCATCGACCTGCTGAAATCGCTAACCGTGTGCACATCGTGCAATTTATGATTGCGCGAGTGTCGAATTGTTACGTACCCGTTGTAGTGCGTGCTATCCGCCACCGAAGCGCACGTCCTATTATAATTTATAGAACGTGTTCAACGTCCATGCTGCTGACCGTGTTTGTGTCACATGCGTTCATATCTGCTCGGGTAATTCACTTTGCTGTATATCAAAAGACTGTCCGAATTGTGCCAAGGCGTTTCCCGTACGTTGCTGTGGTGTCGAGACTCGAGACATCGTCACCACTCGGACTCACTGGACGGTTTTCACCGTCGGACCATTCAAGCGTGATTATTATTATTTTTTGTTTAGTTAGGTACTTTGCATGTTAGTTTAATTAATTATTTTTACTATGTATCAGCTATTCGTTTTGAAGGAAGTAATAAACACTATATTTTATGGTATGTAAGTTATGATAACACCCGTTAGAATATAATATTTATTTACATGCCATTACTGGTTGTCCCATTATATAAATGTGGTCGTGTTTCATTATTAATCACTATGATTTTCTTTTGGTTTTGATTTTAATATTATGATCTACTGTCAGTACCCTCTGAGGGGCTGGTACCTACCGAATTCTGTCCCGGGCCCCCTATGGTTCCATAACTGAAGACCGAATTCCGTCCCGAAGGCGGAGCAACTATGTCTGAATTCCGTCCTACTACCTGTAACTATGATATAGGTGGCAGTAACATTTTCCTTCACATTTTCTCCAGGCTTAGGACTGGCATGTTTAAAAATGTAAAATCCGGCAAAACAGCCTTATTTATTTATATTATAGTATATGCCATTTATGTATAAATGTGACAGTCATATAAGTATTTTAATAAATTTAAGAGTATAAGTATAATATAATATGTTATGTGTAATTAGTATTTAAATTATTTAAAGATATTATCTCTTTCATGGTTATGGAACAATAAACGATCGCTTAAACACGTGCCATTTTCGTCAATTTTTAAAAACACTTACATGTTTTATGAGTACTGCATGTCCACCTAACTACATTATTTGCTAACTGTTTCTGTCGACGGGATTTCACGCCTTCAACGATTATTATAGGTTTGCCTTTCTCACCTACCACTGTTTCGTATGCAATACGAGCCATACTGCAATAAATAAAAGAACGGACGAACAAAAACGTAAAAAATAACGAAAAAATAACAATTGATGCACTCTCATGAATTTCTGACGAATAACTGATGCCTCTTCATATATAGTTTCGATATTAAAACGATTTAATACGATATTAATACCGTCTGAAACTAGTCGGGACGGAATTCGGACATAGTTTATCCACCCCCGGGACGGAATTCGGTCATTTTCAGCAACCCGGGACGGAATTCGGCAATTTCCCTCTGAGGCAGGTACGTCACTAGAGTCAAATTCTGTGGAATCAAAAAATTGCCTTTTGTTTATTTTAACAAATTTGTATCATTGTTTTTTAAAACATAAATATGTGGGTATCCGGTATATAAATAATTAACACTATCACACATTCACACTAACACTGAATATATTATTTTGTATCCCCCCGGGCTTAGAATATACCTAGAATACATTTTAAAAATCAAATATAATTTATATTACTATACCTTTGCTACCTAAAAAAATTGTATGGGGTAGCTAAAGTACCCCTCAATACCCCTGAATGACGCCTATGCTCTAAGGTTTAGAACACCTTCATTTAGGTTAACCCAATACTAGATTAGTCATGCCCTTAGGCTAAATTTAGGTGGGCTTCTACAATTACGTGTTGAGCGGCCGATTCAGGTATCCTTGAAGTAATCTACTTACATAGATAAATTATTTTAATTTTCAACAAAATAAGTTGAATCAACTCATTTTTTAATATAGTTTATAACTTTAATTGTTGGAACAATTAATGCCAAAGCTGCTAAATGTCATATTTGTAATAAGAATTCAACATTTTCTGAGTATAACATCTGTAAACCATTTTCTTGGATTTTCTGCCATAGGCATTGTTGAAAATGAAAATAGCATTCTTTTATCTTTGTATCTTGATATCTTTTGATATCTTTTTGAGGAAATATCGACTCTCCCAATGAAAAGGGAAGTAACTCAAATTTTATTATTTTTCAGTAGAGCTGTTATAAGATTTAACTTAAATTACTATTAATTATCGGTTTTTAACTGTTTCATTTTAAATGTTTGTATTTTTTACCTTTGTTGTTTGATTGAATATAATATTATCACCATAATTTATTGTTTTTTTAACTTCCACAGTAGATGTTTGATGGAAAATAAATTCAAGTTACATCTTTTTTCACGGGGAAAAAAGTTATTCGAAGAAGTAACTCGAGTTACTTCTTTTATCTTGGGTATATATAGATAAGTACTAAAAAAAATATTTTCAAATAAAATTATTTTATTTTAAATTAACAACAAGATTATAACAAACCAAATCATAAAATCAACTATAAAAATGTTTAATTATAGAAATGAAATACTTTTTACACCTATCTTAGGTAGATTCAAATAATTATATAAAAAAAATAAAATAAAAGAACAAATTACTTACTAACTTAAAAATATTTAAAAACTATTTATTATCTAAAAACAAAAGAAAAGATAAATAAATATAAATTATTCAAAGGTCAGTGATCTATAAAAATCATGATAAACTGATGGTACGAGTCCACTATCACATAAAGACAACAAATCTTTAACTTTAAGTTTTTCTGTTGGAATTTTTCCTTTGTACGCAACTTTTGGTTTAAAGTGTAGTATATCATGGCATCTTTCTTTGTTTTTCTTAGTAGCTATTATGTCAAGAGTAATAAAATCTATCGTATTAAGGTTATACCTAATTTCTATTAAAAATGGCCTTTCTTGCAATACTGATACCTCTTTCACATGATTCCATTTAATTACATTTTTGTTTGTAGATGTTTTCCAATTAAATTGTTCATTGTCTACTAAACATTTGAAATCTAAAAATTCATTGTTTGACATTTGAATAACCAAATAAGGTTGTTTAGTTACTTTAGCACTTTGCACTAAAGTTACCCATTGCATTGGAACATAAATAATTGTTCCCTCTTTAGCACATTCAATTTTTGAATGCACACTATCACCTTCATTCTCTGTATGACCCTTCTCCAAAAAAGTTTGTCTTATATTAATTTTATGAATGAAAGCTGCATATTCCCACATTGAGTATTTGTATCGATTCCTATTTTGTCCTGCACAGTTGTCTGAGTAGAAACTAAAATCACTTATACCATGGTTCTCCTTCATAAATTTAATACATTTTAATAAACATGTACCAATCACATTAGAACCTCTTTTTCCATCAGATTCACAACACATATAACAATATGCTTGTTTTTTGCCAATATCATAAACAGTAAAATTGTATGTGGCAAATTTTTACCCAACATTATTTATGTGGGTATTATATTTTTATAATTTATAGTTGTATAGCTTAAGATGAATTACATTATTATAATCATAATATTAACTCAGTGTCTAAGATATTTATTAATGAGTTTAAGTTTAAGTTTAATGAAATAAAAATAATAATATATGAATTAAATATGTCAGAGTTCACTACAATATTATCAATATTTTGCCTAGACTTTTATTGTCTTATTAATAGGGCTCGGATTTTGTACCAAAATAAATCCTTAAAAAAGCATTTTAAGTAGCCAAAAAAGCATTTACTAATTTAATTCTAAAAAAGCAAATTTCAATTACACATAAAATTAAATATTAAAAAAGGAATTTACAACCATATATTTAGTCAAGTTACTTTCATTAAAACTCATTCTATTGGGTGCTAATATATTTTTATACATAGAAAAAGACCTTTCTACGTCAACTGATGTAATCGGTGCATATTTCATATAAACTAAATCATTTGAATCATACTGTTCCACATTTACGTTTAGTGCAGTACCTACCTAGTAGTTATGAATACTATTGACTTTTTGAAGTTCTGCCCATCTATTATTCTTTGAAAAAACACGATTGCACTTTGCCATTAGCTTCCTCTAACTTTTGTTTTGCTTCTAACACAATACCTATACTTTTTGCCAAGGTTTCGCCTAAAAAAAATAAATATATAAATACAGCAAATACTTGAAACAAAACTAAAAAATACCTCTTTTTTCTAATTGTGTAATTGCATATAATCCTAAATTTGTAATGTAGATGAGATTTGAATGTAGAGATTGATCTTTTATAAGCTCTTTTACAACATTCACACACTGGGCATTCTCGCTGAATTCTTCAACTGCACTTTTTATTTCATTTAAATATGTGCAATAATATTCGACTGCTGTTATCCATGTACCCCAACGAGTAGTGATTGGTTTAGGTGGATTTGGAATATCCGGACATTTTTCATTTAAAATAACGATCCGTTTTGGACATTTCAGAAATGTTTTTTTCATCTCGGCAATCAGACAATCAACTTTTGGGAAATGTGCACGTTCTTCTTCACACACATTATGGAGGGCATGAGCTAAGCATGTCACATGCAAAGCTTTTGGATACAGTGTTTGAATACAGCAGCCAGCTTTCATATACGGCGCGGCATCCGAAACAAATAAAAAAATGTCCTCATGATTAACATTATTTGGCCATAAAATATGCATAGATTTGTCAAATTATTGAAAAATAGTACTATGGTTCACTTTGTCTAAATATTCTGTGTGAATAGGTTTTACCAACATCCTGTGGTTTCAAAATACCAATAATGACATTAGCTACATTACGTCGCACACTGTCAATTGTTTCATCTATGCAAACCCATATTTTTTGGCCATTCACAGCATCGCGTATTTTAGTTATCGTATTAGTGTAGCAAGAATCAAAGTATCTTTTTCGTAAAGTTGATTCATTTGGAATAGTTTTATTGCAATATTTTGAAAGAAATGACCGAAATTATTCGTTATTTAATTTGTTTAGGGAGATATTCGCCGCTACAAGTACGGGACAAGGGTCAGCATTAAAATCAGATTTACAAAATTGTTGAATTTGGCTGAACTGCATTATGTTTTGCAGCTTCAAGTTTTTTCAATGCTTTTTTGTGTTTTTCTCTGCCAATATATTGTTGAACGTTATATTTTTTATCCGAATTTATTTTGACTTCACACAATTTACAATATATAATATTTCCGTCAATCATAAGCACATTTTCACCGAATTCTCTTACGATTTTTTTTAATTTTAAATTTAAATTTTTAACTTTTGGCATTTTGACGATGAGAGAAATTATTTAGAACACTACGTTTATACCTTACTGATTGTCAATTGATATTTACCGGCCAACTAAAGTATTAGAACGTGCTATAAAAATACGCAGGTATAATTCAGATAATTTTCCCTTTCCTTGAGTCGTAAATACAACTATAGATAATTGTAGATAAAACTATCTCGGCACAACAACGACAGTTATTTTATCAGTCATATATTTATTACTGGTTTTTTCACTGGTTTTATAATTTCTGGTAATAATAATATAGTCCAAGACGTATAATATACATAGAAATAAGCTAAGTTTTCAAGAAAAATATGTAAAAATCAAGAAAAAATAACCAATTAGGGGGGGAAAGCAATAAAAAGCCGATTTTGTGGAAAAAAGCAAAAAAAAGTTTACTTTATTAAAATCAGAACGATTCAAAACGTATTTATGTATAAAAATTATCTTTCTATCACACTCCCCTCAAAAGAAGCATTTGCTACAAAATTATAACTATAGGTAGGTATGAAAAAATTGCATAGTTAGCAACTTACTGTTTTAGTATTAAAGCATGAAACACTTTTAGTTCTGTTGCATATTATATTTGTATATTTTGAGCTATTTGAAATAAAACTATCGTCCTCTGATGAAATTGGACCTGAATTCGAATCCTGTTTTATAATAGTATAATAATTAACAAAAAATGTAATTAAATTATCAGTAATTATATTATGTTGCTACTATTCACTGCTATTTGATATTATTTTTATTTCAGTTCAGTGCTTATAAAATAATAATATTTATTATAAAATCAAATAACTTACTTTTTTGTTGTCCATGATTGTAATACTTATACTATTGGTTTGTCATTAAATAGTATGTTTAAAATATTAAGTTCAGCAAGCTACAGTAATTTTAATAACGAAAAGAAAACACTAGACAGTAATACAGTATAAACATTTAAAAACAGTCGAGTTTAATAAGATTATGAATCGTATTATTATAATATTTGATATTATTATTACTTAGATAACAATACTATAATCATTGCTATTGTAAAATCTTTAAATAAAATAAGTATAAAAAGAAACAACAAATTATTATTCTATTCTAAATATTATATTTTTATAATTATTAAAATCGCCCGCCGATATTTGCCATTCCGCGATTTGGGTAAGTAAGTCTAAGTCGTTTGTGGTGAGTGTGGCGCCAGGCGGTTTGTATACCGCTGATACGAGTACTTCGTGGCCGTTAGGTTGGATAAGGACGGAGGTGGTTTGGATGGTTGTGTTATGAGTCAGGTTGATGTACGCGATGCGTCGGTGGATGAGAACAGCAGTGTCGCCTTGAGCAGGCGAGTCACAGACGGGCGGCAGGTCGTTCCTGTATGTGAAATAGTTAGGAATGTGAAGTTTGGTAGAGGGAGATAGACGAGTTTCATTAAGTAAGATTATGTCAGTTTTCAGTTGAAGTGCGTTGGAGCGAAGTTCGTTGAGTTTATGGTTGATATCGTTGGAGTTCCAAATTAGGAATTTTAAGTTATCCATTTTGGGGCGTGAGTATGGACAAGAATGTTCTTAATGTTGTCTCAATAAGTGTTTTCGGATCCTGGTTGTTTGACAAGGCGGTCAGTAAGTTGGTGAGGAGGTTTAGGATGAGTGAGAGGTTAAATTGCGGGACTGGGGAGGACGATGGTGTGTGGACTGGTCCGGTGGTTGCTGCGGCGTAGGTTACCGAGGGGTTTTGTAAAGGAGGGGGTGGTGGTGGCGGAGTAGTTTGAATGGGTTGACGTGTTTCTTGTTGCACGGTATTTATGTTCGGTGGTTTGGATTTATTTTGTGTCGGAGTTGATGCTGCCTGCTGTGTTTGGGCCAGGAAGCGAGGGCAGCCACGGAAGTCGGCGGTATGGGGGCCACCGCAATTGCAGCAGGTTGGGATTTGTTGTAGAGTTTTGGGATAGTCCTTAGCCATGTGGTTACCAGCGCATTTAACGCATCGCAGCGGATGACCACAGTTACGTGAACCGTGGCCAAAGCGTTGACACGAAACTTGGCACTGGGCCGGGCCGGAGGATTTAAGTGGTTATACTGTTATTTGGACGTAGAAAAGGTTAGTTTAAAGAAAAATGTCTTTGGCAGTTGGGCTGGCGCCGGTGTGTACGAGACACATTTGCATAGGTCTGTCTGGGGTCCCGAAACGACGGACCTAACTAACAGTGTAGTTAAGGGATTCTAACTCTTCTTTCAGCGTTTCGGTTGGGATGTCAGTAGGTATTCCCTTCAGAACGATTTTCAGGGAGCATTCTTCGGGGAGACTGAAGGTATGGAATTCGGTTTTGTTCGCCAGAAAAGTTTGTTGAATAGTACGGAAGTGTATATAATTGGCTGTTTGCCGTACGATTTGGCCGTTAACGATGTTGGTTTGAGGTTCGGAAGTTTGTAAATGACTGGCGCAATGCTACGCCAGGAGCTGGAGCTCAGGAAAAAAGGTGGTGGTTTATTAGTTGACGGAGTATGCGTTGGCGTGATTGTTGATGTAGTAGGTGGTACGGATGTATTAGTTTGTAGTTGTTTGGAGGTTTGTAGAGGTTCATTTATTACCGGAGTCCATAGACATTGTGGAGGTGGTGGTACTGGAGTCGGAGAGAGTGGCCATGGTTTCGGAGTCTGATGAGTTAGGTGGTGGTGTTGGAGAAGGGGGCGCTGCACGCTGGCGTGCTTGTTACAAGGGATTAGAGGTGGAGACCTTGCTCCCTTTTCGTTTGAGCGGCTTTCTGCCAACTATAGTGAAAGGAGGTTCAGCTTTGTGAGCCTGTCGCTCTGAAAATAGCGGTTTTTGTGAGTGGAAGGTGACGCGTGCAGCGGCTGTAGTACTGTCGCTCTAAAAAGAGCGTTTTTCTGGGGGGAGGGTACCAAAGTAAAGGGGAGGGATGCTGCGACGATGTGAGTGCGCGGCCCCACGACAGCTGTAAACGGTGAGAGAGAATTGCGATTAATAACTGTGGCTTACCTGTGGGCGCTGTTGCCCTGTCGGGAGCGGTGAAAACTGCTGATTAGTTGGTGCGGACGTCAATTTGAAAGACGGTTGTGAACTATGGGCGCTGTTGCCCTGTCAGGAGCGGTGAAACCTGCAGATCGGTTGGTTGGGCGCTGATGCCCTGTCGGGAGCGGTGAAATCTGCTGCTTGGTTAGGTTCTGTTGCCCTGTTGAAGTTGGTTGGTGCGGAAGTCAAATTGAAAAGACGTCTGCGTCAGTTGACGGTTGTGAACAGTGGGCGCTGTTGCCCTGTCGGGAGCGGCGAAAACTGCTGATTGGTTGGGCACTGTTGCCCTGTTGAAGTTGGTTGGTGCGGAAGTCGAATTGAGACGTCTGCATCAGTTGACGGTTCTAAACTGAATTATAATGTTTCAGTTCTATTTCGCTTTTTGTTTTGCTTGGTTGAACGACCGTGGTGGTCTTTATGCTATACCAGGCAAATGTCTTTACTAGCGGATTGAGGGTTTGTATCAGATATATTTTATTTAAAATTTTTTTTTTATTTTTTTTTATTGGATTAGAAGGTTCATGATATTGGTCTTGGTTTAACTGGATTTGGAGAGTAGTGCAGGTTTGGAATTTCAACTCGTCCTAGGTCTCTGATGTGACGGTGACTTGATGGGCTGTTTTTGTGGAACAGCGCAGATACTTGATCTCGGATAGAGTCTCTGATTGGCTTCAGGCTGGTGGTAGAGAGGGTTTATTTTGGACGTAAGATGGAATACCCAGAATGGTTCTAGCGCCGATAGTTTGGACGGCTTCGAGAGTTTTCCATTGAGAGGTTGTGATGTAGGGTGCTCAGGCTGCACCGGCGTACGTCAGGATAGGATTTACGTACATTTTTAGAATGTTTGTGCGAGGCCTGGTTTGGCACTGGACTGTTTTTGTTTAGGATTGGGTAGAGTATTCCGCGGTTTCTTGTTGCATTTCTGACGGTGTTTTTTACGTGCTTGCCAAAGTTGAGTGTGCGGCTGAGTGACACCGAGGTATTTTACGTTGGTTGACAATGGAATAGGCGTATTGTTGATGGATAGCTGTGGAAGACTGTTGGTGCGTTTTCGACTAAACAGGATTGCAATAGTTTTGGTTGCGTTAATTCGGAGGCGCCATTTTTTGAACCACTGAGCCGACTGTTGCAGTTGTCTCTGCAATTGGATAATTGCCATGTTTGCGTTGTGGTTGCAGGTGAGAAACATAGTGTCGTCTGCGAATAGAGCGACGGATGCCTTGACGTTGACTGGGATATCGTTTGTGAAAATGAGGTTAATGGTGGGTTTGAAATCTGACCGGTATTCTTAATATGGTTGTACTGAGAAGTTAAGATACGGTGGATGGTTGCTAAGGCATTAATTTTGAAGTGCTTGATTGGGATGAAACCGGTTGTGTGAAGTACTGAGTTTTTTACTATGGACGGTTGACCTAGTATTACTCTGATACCTATTGTCTGTACTGCTTCTATTTTCCTCCATATAGATGTGCTGATGAAGGGTGCCCATGCTTCACCGGCGTAAGTTAAAATAGAAAAAATGTACATTTTGAAAAGGTTTAGTTTGGTTCTGGTGGGGATTGGGCTTTTTTGTTTAAAATTAAATATAGTAGGCCGCGTATTTGAGTAGCTTTATTGACAATGTTTGACGCGTGAGTAGAAAAGCTTAATTTATGGTCAATTGTTACTCCTAGATATTTAACGCTCCTTGACCAAGGGATTTGAATGTTATTTATTTGGATATTTTTGATATTTGTAGTTTTTGTACGGACGAACAGGATTGCAGTGGTTTTTGATTCATTTATACGAAGTCACCATTTTTGAACCAGTCAGATGCAAGGTTTATTTGTTTCTGGAGTTGTAAAGATGGAAAACGCGCATTTGTGGTTTGAAAAGTGAAACATTGTGTCATCCGCAAATAAAGAGACTCGAGAATTAATATTCGGAAGTAGGTCATTTGTATAAATATTAAAGAGCGTAGGGGAAAGACAAGAGCCTTGTGGCACGCCCGCATTTGCCATTTTTAGTGACGAGTTTTGGTTTTCAATTTTGACAGAAAAGGTACGATCTGAGAGGAAAGATTCAGTAATTTTTATAAGTTGTAGAGGGATGTTCATGGACATCATCTTGTGGAGAAGTCCGTCATGCCAGACGGTATCAAAATCTCCTTTAACGTCAAGGGAGATGGCAGCTGTTTGAATACCTCGGTTGAGATTTTCGCCGATTTGGTCCTTTAGTTTGGTCAGTTGGAGGACAGTTGAGTGATTTTGACTGAAGGCGAACTGCTCGTCTCTTCTTTTGCCATCTAGAGATTTTTTGAGATATTGAAGGATTAAACGTTCGTATATTTTTGAGAGGGAAGAGAGAAGAGCTATATTCCCGTAATTTTCTGGAAGTTGATGATTTTTGCCTGGTTTCGGAATAGAAATTATGGACGAAAGTTTCGATATGCTTGGAAAGTAACATAGATTAAATCAACCGTTTATTATTTTAGTTAAATGTAGTAATTTGTTCTTGGGTAGGTAATTAAGTGCAGTGTTTATGATTTGGTCTCTGCCAGAGGCTTTATTTTTTGCTAACTTGGATATAAATTTTTGAATTGATCCTGGAGTGGTGAAGAGATTGGGTTTTTTAACCACTGAGCCTCTGATTAACGTAATGCTCACAGTTACTTCTGGGAGATTTGGACCTTGAAAAGTAGAGAATTGTCGTTCCAAGGAGTCTGCAATAACATCCGTTTTTCCTCCGCGGAGTAGGATAGACCATTTGGTCCAAGTCATGGGTGAGTGAGTGGTCTTTTTTTTAGTAGACCTCTATTTAATTTATAAATTTATAAATGTTGGGCGTGGTCAAAGAGAACACGACCGGCTCTGTTTGTCGAGTGGTTATACCATAAAGGATGTTTGGCGTTAAAATCGCCCGCCGATATTTGCCATTCCGCGATTTGGGTAAGTAAGTCTGAGTCGTTTGTGGTGAGTGTGGCGCCAGGCGGTTTGTATACCGCTGATACGAGTACTTCGTGGCCGTTAGGTTGGATAAGGACGGAGGTGGTTTGGATGGTTGTGTTATGAGTCAGGTTGATGTACGATGCGTCGGTGGATGAGAACAGCAGTGTCGCCTTGAGCAGGCGAGTCACAGACGGGCGGCAGGTCGTTCCTGTATGTAAAATAGTTAGGAATGTGAAGTTTGGTAGAGGGAGATAGACGAGTTTCGTTAAGTAAGATTATGTCAGTTTTCAGTTGAAGTGCGTTGGAGCGAAGTTCGTTGAGTTTATGGTTGATATCGTTGGAGTTCCAAATTAGGAATTTTAGGTTATCCATTTTGGGGCGTGAGTATGGACAAGAATGTTCTTAATGTTGTCTCAATAAGTGTTTTCGGATCCTGGTTGTTTGACAAGGCGGTCAGTAAGTTGGTGAGGAGGTTTAGGATGAGTAAGAGGTTAAATTGCGGGACTGGGGAGCACGATGGTGTGTGGACTGGTCCATTGCTTATATGGCGGCGATGAGCCTATGAACTCGTTCCAGGCGTTGGCCTATGACGAGTTAAGTAAGATGTGGAGTAATTTTGTTAGTTTGAGTTAGACCATTAGAGGGGGCGTGGCTTTGTGGATTTTGAGGTTGGGTCAGTAGCCAAGGTGGATTGTCGGATGGATTGTCAGATAAGTCTGCGGATGTGAGCGAAAATTGAAATTGAGTTGCGGTGAAATAGGTTCTTGCTGTTGGTTTTTATTGATTGCTTGATGGTGGTGGTACGTGTTGAAGAAAGAATTATTTTATTTGTCACCAATCATGGGGAGGAGGTGATAGTACGATGGCTGATATTTTAGACGGTTTCGAGTTTGCGCCAATTCGCTTTGGATATTAGAGGTCGCCGGCGTATGATAAAATAGGTTTAATATATAGTTGCAGTATATTGAGTTTTGTTTTGATGGGAATGGGGCTGGAGTGGTTTAGGATCAGGTACAGCATGCCGCTGACATCGGTGGCTTTCTTGACAGTTGGCTTGATATGCGCTGAGAACGTGAGATTTCGATCAAGGGTTATGCTAAGGTAAATTGCTGAAGGGGACCAGTTGATTTGGTGACCGTTTAAGTTTAGGGGATGTGATGTGGAATTGTTAGGGGTGATGAACATAGTGTCTTCGGCGAATAGGTAAAGCCGAGCGTTTTGGTTGAGGGGGACATCGTTAGTGTAGGCCAAATAGAGTGTCGGCGAGAGGCAATAGCCTTGTGGTACACCTGAATGGACCGGCCTGCTACTAGATATGGTGGTGTTTCTTCTTGCCGAGAAAGTACGGCCAGTAATGAATGAGTCTATTATATTTATCGGGGAGGTAGGGGTGGCCAAGGTATGGTAATAGTACAATAATGTATGTGTAAGTAAGAAAATGTCTTCTGCAGTTGCGCCAGTGCTGATGTGTACGAGACACAACGGCATTGGTTTGTCGGGGGTTTCGAAACGATGGACATAGTCAACTGAGTAGTTAGGGGATTCTAATTCTTTAAGAGAGCCAGTTGAGATGTCGGTATTTATTCCCTTCAGAACAACTTTCAGGGAGCGTTCTTTGAAGGGACCGAAGGTGTGGAATTCAGTTTGTTCGATAGAAAAGTTTGCTGGATGGTACGGAAGTTTGTGTAATCGGCTGTTTGGAGGATGATTGGGCTGTTAAAGAAGTTGGTGTCATTTTCGGCAGTTTGTGTTGGACAGCTTCAATTTTCTTTCAAGAGGATTTGCAGATAAATGGTGCCCATGATGCACTGGCATCGGTTAAAATTGGTTGTATGTACATTTTGAAAAGTTTAGTCTCGTCCTAGTTGGGATTTTGCATTTTTTGTTAAGCACTGGGTAGAGGGATCTTCGAATTCTAGTTGCTTTTTTGACCATCATTTCGGCAGGATTGGAGAAATTGAGCTTATGATAAATTGTATCTCCTAGGTATTTCACGTTATTTGACCATGTCATTTGGATGTTGTTTATTTCGAGTTTTATGTTCAATTTTTGTATACGGCCGAAGAGGATGGCAGTGGTTTTTGCCTCGTTTATTCAGAGGCGCCACTTTTTGAACCATTCTGAATTTATGTTTATTTGGCTTTGAAGTTTGAGTGTGGCGTATCAACCAAAGCAATAATCTCTATGTTACAACGTTTACATTTGGCTTGTTTACTTTTTGTTTTCAATCCATTTTCATCAGGAAAAACTTCAGTATAATACTTCCAAATGTCATCACGTCTTCGTCCCATGAACATGTTTCTTATATTTTATCAGGGATGTAAAACGTTTTTTAATAACGTTTTCAAACGAAAAAAAAATGAAAAACAAAAACAATTAATAAAATGAAAACGAAACAAAACAAAAAACGAAAACAAAAACGTAAAACGGAAATAAATTATAGTATTCCTCTTTTTCTTCTTGGTAGGACGGCTTTTGCCTATTAACTATACCAGGCTTTGCCTTTGCTAGTAGTTGAGTGTATGCGTTTAATTTGTTTAGCTGTTAGTTAGTTGCCCGGAGTTAAACTCTAGGGCGTTGTTTAAATTTTGGTAAATAAGGTTAGGTAGATAGGTGGTTAGGAGGATATATTTGGCCTATTTTTCTGATGTGGTTGAACTGAGACGTTTGAATACTATAAAACATTGTTGTGGTATTCTTTTTAACGGTGTCTTGGACAGTGTCAAAGCCGGCTGTGTTAAGTAGCACTGAGTTCCTTACAATACGCGGCTAAGTTATAAGCATAAGTTAAAATTTGTTTGATGTACAACTTAAGTAGGTTAAGTTTAGTTCTTGGCGGAATTTGGGATTTTTTGTTTAAAACTGGGTAGAGTAGACCTCTGATTTTTGTTGATTTTTTGGCTATATTACATGGTTGGAGAAATTAAGATTTTGGTTTATTGTAACTCCAAGGTATTTAACACTTTTCGACCAAGTGATTGGGATGTTGTTAATTTCCAATTGACGAATGCTAGATGTTCTTTTTTCGGCCGAAGAGGATGGCAATGGTTTTTGACTCATTGATACGTAGCCGCCACTTTATGAACCATTCTGACGCTAAGTTTAGTTGACGTTGCAGCTGGATAGAAGCATAACGCGCATTGTGGTTTGTGCAATGGAACATTGTGTCATCTGCGAACATTGTGTCATCTGCGAACAGTGATACGTGGGCTCCTGGATTTGTTGGCATGTCGTTGGTATAGATGTTGAATAATGCAGGGGAGAGACAAGTTTCGAAGTTCGGAAAGCTGGCATTGATTCTGCGGTGTAGTCGTCAAATTGTGAGTCGGAACTTGTGTCGGAAGATATAAAGGAGTCACCCGATAATGACTCGCTGTCCGTTGGACTGGGAGACGGTGGTTTGGAACTTTGATTCGTGGAATTAAATTGAGATGGTGGTGATTTGGGTTCGGAACGGACTTTTTTGGCGCTTTTCAGCGGCGGAGTCTTGTTGCGTTTCTTCTTATTTCCCATATCGCGCGTTATCGGCAGATTGCGCGTAGTGGCGACACGTGGTGCATGTGCGACAGTATGGGCGTGGTGGTGGTTGCGGGCGCGGTGTGCGGTTGTATGGAGGACGTGCGGAACGGACGGATGACTGTGTGAAAAATGAAATTATAGTATTATACATTATTTATACCACGAAAAAAAAAACTGTTATCGAAAAACTGATAATCCTGATAATATTGTTGACAATAAAATACATAAATAGCATAGAACGATTATTATTGTAGGCCACACGTACACCTACACACACACACACACACACACACACACACACACACACACACAATGCGAAATAATAATTAATATGTATAAATATGATAATACGACCGGTCCAGATACGGCAGACGATCGGTTCACATTCGATCGATAAGGCCGATCACCAGAAAACCCACAATTATATAAATATAAATTAATAATTTAAGTTCTATACTAGTTACTACTTAGTACTTACTAGTACTTGGTACTTTGTACTTTATCAGTTTATCATCAACCACAATTAATATGTCTCATGTCTGAAAACGTGGTTAAATTACAAGTGGCTTAATTATAAATGAATACATTTTTTTAAAAAATAAATAACATATTAATTTGTTTTAAACTCGATGAAATCATGTTTAAAACAGTTGAGAAAAATCATTTAAAAAAAACATGTTTTAAACAAAAAAACCATGGTTAAAACAGTTTTTTGATTTTTTTGCTTTGCTTTGGGAGCCAAGAAAACTGATCTGTGTTAGTAAGTGTCAGGCGGTGCCTATAACTTATATTTGAATTTCTATGGCTGATTGTCATGATGTGGAGTAGATTTTATAATTCCGCAAAATTGATTGGCCTTGGTCGGCGTGTATGTAATTGTGGGTTTATTAATGTTCCAATGTCGCAGATGTGGGCGAATGTTGATTGGGCATTTCTGTGATGAAATTCCCTAGCCGCTAGTTCTGCTTCATTCTGTAGTGAGTTGATAGGTGGGTTTAAAATAGTGTTATTTCTTGTGAGAAAGTGGGCACCTGTGATAGTCCGGATTTCCACGTATTTAACTGCCTCTATTTTTGCCCAGTTTGATGTACTGATGAGAGGACTCCATGCCGAAGAAGATTGGTTTAATGTATAATTTGTAAATTGAGAGTCTGGTTGGTAGTGGGATGGGTGATCTGCTGTTTAGTATCGGGTATAGTGCCCCTCTGGCTTGCTTAGCCTTCCTGATGCAGACTTTGACGTGTTCGTTTAGGCCCGGGGCTTTGTCTAGTGTGACGCCGAGGTAGGTGGTTTTGTTTTTCCAGTCGATTTTTTGGCCTAGATTTGGATTTTTCGCGCGGGTGCTTTTCGGCTGGTTCCAAAAAGTATGCATACTGTTTTTTGAGTGTTCAGTTTTAGGCGCCATTTTTGAATCCAGTCAGTTGTCGTGGTGACTTGGCATTGAAGACGGATTATTGCGAAGTCTTTCGACGTGTTACTAGAGTAAAACATGGTATCGTCGGCAAAGAGTGAAGTAGTAACATGAGGTGAGGCTGGGAGATCATTGATGTATTGGATGTATAATAGGGGGGGAGAGGCATGATCCCTGTGGAACTCCAGCTTCAATTGTTCTGAGGGTTGATTTGAGGTCGGAGATTTGTATTTTGAATTTCCGGTTTGATAGAAAGGATTTGATGATTTTTATCAGGGATGTGGGGACGGTTGACATTGCGTGGAGTTTGTGGATTAATCCGTCGTGCCACACTCTGTCGAACGCTTTCTCCATGTCCAAGAATATGGCAGCCGTGTGTCTGTGATTGTTGGTATTGGTTACCAGGACGTCGATCAGTTTCGCGAGTTGTGTAGTCGTCGAGTGTCAGTGTCTGAAAGCGTGTTCTGTTCTTAACTTGATATATTTGTTGAGATGGCTTAGTATAATTTTTTCAAATACTTTTGACATCGTGACGAGAAGTGATATTGGCCTGTAGGTGTTTGGTAGGCTGTGGTTTTTGTTAGGCTTGAGAATCATGATGATCGTGGTAGTTTTCCGAGGGTTCGGAAAATAGGAGTGCCTGAGACAAGCTGTGAGTAAGTTTCTTAGTCTTATGATGGCAGAGGTTGGGAGGTGCTTTAGTGCAGCATTTGTAATGTTGTCGTGTCCAGGGGCTTTGGCGGATGGTAGATTTTTAATGATTTCGAATACTTCCTTTGGGGTAATGAATAGGTTTGACTTTGCTGAGTATCTGTTGAGTTCATTGATTGATCGACTGACCTCCAAGAGCTCGTTCCCAGGGTTGGCGGTGAATTGGTCTTTCATTGTATCGGCAAACAGTTCAATTTTAGATTCAGTGTCATGTTTGATTTTTTTTAAATTATCATGTTTTTTATCAACTCTGGGGGAGAGACACGAGCTTTGTGGCACTCCTGCCCTTGCTATTCTTGGCAATGAGTTTTGGCTCTCTATTTTGACAGAAAACGTTCGGTCTCATAGGAAGGACTCAATTATTTTAATGAGTTGCAAAGGGATGTGCAATTCTATATTTATCATTCCGCATCTTGTCCAAATATGTCTTCTTTGTTTTCTAATTTCAATATAAGTTTGTAATCATCTTTTAAAAATATCAATTGTTCAACATGCTTAGGCAATAGGTATCCTATCTGATACAATTTGATCAGCTGATAAAAGCCCGTTATGTAATATAAATAAATAAATAAAAATAAATAATTTCTTATTCCTAACTTGAGTGGTTGGTTTATTGTTTGATATAAACTAGATTGTATGAAATCTATTAGTGTTTTTGATTCCTCCGTATCCTGAATGTAACCTTGCTACAATTAAATTAATATTAAGTATCAGAAGTTGTTCTAGCTTGTATATCTTACCCCACAATTCTATCATTAACCACATATCATTAATTTTAGTGTTTACTTCACGAATAGTATGAAATTGGGTCTTCTGGTAACTTAAGTTTAATGATTTCATTCTTTGAAATGATTTTCAATTAGCGTTCCCTGTTTTCTTTTAGATAAAAAAATGTTGTCATGGTTTGACTACCTACCATACATAATAATAACATTTTAAATTTGACAAACCCCCTATGCTTATATACTCTGTAAGCAAATGTGCAAACCTTTAAACTTGAGTTATTATGCCGATCTTTAAGTTACAACAATATAATGAAAATAATAAATAGTGCTCGCTGCTGTAGGGAATTGAGCTTCTACATAGATCATTAGTGGCTTTGTATAACGGTTTTAATACACAGAATTAAAATCATTGTAGAAAGGTACAGTTGTTTTAACAATAGTATTTACTTACTCTTACTTAATAACTAGTGTTAAAATATGTATCATTTATGTAGAAACTATAAATATATTATTGTAAACTATTATACAAATGTATTAGTGTATAAATTTGTGATGTAATATAAGATATAAATGTAAACATTATAATGGTATTTTTTCCAAAACAAAAACATTTAACACTGAATAATCCATATATCTATTCAGTTTTTAATAATTCTTGAATTGTATAATGATCCATATTGTTCAGTAAATACTGAACGTCTGTAATTTATTATCTATAAAACCAATTATTATTATTATTATTCTTTTATTGTAATCAAGTTGATTATTATTATTATTATTATTATTATTGTTATAATGTGTAGTATTTACTTTATTTACTTATTTACTGTAGGTTGCACTTATTTTTTACTGTACAATTTCGTACCTTTAGGTCAGCACCGACATACTGTATAATGGTTATGTATTTATTTATTTACAAGAGTTGTAAAGACCAAATAAAATATTGTAAACATTACTCAAATGTATTAATGAATGAATGTATAAATGCTTGATTGATGTAAATATTGAGCTGAAATAGTATATATTTAAAAAAAAAAACTGCTACAAGCATTGTTATATATTATAGTCTCTGTTTCCTATTTCCTTTTATCTTGTCAAAATGTAACAGTATGGATATTATGTCATTTCACACTAAGAAAAAACATTATTATTATTATTTATACTAAGAAAAGATTGGTAACCCAATGTGGAGCCACAGCATATTAATGGTCCAAAATTGATATGAGTGCTTCTTATGATTGACATTAATATTTAAATATTAGTAGCCCGAGGTGATCCGCAGCCTCAAGAAGCGTCTAAAAATGTTAGATTAATGTCTGCTTTTTATGACGTGGTCGGTAGCCCGAGGTATGACTTATAAACAATTTTAGCTTATAAAATCTCCCTAATCCTTTTCCCACCAATATAAAATATATAAAATAATCAAATACTTATCTTTCTCCGTTTCGTCAAGATTTTTCTTAAAAGACTGATATTCTAATATAACATTACATTTCACAAAACCCCATGACATACTGAATAATAATATGCTAATGTTCTATGTATTTTGTTTTTATCACTATTATTTAAATTATTTTTATTATTATAATAATTGTTATTTATTGTATACATTTTTTTAGTTTAAATACCCCTACAATTGTTATATTTTTCCCAAAACATTGAAAACGTTATTGTTATTATACACAATATGTACCTACTATATTTATGCTACTGTTACCATGTATTTTGTTTTTATCACTGTTATATACATTTATTTTTTTTCCTCTTATTTATATTATTTTCAATATAGCAATAATTTGTATTTATTCTAAACGTTTTTATTAAAAATTATTATTATTATTATTATTATACACGTGTGAAAATACATAACTAATTTATCTAAAAACCCTGTCTTGTTATTTATAACAATTTAATTTGAATACATTGATAGACGATTGTTTATGAAAAACGGTTTTCGGTGGTAAGGGTCCATCAATTTAAATCTCTAATGAAATTTTATATTTCCCTGTTACTTATTTACTGTAGGTTGCACTTATTTTTTACTGTACAATTACGTACCTTTAAGTCAGGACCGACATACTGTATAATGGTTATCGTTATTCATCTTCAAATTATTTATTTAATGAGACTAAGCTGTCTAAGCCCTTTGTAACAGCTACGTATAGTACCTACGTACAAATTCCTATAATATTATAATTATCAGCTATTGTGGAAAAATAATATTGATATTGTTATTAAATTATGATTAATTAGGTATATAATAATTGAAATCATTATTTTTCGATTAAGTAATCACTTAGCTTGTTAGTTAGCTACAAAAACCACGAAGCCATGCTGAACAGTTGTATCAGTAGTAGATTATTATATGAATTATAAAGACATTACATTTATTAATTTGTCTGCACGTGGAAGTACGGGGAAGTAATATGAATTACATGAAAGTATATGGATTACAAGGGAATACGCCAAGGTATATTATGGAAGTACGAGGAGGTGGAAACATTTACAGAAATAAGTACATGCAGATATTATATTTAGTGAGAGTGATAGGGTACCATCACCAACAGCCGTCCCAAGAAAATTGCTATTATGCTATATTGCTATTATATGATGCTGACGTCGGCTAAGCGTCGACAGTCGTTTTTTTTTATTAAAAAAGCAAAACATCGGTAAAAGTAAGTATTGATATAAGTAAAGCAGAGTAAAAGGAACCTCTTCGACAAAAAAAAAAATGTTCAGCATAGGGGGGTCGCTCAGTCCAATTCATGCCATAGTAAACGTGTTAAGGCACATAAATGTTCTGCGCGTGTTGCTACATGTGAGTCTCGTGCCAACCACAGGTCTCACCCCCCGCATTAGATATTTCACATCGAAATTGTTGGCTTGAATGATTAGTTGTAATACGTTGATAGTATATTATTTTGTATCTACATTAAAGGTTATAAACTTGAAGCTACACCTGCAGTATACATCTAATTTATTTTGGTAAGTCTTATATGTTGCTGCTTATTTATATTAGTATATTACTTTATACCTATGTATTTATTGTTCAAAGTGCAAAGTTAATATAAAACTAATCTTAAATATTTTACCGAGACTTGTTAAACTGAAACCTTAAATGTTTTTAGTGTCAAACACACTACAACTAAAAATTTTAAAACAGCTTAGTTGGACAAATTATGTTTAACAGTTCGACGATAGGATCTACAAGATATATGGCATTCAATATAAAAAATATATATGATAATAAATGTTTGTCTGTTGATAACTGTGTAATTTACTTACGAAAACTATTAAGATTTATTTTTATAAACAAAATATAACTTATTTCAATTCACTAGGCTTTATTTCAGTTTAATAATATAAACCCCATATTAATTTCAAAAACAACATAATAGAAAAAATGACATTATTTAAATTAAGTAAACAATTGAATTAAGAATGCAATGTTTATTATGAACTAATTATATTCGTAGATATTTTAATTATTCTAACAATATGTAGTATACTTTTACATAATAATTCAATAGCTTATTGCACACTTGTTAGTCACAAAATTTAAATTCTACAGTAGACCTAATTTAGATTTTAATTTTTTAATGTATTATGCTTATAAATTATTTTGAAAATTGTATGGTGTATAGAAAATGTTATACAATTAAAATTATATACAAACATCAGGTGAAAAAATTTTTTTGTATTAACGACCATTATTTTTCTTATTACAAAAAAAATACATTTTTGACTTCCATAAGTATTAACTATAATCACTTGTACCAGAAAAAAGATGCGAATAAAACTGGAGCACTTTTACTATGAAAAAACGACATTGGAAAATAAAAATTTTGAGAGAAAGGTCCCTTTAATAAAATGTATGTATCACCAAAATCCAGATATTTATCATAATATTATATTCGTTTCAAAAATAAGAAGTCATGTTGGAGGAGGTACCCACAATAATGTGATAAAATTTTAGTGGCCCTGAAAAGGGCCGTTTTAATAATTAAAAAGTTTTAAGGGTAGTCATTTTTTAGGCTTTCTTCTCGGTCTTCTTGGGCAAAAGAACGGCTTGGATGTTGGGCAATACACCGCCTTGAGCGATAGTTACTCCGGACAACAGTTTGTTCAATTCTTCGTCATTTCTGATGGCCAATTGCAAATGTCTGGGGATGATACGTGATTTTTTGTTGTCACGGGCGGCGTTACCGGCCAACTCCAATACCTCAGCTGCCAAGTATTCCATGACGGCGGCCAGGTACACCGGTGCTCCGGCTCCGACGCGTTCGGCGTAGTTTCCTTTCCTCAACAGACGATGGATACGACCGACCGGGAACTGGAGTCCGGCACGGGACGACCTGGTCTTTGACTTGCCTCCCTTCGCTTTTCCTGCTTTGCCGCGTCCACTCATGATTGTAGATTAATTATTGTTGGTTGGTGATATAGGTGAATGACTGAGTGTGACTGATAAAAAGTACAGGGAAAATGTCGTTTATATAGTGCCAATCTGGATAACATGTCCGTGATTGGTCAGAAAAATACAATATGACGATTAAACGTGACATCGTTTGCTTTACGGTCACTATCGAAAAATGTTGTTTTCAATCGGCGTTCTCGTGAAATATACTTCTAGAGAAACTAATATTTTCAAGCAGTATAAACCAACCGTCGATCTTGTTTACACGGTCGTCACTATAATATTTACACCAATGAACAAACGACAAATCGCTTTGGTTTGATAATATAAACACACCGTATCTATGGTGGACACTATTCAGCTCACAACCGTTCAATCGTTCACAACTACATTGTTCAAAATAATCGAAATGGCTCCAGGAGGAAAATCTGCGGGTAAAGCGATGAAGAAGTCGTCCGGCAAGGCACAAAAAAATATTGCCAAGTCTGACAAAAAACGCAAGCCAAAGAGAAAAGAATCGTACGCCATCTACATCTACAAAGTGTTGAAACAAGTGCATCCCGACACTGGTGTGTCGTCAAAGGCAATGAGTATTATGAACAGTTTCGTCAACGATCTGTTCGAGCGTATCGCCGCCGAATCCAGCCGTTTGGCTCACTACAACAAACGATCGACCATCACCAGTCGGGAAATCCAAACCGCCGTTCGACTCTTGTTGCCCGGTGAATTGGCCAAGCACGCCGTTAGTGAAGGAACAAAGGCCGTGACCAAGTACACCAGCTCCAAGTAAATCGTTTATTCAATGACTTAACGCATCTAAAACGGCCCTTTTCAGGGCCACCATATACAAAACACATGTTTCATTATTCTAACGACGTTAGAATTGTATTTTGCCAACATGGCAACTACAATTTCTACTCTAATAGGTACATAATTTAATATCTTTAAGTTTGTTTGTATTTGGGGTCGCCTCCTACATGTCTTGCCAGTGGCTTTTAGTTAAATGGTTGATTTTTATGAGTGCGTCTTGAAATGTTATTTTGTTTGATCTTACCGAGTTGGGTGATGCTATTGCTTCGTTTTCTTCAAGGTTGTTGATAAAGTTGATAAGTTGATGATCATTGTTTTATATTGATGGCACAATATTTTGATTTATCGAAGAAAAAATCGTACGCTTGAAGCGGGATTTGCTTATATATAATATGTAAGAACTTGTGAACAATAGGTTTTTGATAGTTTAAATGTTAAGAAATTAACCTGAGTACAAAAAAAAGAATAATTATAATACGTCTATGTATTTTTAATAGAGTGAACTGCGATAAAAATTGTTTTGAACCGTCGACCTTATCAATCGTCGGGACTTCGTATTTGTGCCTATAGTAGAAATAAATAATTATAAAAAATATATTTTTTTTTTTTTTTATTAGAAAATATAATCGCCATTGGTTAATCAGGCAGAGGTTTACCACCTAAGCATGCATCAAATCGTCACGTTTGCGAACTCGAAGTAATAAATTATAATATACCTATATGAGAGTTGAATAATATACATTGACATTGTTCATCCGATCGCCATAAAACTTTTCCAAATTGTTGAGTACACTACTGTGAAGGTTTCTGGCATATAACATCCTATCCTACGTACATATTATTCGCTAACAATTCTGGGAAAACTGAAAGTGCTATTTTTGATGGGAAATATGTAAATAATCTCTGTTTATTTTTAGGGTTGCCAATACATTATATGATTTCTATAGACATAGTAATAAATACAATTTACAATATTTATTAATAAAAAAAAAAAATAATCAAATGTCCTGTCAATAAAACTGTTTAAAATACAAAAAATACAAATAACATATTTATATAGGTAAACCAAAATGTACCCCCATATAAAAAATTGGTCCAAAAAAATACATAATCTATATGGCTATATAAAAATAAATTAGTAATATATCTGAATGTTACAAAATTCTTAATTTTGGTAGTTTTTTATTACAGTATGAATAATTAGTAGTGTTTTCTCTCGCTTTCATCCATTTACATGCTTTATAAAGACGAGTTTTGAGCAATAATTTAATAATATGTTGTAATGTTCTTTACATAATGATTCATAAACGTTTATATTTTTCTTCTTCAATTCTATTTAACAACTTGTTCATTAATTTTGGCTCGCTTATTATAGTTTCAAAAGTGTTCATAAAAATATTTAAACTGGTGGATGGTTCTTTTAAACCTTTATCGTAACTTAAATAATCTATTTGTTCGAATGGCTTGTGCTTTAATAGTATTTCATTGGAGTTATTGTGTATGTTATTGTTGTCCACTAAAATGTATTTGCAATTTTCACATTGGAAATTGTCTGTGTAGCGTTTTGCTAGATAGCCGGCGAAGTACACAATTGAACTGTTTTCCAAAGTGCAATCTAATATGGTGGTACTTGCAGCTTCTAAATCGGATTCATCATTAGAATAATCGTCGTTATTTTGAAAAAATGTATTTAGAACTTCATTATGATTTTCATTGATCAAATTTGTGTCCATTTCAAAGTCACACGTCGGCTTCATAACTTCAGTTCTTCTTAATTCGTCAATGGTAAAGATTAAAAATTACAATACAATATTACATATACAATTTTATAAATTGTATAACTCACGGGAGTTACTGTTTACAATCTATATAAATAAAAATTAAAAGACAATATTATCTTACTCTGTCAATTTACTATGATGAAAATGTTTTTCTAACCACAAAGTTAGAATTTTTAATCTTTGTAATCTCTGTGTCTCTGTATCTCTGTGGGTATGCCTATTCAGGCAGGAGAAGTCCGGTTCCAATTAAAAACAAAATTTCAATATTATCATAATGTAGATAATAAAAACATGGATAATACATAATATGGATTTCAATTGAGGCCATTTATTTACAGAGTAACTAATTATCAAATATAAAAAATTCATCTATATTGTATCATATACTATTTAACATAAAATGAAGTGTTTTATTTATTATAATTGTAAATAAATCATATTCAAGAAGTACCTATTGTAAATGCCACCGATTTAGGGTCCGATTTACTTTATGTAAGCTCAACTGATGGAAAACTTTACCGATGACAACTATTTGTAGAATAGCTGCACAACAATTTATTTTACTATATAAATAAATGTGCTCGAATAATATTGAAATAAAACCTTTTTATAGAGAATATAAAAATAAAGTGGTGTTTACATTTTTTTTTTGTTTCAAGTATTGAAAACGTATCGGTGGGATTTACATGAAAAAAGATCATAGTCTGTGGAATGTACACGCGGAGCGCCCGCTAAGATGTGCTCTTAGAAAGTTAGATTCAATCATATTTAAAAATTATCTTTATCAAGATACAAAAAAAGTACTTGTCGAATCCCCACACTGCATGTAAGTATGTCATTTCCTAAGCTATAGATTTTAATTTAGGCTTGGGGGGGATACATGTTTTTTTCTTATTTATTTGGGACTCTAAGTCTAATGGTTGAGAACAAGATACGAATGTCGCGCAATCAGTGTTGAAAAAGTTAAAATGGATATTATGTTTAATAATTTTGGTGGTCCTGAAAAGGACCGTTTTAGAAGGGTGGTGGCGGCCGAGAGGTAATAATATTTTTTTTACACTACTTCTTTTTGGGTGCTGCAGTTTTTTTGATTGGAGTTTTCTTCGACTTGGGTTTAACGGCTGCCGGCTTTTTTGCTTTGGCCGGAGACTTTTTCGGCGCGGTCGCCTTGGGTTTGGTCGCGACGGCCTTTTTCGCTTTCTTGGCTGCTGGTTCACCGACGGCGGGTTTCTTGGTAACTGCCAGCTTCTTCTTTTTTGGCGTTCCGGCGGCTTTCACTTTCTTCACCAGTGATTTCTTCTTCTTGGCTACAACGGCCTTTTTTGGTTTCACCTCGGCGACGGGCAATTTGAAATGTCCCGATGCACCGGTGCCCTTGGTCTGGACGACGGTACCGTTGGCGACGGCGGCCTTCAAAAACTTCCTGATGAATGGCGCCAACTTGGCGGGATCGACATTGTAGTTGGCTGCCAAGTACTTCTTGATGGCCGGCAACGACGAACCTTTCTTTTCTTTCAACTCCTTGATTGCTGACGTTACCATCACGGATGTGGTCGGATGAGCTGCGACGGGCTTCTTAGCTTTTACAGCCAATTTCTTCTTGGCAGGAGACTTCTTCGCAGCTGGCGATGCGGCGACTGGAGCCGGAGTGGTGGCGACGGTGTCTGTCATGTTGGCGATTGAATATTTTCAAGTTGAAACGAACTTGTTTACTGTTGAATGCAGCGGTGTTGAACATATCGAAAAATATGAGTATATATTCACCGCTCCGTACCGACTAGTAAACCATTATGATTCGCGTCAGTCTCTGGGGCACGGTTGTACGAATGTTTTTCACGATATCTCTGCAAAAAACCGTCGTATGAATCTGGTTTTAAACTTTTTGGAAAGCCAACTAAATTCTTAACGAAAAGTCATGATTATTGTGTCGCCACCGGTTATTGTAAAACCATCACTGTTCGTTATTCCCGCGCTTCCAGCCGAGTATTCGTAGACCATGTTCAAAGGTCTATCGTTTAATAAAGTCTGTCGGATAATTGACAAAAACATTTTATACGTATTGCCCACGAGTTTCCCAAGACCATAACGTTTGCAGATTGATAATCGACCAATTTCCCGAAGAATGGGGGCTTTTCGAAAATGACTGTTTTAAGTTTCTGCTACAGCGCGGCGTCACCGTCGTTTTTAGCACTGTGATTCAAACTGAATTAGTATTTTCAACTTTTTTTTTTAAAACATCTTATGTTAAATTGTATGATCTTGGAAATAAAATGTTTGATACAGTCTGTCGGCAAGGAAGCTCATATCTTGTGTTTAACATTTTTAACAAGTTCCTAAATTCTTTATCGTCCACTATAGAAAACGGATAATATCTAGATCATAGAACAAAAAAATCGAAATAGTGGTGTACTGAGCTAATCTAATTTTATTTTTACTATCAACAAAACTTTCAGAAAACTTGTATTTGTTCATAATTATATATTATAGTGTTTTAGTAATACCATAACATATTATGAAGTATTAAAAAGTACTAAACATTTATAAGCTTAAAAACCTTTTGACATTTCTACTTGTTTTACCTTATTAACCAGTAGTATGTTATTTAACCATGGCAATTAATGATTGTATTATATAGTAATTTATTATAATATTAACTAGATACATACTTGTATTGTATACAACTATAAAATAAAGAGGTGTGTTTATTGCATAATAATTTATTATAGTATGTCTATTAAGGTTAAGTAACTTTACCCACCTTAAAAAATGTTCATAAATAGTTCATACCTAGTACGAAAATGGAATTGATATTTCCACCATGTGTAAGATAATTGGCTTCCACGGTAAAATAACCGAAGAGTAAAAACATTTTTATTAATATATCCGTTAATTATTGAAATAATGAAACTATACATTGTCAATAATTTGGTCTTTATTTGAACATTAGATTATTATTTTCATGCAACGTATTAGTTTATTAGAGGTTCATAATGTTATTAATACGATAATATCCAAGATTAGTTTTTAAAATTAAATCAATCACAATTAATTTTACGTCACTTCACATTTTAGATTCTGAGCGGAGCGATAAATATTTATTGATGTTACAATGTTGTGTGTTTTTTTATATATTTTTTTTTTTTTTACCTTTTTGTGTCTGTCATCACGTTTTAGAGCAGTACAAATGCTCCGATTTTCAACTTCACCCCTAGCCATCAGTAACAAATCGCATCTAGTAGGTAGGTACTTTGGGGGTTCAAAAGTTGATAAAACCCGCTAGTTTTCAAGAGTCGAGAAAAAATAACCAAAAATTAGGAAAAACGGGAATTTTCGCGGAAAACCGCTTTTTAAAAAAACGATTTCCTTATTTTGATGTAACTCAAAAACTAAAAACTAGAAATTTGGAAATTTCACCTACATAGGCAATATCTACAATTAATGGTATAATTTTCAAAATATTTTGAGCTATTAAAGAAAATTGAAATTCTTTTATGTTTTTTTTTTAGAATTGTCAATTAAAACCATAGAATAGATCAACAATTTTTGAAAATTTAATACAAGGTTAATCATAAGTACCTAATACTTATTGAAATCAAAAATCGTTGGTCAGTATTTTTTTTTATATAAGTGTTTAAGTACAGATTCTTACAAAATCCATAAAAATCAAAAAAATATACACATTTTTGACAAAATGTTTTTTTATTTATTTATTTGGAACAAAAGAAAATAAATAATGACCGTAAATACGTGACATTTTCACCGAATGTTAATATAAACATTTTCTATACACCATAAAATGGTCAATATAACATTTTGACTTTTCGTGTGCTATTTATAGGCATAATCAATAATCAGGTTGTTTTTTGTTGAAATTTCGAGAAAATACGTAAAAATAACGTATTTTTGCAGTTTTTTTTGATTATGTAGTTAAAAATGTATAAAATGTTCAGTTTTAGACAACTAATGATTGCTGACTTTTTGATTTCTTTAATATAACACTAGCTGTCCCGCCCTTGCCAAATTTTGTTTATTTTATAAATATACACAGATTTTGAAAAAATCTAATTATCATAATAGTAATATAATTATATGTAACCAATGTCAATCCTGAATTACCCGTCGTTGCCGGGTATAAGTATACAAAAATGTATGTATTGATATAATATATTCTTGTTATCTGAAACAATACAATTTTATATTATTACACTGTATTTTGGAAAAGATTAAGCGAGTATAATTTATTTAAAATTGTCTTTTCTCTATGATAGTATAAATAAAAAAATTCTATTGAGCCGTTGTTGATATGTATTTTTAGAGGGGTTAGGAAAAAAAAGCAAGTTAAACATTTTACAGTGCATCACCTCGTATATAATAACAAAAATTACTATACTATTTATACTTTTACTACTATTATAATGTAGGTATGTACAAAACAACAATAAATAACTCGTCAATATTCTTGTCTTCGATGCAGCTCGGATAACGGTGCTGTCGTAAGCAACGTGTTTCCATATCGAACACCGATTATAGATTATAAAAATTACTCAAATACGAGTATAATATATTATCCGACTTCAGTCTGTCCAAAGCTACGAGATTACAGCTCGGCTGCGTTCATTACTCTAATATAAAAATTCAACATTTTTTCTACTTCGTTTTAAATAAATATTAGACACAATTGTCGCATCAAATAATAAAATCTAATAAAGATAAGAAAAAAGTTTGTTTTAATGGCCACATATTTTATTTTATTATACATAATATAATATTTAATTAACTAACTAACATTTGTACCTAATATGGTAAACAATATATACCTACTGATTTTGAAAAAAATTAATGAATAACAATAATTTGATTTTGTTTTTTTTTCCATAATATGCTCTTTTTTTCCTAAACTCAATTTTAGATTAACACATTAAAGTGAACAATGTAATTGTTTTTGTTATAATAATAACTCATCACATGAAATTTCAAATAACTATACAACTGAAATAATATTTGGTGGCCAATTGATGGATATTGATATTACAGTAAATGTTTGAAATCGTTGGTAACAAGATAATAATATGGTACCTACATTGATTGTAATATTATAAGTGGTGGCCCTGAAAAGGGCCTTTTTTACAATGAGTATTACAGAATTAAGCACGTTCACCGCGGATACGACGAGCCAATTGGATGTCCTTTGGCATGATTGTGACACGCTTGGCGTGGATGGCGCACAGATTGGTGTCTTCGAAAAGACCGACCAAGTATGCTTCGCTGGCTTCTTGAAGTGCCATGACGGCGGAACTCTGGAAACGCAGGTCGGTCTTGAAGTCTTGTGCGATCTCACGTACCAGACGTTGGAACGGCAATTTGCGGATCAACAATTCGGTACTTTTCTGGTAACGACGAATTTCACGAAGGGCGACGGTTCCCGGACGGTAACGATGTGGCTTTTTCACTCCTCCAGTAGCTGGTGCACTCTTACGTGCGGCTTTGGTGGCCAACTGTTTCCTGGGAGCCTTTCCTCCGGTTGATTTACGAGCGGTTTGCTTGGTACGTGCCATTTTGAATTGTTGTGTTTTGTGATGAAACAGAATCGGAACGAACTATAAACTCTGACCACGAAAGTCACCAGTATATATACACAAATCGGAACCGAATCCATAGCTCCCATTGGTCGTTTCGCGGTGTTTAGTTCAATAGTGGGAGAAATGCAGTCGAGCATTATTATTGGTCGTGCGCGCCATGCGTAAAACGCATAAATACAACGACGATGATCGGCAGAGCGTCAGTCAACGTTCAGCGTTCATAGCAGCTACATTGTCGAAGCAAATAAAATCAATTCAGAATGACAGGACGCGGCAAAGGAGGAAAAGGTCTTGGAAAAGGAGGAGCCAAACGTCATCGTAAAGTACTGCGTGATAACATCCAGGGAATCACCAAGCCTGCCATTCGTCGATTGGCCCGTCGTGGTGGAGTGAAACGTATTTCCGGTTTGATCTACGAAGAGACTCGCGGTGTGTTGAAAGTGTTTCTGGAGAACGTAATCCGTGATGCCGTCACATACACCGAACACGCCAAGAGGAAAACAGTCACCGCCATGGATGTCGTCTATGCCCTGAAACGTCAAGGTCGTACCTTGTACGGTTTCGGTGGTTAATCCTCTCCCTTTGATGCCCTATGTCTCACAAATAAAACACAATCATTTAAAACGGCCCTTTTCAGGGCCACCAAAATTGTATCAGTTTTTAACCATTAGGGTTCCATCGCACGGGAAGTATCAAAGATACAGTGCGCTTGTAATTTTTATCATTGATTTTCTTACAATTATTATTTTATTCTTGTAAAAATGTGTACGAATACTGAATATATTAGAGTACATAGTAGAGTATAGGTACTCGATATTAGTATTTGTTGGTGGATTTATTTCAAAATAAAACCTACTTTATACAAAATACTAGCTGATCAAGTGCACTTCATTGTCCATTAAAAAAAATTAATAATGATGTTACGTTGAGGGCAAAATACATACCATAACCTATTCAACCCTTTACAGCTCGTTTTTAGTATTAAAATAGCCTATATCCTTTCTCAGTGTCTAAACTATCTATATCATCTGTGGATGTAATTGGACCAACTTGTATCGCCACAATTTACATTGAAGAGGATAAAAAAATGTGGACTGTAACACTAAAATTTATTGTGTTACGAAATACTGTATACATATTTCCAACGTTCCCTACTCCTTCCCCTGTTATTAAATTATCGAAATTGTATGTCGTATAATGTGTGATGGCCCTGAAAAGGGCCGTTTTAGATGCGTTAAGTCGTTGAATAAACGATTTATTTGGAGCTGGTGTACTTGGTCACGGCCTTTGTTCCTTCACTAACGGCGTGCTTGGCCAATTCACCGGGCAACAAGAGTCGAACGGCGGTTTGGATTTCCCGACTGGTGATGGTCGATCGTTTGTTGTAGTGAGCCAAACGGCTGGATTCGGCGGCGATACGCTCGAACAGATCGTTGACGAAACTGTTCATAATACTCATTGCCTTTGACGACACACCAGTGTCGGGATGCACTTGTTTCAACACTTTGTAGATGTAGATGGCGTACGATTCTTTTCTCTTTGGCTTGCGTTTTTTGTCAGACTTGGCAATATTTTTTTGTGCCTTGCCGGACGACTTCTTCATCGCTTTACCCGCAGATTTTCCTCCTGGAGCCATTTCGATTATTTTGAACAATGTAGTTGTGAACGATTGAACGGTTGTGAGCTGAATAGTGTCCACCATAGATACGGTGTGCTTATATTATCAAACCAAAGCGATTTGTCGTTTGTTCATTGGTGTAAATATTATAGTGACGACAGTGTAAACAAGATCGACGGTTGGTTTATACTGCTTGAAAATATTAGTTTCTCTAGAAGTATATTTCACGAGAACGCCGATTGAAAACAACATTTTTCAATAGTGACCGTAAAGCAAACGATGTCACGTTTAATCGTCATATTGTATTTTTCTGACCAATCACGGACATGTTATCCAGATTGGCACTATATAAACGACATTTTCCCTGTATTTTTTATCAGTCACACTCAGTCATTCACCTATATCACCAACCAACAATAATTAATCTACAATCATGAGCGGACGCGGCAAAGCAGGAAAAGCGAAGGGAGGCAAGTCAAAGACCAGGTCGTCCCGTGCCGGACTCCAGTTCCCGGTCGGTCGTATCCATCGTCTGTTGAGGAAAGGTAACTACGCCGAACGCGTCGGAGCCGGAGCACCGGTGTACCTGGCCGCCGTCATGGAATACTTGGCAGCTGAGGTTTTGGAGTTGGCCGGTAACGCCGCCCGTGACAACAAAAAATCACGTATCATCCCCAGACATTTGCAATTGGCCATCAGAAATGACGAAGAATTGAACAAACTGTTGTCCGGAGTAACTATCGCTCAAGGCGGTGTATTGCCCAACATCCAAGCCGTTCTTTTGCCCAAGAAGACCGAGAAGAAAGCCTAAAAAATGACTACCCTTATAACTTTTTAATTATTAAAACGGCCCTTTTCAGGGCCACTAAAATTTTATCACATTATTGTGGGTAACCTCCTCCAACATGACTTCTTATTTTTGAAACGAATATAATATTATGATAAATATCTGAATTTTGGTGATAATACATTTTATTAAAGGGACATTTCTCTCAAAATTTTTATTTTCCAATGTCGTTTTTTCATAGTAAAAGTGCTCCAATTTTATTCGCATCTTTTTTCTGGTACAAGTGATTATAGTTAATACTTATGGAAGTCAAAAATGTATTTTTTTTGTAATAAGAAAAATAATGGTCGTTAATACAAAAAAATTTTTTCACCTGATGTTTGTATATAATTTTAATTGTATAACATTTTCTATACACCATACAATTTTCAAAATAATTTATAAGCATAATACATTAAAAAATTAAAATCTAAATTAGGTCTACTGTAGAATTTAAATTTTGTGACTAACAAGTGTGCAATAAGCTATTGAATTATTATGTAAAAGTATACTACATATTGTTAGAATAATTAAAATATCTACGAATATAATTAGTTCATAATAAACATTGCATTCTTAATTCAATTGTTTACTTAATTTAAATAATGTCATTTTTTCTATTATGTTGTTTTTGAAATTAATATGGGGTTTATATTATTAAACTGAAATAAAGCCTAGTGAATTGAAATAAGTTATATTTTGTTTATAAAAATAAATCTTAATAGTTTTCGTAAGTAAATTACACAGTTATCAACAGACAAACATTTATTTTCATATATATTTTTTATATTGAATGCCATATATCTTGTAGATTCTATCGTCGAACTGTTAAACATAATTTGTCCAACTAAGCTGTTTTAAAATTTTTAGTTGTAGTGTGTTTGACACTAAAAACATTTAAGGTTTCAGTTTAACAAGTCTCGGTAAAATATTTAAGATTAGTTTTATATTAACTTTGCACTTTGAACAATAAATACATAGGTATAAAGTAATATACTAATATAAATAAGCAGCAACATATAAGACTTACCAAAATAAATTAGATGTATACTGCAGGTGTAGCTTCAAGTTTATAACCTTTAATGTAGATACAAAATAATATACTATCAACGTATTACAACTAATCATTCAAGCCAACAATTTCGATGTGAAATATCTAATGCGGGGGGTGAGCCTGTGGTTGGCACGAGACTCACATGTAGCAACACGCGCAGAACATTTATGTGCCTTAACACGTTTACTATGGCATGAATTGGACTGAGCGACCCCCCTATGCTGAACATTTTTTTTTTTGTCGAAGAGGTTCCTTTTACTCTGCTTTACTTATATCAATACTTACTTTTACCGATGTTTTGCTTTTTTAATAAAAAAAAACGACTGTCGACGCTTAGCCGACGTCAGCATCATATAATAGCAATATAGCATAATAGCAATTTTCTTGGGACGGCTGTTGGTGATGGTACCCTATCACTCTCACTAAATATAATATCTGCATGTACTTATTTCTGTAAATGTTTCCACCTCCTCGTACTTCCATAATATACCTTGGCGTATTCCCTTGTAATCCATATACTTTCATGTAATTCATATTACTTCCCCGTACTTCCACGTGCAGACAAATTAATAAATGTAATGTCTTTATAATTCATATAATAATCTACTACTGATACAACTGTTCAGCATGGCTTCGTGGTTTTTGTAGCTAACTAACAAGCTAAGTGATTACTTAATCGAAAAATAATGATTTCAATTATTATATACCTAATTAATCATAATTTAATAACAATATCAATATTATTTTTCCACAATAGCTGATAATTATAATATTATAGGAATTTGTACGTAGGTACTATACGTAGCTATTACAAAGGGCTTAGACAGCTTAGTCTCATTAAATAAATAATTTGAAGATGAATAACGATAACCATTATACAGTATGTCGGTCCTGACTTAAAGGTACGTAATTGTACAGTAAAAAATAAGTGCAACCTACAGTAAATAAGTAACAGGGAAATATAAAATTTCATTAGAGATTTAAATTGATGGACCCTTACCACCGAAAACCGTTTTTCATAAACAATCGTCTATCAATGTATTCAAATTAAATTGTTATAAATAACAAGACAGGGTTTTTAGATAAATTAGTTATGTATTTTCACACGTGTATAATAATAATAATAATAATTTTTAATAAAAACGTTTAGAATAAATACAAATTATTGCTATATTGAAAATAATATAAATAAGAGGAAAAAAAATAAATGTATATAACAGTGATAAAAACAAAATACATGGTAACAGTAGCATAAATAGTAGGTACATATTGTGTATAATAACAATAACGTTTTCAATGTTTTGGGAAAAATATAACAATTGTAGGGGTATTTAAACTAAAAAAATGTATACAATAAATAACAATTATTATAATAATAAAAATAATTTAAATAATAGTGATAAAAACAAAATACATAGAATATTAGCATATTATTATTCAGTATGTCATGGGGTTTTGTGAAATGTAATGTTATATTAGAATATCAGTCTTTTAAGAAAAATCTTGACGAAACGGAGAAAGATAAGTATTTGATTATTTTATATATTTTATATTGGTGGGAAAAGGATTAGGGAGATTTTATAAGCTAAAATTGTTTATAAGTCATACCTCGGGCTACCGACCACGTCATAAAAAGCAGACATTAATCTAACATTTTTAGACGCTTCTTGAGGCTGCGGATCACCTCGGGCTACTATCAATTTAGATGGACCCTTACCACCGAAAGCCGTTTTTCATAAACAATCGTCTATCAATGTATTCAAATTAAATTGTTATAAATAACAAGACAGGGTTTTTAGATAAATTAGTTATGTATTTCCACATGTGTATAATAATAATATTAATTTTTAATAAAAACGTTTAGAATAAATACAAATCATCAGTCAATCATTGCAATATTGAAAATAATATAAATAAAGTGAAATGTGAAAAGTGAACCTAGTTGGTACTTTGGGGGGTCTAAAGTAAAAATTTCTCAATAGTTTTTAAATGCGTCGGGAAAAACAAAAAAAAAATTAAGGAAAACAGGAATTTTTTCTATACACAATAATATTTTTAATGTTTTGGACTTCTTTTGAGCTATTTATGATCATAATTAATTTTTAGGTTTTTTTTAAATTTATTTTTATAATTGCTGAATAAAACTTTTCAGTCGGTCGATAAACCAAACTTGAAAATGTAATACCTACACAGTTCTTCATAATTTGTACATGAAAATTTAAAAAGAAAGTTGAGCGTATGTATGTCTAGTAGTTTTTTTATAAGCGTCTAAAGTTAAAATTTCGACAAAATACTTAAAACTGACGAAATTATGCATTTTTTTAATTAGGAAATTTCTTAAAAATTGTCCAGTGATGGAGATCCAGTGAGATCGACGGGCCACCGAGTCTATGTATATTATAAAAAATGATGTTTAATTTTATTATTAAAATAACAGTTAGGTATAAATTTTAATATATTATTTCATATTATATTATTATGGCTTATCATTATACATTATTTTCGCTCGTTTCGTTCTGGCCACGCTGTTTTTGTCATCACAGTTGGAATGAAATGATTCCCATCGCCCATCGGTCGACGGCCGACGATAATGCCAGAAATTATACAGAAAAATAGAATATTAAAATGATATTATTATTATTCAAGTTCGGTGGCGGCGACCGCGACTCGGCCAAGCTGACCACCGTCCACCACTGCCGTCTGCCGCACTGATTCTGTGCCCCGGAGGAGACATTTTCCCGGAAACGTTTGTCTTGTCAGTTGTAGTTGTCAAGCAGAATAATAAAACCGTACAACGTACCTATAATCACCGTGCGCCGTAATCGTTAACGACCTTAGCACGGACGGCGCCGTGTTCATGATAAGGCGAACAACTCCCGTGTTTATTTTTTACATATTTTACAGCGCTCATTGTGTTTTGATATTATTACAATTTAATGTTTTGTTTGTTTTCGTGACCATTTTTTACCGTGTGTTCACTCGCACAGTATTGAAATACTGTTAATGTTACATTATTATTATCGTACTCGACGGACGGCACGATAACGATGATGCGCAAACAACAAATCTAAACATACAGTAATTAAAAAAAAAAAAAAAACAATAATTCCCAATAAACGGTGCTGTCGGACTACGATCGCGTTCCAAAGGCTCGACGAGTAACGATCAGCTTTAATATTATTCATTCCGTTTGGCTGTAGACAGCAGTGCCTTTTGTGTACGGTTATGGGCAACACCAGTGGCAATCAGCGCCACAAGTCGGCAGGTCTGATCGTTCCGTCCTCGCCGACAAAGGAAGTGCAAAGTCAAGCGTTTGTTTTTGATAAAACCTCGGATTCTAATGCTTTGCACGAGACTAATGCGCTGTGCCCGCAGAGTTCAACTAAACCAAATGTATGTCAACAACGGTTGTCTAATAGGCACTTCTGTTGTCTACTTTGAGTGTTATTATTTTTTTTTAACTTCAAATTTTTAATTTGATTTAATTGTACTCGATCCTAAAGGATGATGATTTCAACGACGGCATTCCGCATTCAATGTCGGAAAGCGACACCGAAAACAAAATGTTACCAACAGTGTTCAGATGGGAAGGTGGTGGCAAACAAGTGTTCATCAGTGGCACATTCTCTGAATGGAAACCTATACCAATGGTTCAAAGGTATTTTTATATTGTATTACACAACCATAATATGTATATAATGAATATTTTTAACTTAAATTTTGATTCAATTTTGTTTACTGTAGGTAGTTACCATTGATCATTAGGAGGGAAAGTAAGGCTTGAGTAGAAAAATTTTAATATTGGATCGATATAGTTGATGTATATAAAGATAGGTGCACTTTACCTACATAATAATTACTGTTATAGTGTTATATTTACTTATTAAATTTTTCATGAATAAATTAGGGTTTATAATGTAATATTCAATATTCCTAATTTCCAAAATATTGCCTTGACTGGAGGAGGACGTCTTACATGTGTTGTCTCCATTTTCAAACTGGCAACATAGCAAATAACTAACATCTAACATTAATGCTAATAGCAATAAAATTGCTTCAGCCGAATGTAAATTGTTTATATTAAGTATAGGTTTGTAAGATAGACGCAACACGTCATGCGGATGTCATCATCTTTTATTGACATAAAGAAACAATCATTATTTAGACTATACAAAATGTAATCATACATATTTAGATTTTTTATATTATTTTAAATTATAACAATTTTTTAGTTTTTATTGTTGTCTTCTGAATAAGAAAGGATTTTTAACCTCTTCAAATTCTCAAACGCGTCAAACTTGAAAGAAAAATTTAATTTTGAATCCAAACATCTTGAATAGTTTGAGCATAACCAATTTCAAATATTTAAGTAACAGCTGATTACTTAAAAAATTATATATAAATTTTACAACTTATATTTTAAAATTTTTAATAAATAGTTAAATTTTTAAATGTATGAAAGTTCAAATTTGATTAAGATGTAAATAAGTTTATCATTTAGAGCAGCAATCCTTAAACATTTGAAGTACACGGACTACTGATAAAATACTATTTCAAATAGCAAACCCTTCCCCAATTATCTTTCAAATACCTTTTTTTATGTAATCATTATAACCAAAATTATAAATTATATAAGGAGATATATAATAACTTACACATTTCATAATAATTTTTTTTATACATTTATACTAACCTACTTCATTTTACGTAGAAATGTAATATTTAATCTTTTAATTTATTTTAGTAATTGAATTTTTATTACTTAATGCGAAATTCAGTGTTACTAGACAACAGTTTTTGAACATCTGGCTCAAAAACTGTATACATAGATCGGATTCTATGTTTTCGATGCGGTTTCAAAACTTTTTTTTATTATAAACAACAGCGGAGAAGACTTTTTTGCATAAATAAGTTGTGGGAGTAATCAATAAATAGAATTAAAACTTCTAAAGCTGAAGTAATGATAGCACTATAGACTAACACATGGAAACACAGTTTCAGAACCATGTTTTGGAGCAAATCCATATTTTAATAATAATTTATAGAACTTCAACTTATCATAAATTAAATACTTTTTATGTGTAATTTATATTATTTTTCTTTCAAAAAATATGTAAGTAATACACTGTCAATTTTATTTCTGATTTCAGTCACAATAATTTTGTAACTATAATTGACTTACCAGAAGGTGAACACCATTATAAATTTTGTGTTGATGGCAATTGGCAGTGTGATAATAAAGTTGTAAGTTTATTCCTGCAGTATATTGGAAAAATCCATCAAATTACCTGTTTTTTTATTGATAGGGCATGATTGAAGGCGATCCAGGTATAACAAATAACAAAGTAGTAGTGAGGAAAACAGACTTTGAAGTTTTTCAAGCGCTAGATGTTGATTCAATCGATGAAAATGGCGTTGAAAAAGGTAGTCAACATATTTATTTTATAAACTGATAACTGAATAAAGCATTTTTTTTGTTAAACTTTAAATATTTATGTTACCTGTGAATACATTAAAAATTGAGACCAAATAGTACTTTAAAGATGTAATAGCAAAATAGCAAATTCAGTATTTTTCAAGCAATGTATTGTGAATTTTCAGTAGAATTATTTAAATTTCATTTTAGAATTAACAATTAGCCTGGAATGCTACTCAATAATGTTCATATAATATCTAAATCTTAAATTTGATGGGAATTTTCGATAATCTGTACTTTATTTTGAGGAAATATCTGTAAAAACTAAACCAATAGGTAAGAATTACATCATAATCAGTTGTATAAATATTTGACTATTTGGGAAAAAATTATCTTATAAAAGCACATAAATATTAACTACTATTTTTTTTTTTGATTCTGTTGATACCATTTTAACATTTTAAATTAAAGCTTAAAATTTAAACAATATTTATAAGTTTTAATAAACGTTTAGTCTTTAATTTATATTTGTATGTACACTCAAAAAATTAAAATACAACAAAGGCCAAACACTTATAAAACTTAGTATTCAGTTACTTTTTTTATTAGCATGGTTTATTATTACCTTCAATTTAAAAATTAATGATAAAAGATTTGTGAATTTAGATAAATATATAATATTGATACTCTGAACCTATTTATATCATTTTTTTATATTCAGGTGGGTTTTCTCAAGATATTCCTTCGTCAGTTCCTTGGCAGAAAGTTTCTGGACCACCAATTTTACCACCACATCTTCTGCAAGTGATACTGAACAAAGACACTCCAGTTTCAGTAATTATTTTTACTAGTACAAAATAATTATTTTTCTTTTTTAAAATAAATTATTTTGTGTATTTAGTGTGAGCCAACACTTCTTCCAGAACCAAACCATGTGATGCTCAACCATTTGTATGCTCTTTCAATTAAGGATGGAGTTATGGTGTTGAGTGCAACACACAGATATCGTAAAAAATATGTTACTACTCTACTGTATAAACCAATCTGAACATGGTATATGTTTATTTTTATACTATTTATACATTCATTATTAGGACAAAACACATTAGACTGAATTGTAGTTCTGCTTCCATATTTGTTTCATTGTTTTTATTGGAATTTAAAATTTAAATAGATCTTTACGACGTCGTAACTTTTATTCAGTCTTATATATTATGGACATTTTCCGGTAACTGCTGCAATTCCATACAATTTTCCATTACCGTGTAGAGGTACAGGCAGACTTTCTCTCTTCACTTTTTCATTTCTTCCAGTGAATTCAATTTTCCCTCTAAAATATAAATGTTTATTTATTTTATTATGTTTTATCAAACTTTTAAAATATGAGATCACTTACGTTATCCAATCAGTCCAATAAAAATTATCTCTAGTAATAGCCAGTCCAAAAGGATAACTGCAATTAGCAACAGCAGTCCGTTGTAATCGACTCTCTATTCCAATACATTCTAGAGCATAAGAATAAAAAAGCATTACAATTTAATCAATTATGTATATCACATTAAGTTTCAATTTATAAATTGAAAAAATATATTTGTTTTTAATATTAGCTAACAAATAATAAATTGCTTAGTATCAATATTATTAATAATAGAAATAAAAAGATACTTTTTTTTGTGAAATACATTGTAAAATTACCTATACTTCTTAAACCTGCATCTGCCCAACAGATTTCATCTGTGTACCAATCTATAGCTATATTGTTTGGTAATTTAACATTAGGTCCTTGAACAAAAATTTCTCTTTGGCTGCCATCCAAATCAGACCATTCAATTTTAGGGCTATTTCTATTCCAGTCTGACCAAAATAATTTTCTAACAATAAAAAATATATATCGATTAGCTTATTAAATGATTTAATTTTTGTATAAATATTAATACTACCTTCTGTTTGGATGAACTGCAATTCCTCGAGGATTACTCAGGGAAGAGTTTGCTATTATTGTCGCATGGGATCCATTAGACAAATCTGCTGCCATTATTCGTTTCAAACCAGAATCGGTCCAATAAATTTTTCTATTAATCCAGTCTATGGTCAACCCTTCGGTTGATGTAGCTTCAGTAGTAATAAATTCTTGCACATTTGAACCATTCAGTTTAGCAGACTTAATTGTCCGGTCTGCTATATAACTCCAATATAACTGCTCTTCTAAACAATCAACTGCTAAACCTTGAAATAAAATATAATTTATTATTACCAACTTAACCAGGCATGTTGAGTAATATTGCATTTTTAATACTTATACAGTAATATAATATCATAATTAATGATGTATTTTATTTTTAATACTTACCAATGGCTATTTTATCAAATTGCAGATGAATTGGATAATCTCCTCTTGTTTTGTTTGGAACAGTTGGAATATGCAATGTTGCCATCCCTTGATTTACAAGTAAGTAAATGTCTTCTTTTGTTGTTTTTTTATTTTCTTAAAACAAAAGATACTTAAGTATAAGGGTAAAATAAGTCTGAGCAGAAGTGATTTTCTAACCACTTGGCTACAAACAAAATATTTTTTTTTTTTAATTATTGTTATATACATACATTTTATGTAAATATTAATGATTTTGTTTTATAGATGCTATAAATTGATGTTTTATAAACAAACTATTGTAATTTAAATAAATGTTAATTATTATGTTGATATGTAATTTTCAAATATTTGTCTTACCTCTGCAATAATTACCATTCCCTATGTATCCTTGTCTACATTGACAAATATAATGTCCTGATGTACCAACCGTACACTGAGCTGATGGATGGCAAATGCTGGTGTTCACAATACAAGTTTCTGTACATGATAACTCTAAACCATTCCAGTTTTCTGTGTATCCCTTAAAAAAAAAAAAAGATTGAAAATTGTTAGTTTTTATTGTGTAAATATTAAATAATTGGTTGAACTATAATTAGGCCTATTTTATTTAATACCTGGGCACAAGAACATTTAAAAGTATTTCCTATGTTGTTACATTCAGTATTTGCTGGGCACGAGTTCTCTGTGCAGCCAGTTTCAATTATCCGTTCACATTGTGTTACACCATTACCTCGGTATCCGCTATTACAACGGCATGCATAATTATTTCTTTCTCCTTGTACACAATTTGCATATCTGTGACATTCGTATGAACAGCCTAAGATAGGTTAAAAATATTATATTACTGTGGTTTATTATAATTGAAATATTTAACTCGGTCTTACGTGATCTTTGGCATTTGTTTTCAAACTTTTGATAACCTTCCAAACACTTACAGCTATATATGAAACTGGTTTCGTTATACATACACATCTCATTTGGGCCACAATGTGAATCCCCCGCACATTCTCCAGTTGGTGTACATATTATACCATCCCCTTCGTATCCACTGTTGCATACACATATTGGATGACCATCAATTATCTGACAGCTAGCATGCATGTCACAGATGTTTGACTTTGAACACGATGATTCTAAATCATTTTTAGCAGCAAGTTTAGTTTCCATTTTATATTTAAATTATAAACTGTTTGTATTAACAGTTATTAAATTGTAGTCAGTCCTCAAAACTCATTGTGGAGGTACATGATGCTATTTTGGTGGTTCTGGCTATGGACACATAACACGCATGTGCAATAACAATAATAATAAAATAAAATATACCTAACATTTTTATGTAAAATTTAGTACCTATAGTAAAAATATTTATTAAATGTGAATGTTTTAAATTGTTTATGTACCTACTTATCTGATTTATAATTAACAAGAAATATTAGAAAATGTGTTATGATAACATGAGCCATATGTTCTTCAAAAAATAAGAAGAAAGAAAATTAACAGGGAGGTTGTTGGATTGAAAAAGTCTCATTAGAAGACTGATCCGGTGCACTAAGATAAGTTTTAAATTTTTTTTAATAATTAAAATTAATACTGCTTGGTTATCATTTTTATTTTTAATAAACAATACCAAGTGATAAGTTTCCTAACGCTGTACATAATGTGTTAATGTACTCTCGGATAATTTAAAATAAATATCAAGATTTGTATATTTGTATCCATTTGTAGAAATTGTGTTTATAAACATGCCCTATTTATAACTATTCTGCAGAGAGGTCTATTCGTCTTAAAAAGAATCAAGTCTTATTTGAGATCAAGGACTACTGGCGAAAGGCTAAAGTTTTTAGCTATTTCAACCTTAAAGTCAGACTTAGGCACTTAGCAAAGAAGTTAAATTACAATACTGATGGTTTTTTTCGACAAAATGCTTTGCGTTAACATTTTTTAATTTCCTTTACTTAAATTTAAATATTACATTATAATAAATGTATTGTGAGTACCTATCAGTGTATGTATTTTTTATGTATACCTACCTAATATGTTTTTAGATTTTATAACAATAACAACACACTTGATTCTTAGTTTTCTTACCAATAATTGAACACTCATATCCGTCTCCTTCATAGCCCGGATTGCATTGACACTTGTGTCGTTGTTGAGAGTTTACAAAGTTACACTGGGCATGAGCATGGCACGTGTTGATCTCGGCACACGATACTGGAAACATTTTTAACATCGATAACACATTATTAATGAACAACATAAATTATTCGACTGAGACTCACTCGACGATTCCGTTACGGTGCTCTCCGGCTCTACGGTCGTAACATCATCGTTGGGTGCACAATATTTTCCGACGTCAACGTACGACGACGGACAAAGACACAAATCTTGGGTACAAGTTTTCTGCACGGGACACCCCTGACCTACGTATCTATGTCCTTCCAACCGGCATCTGGGGGCTATAAACAAATGTTAGTAAATTATCAATTATTAATTTAATTTATTAATATTTAATATAGAGAGTTGGTATACAATATCATTGTTGTAGGTACCTGTCCTAGTTTTCTAAGTCAGTTTTGATGTTTTCGGTAAAAAAAAATGATTACTTACCTATATAATTTGTAATATTTAGAATAAAATGTATTTTTATCAGAATAGTATTTAAATTTTTGTGAAATACGGAAAGATGTGTAAGACGGATAAAACAATCATATATACCTACTGCTGTGTCTTACATAAAAAATAGGTACCATTAATGTTTTAAAAAAACGCAACGATCACTCGAAACATTTTTGCATAGACGGATCGATCCGTATGAACTTACATAACGGTAAACATCGAAGTCCATCGCCTATGAAACCTGAGTTGCAAGCACACCCGTAGGTGCCCGGATAATTCGTGCAATAACTGTCCCTGTGACAGGCTTCTGGTATATTGCATTCGTTGACGTCTATGCACTCGAAATCAGTGGAGTCGCCCGACAGCAAACGTATTTCGTAACTATATAAAGTCGAAAAAATTGAAAATATATACTATTTAATCCTGCAAGGGATCGTTGTAAAGCTCCACATTAAAATATATTGTATATTTCATATTTGCATGGTAGGTACATTATTACGACAAGTTTTTAAAAACATAAATATAATATGAACATTATGTAACGCCGTTATTAGTTCCTGATTAATAAACAATTTATTTACCCTTGGATACAAGAACAAGTGCTGATATTATCAGGCACATCACAAACGCTGTTTTCGATGGTATAAGCCCTTGATGTTGGTTCTGAAAAAAGTTATAAATTTCGACATTGACGTACATACATTTTTTAATGTAATCTCTTTCCACAGGGGCGTAGCTAGGATTTTTTTGGGGGGTAGGCCCACCATAAAACTTCTATTCACCAATGGAAATGGGGACTTTTCCCAATTTTTTTATTAGACTGCTATAATTTTAAAGTTGTCAATGATTATTCTTATTAATTATTGAATAATTAATAACTTGTAATAAATTGAACCAAAAAATAAGTAGATAGTTTCAAAAGATTTTTATTTAAATACCTAAATATGAGAGTCTTACAAAATACAATTATAAATATAAATTAATATACTTGTAACTAATAATATACGTATTGTTAATTTATAATATATTTTCAAAGTAAAAATTCTAATCTTCATTTCTTAATGACAGTGTCTAAATATATTATTGTTTTTTTTTTAGAGCCTACCTACTGGCCACATCCCTGCCTTTCCAGAGAGTTGGTGATAAGTGATGCGTTTATATTTAAGAGGATTCGACTCCGGCTTTGTTTTCTATCAAAATACTTGATAATTTTTTTTTTGCCTTTTAAAAATGTATAGGTACTTTATTTTATACATTTATAGAATTTTGCTACGATTTTACACGACATCCACATCGTCGGTATACTTAAAACCCGCTAATATCAAATAAACCAAATAATATTTAATATTAACAATGATTCATTCCAATTTTTTTTTTTATAAAAGGAGATTTTCTTTGCTTATGAGCACTTATATTATGAACTTTCCGTGTACCACAGGTTAAGAAGCGCTGCTACACACGTATGTACTTTCTTAGAATATGCAAATATCAAACTCCTTAAAAACGGTCAGTATCGAAATCGAATCCCCTTTAAATAAAAAAAAAATGCAACGGTATATTTACCCGTATTTGGAGCTACGGTAACAGCTCCGCAGTAATAACCGTTTCCTTCAAAGCCCGGTTTACATTGACAGCTGTAAGTTCCCACTTCGTTAACGCACATGGCGTTCGGATCACATCGATCGATCCTGTCTTGACACTCATTGATATCCACACACCCGGACTCGGCACCGTACAACGAATGGAATCTGTAAAATATAATAGAAGTACACGAGTGATGATTAAAAATAGCACATCGCAAAACAGTTTTATTTTTTAACGGGGTCATATTTTGTAACAGATTCTGCTGCAGAGTTTAAACAATATTAATCGAGAAATCACAATTTTTTTTAAAAAAAAGTATGTAGTATATCATGACACGATTGATCTAAGCAAAAACCAAAAAAAAATGTGTTACACGTATATATTAGGTATTATAATATAGCAGAGTATAATATATTATATTATATTCTGCTCCAGCAGCTGCTGTAGGTAATTATAATAATAAGTATTATAATGTTATGTTAAAATCTCATTAATAATATATATATATTTCATTATATTGAATCGAATTTGGGTGCATCGACGTTACGAATTTAGTTTGGCATTTTTAATAAGTAGGTATCAGTTAGTAAGACAATGTATTATACATACCCTAGATTGCATTCGCATCTGAAAGTACTGCCTTCTCTGACGCACGTGCTGTTCGCAACACATTTCACATGTCCGTCGCTGCAAGGGTCCTGCGTGTCTTCTATGTATCCATTTGGGTATTTCGCGTACACAGTGTACAAAAATAAATTAAATAATATTAGTGTCTTGTAGTAGGTAATAAATGTCTTGTAACAAGAGAGACGTGGTTATTATAACAGATGGCTTAAGTTGTACCTATACGAGTATATGGGACCTTTGATCGAAAGGTGCAACGGCCCCCGAGCCTCTAACTGCCGTCTTGGGCACAGGCGATGAAAGTCGGTTTTGCCTATGACAATATTAATGTCATAATAGTAAGGCTAGGATTTATATACATTGGCATATTTTTTTGCAACTTTTGATTGTTTGAAATTTCCACTAATTACGTCATGTTGAAATAAATTGCGTGGTTATTTTATTTTGAATATTTTGAAAAAAAATGCATATTATTATTGCATATTTCAACAATAAGCACTTAACATGCATATTTAATGGTATATTTTAGCCGTAAATCGTTTTATCAATCCAAAAAAAAAAACTATTTATTATATAGGTACCTATAGGCCAATAGATATATAAAATGTAAAAATGGAAGTAATCTAGATGAAGATTTTCATGTTGAAACGCAAGTTGAAACGCAAATATTTAGTCATGTGATGTTGAACGTTTAGTTTTAGCAAATTTTAAAAGATACCAAGATTTAACAGAAAGTATTTTATTTTTGAAAATTGTAAATACCACATCATTGTTTTCATGTAATACTTTTGAATAACATTAAGAGTTTAAAATAATATTTTTAATATTTAAAAATTTGGTTTTGTATTTTGGGTTATATCTATGCATATTTTACCATTTTTTATTGCATATACTTGCCCTAGTCACAAGTAAATTAATAGTACATTTTTTTTATTAGTACTTATATTTACTTACACTAGATGCTTAAACTTTAAAATTAATTTTGTCATAGGCATTTACAAAGACATCACCGTCTCTGATCCTGGCTGGAGAAGGGTGAGAAAGCTATTCTTGTTTTAATAGTGTGTTATAATATAATATAATTAAAAATGTAAACTTATTATTTTTTTTTTGGATTTATTGACCCATTTTTTCTAAGTATAGTCACTGCCCAGAGTTATTTGAAGTTGAACAAATTGAGTATTTATTAAATATTTTAATACTTACCAAACGGCAAAAATATGTTGTTTGTGCTGACCAGTCTCAAAATTTTTACTTTTTCTTCGTAGTAAGCGAATGCTTTGGAATTCTGCAACATGAACGACGTAAATCCTTTAGCGGCCTTGTTACAAGGCTGAGCGAATTCGAATTTTTGCGCCACAGTCACTTGCTGTTCGAAATCTGAACCTTCCTGTTTGTACCTGTACGTATAATACGAGTGCATTCGACCTGTTCAAAATTAAATATGAGAATATTATAAAATAACTTAATGTAGGCATTCAAACATTTTATAACTTAATATTATTAGATCTGCGATTTTAGTGCATATTGCTTTTTTTTCAATGCTATCCGATGATCGTCTTATAAATCCAATTGACAAATTCGTTAACTGAGTATAGGTAACTATACAATATTACATTTGTATACTGCGTTTTTTAAATGTGTAATAATCCTTACTATGGATCTTTACTTTTTTAGAGCATTCTATTTGATTTATCAAGATCTTCATTTATGATTCCAAAAATATTTTGTTAACGAAAAAAAATATTTTATGCATAAGTACTAGAAATAACGCAAAATAATAAACAAAATGATACTAAAAATTCATATTCTCAAAAATGTTTATAACTTGGAAATATTTTTTCTATATAATTTGAAATCATTAAATACCTAGTTTTATTTATTTTATATGAAGAGTGTCCTACCCAGCCTCTTACACAACTCCCACCAAAAATAACGAAATATCATTAATTAAATTACCTGTAGAACTTGGATTCATAAATCATAATTAAGTATTAACCCTCTACCAACCCTTCTCACCACTCTTCTTACAATCCTACTTAATACTAAAAATGCAAACTAATAACATAACCTCACATCACTCGCACCGTTCTAACTTCAAATTCAAATGGTTTCATTATTTTTACTACTTGGAGAAGCCAACATATACCCACGCTGAAGTAACTTCCACACTTTTATTTATTTTAAAGATTATATTATAGATCATGTAAATAACAACAAATTAAGTTAGAAAAAACTATTTTATACTGTCATCATTTTTTAAGTGTTACATTTTTATTTTCATATATATTTTTATTTGTAACCTACTTGATTAAAATAATAATTTATTGTTCTTCAAAATGTCTGCCAACTTGTAAAATGTCGACATGTCGTGTACCTACCTACCCTATAATACTTTGCTAAACTCGATAAAAAAAACTCTTATAAAATCGATCGTTTATACGATTGCTGAAAATTGTGTGACGTACACAAACTTAAAACTATACAGAGCAGCACAGACTACTATAATATTATAATATTAAAACATTATCTCACTCACCGTTCGCAATTGTATACTGCTGATGATTGTCGTTTGGCAGTGTGAATCTGGTGTGTGGTAACGGAACCTGAGGCGTTGTTCCCTGTATAGTGGCATCCATTATCAGTTGATCGAACGAATTGAGCCCGAAAAATCGTTGATGAATGGTTATCCTGTGTTCGGTTCCCGGAAAAGTCACTTCAGAAGTGTAGTTGACCACTCCTCCTGTATACATATTGACATACGCGTAAATGCGTAATAATATATTAAAATGTGACATATGACGTATTTTATGTTAAAATAATACAAAAGATACGTAGATTCAAAATAATTAGGCATTCAAAATTAGTTTTGAAAACGTAGCTCGTAAACGAAATTGAGTACATGCAGCAAACAAACAGTTTTTAACTTAAATTTGTTTTAAAACAACCTGTTTGAACCTCAACACGCGGAGATAACAGTCAGGGGAGTTGAGGGCCTAGATAGTTTAAATATACCTAGTATCACTAGATATATGGATCGCGGGGATTTCAATAATATAAATGTGTAATTGCAACGTTGGCCAAATTATCAGAGCACGCGAAAAATATTTTTACTTCGTTGTTAAATCTTGAGTTTAGTATGAAAAACAAATAATAAACAAAATAATTTATTATTTCGAAAAAAATAAAGTCATCAACTATAAAAGTACGGAACTCACTGCGGCCATAGTTTTATACATAATATTTTTTAATTAGAAAAAAATTGAGTAAGTAAACATTTTAAAAAGAAATAAAAAATTGGAAAATTTTTAAAATTGTTCTTCAGATTATCTTTTTTAAAACCTGAGGAAGTTCAATAATGTTTTTCTGAAGATCTCATGAATATAAAACCAAATAATCAACAATTGCATGATTTTTGTAACTTTTTTGAAAAAAAACTATATTTTACAAAGCTGTATATTCCGCCGTCAATGTGGGCCGAGTTTTCGAACAGTTTAGTGCGTATTACTAATGCTTGTGAATCGTTTCATTCAAAGCTAAATAATATGTTCTACTCTCCATATCCAAACATTTTCCAGTTTTTAGAAGTTTTGAAAAATGTACAAGCTGACACTTATGTTAAAATGCGTAGCCCAAATCTGACGCAAAAACGACGTAAGGCAGTAGAAAGGGAATATTATATCAGTGATATTATGAGTCAATATGAAGATAAAATTATAACACGTTTGGAGTTTGAAGAAAAATTTGCTTACAAAAACTTGCCAGTTTAATTTATTATAAATACAATCATTTTTTTTCGACTGATTTTTTGACTTATGTATTATTATTTTTTGACTGGAATAATATGTAACATTATAATATAGTACACATTTAACTGATTTTTTGACCGATATACCTATGTACGCCGAACGCAATTCGACTCTGTCGCAACAATTACGAGCACGCAATTCCACTATGTCGCGAAAAAACCCAGCATGCAATTCGACCTAAGTAATGATTTTCGCACGCAACTCGGAAAAACCGATATAATATATATATATATATATACGGTTCAATCGCACCGACCTGTCAACTGGTATCCGTTGTACGCGTTTTCCGAGTGTAATGAAAACAGCCAAGCGACTACTGATGGAAAAACGGTCAAGTATTGCAACTCGAAACCCAGGTTGCTGGGCACGTCCGAGATAGCCATGTACACGCGGCCGTCCATCGTTGCCACGTAAGCCTGTAAGTCCGACTCCGGCATGGCGATTCCGTTGACGTCTATGCTGACTTTTCCACTGACTCGGACTGGTACGTCTGCACACAAAATAAAACAACGTATTATTATTGAAATATATTATTTTCGTGCCCTTAAGTATTGTAAATTGTGATTTATATAATTAGGCGTATAATATAGGTACCTAATTTAAATTATAATGACGTTCGAACCTGCAGTGGCAGTATGCATCGATAATGTACTCGAACAGGTGGTTCATCAGAATGTATATGAAATATATATATATATTTGTGAATACTTTAATAATTTAAGCAATAAGTATAACAAAATATATTATGTTATAATGCTATGCTTATATTTTCAATTCTTTCACGATAATTCAAAATCGTCCATAGCTATTTTATGTTTTGGAATAAATTCGTCTAGATAAATGTTAAAATTTACCTATCTATAGGTACGGCCTTTTTATCCATGATAAACACTAGATAACTTAAATAATATACTAAAATTATAATTAATTCAAGAATCAACTTACTCTCTTTGATACAAGTCACGCCATTTCCAAAGTACCCTTGCTTGCATATACAGCACATGTCCCCTTGTTCGTAATCCACGCACGATGCTTGGTTGTGACACAAAGCTCCGGCTACTGCGCAAGTCAAACCTTCGTCTGGAACATAATGTAATAAAACCGTAATCATCGTACCAGATAGCAACGCCGCCATAGGCAGCGCGGATGCCAGTGGGTGGGCTTACGGGGGCTTTACTAATAATTCCCAAAAAAATGTTCTCATTTCTACGTTTGACAAGCCTTAGGTAGTGTTTTATTAGATTAGATTATATTATGTCATATACCAATAAATACCATATTAAAGTAATTAGTAAGGTGCTTTTCGGTTATCGCGACCACCGATGATTATCGGTTACCGTTTATCTGACTTCTGTAAAATGGTATCAACAACAACTTAATATTTGTGATGATACTACAGTATAGGTACTGGAATAGTTATATGCTTGAATTGTGTGTGTTAAGCTTCAAAAATAGAAACAAAAAAATTAGTGGTTAGGCCATATATTCTGATTGTTGGCGTGGTTAGCAGAAGAATTGGAACTTATAATAAACAACATATTATCACAATATTTTCCACCTAGGTAGTATGAATTATTAATATCATCAATAATATCAAATTTTATTTTGTTTTAACTTTTAATTTAATTTTTAATTTTATCAATTAAATCAATTGTTTTATATTTAAATCAATATTATATTATATTTTATTAATATTATTACTTGTTCGATTATCGTTGGTACTTGGTAGTCGCGATAACCAAAAAGTACCTAAAGTAATAAATTCTATTTTTTTCCCACCCTCCCCGATTCAGCAAATAACAACATTTATATACCTATGTTGCCAATAGACATCAAATAAAATTGGTTAATAATTTATAAAAATGTCCTTAGAGTCTTAGTTTAAGTGTAGTCTTGTCGTTTTACCAAAACTATGAGTGTGGCAACATATAATATAAATAATTATAATAGGTACCTGGTCGTATGCTTCCAGGAAATTCGGGTGGTTCCACGTTTTCGTTCGGTCCGATGTTGCCCACACGGTACAACCAAACACCCGGCGCGTCAGTGTTACTCCATCTATGCATAAGAAAGATCAATAAATATTAAAGTATATTATATGCGACATCAATTGATAAGCTTTAAGGCTTGAAATCAAGGTAAAATATATATTGATTTTATAATTTTCACATTATCTATTTAGTATATTTCTGATTTTAAATCAGAATTAAAAAATAATCTTCCTTTTTTATGAATTAAATATCGATTTTACGTTTTTAATTTGATATCTACCTACGCCATACGTGCTGCAAAGGATTCATTTACGCGTCTTTACGCAAGGCTGTGGAACAGTCCTAAAAAAACGAAACTACCTATCAATCAACAATATTATTCTTGCATTTTAAATTTGAATTAAATATTAAATCAATTTGTATAATATAAACATTATTACAAAACAATTATTATTTTGGCATAAATCATCGATTTAATTTGTATTATTATTATGTATATTAATTTTGGTACATATTAGCATTGAGTATAGATAGTACCTACTATCTATACTATCTATACTATCTATCTTTACTATCTATACTCAATGATATTAGGTACTTTTGATTTCATAGAATATTTTCAATGATTTTTTATCGATATTTAAAATTGATTTTGAAACTGATTTCGATCCTCGTGTAATATTGTAGTATATAATTTATAAATATAATTATATGTACCATTGTACCTATATGCAAAGTACATCACTATATAATAGTAAAAATAATATTATATACTCTCCCTTAGCAATCACACCTATCGATAGTTTAAATATTTTTGACAACCGAAATTCTCTTTATCGTGATAATACTACCTACCTATATACAGGTTACCCAATTGCAGTTTATACAATTTATAAAATATTAAACATGTAAAATCTGACACTGGTGCATATTTTACTTATACCTATAACACAACTGTCCAATTTCTAGAGAAATTGACTGTTGTAAAACCAATAATAGTTGTTGGCTGCAATAAAAAATTTTAAAAATACTTCTTCAATAATGGTAAAAAATAAACAGCAGTATACGCATAACCTTTAACATAGCCTGAAATATAAACTTAAAACATAATAAGGTAGAAGTGAACTCTGTGAACTATAGATATTTATTTATCAACTGTTGACTATTGTTAGTTGTAGAAGTTTTCACGTTCGCTGCATAAATAAACTTCTTGGATTTAATTTAAAACACGAGCGTATTATACATTTTGTATGTTATATATACCAATACCTACGGTTATAGACCATAGTATAATAGTATACGTGATTAATGTGATTAAATATAATGATAACATTCTTTTAATTTATAATTTAACGTTTTTAATAAGTTTTGACTAGTTATTAATCTAACGAGATAACATTTTTCAACAAATATTTATTTAAATTTAAATACGCCACTGAAGCAATATAATTCAGAACCGTTAATATTTAACGAGAGCAGAAAATTTTTTTTAACATTATGATTAAACGTTATAAAGATTGTGTGTTGAGTAAGTTATTATATAGAGACAACTAAAAAATATCCATATATAAGAGTACTCATATTACAAGGAATAATACTAGTAATAATTATAAGTCAATACAATGTATCAATGATGGACAATAGTTAATGTATAAAATCAATTAGAGACTATAGGGTTAATAAAATTAAGTCAACATTAATAACGTTCAGTTTCAGTTAAAATTTAACAAGCAATAAAAAAGCTTAAATTTAAAATGTAAAAAAATATAGGTATTGATCCTATAGGAAAAGTTAGTTTATTCACATTTTTTTTTTAAATTTTCACTTGGGTTACACATCACTTAAACGTATTATATAATATATATGTATAGTGATAGTGCAAATTTCAATTTTTTTAAATACTCTGCTCCACAGATCATCAACCTTTTATTGATTTTTACAAAAATTACTAACGCATGTATTTCACCTATTTTGGAAACCATTGGGAATAATAATAGTCCTATCAACTTTACTATTATTGGAATGGAAATAGATAAAATTTATACTTGCAGATTAGATTAATACCTACTTTGTAGTTTATTAATTCTTAAATTATTTATAACATAACAAATACAATATCACAAAAAGTGCTAGAAATAGATATACCTATAGTACCTACCAGTTTTAGTTTTTACATATAAATTAAAATTGATTTTATACACACGACCACACGATTATTATGTTGACATTAAACTATTGGATATTTGTATAATATATTATTTGAAGTAACCATAATAATATGTACTCAATGTAGTTTGTCGCTCAAAATAACGTGTTTTAAAAAAAATATTTTTAATTATTTAAAATAAAGAACTTTATTAATAAAATAATAGAACACTTTAACTAAATCTTAACTTTATATCTAGTTATGTAATGCAATGCTCATTATTAATTTATTTAATAAAATAAGTGTTTTTAAATGTGTACAATGTAGGTAGGTACATCAACGATAACTATATTTGATATGTTTAGGTACAGGAGGTTGTCTGACTAAAAACATTTAGCTGGACTCATTTTTTATTTTTTTCTTAGTAGAAGAAAAAATTACTAATTCAATCAGAAGTTTTTATAAAAATGTGTTGCGGTCATGGTTATGCATGGATATTGCTGTCTAGATAATAATATAATTCGTTTATAGAAGTGTTACGACCAGATAACAATAAAAAATCATCGGGATAAAGATAAAGATAACAACACCTTATTTTGTATAAAATATAGATAAAATATGATCAAATCAAATTCATCTTACCAAAAGATAAAAGATAAAAATATTTTATTCAGATAAATCACAGATAATGATTAATTATACAAATATAAATTAAAAATTAAGGATTATAAAAAATGATGTACATTGTGCCTGTTTAATGTTGTCTTCTAAATATATATTTACATTCTGTGTATCATTAAACATTAACTTCAGAAAACTATGAAATTAGGAACAACAAAGGCAATAACAAATAAATATGAATAAAAAATGAAATATTTCAAAAATAGTTTAAATTATATTATAAAAAAAAAAATTAAAATTAATAATCATTGTTATTTTACTTGCAATATGCGCCTGATCGAGACAAGAGAATACAAATGAGAAATTTTAGGACAACTCAGATAAATTTATCTAAATATGTCATAGGTAACACGTTTAATAATGTTATGGCAAAATATTATGTGGGTATAAACATCTTAAACATCTTCACATATTTTAATAATCGGTCAAAATAATAATCTATAATAGGTATCAATGGTGCAATTTTATTTATTTATGTATTTTGTCCACAAGAAATTTAAAATATTACATTTTTGAAATATATATAGTTTGAAATTACGTTGTTTTGAATATTTACCTGATATAATAATATATTTATATAGTACTTCAAATACATTTCAAATGTGTTCCTACTCCAATTGGAAGTATAGGTGTGTCGTCTTGAGATAGATTATAGATTTTATGCCCGCGATGGTAAGTTTAAGATTTAGGAAGCGCGAGTAGAATGCAAGCAGATTAAGGCCATGCAAACGTGTAATTTTTAAGGAGTTGTGTTTATGCAATTCTTTCTTTCCTTCGGTCACTCCTGACTGCTCGTCTTTGTGGTAGTAGTTAATTATCATTAGTGTATGTGTAATTCCCATGAGCCTTATACTTAATTACGAATCGTGTACTTAAGTATAAGGCTTATGGTACTCCCCAGTCCTCAACCATATCCAGCATGATGCGTAACACTACTACTCGCCTTTACTGTCTGCATCATTCAATAATATATTACACACGCATTTACACATGTCATTTAGTCATTAGATCAAAATATTCAAAACTAATTAATGGACGTGAGTCTTGGAGTCTTGAAGTAGCTAGGTATATTATTATACGACTGCGAACTGACAAAAATGTAGTTTGAATGTTAAACAAGAATACTTTGCATAGGTCGAAACCACTTTTTCGATTTTAGCAAATTCCTGATGGAAATAAGCATTTAAAATCAATTTTTCAGTTTGTTATATTAATATATTAAAAACTATTTAAAATATTGAATATAAGATTTTCTATATTTTTGTCAGTATTATATGTATTATAACGTGACACGTTACATGAACATGATGTAGCACTCATGTAGGTGTACTGGATTTCACGAAAGATACATTTGTAATTACAAAAATAAATTTAATGTGTGAAGTCATTAGCGTATAACAACTAACGAGTTACTTTATTATTTTAATGATGATGTATCGTTAAAAACGTAACCCAACGCTGATTCAGGTAATATTATTGTATTATTATGTAGAACTATTATGGAAGATAACTACTTAAAAGTCTAAATATATATTAACAATGAGTGAGTTGGAGTAAAATAGTGGGTAAGGGAAGTTGAGACGAATGGAATTTTATTTAGAAGTATTGTGAGTTTACATTTGAGCGTTGTAAAGTGGTGAGGTGTGTGCACTCCTGCATCACACTATTTCAGCTATAGTCTGAATTTTAAACTCTCAATAATAATATAATTTATTAATATATTTAATAGACTAACTATTTGTTTGACATTCTATATAAAATTAACAATAAACATAAATATTTCTACTTGAGGTTGTAAAATTAAAAACGCAGTCCGGCAGTCGTCTTAATAAGTTAAAAGAAGTATAAATAAACCGAAAAAGTTACATTTTTGTCTTTGCCGAACCATAATGCATATCGTTATAAATATTTTGTAATATCTAGTACAGCTAGGGTACAACTGGCAGCTATATAGATTAAATCGCATAAAAGTGCTTTTTTCGAAAATCACAAAATCTTATTCGAACAATCCAACGATGACGAATACTGATGAACCCCGAGGTGCAGTCGTGCAAGTACCTGTGCTAGCCGCTAGGTACACGTATTATGATATATTTTCGGTGGTTGATATAATATAAACGCATAGGTGGAAATCGTGCGGGGGACTTATAAGGTCTTAGCCCCCTTAAAATATTCTATAACTCCTCCGAAAACAGATAGCTTTTTAGTATAGTATCAAATTATAAAAGTGCAATACGTTCAATTTTAATCAACACATTTGTTATGAATTTATGCCAATTATAATTTATAATATTCATAATTTTCGTTAATTGTGGGCATTAATATAGTAAATATTGATTATCGCGTCAATTGAAGACTTCAAGACGTATACAGAGCTGAACGCAGGTACTTATAGTAATAAATTATAAAAAAAAATGATGTAAAGAATGGTGCATTGCAAGTTGCAACATACATATTTATTTATATTATAATACTTTTATATTTGTGCTTATTATACTTAGTATTTTAGGATATTAAAATATTGGCGCAAATACGATATTTGTTTTTGGTTTTTATATATTATTAACCTGCAATATCGTGGCCCACACATGAAAACAGGTTAAACTATAATACCTTTGAGTATTAAACCTTTGGTTTTAAAACAAAAAAAAATATGACTTACCTGTCCAAGTTGTGTATCTGATCGCTGCCCGATCCGCGGAGCACGTGTATCCGCCCGTCGGCGGCGCTGAATCCGGCCTGGGCCTTGGCGTCCGGCAACCCGGCCTCGTCAGCCATCCCACCGAACGACTGCACCCACTGGATGGGCGATGGGTACGCGAACTGCACGAACGTCTCGTGGCCGTCGGTGGCCACAGCCACCTGGAACGTGTTGGTCCGGTCGGCGTTTTTCTTGTAGTAGCCCACCCGGTGCCACGTGGCCACGAACACGGACGCGGCGGCGAACCGGCCCTGGTACCGCGGGTAAAACCTGGACACCAGGCTGTTGGCGTGGGCCAGCGTTCGCGAGTCCTGGTCCTCCCGGTAGTACACCTGTCCGCTGCCGCGCAGGTCCACGTTGGCGTAGAACGCGGCCAGCGCCGGGTAGTCTAGCGGGAACGGCACATTGAAGAACGTCGGCATCTCGCTGTTGAACGACACCAGGCCATTGCTGTTCACCTGTTGACGTTACACAATTAAGTAAATAGGTAGGTAGGTAGGCACAATAAAAATAATTTCAGTTATTCATCATAGGCCAGAAGTCTACCCGCAAGTTTCGACTTCGTATTATATAATAATTAATATTATGTATAGATAAAGATTTGTAAAAGTCTAAACTATTTTAAATAGTATAATTATTTTATACCTCGTAATTTAGTATATGTCGGAATTTTATATTTATACTCATGTAAGTATTATAACAATTAATATAACTACATGTAGCTATATGAATAATAATACATTATAGCCATTAGATATATTGTCCAAACTGTTAATTAATGAGCACTGCTGAATCAATTGGTTTCATATTATGTTCATCAAGTATAATTTATATAAAATGTATAATAAATAATATCATATATGTATAGGTAATAGGTATTCTGGTATGATGAATCGCAAACCTTATAATCTCTCGGAGTCTCGACGACATTAAAAAAAAAAATGGTCAGGTTGGTGATGATTGTATTTGGTACCTGCAGCAATCGCCAATCTTGTATTATAAAGTATTCGAATACAAGTATTTGGATAATATTATGTTTAAATACTTTTGGAAGTACTTTTATGGTATTCCAAATACAATTTTTTTAAAGTATTTTTAACAATATTTAAATAATTATAGTTAGACCAACTCACTTTATTAATTATTTTTCTCAAACATTTGATTACCAATAAAATTAATATTGTTTTCGTTGAAACGGTTAGAAATCTAACAATTTAAAAATAGTTTCATATTGATAGTTTATAGATTGTTTTGTTTTTTAATTGTACCTATCAATTTTAATTGAAAAATATGTAAACAAAGTATGAAATTCATATTTCTACCTTTAAATCGTCAAACATATTTTAATGTTAATGAAATTGTTAAAATGTATGTTAAGTAGTAGGTAACATAATAATTAAAATGTTTACTGATAAACGTATACATATATTATATAGTTTGCAATTTAAAAAAAAATACTAGTATTTGTATTCAATTACTTTGTGACTTCGTGAGTACTGGTAAAATACATTTTTATAAAAGTATTTTTTACAAGAATGTTTGGTACATATCGGGGTGCTCAAAGTAGGAAATTAATTTTACTTTTCTCAGTAATTAGAAAAACCATTAGGCAAAACTAACGAAATACTGCGAGGAAAAGACGATATTTATGAAACATAAGTTTTTGATAAAAACGTGTTTTTTTCATTATTTTTCAGAAAGAAATAACTGTAGATTTGACTATATGAGTAATATTATACTATACTGTATATTTGATATTCTCACAAAATATTTTTTGTAGCATTTTTCAGATTTGGTATATATTTTTAAAATATTTTGGTTATTTTTAAGCTGAATATTTAAAGACATTTGAAATTTTCTTACATTTCCTGACAGTATATCTTTCGACTTATATTGATAATGTTGTGTATTGGTATTACCCATACTATTTTTTTCTATATACGCACAAACATTAAACATTTTTAAATTATTTAAGGCTAAAAATGTTAAGCTATTTATACCGCGGACATATTTACACAATCACACTGTTCTAAGGTACCTAGGTATCAATGATCAATTACCATGGATCATTGCGGCAAGTAGTTTGTGATGATGGCAATAACTATAATACAACCATTACAAACTTCTAAAGAACAAATAAAGGTATTCTGATAATCTGATGTGCAATGGTCAATTTTAAAATAAAGCCAAAATTTCGAACACATATTTAGTTTTTAGTATATTTTTTTAATTTTACTTTTTATCTTAATTATTAGTATAAATAATTAAATGAATATTTTTTACAGAAAAAAAATTATAACTTAATCACCTACCAAAACACTAGCGTAATTAAAATACTAAAATAGTTTTAACAATAATAACTATTTTTGAAATATTTAAAACTTACAATATTAGACATCATATTGGGTATATTACTGAATATTATGACGTAGGTACATAATATATAAACAAGGATCAAACAAATTAAAATAAATTTAATAGCAAAGTATTAGACATTCTTTTTGGAATACCAGTTGACTACCTAGTTGAGCTGATTTTGAAAACAATTTATATAAGAACCTATACCATTTTTTTGATTACAAGTTACAACAGCTGCACGAGTCGGCAGATAAAAGTTATAGGTAACTGGTAGTTATCTATTATACTTTATACCTGTCCCCGAATGCTTGTTTTTTGAGGGAAGGGGGGGGGGAGCCCTAACTAAAAGATATAAACATTGTCGTAATTTGAGATTTAAAAATAGACGAGACAATTTTATCCATATTATTCAGCACTGGGTTATTTATAATTCAAATGTACCAACGTTTTACCATTGGCTAAGGTGTATAAAATGTGCTATTATTTATAATCAATGCTATTTTATGGTAATGTTTTTACTATACACGTGTGCAATCTACTACATAGTCAGATGTTTTACAATATAATTTAACATAAAAATATTATTGCAGAATAAACAGAAGAGTGAAGACCGTGTTCTGCGGAAAATTTTTCTTTTTTTTCTACTATTTAGCAGCGCAATAGAATATTATAGAATACCGGAAGAACTAATGTAAAATACACCAATCCGGTAAGTTTTTTTTCATTAAATACATTAAATATACTATATACATAATATTATATAGATAGGTAAATACTTATATACATTTGTACAACAATATTTTGCAGCCCCCAGCATGTGGCGACCCCTACCCGCTTTCATTAAACGCCAATAAAGGTGTAAATGTGTAATAGCTACGTGAAGCGATTTTTACGGATAAAATAACTAAATAAGTGATCGATTGACATTTTGAGACTAATGAACTACCTACGTAGGTAGCAATTGATTCTATTATAAAATAATACCTATATAATATATAGGTACCTACTATTTATAATTAATGGTAGTACCACAGAATATATGAAATATATTTCAAATATTCTTTGGTAGTACCTTCTCCTACGTAATATTTATATACATTTAAAACGTATTATAAATTTATCACATTATATTATATCATGTGTAAATTAAAAATGTTAAGCAAATACCTATGATAGATGATTATTGATTTTAAGTTTAAGATTTCACAATATGCCTATTATATAGGTAGGTACATAATAGTATACACAAATTAGTTACCTACTCCCGAAAACGTAATCTTTCATAATGTCTGACTGTTTGACCTTTTCTTTGATTTAATAAGTATTGGAGGATAATATAACTAAAAGAGTGTGCTGTACAAATTTACTATAATACAATTATACCATATCATTTATAACACATCGATATTATGTATAAATTCTGTAATCTTACTCCTGAAAAAATACTACCCACTTAAAAATTTTCGTCATTCAACCCAACCAAATTCGAGTATTTTGTGAGCACACGTGTTTTTAAGTTCACCAACCATTAAACATTACTGAACTGATATAATTTTTTAATATCAAATCAATATTACATAATTAATTAATCATTTTCGATTCCTTGTTTTATCTGATGGTACCTACCTTGGGCATTAAATATAAGAAAATTAAAGACATTAAATGTTTAGATACTTAGGTATTTAAAAGTAAAACAGTTTTGAGTGATCACAATTCACAGTCAATCACTGTGACTGGTATTTTGTAACCATACATAACACAATTTTGCAAATCTAAGTAATAATAAGGTTTTTTAACAATTTTCATGAGTAATTTATTTTAATTTGTGTCATCACACATAGAACGACTGTAGGCTATAATTTATTGTCTCAGTCTTATTAAAACATAGGTGGCCATTACAATTGTTTTTTTGTTATCAACCAAGTTCAATTTATATGTTATAGCTATCATAGAAATAAAAAAAAATCTCAAAAGTAGTATTACGTGTAATGAGTGCACATGTTTTACTGATCAACATTGGCTCTAATACAATACATATAACAACTTCAATATTTTTTAACTTACGAAAATCGTGTCGTAAGTGTCATTATAGAACTTCACAGGCACACTAAGTGGAATGCCCAGGCTAGCAACCTCATACCCCACTCGTAACTGTGCATCACCGGCTGTTGGTCCATAAGGATAAACTAATTGCGTAGAACTATTAATCCCAAAAAACAGGATTAAAAGAAAAAACCGTAACAACTCACTGAACCGATCCATCGTTTTTGTTAAACTGAAAGTGACTGATGGCCGTTACACTATTCGTAATATGGGCATATGGCAGTAATAGGTTATCAATAAAATTGTATATACTATTTTAGACTTGAGATCAAAAGTCCAAGCAGATAAATTTCATGTATTCACAGAAAAGAAAGAACAATCAATAGCATTAAAATAGTATTATTATATTAATATACATGTAAAAAAAAAAATTTCAAAGGTCAATGTTGATAAAAATGTTGATTTTTATAATTTATGAATCAGTACCATTATCCCATTGATTCTTGAATTTTCTGTAAGAGAAGTTTAACTTCCGGCGATTCATCTGAGATAAAGTTCATTGAAAACTCATTGTATAGACTCATAAATGATTCCAACTCTTCTACAGCTTTTAGATCTAAACAATTTACAATAATTTATTAAATTAAATTATAATATGATGTCATCACTTCCTAAATATTGATTAGGTCATTAACATCATCCAGTACAATGTACATATTACACTAAAAACACTAATAACTTAAATTTATAATGATAGACAAATCTATACATTGTATAATATATATTATACAGGATTATTAACTAAATACTTTCACTGTTGGGAACCACTCAGTAACCCATACCGAAATAGTAAGTATTTTATTATTAGTAGGTACCTATTATACAGGTACTAATCATCTTGTACATGCACATACTTAAAAATGATTGGGTACATAATAATAATATCTTTATTATTATATATAAATGTATAAAATCAAACTTGGGTTGATTTAAATTACATTTTAAAAATACTTTAGTTATATACAAACACATGGAATATGATATAAAAATTGTAATCTGAAACTGCTATACAAATAAATCATAAACACAAAGAATTCTGTGTTGTAACTTAAACACATGTTTACACTGTTTAACAAAACAATAATATTAATTTAAATTATTTGCAGCAAAGAGTTTGATTGTAAACATCTTAATTATTTTATTTGATTTTAAATATCAATAAAGTGGTCAATAAAATACTTTTGATTTAATATCAATATTTAATTTTGTAAATAGTGATAAATTTAAAACTCATAAAATATATAAAACATAAATCTTACCTTTCAAGTTTGTTACCACCAATGTATATATTTCTAGTGATAATTTTCTCAAACTTACATTTTTAGGCACACCTGAAAGTAAATATTTGAATGGATAAAATAATCAAAATTAATAATCATGAATTATGATATATTTAATATACCATTTATTAATTAATATTTTAAGCTTACCAAAAGAAAAGTGTAAAGTTCTTTTTACATGGCTTAGTATGTATTTAAGTTGTTGCTTGTGACTGGCATATAGCTGAGCAAAAGCCAAACGTTTTATTACTTTCAAGAGCGTATTCATAATAGCTAATTGCAACGGTCTAGTATTATTTTTTAAATGATCAGCACATTGAGCAGCAACTGTTTCTCCAAATTCAACTACATAAAAATAATATGTCAATAAATGTTAAGTTTCTACTTCAATCTGTAATAATTATATTAGAAACTTTTAGATTTATTTGATACCTTGAGTTGCTAATGTTTGAGGCCATGCTTTTCCTACCAATGAGAATAAAGATTCTTTTAATTTTAAATTTTGTGATTGATCATCAACATCTGAATCTTCAGTACTCTATAAATACAACATTTATATTATAAATTATTATCGTTAATATCATGACAGGTAATGATGAGAAAAAAATCATACTTTTTGTATTATATGCATAACTAATTGGTAAGTTTGAGCAAACCGATCAATTTTTAATTTTTCCAATAGCTCGCCAAGAGTTTTTAAAGCTACCATTCTATAGTTGACATTTTCTTTTTTACATTCATTGAAAACCAATTCTACAATTTCTTCATTTTTATGTGTTTCTACTAAATCACTGAAAATATGAAAAAAAAATTGATTAGTAAAATATCATTATAAATATGGCTAATGCTCTTATCCAAATTTTACCTTGAACTTAAGTTTAATTGCAACAAGGCTTCGAGTAAGAATTCTTTACCATCCCAAGTTCGGCCGGCCAAACCAGTTTTAATTGTTTCTATAAACTTACTACGGTGTTCTTCATTTAATTGTCGACCGAGTTTATCGGCTGCATCACCAATCGATCTAGCTGCCTACAATATAATAATATCATATAGATGAAATAAATATATTTTAAGTTATTCTTTAATGATCTTACTTGTGCTTTCATTGCCCATGATGGAGACTTGATTGCAATACCCAAAAATTCATAGACAGAATCCAAATAACGCAATAGTACACCTTCAGTATTGTGCACATTGTCTTCCCAAAGTTCTTTCCATATATCATGAGTTTTAATTAAAACTGCTCCATTACCTTAAAGTTAAAAAAATTGTGTTAACAGATAACAATTGAGAACTATATTCATGTAAATTACTTGTTTCTTTTTTGTGGATAGCGAAAAATACTAATGGTATAATATTGGCCAAGTATAAATCCGGTTTCTCACATTGACTTATACCTTTCAGTGCATACCCAACGGTTTGTCTGATGCTTTCATCTGTAAATTATTTGTTTATACATATTTTCATAAACAATAAATAACTACAAGGCACATTTACCTTCATTTTCGATGTACACATCTCTCAATGATTGAATTAACTTGTTTACAGTAGTCTCTTTTGCGACTGTTGTGATTATAGCTATAGTAGAAGCATAGCTTTTTTTAATTGTAACGTTGCGATCAGTAATACCTTTCATTAAAGATTTCAAAATTTTTTCTAAAAAAAAACATATTCATAGAGATAAATATATAACATTTATATTTATTAAATTATGTGACATGCTCTTTACCTAAAAATTTTGAGTTGACCTGTAATTGCTTTTGGGTGATCAACAAACTAATAAAATGTGATGTAGCAACTTTAGTAGGTAATCCAATATTAGTGGTTAGAAGATCTTGTAAGAGTGGTATTAACTCTTGCAGTACTGGCTCATCGATATAAAGTAAGCTCTGAAAGTTAAAGCGAAATAATATAAGATTTTTGAAGAAAAATGTACTATTTTTTTTTTAATTACCTTTGATAATACATCACTTGAACTGAATGTTCTGGCCGAAGCAGCACGCTGAGAGTCTATTAGTTCTTGAGTATTGGGATTAGCTCCAGTCATAACACTTAAAATACTCATAGTAGGTGTTTCCACTTTGTCCGCACCTCTCAAAAGTGCTATTATTAATTTTGCCAAGTCTCCTTTTAATTTATCACCACAGTTGACAATTAACTGAGATATCATATCCATACTAAAGTTATATATATATATTATAATATGCACCAATAATGATAGAACTATTTAATGAACTGTATTTACCTCATTGCTCGTATACTCGACTCAGTATGATACAGACCACTGTCTAAAATTATTGGCAAGAGTAATCGTAGTAGTATGGTATTAGTAGTGCATTCATTCACACATAGCTAAACATTAACATCACAGTTGTTCAATAAATAAGGATTAAACATAAATGTCTTTTTTCATACTTTAGATAATGTTTTTGCAGTAGAAGTGGCAGCGGTTCTAGTACCTTCGTGAATATCATCCATCACTCTTATGAGTTGTTTCCATGCTTCAATTGTTAAATCCAAACATTTCTGTAAATTGCAAATCGTTAAAACTTTAATTATTTAAATGATAATTATACATATTATTGTAATATAATACTAATATTTACCGTGAATATTTTATCCCCGGTATATTGCAAAAATGAAGGGATAGCCTGGCAAACAGAAATTCGAACCCGCCAATCGGGGCAGGTTATGTTTTTAACTAAATCCACATAAATTTCTTTATGATACTTGTCAACCTAAAGGAAAGAAAATGTTTATTGATCCATGCTTCAAAATGTGACAAGACACAAAAATAAAGTCACTGTCAACCAATAAATATATCAGAGCCTAACAAAACAAAGTAAAAAACTTACTGTAAAACGTGTATCTAATACAAGATAACTCCAAATAGCACTCATTGAAGTTTGTACAATCGGTGTTGGATCATATTGATATCGGTAGAGCCTCGGTATAATAAATGGCAACTGTTCATTAAGTTGATCATCAATTTCTAATTTTGATTTAGATTCCTTGTATTAAAAAAAATTAAAAATCAAATATAATTATAAAATGTAAATTGTATAAAATACAACCAAACTAACCTTTTTCTTGTTATAGTTTGCTAATTGTATAAACTTGTATAGTAATTTAGGTCTATTCAGATCAATTACTAATGAACACAATTCTTTGTATGTTGACAAAATACCTCTGAAAATTAAATTAAATATTTAAATAAATTTAAAAACAACTAACATTAAATCAGAATAAAACTTTTTAAATTCTTCTTACCCAGAACTATCTTTGGCACTATTTCCAATTGCCATATATTCTGACAATTGTTTTATAAGCAATTTTAAAATAGGTTCTTTACGATCATCAGCTTCATATTTGTATACATTAATCAAAGCCTTAGATGCAATATCTCGGATGTAGTCTAGAAAAAATAACAACGTATAGCATCAAAATATTAAATATATAAAATAAAATAAAATTAGAAAAAAACTGAAAATAAAATGATGTGATCATGATTTATTCATAGTAATAAGTTATTACTAATAAGTAATAACTAAAAATTATACATACTATTTTTTTCTGCCAGTAGTGCAACATATGCAGTTTGAATACGAGCAAGTTTTTGGTTTACTGAAATTAATGTGTTACATTCTTCCAATACATTAAACATCCAAACACAACATGCCTAGATATAAGTACAATATATTGTCAAAAAATGGTTATTATACATAAACAATGTGTAAACAATTAATATTTGATTTTGTGTTAATAATTATAATATATAACTTTAGTAACTTACTGCAAAAATTTAAAAGTTAAAACTTTATTTTTTCACATTATACTACATTATTTTACAAACATTTTAATGATTTAATGACAAGCAATTTAATAATAATTTGTATTATGTAATAACCAGGGCCGGCCCTAGTGATTTTTTATACGTAGGCTAAACTTAATTTTGTCGCCCCTTTTATAATAATGATGTCAAAAAATGCCGCCTCTTTAACACAAGTCTCCTTAATGCCCCCGTAGGCTCGAGCCTACGTCACCTACGCCTTAAGCCGCCCCTGGTAATAACCGTCTTAAATAGTTTATACAACATAAATATAGTAGATCACAAATTAATCATGGTAGATGTTTGTCGTGCACTAGGACACATATTGCACGGATGCCTAATCTTTAGGATATCCTAGTTTGTAAAATAATATTTTAAAATAATAATTATTTAAATTTTAATTACTTGTTTTGAATTCGGATGATCTTCAGATTGAACTTTTTCTAATATACTATTTAAAAAGTAATCAGCTAATTTCTCACATTCATCAACTGATAAATCTGATACTTCCTTTTTTTTAAACTCATCCTCATTACATGCCCAAAAGTTTCGAGACATTTTTGATCGGGGTCCAAGGATAGCACAAGATATACTATCACCAATTGATAAATGGATTTCTATATCTTTTGTCTATAATTTAAATAAATGAAGACAATAAAAAAAATAGTTAAAAAAAAGTAAATTATAAATACATACATGTTTGGTGTTGTCTAAATATTCTTTAATAATATCTTTGCTTCTTGATGAGGTTTCTCCAACACAAATCAACCCTGTGCATTTAATTGCTTTGTTTCTAATCTGAAATACATTCAATTTACAAAATTGTTTGATTCTGAAATCATGTTAAATATAATTTTACCTTTGAAAGCGTTGAGCTATTAAACGAAATGCTTAATAGTTTTTTTACTAGAGTTGATTTCTTAGACTCTTCAATGGGTAATGGATTTAGCCTTCCAATTGCACCTATCACATCACAAGTAGCACCAACTATTAGGGGACTTGTGTCATCTAGCAATGTTACTAAATAAAGATAAATGATAACATTAAAATGTATTAAAATTATGTAACTTATTATTATACTATTATATATATATATATGTACTATATAATATAAGATTTAATAATTTTTATTCACCAAGTGAAGTAAATGTATCCTCTCCAACCAATGGTGGACAACTTATATTATTGTAATATTGATACTCTTGAAGCGATGATAAGGCATACAATGAGGCATATAAATCCAATGATTTACTACGGTTTTTATCCATTAAAGATGATATTAATTCCTTAATGCGCTTTTCTGAGATTGATTCGTCCACAGCTGATAGAATTATACCATACAGTATTCCACTTATTCGTCGCATATCTTCATTACTCGACACAAATAATTTCTATAATTTTGTTATCTGTTAATTTTTTGATTTTGTAGAAGAAAATCAATATTTACCTGAATTATATTTAAATCCTTGGTGTATTGATTTTTTAATTCATTTGGTAATGCCGCAACACATGCTAATAAATTATTGAGGGGTATTACACTTGGTTTGATTTGTAACAATTGCATCATGAGTTTAAAGTAATGATCAATAATTTTTGCATCAGACTCATAAACTTTGGATAAATATTTACAAATATTTGGTGTATGTTCTGATGGATGATATAAAGTGTTGTATGTAACTGGTAGACCAGCACTAAATATCAAGCAATGGTAGAGATACTCAGCTATCTAAATATAAAAGTATAATGAATAATTTAATGTTTACTTATTTATTCATAATCATTATCTAGGTTCAATTTGAAAACCTACATCTAATAGAACAGATGAGTCAAACTGTTGATTACTGTCAACAACAGTCATCACCATATCTGGAAATCGAGGCAATAGCAGTGCGTTCTCATTTTTACCGACAAGATTACCAGCTTCATCCACACTATATAATATCTTTTTTAAATCTGAATCACTGAAATATGCCAGTATTGATTATTAGAACAATTCATTTCAATTTTTTTAAATAATAGTGTTGTACCCAATTGAAGACGAATGAGACACAATCAACAATAATCTTGACTTAGCATCATCGGCAGGAAATAGGTAAGATAAATAATGTGTTGTAACTTGCTTTAAAAGGCTATCAGACATTTTACAATAATGTGCAATCATGTTCAAAATGTCAGTAAGTTTACTGGAGTCACTATATGCATTGCACATAGAGATTAAACTTGATCGAATTGATCCTTTCAAATCTGGGGAAGTTTCCTGAAAAAATGATAATAATTAATAGAAAAAAACTATTTATTTATTTTATAAATAACCTGTATACTTTTATCAAAGCATCAAAAAACGAATTCAGTAGAACTATGTCTTCTTTTACTGAAGTAGGTACTTTAGAAATCAGTAAGCCAATTAGAGTAAACGTCATCTGTTTAGCATTTAAATCAAGTTCTGGTGATTTCAGTAATTTTAACAGACCAGAATTTAATAAAACTGGAGTAGCTTGAAGTAAAATTTTAGCCGGTTTTCTAAAAAAAAAAATTTAGTAATATTTTAAAACATGGGTATAGATTTTCAACTATTTGATTGTATTTCAAATATATCATATTTGGTTTATTAGATTATTAATACTTTTTTCATAAAAAAGTTTTTGGTCTCATTGTATAATATTTGATTGTTAATGATAATTAAATATATACTATTCAATAGTTTTAATAAATATAAATTATATGTATATAAATATCATATACAACAATATATTTATTTATAAATATTAATTATTTGATGGTGCCCACCACTAATGCTTAGTTTATCATAAATAGTAATTAGCATACAAATTTAAATGAATATAAATTATTTTGCAAGTAAACTTACTGTTGTATGATGATTTGTGTAAACTGCAATGCCAAGTTTTTAAGTCTTTGATTAGTATTTTCGCCATTCCAACAGTCAAAAATAATCTAAAATAAATAGGTATTTTAAACTATTTTAATATAATTACAAAATTATTGTTATTAATGTGATCACTGCTTAACTAAAATGGCCAATTAATAAAATCATGATAAAATTAAACACTTAAAATAAAAAAGGTATATAGACTAAGAAAAAATAAAAAACTTTACTAATATTATATTTCAATGGTACTAATTAGGTTATGAGTGAACTCCTTTAGCTCAAGCAGACTGCCGTTCAATGTCGAAGCATTCTGTCATAGGTGGTAACCACTATCATTGAGTCGCATAGGCTCACATTAACGCTTAAAGAAAGTGCTGTTTATTGGACATGAGTGCACATAACCAATTTTTTTCAGCCAAGCGGTTCACTCTTAACTTGAATAAAGTATACTATACTCCATTCACAGAGAGAATATGGTTACTTCGAGCATACAACAGGAGCCAAAGAGTGAGGTCAGTCTACTTTGGTTGTTGGCTGGTTTATGGTGTAATGCATTTATTTTAGTCATCCACATTTCTTGGTGAACAAAGTATAGAATAGCTAAGCACCGTTTGAAGGAAAATAATGTTAAGTCAAAATTTCTTTTTAGTACTAACTGATCAGAAATGATTGGTACCAATATCAAAAATACAACCAATCCGAATCAATGGTATATTGTTTATGAACTAACCTGCAAGCATTGCGGCCAAATGACCGATTCTTCGCCTTTGCTCAAACATAAACATGGCAATATCTTTAATCTTATTCGCACACAAGCTGGTTCTTTTTTATTTGCAGCTTCTTGCTTGTTTAAACTAGTGCCAATGAATAATGCATATAATGGCATCATAGTAGACGATTTGGACCAGTCAATCTCACTAATTGTAAATAAATATTATACATAAAAAAAAAAACGTCAATGGTTAAAAATGGTTTTATTACTTAGTATTTTAATTTTAACCAACCAAGTAATTTTTCTTAATTCATTTCCACCAGAATTTGCTACCATATACCGTGTATCAGCAGATCCAACAACGGAATGTATTAATACTGATTGTGATTCAAAAATGTTTGCTGATATCAAACCCAAAATACCTAATTTAACCTATACTCATTATAAATTTTTCAAATATTAAAAATTAAATTAAAAAACAAAATATCAAGTATATTACTTGTTCGTGATAATCGGCATCCATGAATATTAAAGGTATGTTAACCCGCAGCCTTTTTAAAGATTGTGTATTAAATCCAGCAACAGGAACTTCATCTGATCCACTCCATTTATAAGGCAATAATAGTACATCTAACATTAACTGTAATATTACAGTTTTTAATGTTGGGTATTGTTGAATGACTATTATACCCTTACTTGCTACTTGAACATTTGATTTATTAAGAGCCCCAATTATAAGTAATAAAATGCTAGAAACATAAAATATAAAAATACTATATAACCTTAAGAACGCCTAAAACGTCCGCAAAGCGCTGGTAAAATATAAAATTATATTATAAATTTATTTATTTTCAAAATATGTATTTATTACCTTTCTTGGTGAGCGATTGACTTATTAGGTATAGAACTAATAAGAGAAGGGATGAGTTCAACTTTTTTATTGTTATCTATACGGCCAAAACTAGTTTTAACAAACACCACAGTAAAATTCTAAAAAATACAAACAATAAACATATAAATTATACAACTAGTAACTACTAATAAGAATTATATAATATGTCATATTAAAATACTTGCCAAAACAAAATTGTTTGTGGACGTAGACAAAAGTGTAACTAACTGATCAACAGGAAGTAAAATACTCGGACTTTGTTTTATTACTCTTGTGATGTGAGTTAATAACTCAACAACCTAGAATTATGATAAATATTACAATATTGACAATAAAAATCACATTTAAATTTGTCTTATACTTTGTTTCTGACAGATTCGTGGGGAGAAGATAACTTTTGTAATACTGGTACTAAAAAGTTATTAATGCAAGCTGAGAGCTGAGTATCTGTATCGGCCGAACCGAGACGGAAGAACACCCTCTCCAAAAGCACTGTATACAAAAAAAAAATTAAGATAATCAATTATAGAAAATCCTGTGCAAATTTATAAACTAAACAGATGAGACACTTACCAAGTTCGTCATTCATGTTCGTCTCAGACATGGTTGTATATTGATTCGAAAAAAATTTACAACAGGAAATGGACTAATGACTGTTTAAATAGAGGTATTGAATTAATAATACACAATTATTAAAATTAATTAATAATACATACAGAGTTATGTTTTAATAGTATTATTATGATTTATAGCTCACCTGAACAACTGATTTTACGTAAAATACAACATAATAGCCAACAGGTAGATCGTAGATAGGTACTACACTACTACTGTACTCGGTAGTTGAGTTTGTTCACTAAGTACTAAGTAGCATAGACAAGAATACCAAGCTAAGTAGTAAGTTATAATATTATGAGAATTAGAATTACTAATCATATTTCACTTTCAAATTTCCATTATCATTGTCTATAAATGTGAAGACGGTAACGAGTTCAATAAAAACGTATAATTCAAACAACGTTCCTAACATCTGGCCATACGTTAGTAAATACTAAATAATATTATATTCCGATTTTCGCCAAAAAAAATGTATAAATTATTTTTGAGAATCCCTAAAAAATATCACAAGTTTGTCGTCAAAATAATACATTATTATAAAAATTAAAATTATATAAAAAATACACATGCAATATTTACCAAACGAAAAAGAGATTTTTTTGACAAACTCAAACCTAGCTAAATAAATGCACATGAATGTATTTTTGAATGCACCTATTCTTTATTCCTATTATTTGTTTTATATGAATTATATTTCGTGGAGTTTTTGGTTGATTCACACTTGACATTTTACAATATACACTCGTTTGTACTTCATTGATCAAAATCTGAACTCACGTAAGTATAGAAGGTGAGTTTTTATAAAACGATTGATTGAAGTCGGAATGGATCGATTCACAAGCATTTGTGGTTCTAGTTAATGAAGAAGTTGCTTCTGCACATATATAGGTACTTACTCTCTTTACTATCTATTTGCACTATGTTTTTCTGTCAGATTTAGTTTCTGATTGTCAACAAATCCAGAATTCCTTATTTTTTTTTAATTCTGACTAACACACAATAAATAAAATATTTATTAGGGTTCAAGACTTTAAAATAAATAAGAAAATAACTATTTCATAACGAAAAATACATACATTTATTTAAAAATATGATATTTTATCTTCTTGTAATTTTCCTTTCTGGATAATGTGTGATGCTATAAAATTGAGAGTGTACATTGCGAAATCTTTTAAAGACAATTTCTAATTATTTTCAAAGGCTTACAATTTTTAATAAAAATAAATGTTAACAATTAATTGGTTATGCTAGGTTGGTTATCAGTTTAATTTTCAAACAGTTTTATTTTTGTCGAGTATTGCAATACTTGCAGGCATCTATATTATACTATCTTAATTATATTTAGCTGAGATTTAAAAATTAAAAATACATTTGAACTGTACACTATGTAAAAACGATATATTTAAATATAAAAAGTATTGTTAAATATAATAGTGTCCTCGTATTAACCTGTAATGTAAACTATTTGTTGTGATACCAAAACCAAACTGATATTGTAATGTATTTAGACAGAGTGAAAACTATAAACATGTATGTTGGTGATCCAGCCAGTAATATGTCATGTGACATAGGTACGTATTGTTATTATTATCTAAATAAAAAAAATATATACTTGAACTTATAAGATATATAATAGATGTACGAGTACTCTTTTACTTGTGTAAAAATTATGTAAGGTATAAAAAGTAACTTGTCTCTGGCATTGTTGAAATACTACTTGTAAGTAGATATTAATAATATGCACTAGTGTGTACATATATTTTATATTGGTAATTGTATCTGGCATCTGCAACTGTCTTTATTTTGGTAATTGTCCGATCGTGTCCACAGGAACGACGGCCCCTATGAGGTTCTTGTTTATACATATTATATATTATATTATGATTATCGCGAGGCAACTAAAGCTCCCATCGAAACATTCTATGTTTTTGGTGTTAATTGGCTGTTAGAGTAAGTACTAAGTATGTAAGTCGAGATATTATAGATTATAGAACTGATACGGAACATATCATCATAGAATATTGAGATTTAAAATAATAAAAACTTATCGAAATTGTATCTAAATTGTCCATCGAATAAAGGTAGTTTGTTTATGCATTTTGAATATTATCTTCCGTTTTGTAAAATCGTAAGTAATAATACATCAACAAAATACCCAAATTCATTTATTAAATTAAAAACATAATCATTGTAATCAATGAAATATATGAATTATAGTTTTAGGATAACATATAATACCTAACATAACCAATATTGTATCATGATAAACCTAATAAGGATTAACAACCAAAAACTTGAATAATTAATATTAAGTATTGTATTATCCAGATCATACTTCAAGAAGTTCATATAAAAATTTGAAAAAGTTATAATGTTGCTCAAAGTCTCCAAATTGCCCTAGTATTTTTATTAAATATATGAAGCTAAAAGAAAAATCTTTAATAATACTTATACATAAGAGTTGTTTTGATTTTAAGATTACGTTTCACCTGCTTATTGTGTTGTCTCCAAGTGTTCAAGTTTGTGTTACTAGAAAACGTACATCCAATCATCCCTTCAAGTTGTGCCTAACTTAAGGTACGGTTTCATATACTCTATTCGAGATAAGAATGGACAAATTCGGGCATGAATACATATTACTAAACCTATGAAAGCTATAAGTAAGTTAAAGTAACTATCGTATCAGTACAGGCACTTATATAACATGGGGTTTAAGAATCTATATAAACGAGTCTTCTATTGAAAAAATATTTTTTTACGATTTTATTAGTTGTTATTAAATATGTAAACAATTTTTATATAATATATTCATTCGAAAATATGAAAAAAAAGAAACAATAACTTTTTATGTGCACAAAGTGTTTTTATTAATTAAATTATCAAGAACAAAAAACGTGAATTTTAACTAACTGGTGGTTGATATTCGAAAAAAAATTTAAAAAAAAAAAAACTAAATCACGTTAATTTTTTTTAAATTAAATTTTTTTAATGTTTATTAAACGACCTCAAGGTCTTTGTCAATGCATATCACAAGTGGGTAGTAGGGAGATCATGTGATCTATTTATCTAGGTATATATCACTATATGCATGATACTACCCCTCTTCTCCAAGAGGAGACATGTGCGGTCAATGCTCAGCTGCTCGTGCCCTCTACGCTTTCCTTAACTTCGCCGTCGTCTTGTTAGACGTCTCCAGCTCAGAGGGGGAGCGTTCGGTTGCCGGGCCTCTAATTCCGTCTCGCCGGCAGCTAAACGCCACCCAAACAGAGCGTCTGACTCGACGCCAGTCGTCCCTGACTTGGGGTGCATAAGAAAAAATACGGTAGTTACTTCCAGTTAGGTAATAGGTTAGGTTAACAGTATTTATGCCCGAATTTGGGCATTCTTATTCTGAATAGAGTATAGAAGACGCGATTGAACTCCGCATCCGGCCTCAGCAATGAGCCGCGATAACTGCTCTGCTATGGGACCAGCCGTAAAGTCGTCCAGGCCTACGACTAGGCTGGTCCGTGAGCAGTTGTGCAGCTCGACGCTGTGGCGCGGCGGTCAATAGCGTCAAAGAAACCGTGCCGGCAATCAACTAGTTCGATTTGATAAGCAGACACAAAATTCAAGAGATCGTCAACGCCAACTCGCAGGACTCTTTTTATAATTTTATCCAAGATACTATAGGTCAGGGTCAATGTCAAACCTATAAAAGCTACGTTGAAGCTATATATATTGTGATGGTAGTGGAATATCATCACTGGTCGTGAGCTTTACAATGATCTTTTCTTAAAAACGAATTCGATATTGTAAACATAACAATGAAAGGAAATATTTAAATATTACCAAGGGAATATCAGACGTAGGGATAGTTGCAGAGTAAATTGCGTTGGTATTAATAAATATTGACTAGTATTTATCAGGTTTAGGTTGGTAGGTGGGATATTACAAGTACTTCTGAATAAAATGAAATTAGCCAAGCCATATACGATATACCGAACATAATTTTATCATAATTTTAAGCACAGTTTTCAAGTCAGGATAGCGTTTACCGATATAATAATAAAATAAACTAAACACCATTAATTCAGATGAATGATTTTTTGGGTATAGGACAGATAAGATTTAGATTTAGTTCCTACATTTTATTTAGAAATTTTAATTTCTTTATACATAGTGAACATTTAATATTTAATTAAATTTATTGTTTTAAGAATCTGGAAATTAGACTGCAATCTCATTTTCTTTTCTATACCTGTACATTTTTTGTTTTTGCTTTTTAAAACGAAAAAACCTTTGGGTGCCCGGTCCCCCTTTCAATTTTTTTTTTTCATATAGTTAACTTGTGTAAATTTTTTTCCCTAAACCGGAGTAGCCTACAGGCATAGTCTGTGTATTTCTGTCAATAAATAACCAATACCTAGATAAAATGTATTATTTTGTTTAATTTTTTGTTATTAAGAATCTGGAAATAAGACTGCATTCTCATCTCTTTTCTAAACCTGTAAAATTATTTTGAATTTTTTTTTTGCTTTTTAAATCGAAAATACCTTCGGGTGCCCGGCCCCCCTTTCATTTTTTTTTCATTTTATTAACTTGTGTAATTTTTTTAAGCTTTAAAACGCATTAGTTTTTTTGCAAAGTATGCAGTGTATTTCTTTCATTCTCTAAACCAAAGATAAATTGATATCCTATTTAATTCTTTAAAAATCATTATGCAATTACTATATCTCTAAATAAACAATTCCTTGATAAAAAGTATTATTATGTTAAATTATTTGTTAGTTTTAAGAAACAAAAAAAAAATATACACCAGAACCATAATTTATTATTTTGTCAAAAAAAATGGCGAGTATTTCAAACGAGCATGTTTTTTGATTTAAATGTTGCAGAGGTCACTATAGTTGTTATATAAAAGCCAAACCTAACCTAACTGTATACAACGCTGTCGTGATAGATGAAGACACGTCCTGAGTTGTCGAGTGTTATCATCTTTTGCAGGATGGTATACGCGTATATTGTGAAATGACAAGAAAGGGGTTGGAAATTCCCAGACTAACGCAAAAGGTGCGTCGGAGAAGACTTCGTGACATTGTTCCATTAATGAATGACTCGAATTCAGGCAATTGGCTGGCAAAACAATATTGTTGGTAAATAATATTGGAGTCTGGAGATAATGATAATACTCTGCTATTGTCTAGTTTTAAATTAATCTATTTTACTTAAAGTATATAATATACCTACCTAGGTATACGTTATATTTACCGTAATTATTGTATCAATGTTTAATAATTATTAACATTTATTCTTTCGAGTATTTAAGTTAAATAAATTAAAAAATCATTATAAATAATAAATCACCTTAGCCTCTTTCATCCAATCACCGTCCATATAATTAAAATTTAAGCCATTTTAAGTGTCTTAATATATTAAATGGGTCAATCTGCAGTACATTCACAATTCATGAACAATATTTGCGTTAATATATTAACCTACCGAATTTATACAAAGGTAGTAATAGGTATATTATAATGATGTTCAATATAATATATTATGCAAAAGTATAATACAAACGTTTTGTACTGAACATAGAACAATATTTTTTATTTTATAATATCTTCGCCTAAATCATAATTTAACAAAAAAAAAATTAAATAGGTATATTTATATAATAAGGTAACTATATTCTAACACTGAACAATAATAATATATTGTTATACACGATATAGTACTTACATCTTACGCGACGAAAAGTAAAAATATATTATATTAGTTAAAAAAAAACATATAATCATATTTTAAAACATAAAATGCACGCTTTTTTCCATTCAAAAATAAGGTAAGGGGCACCTACATAATATTAAATAGTATACTTATTATAGCTTTTAACAAACACAATACACGATAATAATAATAAAAAAGAAATAAAATGGTAAATTATACATTTCAAAAGCTTAAAAATAAGTAAAATGTCCATAGTATAAAATAATATAATGTGATGTGTTTTTTTCTCTCGGTATGCATGAATCAACGCGCTATAATAATATTATGGTCCCGTTGTCGACGTTAGATTTTAAGATTTTTCAAACAGCGTTGGTCGTCCGCGATTTATCACGTTTGAATTATACTGAAGAGTGTACCTATTGCAGGCATTAAGTCAAAATCGCGGTAGGTATGTTATTAAAATATCGAATGGTCTGAACATGTCGCGTAATATAATAATAATATTGTTGTTGTACAATACAAATCATAGGAACTTTTTTTATTGGTACGCGAATTCGTATTTCGAAATACAATCGAAAACTAAACCCTGTTTTGATTGCCGTTTTGCAGCTATAGACACCGTACGGTGCAGTAATTTTTGAAGTGTGACTACGTCTCGCGTGAACGATATTATAACGACAATACTATGTACACAAATACTATCGATGATAATATTATGGGAGCATCACCGAGTCAGTTGTGTGTTTATCGAGTAAGGAAAAAAAATCATAATAGCAAACTTAACAAATTCGAAAAACCAACAATTTTTTTTTTAAAAACCTTTTTGTGTTTTGTGTTTTCTAAGCGGTCGGGTGGAGAGGGGGGGGGAGGGGCACGTGGCGGATACGTTAACCCCAATCAGTCTACTGCAGTTTTGTAACAACGCGGTCTGGTTTATAATAATAATAATAATAATAATAATCTAATATATTGTGTACAGTTATAGAACATTCAAAAAAGAATAATAATAAAAAAAAAACTGTATAACAATACGTAATGATACAAATATATAATATTTGAACGCGTGGACCGCGGCTATAATATTATAATATCGTGACTCGTCGTCCGATCGTTTAATATTATTATGTACAATAATTATTATATTACACAGGTATACTTGTATATTTGATAATAATATTAAATTGTGTCGAAGCAGACGCGCAAATCCTTTTGAGGGAGAATACGATTAATAATATTATGATAAAAATAATAACAATTAAAAAAAAAAAAAACCATCGATGATCGGCGGCGTCCGAATCATACTTTGCTCTCGGGACCGTCGGCAGAGTGTTCGAAAGATTTTCGTATCGCGGACAAATATTTGGAAGTGATGTGTCCGTATATCTTGTTGTACCACTCGCACGTCCTGCCCCTGAAAAATGTCAACGGCTTCGTTATTTTATGTTTTATTTATTTATGTTTATAATTTATGATGTTCACGTAAATATGTACACTAAATAAACTAGCCAAACGCGCTCCCCGGGGGACCTACAGCTCAAAAGAGCGTCTTATGCGAGTATAATTATCAACCAGTATACATAATACTATAATATAGGAAATGTCTTGGGACCGACGGAAGAAAGCGTTTCAAGCGGGAGCGTCTCAATCGAGGTTTACTGTACATCTACAACAGCTGCATTGAAACGGCAAACACAAATAATAATTATTCGATAAGTAATATATTATTATACAACAGTACATGGTTCTCGACATTTGTGTGTGGGTGACCCATGATATTTACCCAATTTTTCATGCGACCTAGGCTTAACCTAATCTAGGCTTTTTGAAAATAATGTTAAAACGAGAACCCACCCTCTCTAACCCTTATGTTTTTCAATTATCATAACTAAAAGAAACTATTAAACTATTGCTCTTAATTTATTTATTTTTACTCATATTACCATTATATTAATAAGTCATAATATTAATTACATTTTATTATTTCATTACATATAGGCGTTTTAATTTTTTAACGATCCATCCAAATTAGGTCGTGACTTTATAGTTGAGAAATGTTGTTATACAACGCGATATTGTAGGTAGCTATTTATTGTTTCGATAAGACCTAATCGTGGCGTGTATAGAAATTATTTTTCGGAGTGGGCCGGTCGAAAAAAATTACCTCTTCTCCCTCTACGCCTGTATCACTGATAAAAAAGTAATAATTTTAATTTTAATCAAAACGTATTATCGTAATTTGTATGCATAAACATTTATTTAAAAAAAACAACAACACAACACAATAGTAGCGGCTACTATAATTCTAAAATTGTAATATTGTACGGTGCATATTTTAAACTAGTACGAGAAATATTATATCTATTTATTTGAATATTTAGATAAAATTATAACTTGTTGAATACTGCTGTTATGTAAGACATAGGAATATTTTCATACTGACATCAATATTATCTGGCTATTCGTACGTCATAATGAATAAAATATGAAAATACTTTGGCTGTTCTGCGACATGGGTAGCAATAATATGTTTGATAAAGAAAATATTTGAAACCCTGGTTCTAGAGTCTATACAACCTTGTACACTACAAGGAGCGTCTCTTTATTATTCCACCAACCACCTATATATTTGTAGCTCACATTTTGATAAGATCAACACGGAAAATAGCAATTTTTCGGCAGCAACGGATCGTCAGAAATGAAATAATATGTCGACGAAAACCGATTTATTCAATGGGTGCAGTAATATGAAGGGAATGGAGAAAAATCGGTCAAGATTACACTCATTTGAGACAGAATTTCAACAGGTTTGGACTAGGTATACTTAGGTATACAACATTTGAAAATTTGCAAATATCAACCACATAGTGAATTAAATAGATTATCAAATTTCAGTTCTATTTTCTCGTTGAATTTGAATTATTTAAAAGATAATTATGTATTCATATTTCAACCTCAATTTTTGACCAAATTTAAAAACGTGTTTTCAGATTTATCTAATTTATACTTTAGGTTGACCTTCCTTCTACATTTTTTTTTTGGTACATAGTTTACTACATTTTTAGGTTGTACTTACGCTTTTCTAATTATTAAACAATATACTATAAGATAGGTACTATAGAATAACGATTATAATTCATAATAAAGTTAATTTAATTTTTACTTTTATATTGAGCCGGGCACTCTATAGTTTCAAAAAGCTTAATACTCCCACCCCCCCCCCCCCTATAATACAGCCCTGTACAAGAACGACAAGAATTGCAAAAAAAAAAGGTTAAATCAAAAAGTACACTCACTTCGTGTCGACCCGAGACAAATGCAGTACCCGTGACCGGCCCGAACCGCATGGTTCGATCAGGTACCTGGAGGCGAGCACGATGCCGCGGACCGCGCCGGCCGCCAACTGCTTGGCGTCCGGGTGTTCGACGGACGTCTCGACGACCGCACAACCACCCCGGTTGAGGTCGGTCCGCCACGACCTGGCCACGCAATAGTCCTTGGCTGGATGCGGGGCCATCGCCGCGTCCACGTACTGGTACAGGTCGGCGCGCGCGTCCATCTTGGCCACCACCCTGGCCGACACCAGGTCTGCATCCCACACGTGCCGCTCCCACAGGATCCGGGCGAGCACCTCGGCGGGCGGCGCCTCCACTTCAGTGCACACCCGCCACAGCCGCAACGGGTGTCCGTCGCCGACCTTCTTGTACGATATGTCAACGTTCTCGAAACTGCCCACGGCCATCCATCCCCTGTTCCTAAAAAAGCACGGACGGCGTATATTATTTATATGACTGCGCCGAAATTGTCAATTTTCAGATTTACATTATAATATATAATATGAGTATGATTTTTCATACAATATACCTAATACTTTATTGTTCTATATTATATGATAAAGGCAATGTTTGTGTTTGCACGCGTAAGTGATTCACGATCAAGTCTATCGCACTTGTGGGTCTGAAATGTGGTACATATTGGGGGGTAGTTACACGACCGATGATGTGCATCTCAAAGAGGGGCTCACACGAGGATTTTTTAGTTCACTAAAAACGAATATGTTTTGTTTGCATAAAATGTTGCAATATTGTTTATAATAATAATCAAAGGCCTGAGACGTCCATAATATTCGAAATATGAATACGGAAATGAGTATCGTTAGTAACACTGATCCTGTACAGCTATTTTGAAATGTAGGTATACTAACGTTTTTAGAGTCTAACCATAGACTACTATAGAGTATTAGAGTCTATAGTGTACTAATAACTATAGTCTACTACTTCTAATACTTTGTACGTAGAAAGTAGAAAATAGGTAGTAATAGTTACATACTATTATTTCGAGTATTCTAAAACGCAATAAAATTACGTGTATTATATCGGAAAAAGAAAAATTTGAAAAAGTTAATATATACTTTTTGAGTGACTCAATATTTATTTAAATATTACAGAAGTTGTTTTTTCTTTTATTAACTTACTATGGTTTTTGTTTATTTAAATTTACATATTATCAAGCACATTTATTATAGCTATATAGGTACATTTTCAAATAAATAATAGACTTGTTGCTTACTTGTCTTTGGCTTCTTTAAGCAACGCCGACGTGCACACGTTCAGGTATCCTCTCCAGTCGTGACCCATTTCCGCACCGAGTTCTTCCAGGCTTATTGGTATGCTCTCGTCCATATAACTGAAATGACACTGGCTCATGACGTCCTCTGACATCTGTTTAAGCAACGAAAACCAACGGTTAATAAACACTAAACTGTAATCAAATGATCGTGAATTGTTGGGGGTTGTTTATCGTCGAAATGAAACGTGTCGGTTAGGTATATATTGAGTACGACCGATTTATTATTATAGGTACGTGTTCGTTGGCCACCGGACAAAATGTAGGTACCTACAATCAGCAGTGTTTGGGTCTAAAGCAAAATTTGCAATTTTTACATTTATTTTAAAGTATAAACAACGAATAATTATTATTATAGGATAGAACAGTTTTCATAGATATATTAAACTTGTACAACTTCTCCCCCATTTCGTTTAATAATATTAAGTCGGTAAGTACACGAGAGTTCATTAAAAACAAGTAAGTACTATTATACATATATGACCAAAAACTATAAAATAATATTATTGGGGTATTTTTGCAACCCAGTTTAATGCGATGCCGTTAACAATACGTCATCAATCTCAGCATACTATGTAAAACAGGAGACACGTGAACGGGTGAAATGAATGTAATTTGAGGAAAAACATAATATTATTTTTATCTTATTAATCTACGTTAAATGTATTTCGCAATCTTTCTTTGTTTTAAAAAATTTTGATATTTCTACTGTCTGCATAGGTTTGGAGGGGAAAATATTTCAAGGGGGGCATTCCCCCACCCCTGCGCCCACGACAATAACGGCACTGCAGTTAGCATGCATATACTACGTACGGCGAACAGTTGACGGTAGTGCTTGATGAGAAACAGCAAGCAGTCGTGTGCCGCCTTGTTTTGTCCCAGCTGCTTGGAATCGGGCAGGCCGACGGCGGCGGCGGAGGCTGCCGACGACTGATGGTGGTTGCGGCGTGGTGACACGGACGACGAACGGTTGTGCGACGTGACCGGGCTGGACGGCGTCGACCCGCCGGCGGAGCCGCCGTGCGGGTGCGACGACGACCAGGCGCCTCCGTTGCCGAGGTGGAACAGCGACGGGGCCAGACACACGGCCAGGTTGCTGGCGGACATCTGGTTCACGTTGCTCCTGGACGACACCCGGCACAGGAAGTCGAGCAGCGCGTACAAGGCTTCGCGGTGTTCGTCGGGCAACAGCAGCACCGTGTAGTGGACCGCTTCCTTTTGCAAGTACACCGGAACGTCTGTTTGAAACATATTACGTGGGTACATATTTTAGTGTGTATTATAATCGATAGGTGAGCCTCCCCCGAAATCTACTCTAATACTAAAAAAACAAAATCTTATCTTCGCCATTTGAAAACATAAAAAATATTAGTGTAAGATCGTCTACATCGCCAAAAATAAACCAAGACCAATATTATATTAACCACATAACTATAATATTTAACTAACAAACCACTTCCTTACATCTTTAAACTTTCTATGAAGTGAGCCTACTGGCTTAAAACAGAAAATAAAGCAAAGCTGCAGTGAACCTACCACGGGGGTTAATTTTAGTTAACAGTTTTGGCGAGGTATTTTTAAGTATTTAAAGTTTAAGTGAGCTGAATGGAGCGTAACATAAAAAAATCATCCTATATTTTATAGGTAGCTAGGTACTAATACTACTTACGTTGAAAAATGGCGATAAAACTCTCGGACAGTTTGTTGGTGAGCAAGGCCTCCGGCAACTCGCGGAAGTATTGCTTCACCATATCGGCCACGTCGTAGGCCTGATGGTTTTCGAACTTCACGTCGTCCGGGTCGGCTTCGGCCAGTTGCTTTAGGCGCTGTATTCGGGATTTGACACCGGGCTTCCGGAACAATCCCACGTGGTCGAGAGCGTTGTCTTCGAGCCACCGAAAAGCAGACTGGACGAACGGTGGCAGTGCCGAACCGTATTTTTGCACATTGGCGATCAGCGGAACGCCGAATACGGTCTTGTCTAAAACGAATAACAATAGAGAATAATGATAACAATAATAATCATATACTACATCTCAATAACATTCAATATATTCATAAACCGAATTTTACGTTTTGATTCGTTTCATCGCATTTAGTGCTTTATCCCGTGGCCAGTGTACGGTATGACTATATAGGTACGTTACCTTTGGGATCGGGCATTTTGGTCTTGCGCATAAACTTGGGCAGTTCCCAGTTCCATCCGGTCCGGTGTGTCGGACAATACCGTTCCATGATGGCGGTCAGCTTGAGAAGAGCAAACTTCCGCAACACCAACAACTGGCCAACGGTGAGTGACTCGACCATTTGTCCGGCCAAGGCATTCGGACGTTGTTTGCTCTTTTGAAAACTATGCCACCGGACGACTGATCCTCTGTAAATAAAATTATATGATGTTGTAATAATAAATTAAGACATACGTCATAATATCGTAATTTTCAGCTAAAAATATCGTGAACATTTTATTTCTGGGAAATTAAATATAGTTTCATAAAATATATTTCTTTAAATGATAAATTATTGTCTGAATATTATTATGCCGGATGTATTTGATGGACGAGCGTTTAACTAAAGAGTTATGTTGACCTTTTTTTGCTCAAACGCTGTGATGTATTGAAAATATTATATGATAAACGTGAGACGTAATAATATAATTATATTATTTACTTTGATTTAGTTGTTAGTTCTTGATCGCTGTCTTGCACTGCGCTCGAGACAGAATCCACGCTGTCGTTGTCTAGAAATAAAATAAACGTATACATTATTGAACCGAGCACAACGTTTTAAATAATGATTTATATGGGTTTTACATTTGTGTTTGTACGTGCGGCTGTCTTGACTGCCGTTGGGAGATGAAAAGTCGTTACTCCCATCAAATGCCATGAAATCCAGCAGTGGCTAATTATAAACAGACAAAAATTGATGTGACAATACATAATCATCAATACGCATTTTACCTAAGGCAGAAATGACCAGTCGTCATTATTACCTTAGTGTTATTGCTGTTGGCGTCCGTGTACTCGTTCCTCCACGACAGTTCTGAGTCGGAATATGCTAACGAGTCCAGCGACTCGGGTTTGGCCAAGAATCGTTTGGACTTTATGTGGTCATCGGTCACCGGCGAATCTGGCGGTGTCACGTCCACGCAGTTGAGTTCTTTCATCCGTTGTTGCATCGAAGCCATATCTATGATCTGCGTACGGGAGGAAAATCGATAGATTAAAACGCGTTGAAAGACAGTCCATCGTTTAAATCAAAAGAGGTTTTTTTTTAAAATTTTGGAGTACAACATATTACGAATATTTCTAAAAAAAAATACAATAATAACCGGTGATAGCATATTGTATACCTATAAATATAATATAGTCCTTATACGGTTGAGTTTTGAAACTTTGAACATATAATATGAGAAGGCGTATTGTATTATATGAGTAGTAGTAATATGTGTAATCGTAAGTTAATAAAAAAATATCGGCCTGATCGAAAGTATAAGACGCGTAGCGATTAAAAGAAATCGAATAACAGAATACACTTCGACATAGATATTATTCACAGATAAGCACGTGTGCTATTATATACATAGACATGGATAGTATATTTTTTTATAACAACTCCTATGAAATTATTTAGTATTATTATCATTGATTATTTAAATATTGTAATTTTGGATTTTTATCATTCAAGTGAAAACTTGAGAAATTACGCTTTTTTCTTAGAAATTACGTAAAATATTATACAATGTAAATAATGTCCATACATCATAAACACTCGAATCCTTAACCATACATCGTTGTTAATCAGTTAGCAAAATATATCCAATATCCATGACATAATGACAAAAGTAACATGCATTTATTATAGTATAGGTATACGGTGAATTATAATTTTATTTTTAAAGTAAATACCCATATGTATGTTTGACTAGGTTCGGTACAAATAAATATTATATAGGAACAAAACTACAAATTACAAATACACCTCAATCGTAGTATAGTATTTTACTTTTTATACATTCGAATTTCAAAATAGTTGCATCGTTTCCCTGGAGAAAAAATACCATGATATTAACATAAGCATTAATGTAATCGTAACAAATCGTATTCAAGTAATTAAGAGTTTAAGGCATTTAATAATATTGTTTTTATGGCCGCATTGCGTTCGTTTATATTTTAACGCGTTAGAGATTTTACTAATACGTAGCAATACATTAAAATTAGAAATCCTGGCTCAAGGACATCTGGTTTTTGGAAATAATCGAGCGACAAAGAATTAAACAAATCCATCGATATAATGACTATTTAATGAGAATATTATAATATATATTTTGATTGAACTAAACGTTATAATAATTTATTTAAGACTAAAGCAATATATGTTTTTGTAATATCAGTGTATCTTTATTAGTTTTGTAAGTTATACACATTTATAAATTATGGTAATTATTCTCATTGGAACATTTTTTTTTAAATTCGACCAATGGACACTCGTGTAACAGTAACCTTTTATTACGGCACTTCCGTCATATTGTTTTTTTTTTATAGACCCTGCTGTGCGTACCTAAATACAACATTTGGGAGAAATTTGTATTATAATTTATAGTTAAACATTTTTTACGACCTCAATATTTAACCGTTTATTTTTATATTTTTTGATAACCTTATTATATTATTTACTTGTTATGTTGGTTATTTATTACAAACCTATTTACAAAACAGATCCTATATTCAGTACCTATAGTCATAACTTGTATTACGTATTTATGTTATTCCCATTGAGTTTATATAAGAATATACACGGTCAGAATTAATGTTCAAATTATTAATAAGAAAAAATCATAAATGTAAATTTATCCTGTGAATTGTCATAAAAGATAAGAACAGGTAAATTTTAATTTTTCTAGAGTCAGTAATTTACTCATCATATTATCTCGTCTATTATATTATTTGAAATCAGAATATTTTCTATTATAGTTTTTTTTTAACTATCATTTTTGTAAGTGGCGTACCATTCGCCAGTCCTCTCAACCAAATTTCTAAATTTTTGCAAGCATCATAAAATTTAAAATATAGGCAGTCATATTATAACGGGTCTATCGGCATATTTTTAAAACTTTTATTCAGGTGCAACGTGTACAGACTTATGAGTAAGTACATCTTATTAAACTTGTTTTGTATATTTATGTGAGAATTATTTAAACAAATATACTGGACCATAATATGAACAAAAATAAAAAAAACCTATTACAAATGCGAAAAAAAATAATAAATAAAAACTACGATAAAAGAAAATATATTATAAAACACTTAGGAATAAAAAAACCCGATAAGAAATCATCATTAAACTCATAAAAAATATCGTACAAACTACAAATACAGTTTTTGAAGAAAAGAAACACACACACAAACGTTAATTCGTCTGGACGATTTGTGTTCGCTAAAGCTGTTGGTGTTATCAGTAATCAACAATTATTATTCGGTATCTCGCGGTATGTATTCAGCGCGTGGTCAAAAGGGGCCTATAGTCATATTTTGTTTAAACCACCAAATCTGACTTAAACTCTATTCTCCACGCACACTATGTACTCGTATATTATAATTTATAATATTATAATAATATACAATTACGACATAATTTATGTATATAATAATTAATAGTACTTTGTACTAACCTGCGGTGAACCGATGACCACTCCGTCACGGTTGCGCTGTTTCCGACGTCTCGTCTTCAGGCTCTCTACCCGGCGCAGGATGGCCTTAGCCCCGTCCCTGATCCGCTCGCTGCCCGATCGACGGAATCGAGAAATCAGTGCCGCGTCCGACGCATCGGCCGCCACCGCCGCCGCAGCCGCTGCCTGCAGCTGCTCGGCTGACTGCAACGGTGGCTGTGGCATCGTGCTACCTCCAAACTTGCCTCCACAACCCTGCTTTTGCGATGGTAGGAGGTCATGGTCTTGCTGCTGCTGGTTCCCCGGATATGGGTGGTCGGTGGACGACAACGGATGCAGCTGCTGTTGCAACATCACCGCCGTGTTGACGATGTCGTCCACCCGAGACCACCTCCTCGACTCCCTCTGGAAAGTCCAGTTCTCGCTCAGCGCGCATTCGCCCTCGGAGTCCGAGTCGTCACCCTGTGAACACGTCATGATTACTATTAGTTATGTTATATCACTTATATATCATTAAATATTGATGATGTTTTTATATGCCGGTCTCTGGGTTGCATAAACAACCGCTTAACTATTGAAGAATCAGTAGTGAGCTATAATGGGATCCCTTAAACATGTGTTTGTAAGAGATGCCACTGATGATCAATAAAAGAAATATGTGTAAAACCACAAATAGCTTCAACGGAATATAGAAAGCAGCAAGGGGGATGAATTCAGAGAAAAAAGTAAGAAATGTTTCACATGGAAACCCGGGGATCCACAAGACATTTTTGTTGAAAAGTTTATAAATCAAAATTTACAAAATTTATTTCTAACTAAATATTTAATGTCTGTAATTTAAAAACAAAATATAAGTATCTACTGGTTATTTTAGCCTTGGGTACTTATATAACTATAGTTATAATATTATAAGTAAGTATCAAAACTATAGTTTACTCATACATATGCTAACTATATAATCTAATAAGGTACTATTTATTCAGTTCAATATCGATAATTGTACAACGATTTCAGGCTAGAAAATAGGAATGTATATTATAGGGGATGGTGTGAAAACAAGGTGACGTTCACACCAAATTTGGCTCAAAATGCTATACGCTAAAATGGTTTTTATATTGGCACCGCGCCGACTATCATCGCCATAGTAATGTGATGGTGCCAAAATGTGTTGCACATAAATCGACACACGGATTTTGCTGCAAAATTTAACGGGACAGCAGTATTTTTTTTTTAAGAAAACTACAATGGAAACAAGGAATGTCCTCTGAGAAATCGGTTATAATATAGTTTAAAAAATAAATCAGCCACATCAGTGTTCCCAATATTGTTGATACTATTAATATAGTGACCTACTATAGATCCTTTCTGTGCCATGCAAGGGATTCATAAAAAGGATTTTGCAATCTTTCTAAGTTGGAAAACACTGCGTTACACCTATTAAACGCCATAATGTAGATTACGATTTTTGCACTCATCTTAGATATTAGGTATTATCCACCATCACAAGCTATCAGATTATCGGAGGGTTACAAACATTATGAAGTCTCGTTTTAATTTTAATTTTTATAATACTTTATTTTAATTACATTCAGCAAGTTTGTTATTTATGTACAACACGGAAATTATTAATTGCTAATAAATATATTATTTTTTCAACATTTTATGTATTATCGATTCTAATCAATTTTATTATATTAAGACAGTATTACAGTCAACAATATTATTGTATATCTGTGGACAAAAACGGGTTGTGTTTCTTTTCTTTGATTGTATGATAGGGCAACAAAGCGCCGAATATAACCTAATAATATGGTCTCGAGTCAGGCATTTTCCTTATGTCTAAAAATGTTTCAGTTTATTGGTTTAAATATGTTACCGTCGTGGCAGTAATCGAGACCAGCCTGAATGGCGCATTATCTGCGGGGTAATTGTTGCTGGTAGCATTTCATTGGACTCCGAGCGCCCTAAGTTGCTTATAATATGTGATTTTAAATGGAAAAACGATTTCTATAGAAAAGGGTTCTTCTTACGTCTGAGAGTGGTGGAAATTTGGGTGGGAGCGGAAGGGTATTTTTGAAACAAACCACGCGGGAAGGCTGTGATTGTGTCCGATATCTTGGATAGCTTTAAGTGGACCGCCAATCAGTAGATGATAAGTGGGAGCCCCAGGCTTGGCCTACGTACCTATATAGAATAGGTACGGCTTTGTGTAAAGTCAAGTATGTTGATTTTGGTCTTGGACGGAAAGGTTTAGTATCAGGTTGTGCACTTGCACTAACCGAAGGCTAAACATAATTCAATTGTATTTTTTTCTAGGGAATCGATTGTAATTAAAATAAACATAATTATATTATATACTATAATCGTGTGCAGTGGTGTTAAAATATGATAGCACACAGCTGCAGTCTGCGTGCTTGATTATTTATGCGTTTCGTTTTTGTGTATAAATAAATAGTACCACGTTTCGCGTGTTTTATCTCCGCAATCGATGCATAATAATATACAATCATTGATTAGTTATACAATAAAGTATAGCGTCAGTTTTAATTAAAACGACTACGCTAGCATTTCGAATCGATCAAAACCCGTACACACAATGATAATATACATCAAATCGATCAATAAAACTAAAAAAAAAAAAAAAAGTTTATGGGTAGTGTACTCACTGCGTGTTTTGGCACAAAATCCAATTTCATGTTTGCGCAACGGTTCAAGGCGTGAAGTCTCCTGAACAATGACTGCAACGAGTCGAGGTCTAGAAACGGATGGTCCTTTTGTACGCCGTTCACGTCTATGGGAAATTGCAAATCTACGGGGAAGAAAAGAAAAACGTCGTGAAAAAAATTCGGAAAATCGGATTTCCGCTGCGACTAGCTGTTGTATATAATAATAATAATATTATTCACCTTCATACATTTGCGCGTACTGTGGAAATCCGGCGGCTCTCAGCCATTTACACGCTTCTTTGGCTTCTATTTCTGTAACAAAAACGAGACGAAACACCTTTAAGTATACGGTTCAAATAGACGATCCCAGTAAAAAAAAAAAAATGATAAAAATATTGAACATATTATGTATTATAAATTATGTACAATCTAATACACTCCGTCGCGATAATAAACAGACTCGGCGGCGGCGATCGATCATCGATATAACATACAGGTTTACTATGTTTAATACACACCTATACATAAAATAATTATCAAAAACCGAACAGCGCACTATCGAACACGACGTTAAATAGTACCCATACGTCGGCTAAATAATAATCATTAATCATAAATCATATAATAAACTACATAGGTAGGTACTATATTATCGGCCGGGCGCAGAGCAATGCGTAAACAGCGTGGTGTTGTGCAGTAGACATTTTTATCGACTGGGTTTGTCGCATAGTTCGGGAAAATATGTTTATATGGCTAATGGCCATGAAACGGTTTCGTGTACGCACGAATAATAAAAATAATAACAATTTTTTTAATAATAATGACAACAAAACGGCGGCGGTATATTATAATATATACGACGACATTATGGTATTGCGTTTATCGGTTTACGCGTGCCGTATAATAAAATAATATTATATTATATTATTATTAAATTATTGCAAGCACCGGTATTATAATGTATTAAAGCGTTGTAAACAGCACCGGATTGGCGCGACGAATCGGGGTCAGGTGCTTCCGAAACCGAACGCCGGCGAATAATGATAATATGAAATGCCATCGCGGTTCGTTATTGTCGATCGTCAAGGACGATGATCTATCGATCGATTCACCGCTCGTCGCAGGTGCCCAGGTACAATAATTTATAGTGTAGTACCGCGTGCAGAACCGTGTCACGTCTAGGTCGTCGGATTTTCGACAAGGTGCGGCCTATATTATATTATATTATAACAATATATAATGCCCAGGTATATTATGATGCGATCCGCTCCTAGTCGAGATTTTCGTCCGCGAGATTCGCGGTCCACGGCGACAATCGGTATATTGTTTTAATCATTATCGACATTATCGAAATATTGAATGTCGTAGGTACACACCTCGACGGCACATGCCATAGATCGTAGCGCGTTAGACGACCGCGAGGAGAGGTACCTATCTTTAACGTAGCTGGCAGTGGCGTATCTACGAAAGGTCCATGGAATCCGGAAAATGTCATAAATAAATAATTATAAAATGGTCATTTTTTTTTATGCAATTGTAATAAATTGAATTCCTATTACAGTGTGTAGATGGTGATGTGGAGGGGGGATTTGTCTTCTATAACTTTGTATCGGAAAAACTATGTAGACTACCCCCTCCCCCTCATGAACAATTGCTAAATACGCCACTGGTAGCTGGGGATTCATAACTGACGGGTTTTCTTGCTAAAAAGATATGTTTTCAGCCCAACGTACATTAGTCGACCCATTATAATTACGCGACAAAGATTTTTCTCGCCTTGTCTTCTTTAGATTTTACCAACACCTTTTAATAAACTTTTACTTACACTTATCAACGCATTAATTGACTTTCAAAATGCAATGCATTTATAATAATATATAAAATATGCAAAAAAGAATTATTCTACGGATAAATAAATGGAAAGAGTTTTAAGTAGTATCCAAAGTAAACACATAATATAAGACGTTCAAATCCGTTTCGATATCAAAATCGCATCGTCGGATTTGATTGGTATGACGGGATGAAAATTCATATATTTAGCCTAAATATTGCCTATACAGAACGCCTTACAAACGGTGCGTTTCAAATCTCGACATAATATTATAATAGAGACTGCGGGACCTTCGTCATAGCAACAAAAATATATATTTATTTTTTTAATTGCTGCATTGATTTGATTTTTGCAACCGGACGGCATAGTTTTTTTGTAACATATTATCGGGCGCATATCGCATATAGCATGTATAATAATATAAATTAATACTATATATAGATTTTAAGCGAATAACACTTATTCGATACGTTTAAATTCATTTATTAGGTACGTATCTCGAGATCGAAATCTCGTGATGGAAGTAGTGCACAACAATGAAATATAATATTATGGATTCAGGAGGGTCGGGCGGCGTGTCAGTTCAACACCGGCACGCGGACGGAAAAGTATTTAATTCGCATGATTGTGAACGGCACAATCGCCCGGCCCACTTGACACATAATACTATATATAGTAGGTCACGAATTAATATTAATATAATAAATTATTATTATGCTATTCGACACAATAATATTATATTATTGTACAAATAGGTAGATAGCTTTATATAAAGCCGTTTCAATTGAGACGTGCAGAATTTTTATTGTTATTGTTGGGGTTTTTTATTTCTCAGTTAGACGTTCTACATAGGTACGAGACGGCTATAAAATGGGATACTTTAGAATGTAATAATTACTTCTTGAAATTGTATACCTTATTTTACACCGAGTGACTTTTCCGTTTTACCTGTAACACTTGTAGGTAGGTATATATCCCTAGCATTTTTTTTTTATAAAATACGATTTTTATGGTTTTGAACTTTTGCGAATGAAAAGCTAAAAGTTGATGATTTGAACATCAAAGACAATTATTATTCACATAGACTCACTGCATAGTTATAAACATTATCAAATTATAAACAAACGCGATGAAAATGACAAAATTTAATATTCTGTTTAAGTGTTTAACCGTATATATTGTTTTTGACATCATACTTAATGTAAATACATTAGGCGTATTCGCGCAGTAATTATTCACTAAAATTACATTTGTTAAAACAGAAAACGAATAGCTGCAACCACGTCAACAGAGTGTACCTCTGCTGAAATATTGAAACACAAAATATATAAAACGCGATGGTATAATATTTGCACGTGCATAATAATGTAGGTTAGGACGTTAGGTTATGGGTAAAACATTTTTTAGAACGAAGTATTTCATATATTTGAGTTGGAGTAAACGGCAAACATTTTTCAGAGAGTTAACATTGCAATATTTTCTTCTCGACTCCCGTGAATTAAGAAAAAAGAAAAAATTCCCAGAAATTGATTTTTAATAACGGTTTCCATTTCGTGGATTTTTATTGGACGTTTTCAATATACCAAAGGATTCGTTTACTGAAAATTGTATATGATTATTAATTGGTAGAATGGTACCTAGTACAGTAGTACCTAACTTCAATGATAAAACGTAACATAATATTTCGCGTTTGAATGTTTCCGACGTTTCCGCAACCGTCCGCAAAGAACGGGAAAAACGTCAATAATCGACGATATTTTAATACCGTCAAAACTGTAGCATTCTTAACTTCTGCGCACTTGTAGATACGAGTAACCAGAAAATTCGATAAATTATTTTATGGAATACGTTCGTTCTTTTCCTGACGCTTCTCCGGCGATCCAGTGGATATTCTTCCCATTCGTCGTAATAGCCGTGTACAACAGTTAGGTAGGACGGTATAACCCGGCGTAATACGTAATCAACATTATATTATGATAACAACGACAATAATAATAATATAATACCTACAATGTTATATCAAGACAATAATCAGGCAATCATTTTACATTTTTACGAGACAATGGAGACACGACGGCCGACGACGAGACGAGACGGGTGAAACTAAATTCGCGGGCTGCGGTAGACCACCGGCCGGTTTCGTAATATTCTCTCTCGGTCTGTCGGACAGTACCTATAGGTGCGCGCGGATTTCTTTACGTGTACCGCCACAGGGGCTATAAAATATGACACCATAGAGTAATAGTCTTACTCTGAGTATATTATATGTCACATATAGTATACTGACCTAAAGCTGATAATATAATGATACTTATTGTGTATATAGGTACCACTACACGTATTGTGTCCGGCGAGGGATTTTTTTTTAAAATATTTATTTCGTAAATCATCTATTCATCGCGCTTTACGTCCTTGCACACGCGACATATATTACTATTATTAAAATACAATAAATGATATAAGAGTGCGAGCCAATAACCGAGACAAAGACAATATTATTATATTTTTGCCTCGATGTTCCATACAGTATTATACGATACAATATCAAGGATTTTTAATCTAGGGGCACACCCCCCCCCCCTCCAATCACGGGTGGCGAGCGTGACAAAATTTCAGGAGAGGCTTTAGAACATTTTTATAAAAGCACATTATTAATATATATACTTGACCCCGTACAACCTCAACAACAGCTTAAGAACCAATGTTCTCGAGGGGTGGATATTTTTAGGTTACTGTCGCTACACGATTTCCGATAACAGCATTCAATATCTATAGCAACTATTATTTGAATCTCGTTGAAAACAAAAATTATTGTCATCGTCGTCTGCGACAGTGCGACGAGCCGGTCTTGGTGCCAACCCTGATGACGAAAGATTTTGTTGAATCGTATTTTTACACATCACAATCAGAATCATTCATATCACGAGCTATAGCTCGTTGTTTCACGCACCCGTCATCGATCATCGCGCGAGATTAAATATAAGTTTAAATTACAAACAGTATACACATAACACTTACTGTAATGAACACGCGTTAATGAACTGTATCTGGCCCGCGAACAGGATATTTATTTTTAAGTTCTAAACTTATTAAAGAGGTTTTTATTAATTGTATAGTTTTAATTTTTCTTTTATTTTGCTACGGATAAGCAAGAAAAAACATTATTCGATTTTGGTGGGCTCCGAAAGATTCTTAAATTCCTAAAGCGGTTCTTCGAAAATATTATAATTAGTGATCCCCACGTTACACAACGTAATAATTACGTGTTTTATTTATTATAACTATATGTGTTCAATCGCATGTTCGACTTTGTCTTTCGTCCGTATCTCGCGCTACGTGGCGGATATGGACTATGTGTGATGGGTGTTGTTTTCCGTTTCTGAGACCCGCGAGCAGAGGACTCGTATATTCTTTTCGTATTTCGCTCTCACGGTGAAAGTCCTCGCCAAATACAACGTCATAATATTATATTACACAAACACAACGTATACACGTACTATAATAATAATAATATTAATAATTATGTTTGATATCAATATATATATATATATACTATACAAAACCGCCGTCATCGACGTCTATACGCTTGTGGAAGCGCGTAGGCGCATATATTCACTTCCGGTACGCTAGCCGTCGTCGTCATTATAATATTATATTAAACGAATTTCTGCGCCGGCTTACGGTCTGCAGAAGTGCCTACCTATATCTTATATTATGAGTTAAGGCGCATACTTGAATAAATTTCGCGAATTTCATGGCGAGCCGGCTCGTTCTCGGCGACGACGCTGCAGCGCAAGGTCGCGATATTATCGCATAATATTAATTCGTCCAAGGGGCAAATGCAGACGATTTTTCGGGTATGAAATCCCATAACGACGTTCGCGTCTTATTCGTACTCAGTCATCACGACGCGTACTATACATACCGAAACGTCAGTCTTTTTCTTTCGAGAATTATTATAAACTTCCCGCCATACCCTTGCACAGGTCGAACACGTGAATATTACCGTTCGTGGTTTGTGGCGAAGTGAGTCGGAGAGTGGCATATTATTGATTTAAACTCAAAAAGTATATATTTTTTTTTTCGATAGAAATCCACTCTGAATATGACGCGATTTCTTCGAAAATTACTGGAAAATTTGAATAACGACGTTTCTAAACCACGATCAATACTATATACGTATTTTATATCCGCACTTTACAGTTTCCGCGAGCTTTTTCTCCCAAAAAGGGTAATTATCCGAAGCAAGTGTTTGATTTAATAACGTACCTATATAATTATTGAATTTTGTTTTGATCAGAATCAAAACGTTTCTGCGACTCTGCGTATGAGCTACAACGGGTATACGGTTCAAATTTACACTAACGCTATACATAAATACATATATATAGGTATAGGTACGATACGGAGAGGTGAATTATCCTGGCACCCCAATGTTTGAATTTTTCATTTTTTTTTTTCATTAATATTGTACTATAATTTTTATTGATCAGTACCTGCACTGAGCAAGACTTAAAATTCCATAGTAATAGATACTCAAATATCAAAAAGATAATGTATATGGATATAAAATCGTATCAATAAGTTATCATCGAGTGTAATAAATATAATATTAAATGATATTTTAATTTTTAATTGTTTTATATACATATATTATATAATATACTGCCACTACTAACTGTCGTATCGAAAGGTATTGAATAAAAAAAAAATTGCATATATTATGCGTCAAACTTTTACAAATCGACTTTATACGGTATCGATCACACACGCCGGCCGATCTTTTATAAAATGTTAATTGACCGTGTGCGGTATCAACGAGACGAAACGGTTATGTAAATATTATAGTAAACACATAAAATTCCATTACCAAAATGTTATGTAATTACACTTAAAATATATTTATCGATCAACTTTTTAACTCTTATATATTTTTATTATTTATATAACTGGTATATGCAGAGTATGATTGACTGTGGTTCTATCAGGTATAGGTGGGCTGTGTTAACTAAAACCGCAGTTAGTGTTGCGAGGGGGTATAACTGTACGGCGGTAATTTGCAAATTGTTTTTGTCTATACTCTTAAAATGTGAGTTTAATTTTATATATATTCGAACAAAATCGTTTATTATTGCCATATATCATAATATATCCGTATACTGTTGCATAGAAAACGGAGCACACGATAAAACTCGATTGTTTAACTTCCGGTCACAAAACGGTGGTAATATATATTTAAATATTGAGTGGATACGGAAAAAACACGTGTGTCGAAAAAAAACGAAAGTGCGATATATAAAAACGTAATTGTTGTCTTTCCGATATCGCTCATATTATTATTACGCCTTACGGACGGACACGTTTTATCTCCAATAATCTATAATAATTCACACGACATCGGTCTACTTATATACACGCATACATAATATGTTATTATAAAATTATAGTATACCCATCACAATCAATCAAACATCTTAAATATACAGTAACTACTTATATAATGTTATGTTTCATATCATACTCGTTTTTTATATATATATATATTATTAATAATATGGTAATGAGGTGCTATTATAAATACATAAATTAATTATTATGATGAGACGTGTTCTAAAAAACGACTAAAACACACTCGAATGCGGCGTTTTGTTTAGGCGTGCACCTTTGATATATGTATTACAATATTAAACAATAACGAACGGACAATGAAAGTTTAACTTTAATTCCTGGATTCGATTATTGCATAATTAAACGCATATATATATTTATATGTAACGATGTGGTTGAACAAATTCAAAATATTCAAAATAATATTATCGCGGTATCGTCTCGCACGTGGGTGTTATAAATATTTAAACGCGGACGAATTTTAATGGTTGTAATATATTCATTTTATGTAATGGTTGGTCTTAATTCGATCAAAACTGTTTCGACGATATTGTCCTAGAGAGAAAAACAAATGAGCGACACTCGTGACGTAGAGACCACATATATTATTATAATAAACGTGTCAATTAGGAAAAAAGTCTTCTCGCGCGCGTCCGTAATTTAAAATAGTTAAGACTCGTTATTATTTCTGTATAGTTAATATATCGAAAAAAAATCATGATTCAACGACTAGCGGTGTTGATTAAGACGAATCAATAAATAATGGGCCATTATTATTGTGTGTGTGTGTGTGTGTGTGTGTGTGTGTGTGTGTGTGTGTGTGTGTGTGTGTGTGTGGTTTTTTCGTATTATTCTATTCCTTAATTGCAGCGCCGGTCGACAAACAACGGACAATTATATTATATGAAAGCTGCGCAGTTAACATAATAAAATATAAAATAATATATTGTATTTTGTATGCGATGCAGAGTGCAGACGCCTCATTATTATATTATCGTCGTGTGTGTGTACAACATAATACAACGCGTGCTGTAGGTCGGAGCAGGATACGTTTTTTCTTAGGGTTTGTTTTTAGAAAAAAAAACGTTTTTATAGTGTGTTGTTTCCTTGTACCTATAATTCTCAGAGGACATTTTCCAAAACCTGAATGAGCTCGTGCACAGGCGACCGTTTGTCGTGTGTTTAATATCAAAAATATCGATTATAGATAGCGAATACCTGCGTGGTCTTACGGACCGACGAAAACCAAAAACCGTTTGAAAACACATACGGCAGGAAATGTTCAGTGGCTCGGTACAAGCGAGAATGCCGAGAATTATATGTATTATATTGTGTATGTACTAGGTAACAGTACGGTGTACGGTTATTATGTTATAGGTTTACCGGCTCGTGTCCATATAATAATTGAAATTCGCGAAACGAATGCGATCAAGTAGAATTACTTGCGGACAATAACGTCAGGTCGGTGACGGCGCATCATTGCGGTGGTCTATATCAATTGCAAATAAGAAGGGAAAACATTCTTTGAGATCGTGTACAACATAAACAATTATACAAACATATATATATTCTCGACTTATAAATTGCAGTGCGCTGTCGTATGACAATATATAATATGATATATAACGACTGCGCGGCAAAGATAATACGGTTGCTAGATCAAAAAAATCATCGTTCATATATACCATATTATTATTATGATGTTTATTTATTCAAAATAAGTCTACACTGCAGAGTTTATAAATATAATATAATATACGAGAGAAGACAGTAATATTGTAATTGCATACAATATTAGAACGCAATTTAAATATTAGATGTCGTTATAGGATCAATGATTATTGTTGTATTTTGAGAATGTATCGCAGAGTTCATCTTAAATCACAAATTAAATACAATTCATACTAATACAACAATGAGTAAAGAAAGTATGTGTTATATTATATTATATGAATATAGGACTTAGAAACCTATTAGGTTGAGTGACTCAGGTTCTATAGATATTATTATTGGTATAGGTATATATAACAGTTACTTAACAATTTTAATTAGCTACCTATATATTACTGATTAAAATATGAGTGCAAACAAAATCTGATCTTAATATTATACGCGCGCTACCTACATAATAATAATCAGATATATTGATAATATCGTCGCAGTATAATATTGTCCATACATAAAGTCAGTTATCTTTCTTTAATAAAATATGTACAAAGTCCAAACGCATATTTAACGAATCGATTAAAGGTATTATAATATATTATACCTATGGTTAAAACCATTAACTCGATTTATACCAGCAGACTCGACAACAAAATATTATGTCACACAATAATAATTAATAGAATATTATATTAATATTATGGTTCGTTCACCCACAGTTCAACAATATGCAAATAAGATTACGCGCTTTACTGCGAAATTCCGCGCTTAGAACGCACGTCGACAGAAACTCGAGCTCTCGCATAATACGCTTAAGCGCGTATAAAACGTGAAAAAAATGTCATTACCTATATTAATATCGTCTCAGTTATTACGCAACATATCTGTCTGCTAGGCGTGCAAAGTACATCATTTGAAGAAAAAAATACCTTAATAATTATCATCGAGTTACAGCGCCTGTTATTGCTGGGTGTAAGTCATCAACGTTATTAAGTCTATGTTATTATATTTATACAGCCGACCTGCAGAAAAAGTCACAAAACCCACCCCAAAAGTCACCCCTCACTAAAAATCCGCAGCTATAGGTCCGCTGGTCTACCGAACGGATCTCGAGTACATTAATATAGTTAATATAAATGCTTAGTGGCGGGCCCAATAAATAAAATGATCCCAAAATACTCAATTTGGAATTTTGACGAAGTTGCGTCGTGTATTTATGTAGTGTTGGTGAGAGGTTGCAGGGTCAAACATTAATTTTATATATTATTATTATATACCGCCACGATTTGTTTGAATTTTAATAAAATTGTCTCATCCCCGACAACCGTACGTGCGAGTGGGCACGCCTAAAGTTATGTAACCATGTCATTGAAAATAAGAGTACAGCAGTCAACCACTGAGCGAGTGTACCTGTTGCTCGCGGCGGCGGCAGCAGCGGCGTGCGATGACGGGAAACAAGCGCGGATACACGTCCGGAACTCGAGAGCCGCCGTGTATCGCACAGTCGTCGTCGTCGCTATTGGCGTTTCGTACAAATAATATTATTATACGTCTTACATATTATTCCACGTAAACATATATTACATCATAAATCATTATGCAAATAGGTACGCCGCCCTGCACACAACCAAAACGGATGACGCGGTGACTGCACCGCGTTGTAATGCCTTAGGTATTATAGTATATTGCTGCTGACGGTCGTGATAACGGTTTTTGCGTTTTTCTATCTAAAAACGTATATATTATAATGTTTGATGTACAGCAGCAACATAGCAATGTTTTCAACAAAATAAAATATTGTGTTCGCAGAAACTCAAAACAAGTTAGGAAGGAATAAAGCTCACTCTGCAGCGAGCGTGCTAAATTCTCGGTTTCTAAACGTATTTTAATAAAACGCACGCAATAAACTTTAGTTCCATACATACAGTTTAAAAAGAATTCGGTAACCTTTATACTTAGTACCTTCTTAACTATGTATAGTAAACTTATGTTCAGATACCTATAGAGGTTACACAGTAAATCCAACACATCAAGCCGTTCGGAATGTCGAAAATATTGCATATATAGGTACACACTCAACCTCGACGACATATCATAATATTTTTCTATTTATAACACATTATTGTAATATTAAATTAGTAACGACTACTACCGGGGATGATGAATGATGACGTGGATGTAATAACACAATACTGTCGTTGACTAGTCGTGTTTCACTTCATGCGATATTATGTGTTATTATTGAGTGTTATAATTATAATATAATAATAATAATATAATATAGTTTGATGAACTCGGAAATTCGACCGTTGCACGCAGTACGATTTAGTGAGAATATATTATAATATAAAAAGTATACGATTCGACACGACGCCGCGTTTCTATATACATAAATGTATATTATAGTACACGGGTAAAACTACGTTTATTTCCACAGAACACTGCGAATAAACGCGTTCGGATTTAACGGGAAAAAAAAATTTCCACCCGAGTACAACGCGTGAGTAAGCAACACGCTGTAGGTCGGACTGAACATATAATATTATATTAATAAAAAAAACAGCTTGTAAACAATTTTTTTTTTTTTAATCATTGTTTTTAACGATCGGAGCGAAATACGATTTACCGAACGCACAAAATTCTATCCGGCCGGGCAGACTTCCGCGGCGGCGGCGATGTATTTTCGTCGCGCGGTTCGAAAAAAAGTCGATAGCGCGCAAAAAAAGGGGAGAAAAAAAACACGCAATACGAAAATCAATACCGTTTTACGACGTGTGAACGCAACGTAATATTTTACGATACGGACCTCGGAATGGACAATGAGTTCAAACCAACTCATTCGTCAGTTCAAAGTTCAATGTGCGAATACAGTCGAAAACAAAATTAGGTATATAATGTTATTAATCGTATTCATTTGTTTGAATCGACTTCCATTGAATGTATACAGCAAATATCAATCCATAATAAATGTTTCTGACAAACATATGAGGAGTTTCACACGCTCACGCGTATAATGCTTCGATTTCTGTAATTTGAAAAAAAGGCTTTTCGTTTTACCTAGATGGCTTAAACTTTAAAGTGGGTATATACTTAAAGAAATTACAACGTTAAAAAATACATTTGCTATTTTTTTTTTTTATTTCCATCGCTGTCTCGTTTTGGATGATTTTTTTCAATGTTGTTATACCTAATTGTTTTTCAAGTTTCAATATTCGCATAAACTTTTATGAAGTTTAGATGAAAATGAAGATTGTCGTATATTATATTATAATAATATACTTAATACAAATGAATTGGTATAGGATAACCTGCAAAATGTCAATATACGCGTTGTATACCACTCCGCCCTTTCTTATGTTTAAACGCTCTTAAAATATAATAATCTATACATTTTCAAAAACATGTGGGTATCCGTTTAAAAAAAACTCTTTACGATAAAAAAATAAATTTTAAAACATATTTGGCTTTATTGCAAACACATGCACCTAAATTCTACAATCTAGCAGTGCCGCAGTTATAATAAGCGCGCGTACTTCAAACACCGCAAATATATAAATCACAAAAATCGTCCCATAAAACGAGTCACATAAAAATCCCATAAACGTTTTGATTTACTTATTAACTCTAGAAATACAGTGCTTGTGGCTTAATATTTTCTCTATAATATGTAATCGAGAATTGTGCAGAGTGCCCGCGCCTCTACAATATCAATTCGAACCATAATTTGATTTCCCGCTCCGAGTGTGGCCAGTGTGCAGAGTCGTTTCGCTTTTGTTGACAATAATAATATTTATCTACTTCGTGGTTTTTAATAATAGCCGATTTTTACTGTCTTCATTTATATTTTGAGATTGCGTGGGATGGGGGGGGGGGGGCGACACCCAAACGTTTGTATTGCCACGAAGCCACAAAGGATACCTTATACTATCCTTAAATGGTTTAAAATAATCTATGTATTTGAAAATAATATGGTCGTTTGTGAATGTAAAACTGTAAAAGTATTACCTTCTCAAAAACTCTGACAAACAAAATTTGAATAAACTAGTATTATTAAAAGAAAATTTGGCGGAGTGAATGTTTGCTGAATCATCCTGTATATATTATTGGTATAAATTCGTATCATATTATATGACGTATATTAGAAATACTTCACAGCCACGTCCGTCGATAGTCGCCCCCGTAAATATAATGGGATCCGTCAACTGAGAAAAATAATAATAATAATTATAATGATATTAATGCAATTTTATTCATCGGTTAAATGAAAAGGAAAATATTCTACACACGCGTTACGGTATAAAATCGTGTAGGTGTTAAGTACTGCGTTGCTCAGTATATTATATTTACGGACGATGATGACTGGCGTGCGTAGTATCATTATTATCGTCAAACGATTTATTTTGACGACAAAGTAGATAATATGGGCACATACGCCGACATACCTACGTATTGTATACTGTATAGGTGTATAATATTTTATATTGCATTAAAGGTAGGCGCTTTTTTAATTCAATAACCATGCGAGTACCCACCTATATAGGTACCTATATGTATTTCACAAAATCAGGTACGATTGCTTTTGCGTATATAATAAGCATAAAAACAAAAACAAATATGCGAAACGGATAGAAAATAATATAGGACAGCCAAAACGGGTTGGTATGACATATATATAAATAATATATATTACATAATATTTTTATATTATTAAACCTAAATAAGTAATATAATTAAATCGCAAAGGTATAATATGTATAAACGACTTTTGAGATTTAACAAAGTTTATTTAATTTTTGTTACTATGTTAATAATAAATTAGTATGAGCGAAGTGATGACTATACATTTTTAATTTCGATATTCAGCCCTCAAAGCTATACGAAGAAAATATTATTCAAAATAACAATACGTCGTTATAATATTATAATAATAATAATATTATTGTAGCCATGTATATACATATAATACCGCAGGTCTGTTGTCTAATGAATAAATAATTATAAATTAAATGAATAAAAAACACGTTGGAAATCTATACGCCAGCTATAATACGCCATTACACCTATTATACCTAGGTTTTATCGTTTTTTTATCGAGATTGATTTTTTTTTTAATTTTAATATGCCGATTAGATCAAAATGGTATCCATCTAAAATCGAGATACCTCAAGCTGTCGCTGACCACGATGTTTTGTTTTTAAGGATTTCTATATATTATGCATTTATGCACGATATGTCCGATACAGCCGAATTTCAAACACAAGCTGCAAACGGCCCTTCGAAAACAAAAAAAAACAACTTTCACCCACGATAGGTTGGCACACTAGAGGGCACATACGGTATTCTCAAAATCTAAATCGCCTCCTAAATATCTTTTGACACTGATCTGAAATCCGAACAGTGCTTGCTGGTCTCCGTATGGCCCCGCGGGGAAAATACAGTCGTACACTCGTACCTGCCTAGTGCCTATATACATCGGAACCGGGACAACCCACAGCTATATATGTTTCTGATTTCATATTATCCTAAAGCACCGCAGTATACTATTATAGGTGTTTCTTTTGTAGATTTATTTATGTTTTGGAAATTTTAATACACTACAACATGTCTAGTATCTACACGGAAACGCGTGTGAATCGACCGATGGCGTCGTAGGTGTATTTCGAGCGGTCAAAAGTTATCGAATTTTATATTCATTTGGAAACTGCGTCCAGAGTGCAGCTCGTGTATATAGGAATAAATAAACGAAAATGTTGATATTTCATCAACACAATAATTATAATACGAGCAAATACTGACACATCCAATGCGTCGGAGTATGTACCGCGATGTCACAATAATTTTATTCTGATTAACTGTACAACTGTATAAGTACAAAAAAGCCAAAAATGACCAATCATACTACTTTTACGGATAGTATTCGGATCCAAATTTAATGGTCAACAAAAAATACTCTTACCTAAGTGTTTAAAAACGGTGTTTTCGGCCGCGAGGGTTTTTTTTATCGTTCTGCAGGTCACCATACGGCGGCATACGTCCGACGACCTAGTTAATCTATATGCACCTATAGTATATATGTAGAGGTATTTTAGGGTATCGTGTAAACGCGTCGGTCTCGCCCCCCGAAACGTTACGATCGACGTGCTCGCGAATTTCGGAGTGAAAGTGAAAATAAGATGATGCGATCGACGTACCTATGTAATATATATATATACCAATGGACTAATATATAATATACCAATGGACGTGTATACATGACGTGAAAATAAAAAGTGCGCAAAAATAAATAAATAAACAACCATATACATATTATATATGTACGCATAAAGTTATATTTATAGATATAGATGTGAAAAATGGAAAGTCGAAAAACACGGCTAATTATATATTTATCGAAATCTATCTTCAGAACGTCGTATTTGTAAATACGGTAATTTATATATATACACTATCGGCGTATACCTACGTTTTGGCCGAAGAAGACCGAAAGCATGTGCGAATATTGGCCAACATATTATATATGGTATGAGGCGGATGCCAGATAATATATCGACTCCGCTATTAGTCATTACACCGTAAGTAAATATAAAATATTATATGATAAACGATTTCTAGATTTTATAGATGGAAACGTCAACGGACACTGTAATATATAATATTCCATATACGCGAACTGCATATGTGTACCTATAAGTGCCTTTACGTTATCAACGACAATTGCGTGCGATCAGGCACGTAGTCGGGATCTTTTTTTTGTGGGGAGTGTTGTAATTTTTTTTTTGTTTTATACATTAAAGCCTCAACAACTAAGGTTATTAACTTACATTATTTTCAATATTTATGATACATTTTACTTCTTATACTCTTATACATATATGGAATTTTAAAATATTACAATATAATTAGCTTAAGTATGTAAAAAAGTTTAATTTTTTTTAACTGTTGTTAACTTGTGAGAGGCATACACACTTGTCACACTCTATTATAGTCATAGGACTTCATATTTATTAATATAATATTGTCAAGTATGAAAAGGAACCATATTATGCGGCAACATAGCGAAATCTGATAATGCATTCACAACAAATTTATTTTTTCATAAATGCGATTGGCGGAGGTTGTTACAACACCCAAAATACCCCCCCCCCCTCACCATCTACACCAGTGCGGACAAAGTTATCGATCGTCTTTCGATTTTTGCCTTTCCGCCGAACAAGATGCCGGATATCATGTCGTCTGCCTTCGGGATGCAGCTTTTCTTCTAACATTTCTATGATAATAATTGAAGAGTCACCTTTGTTCACTTTATTATGCTTAGTAAACTTTCACGTATCTTCTCATAGCCATATCACTAGAACCTCGCTGTTCTTTTTAAATTTCCTATTTCTTTTCTCATTATTTTTTTTAATTAAATTTTTATGTTGTCTATTATTTTTATCACTAATAACGACCCTGCATTTTATTCTTTTGAATATCTTTTAGTCATATTGATTTTGGACTTTGTCCTGTTGTGCTTTTTTTTTAAATAAATAAATATATTATAATATTATAATATTATAATACGCGCCGTGGAATAGTGTCATATTAAATATTATTTAGGCGTTAGAACATTATAGGGGAGGTATGTTTATACTCGGATAAAATATGAGAAAAATATGTATAATTTGAGAGTTAAAAATCACGGTCTCCGATAATAATTATAATAACATACACTGCAGCGGACGTGGACCCGAAAAACGCTCGTCGTGTCTCCCAAACCACCCACAAATATTTTTTTTTCCTCAATGCGAGAGCCCCATTGTATCTTACACACGGACACGCCCCGTGGTTCTACACGGTGTAATTAAATAACATTATGTGCGTTCATCGCCAGCTATATACCTTCTCCGAGGGATGTATTATAATATACATATACTCGGACACTCTGGCGACGGCGACGACGACGATATTAATAATAATAATAATCGTGTTCCAGCAACGTAGTTCTTCCGTTTTTCACCGCACACGCGTTTACGATTTTCTATAGGCAGACTCGTAACCTGGACGACGATAATAATAATAATAATATGTCTTATTATTATATAGGTAAGCGCAGTAATATTATTGTCGTTAGAACATCGTCCGGTGCTGCAGCAGTGCAATACGGCAGACACGCGAGACGTTTTCGCCGTATTATTATAATGAAGAAACAAATCAATTCGCGTAATACATAAATGTAAAATATAATATAATCGAAGAGCGATTAAACAGGCGAGTCACGTACATTATACGCGGCATGATAATATTATATTATATATTGCGAGCCCGAGCCGCAGCGCGCAGTGACATTGGCGGCCGACCGGTCCGGCGGTTAACCCACTTGACTGATTAATAACGGCAATAAACAATGGGAACGCTCAAAAACGGTTTTTTATTTTTTCGTTTTGAGCACAAGTCTCTGTCAGTATATAATATATTATTGTAAACACTGTAGCAGCTACTGCAATACAACTACTGATGCTGCTGCTGCTGCTGCTGCTGCGACCAGTGCGATTGAATAACAATAATAGTGCATTTCGTTGCAGTAGGTAGGTAAAGGTATGCTGCAGTATATATATACCTACGCGTATACCTAATATACCTATATATACCTAATAATACCTACGCGTATTATGTCTCGCGACTGTTGTGGATACAAGTTTGATGGTAAGAGGGAAACGAGAGGGGGAATACAAGTTCCTATGAAAAAAAAGCTGCATCGATTTAATATTGCGTAGTTAATAGTTATTAATAAAGAGTTACTGAGCATACTGCATTTTATTAAAATTTAAGAGCTATATGGTACCTATAACATTATAGTAGGAACTAAATATTAAATATAAATACATTTTTATAGTTACCATAATATTGTATTATAGACAAATTTATGAATATAAATTAATAAACCGTAGTATGATAAGTACGTACCTATTTATTTATTTTTAAAAGTTCTTTACAATAAGTATTTATTTCGGTAGTGAAATTCAGAATTTTTGCTCTAGGTACCTATATTGTCTTCATCTAAAACTTCTTCTCGAGTCTGTGGTACCGATATGATATTATTTTGTACGTCTTGAAAATATGGGTATTAAATGGTATGAAGGGTATGTATAATGTATAGCTATGTATATAGGTACGTGTGTTGAGCGGTTAAGACGTTAAGTCAACTAGGAACTTGGTACATATTGGTTATTGGATCTTTTATATTATTATTTGGTAAAAACAGTCCACGATGAGTTCACAGTAACATCGCACGGCGTTTTGTATACTGCAGAGACGTATCGCGCGTAATGTTATCAAAAAAACACGATACTGTTGCTCGTTAACCGGAGGTCGCTCGATAATAACGATATTATATTATATACGAAGGGTCTGCTCATCAATACGGGAATATATATATATATATAGTATAATCAACTCTGTTGCCGCAATCCGAATATTTTGAAAATTTCTCTACGACTGTGATTTATACCCGAAACATATTATATTAAGTGATTTAAAATTACGCACAGTAAACGATAATGCCCTGCAGTTACGAATTTACGATGTTGTGAATGTGGACGGAGGTAATTGGTTTTGGTTGCGCTCAGAACTATCATAATGTCGTGATCACTGCTGTAGCAGCAGGAGACAATGTAAAGTTTTTCTGAAAGATTTTTTTTTTGTCACGTGTCAATTTCTGGTCATGAGAAAAATGCAACGAGTTTTTAATAAAAAATAAGTCGTGATTTTATCGACCGACTCTGCTCTTTTCATCACTCGCGTTGCCGTGTAACGCGGTTGCACAGACACTATACATAATATATATATTATGATATCGTTATAATATGATATAATATACGACCACAAATTACATAAAATCAAATGAGTCATTTATCAACGACATCAGAGACCTGGTAGATTCGGTTTTTGATCCCACACACCTGTGTAACGTAGACACGTAATTTTTTATAATTTGGACGCGATTGTTGTTACACAATAACGCACAGACGGTTTTTACTTTTTTCGAAGCAGGTGTCATCTATTCAAATTCTTATATATATATATATATAACGTATGTAGGTATATAAATAATACCGGACGACAAAAATAAACCTTTTTTATGTTATAGTTTGTTAGTATATTATATACTATATAATATGTACTCGAAATGGAAGGAGATCGACACTATTCGGTCACTTTATTTTCGATTTGTATAACTTGTTGACTGTTGTACAATAGTTGAGAACGGATAAAATTAGATTTTTCAAATAATGATTTTGTTTATATTGTGTTTTTATTATGGTTTATAGTGGTTTATAATTTTCAGAGACAGTGAATTAGAAAAATCAGTTGCATTCATATTGAACTACTAAGGTATTTAATTTATCATAAAGGCGTTATAATATGATGCCATCGATACTTTACAAAAGATATTATTTTATAATGATTAGACCTAGCTTATTTTTATTCTCTCGGAATTAGACACAAATAATTGGAGTTGCGCACTATTTCGATGAAGTATAATAATATTCACGCTGTACGTCTTATTTTATAATGCATACAAAGTGATTTTTTAACGATTTTCTAAGAAATTACTAACACCTTTGAAAAAGAAAGAATATGTTTCTGAAAATTTCAATGTATAAGAATCGAAGTTTGAACGAGTAATTAATTAGTTATAAGGACCTTATACAGTAATAATTACCTATTTAAATTTTGAAATTTTGATGAGCCACGTCGCGGTCGGAGTGATGCGCTCATATACATATCCGATACAATTGCTGCACATAAATACGAATGGTTTTCATATAGGATAAAAATTACAGTTATAATAAATAACAATAATATAAAAAGTTATAGCGCGTAAAACGCGTTGACAAGAGAAAGAAAAACGAGAGAAAAATTCAAAAAACCAAAAATAAAAGTAATATTTCATTTAGACGGGGGGGGGGGGAGGCGGGAGTCACACTATTATAGAACGCGTTAAAATGTTTAATAATAACAATAATAAAATAAAGTAGGTACTCACTGGTGTAAGGATGAGATTAAAAAGCGACGGCGGCGCACCCGTTTGGATTTATGCCAGAGTATGACGCGCACAATAGAACTAATTTCCTGGAGACGTACATATACATATGTTATGGTACAACCGTACACCATATACACAGCCTCAGCTGTGTGTAAAAGATAGATGTTAAAATATAATACACGCACCAGGAAAACGAAATGCGGTTGCATATTATATACACTCGTTGTTATTATTCGTATATAATATACACGGACGGAGAAAGTAAAAAATATCTGCGTTACCCCGAACGAAAACGCTATACGCGCTGGAAATTTAACTGTAGTTACAGAACGATAGAAAATTAAATTGAAGTCGCTTAATTTTCGAACACTATACCTACCTACCAATATAATGTCGAATAAGCGTGGCGTTGATTGGGACTGTGTTATAATATTATATATTATTATTATTATTCGTAAGAACCGAAATGACGCCTCTCGCGAGGTAATTGTAATTAATGACACTTACCTATGTAGGTACACTATATACACATCACACCTATACCTATTATAACTGTTGATTAGAATATGTATAAGAATTTCGACAGTGAATATATGTTATTAGAATATTGTACAAGCGGTGTTATTATCAGAGGATTATTTGAGGAATTATCGTCGTCGCGTCTGTTCGCGTTAAATATGCTAAATATACAACGAGCTTCAATTAAAAACAAAATTGGAATAATATGTATATTAGCGTATAATATATAAATGACGTCACAAAGAATACGCGCATAGAGCTTGATTGATGGGCACTTGACACTTCAGCACTTATCGTCCGGAACTTCGAAAAAAAAAATTCAACGGGTGGGTGAGATGTCCGTGTCATTTTTTTTTTTAAGTGTTAAAGTTTATATACTAATATACCTACTGCAGTTGTATAGTGTAGGTGTATTGATGTTAGTCTATAATAATAATATGTATACTATTAATACGATGAAAGTATGAAATATACATTTTTTCGGTCGTAGTAAAAATATCACTCGCCATCATACGTTACTGCAGTGTTTCCCAAAGGTGAAAAATTGATTTTTTATTGATATTTTTAAAACAAATTAAAAATTATTCGAGGTATGACCTTGTTTAGAAAAGAAATAATAATCGTTACACAAACAATACAAAAATGTATTTCAATATTTCAATATTTCATTGTGAATTATAATGCTTGCTTCGTCTGCTGTGCGGCGTTCAGACAAAGCTTCACAGACCTATAAATAAGTGCTTGTGATTGAGATGTACGATATATTTATCGAATGTTTGCCCTAAAGTTTTACATTTTAGACTTCAGTGGCTAATAATAATGTGCCACGAGGAAAATGTGTTTGGAAACCACTGCGCTTCTATATATTGATGCATATAGGTACTAAGGGATGTGCGATAAAATTGAGTATAATATACCTAATGTCTTTATATATTTCGATTGGCGACGACAATAAATGTAATTAGGTGCTATTGTTTTAACGACGACAAACTTTCAATCGATGCGCACAAAATGCTATTATACATAATTGTATTAATTACGATCAATTCGGGTACAAAGGGTGAGGAGTATCGAAGTCTGTTATTATTATATTATATAGGTGGAGGCATTAACAATAAAATATTTTAATAATATTCTACGGTATCACGAGCTGCGCAAGGCCATTCCCATACACCTACCTAATATAAATTATATCATGCCGACTTTATAATACATACTATACAGTGACTATATAGAGTGTACGTAAGTATCACCCGCCGATGATAACAAAACAAAATAAAATAATTGGTGTTTTTGTCTTTACCTCGGTTATTATCGGCCCCAGTTGACGGCCGAAAGAACGCGATCCTTCCTACGACTTCGTAATTAAGTCGAACGAAACTAAAAACGCTAAAAAAAACATCTGATTGAAAGACCTTGGGACGGAGAAAACACAATAAATTAACGATTAAAAAAAAAAACCGCCAATAATTGTAATAATAATGATGGTGATCATCATGATCATGATAATCAAATCTGAATTATATAGTTTCGCCTCACTGTTGTTGCTGTAAATTGAAATACATATATACGCATATTATTATTACACATCTAGCGTATAATAAACAAATATATACCTATATACCTACATAATAATATTGTGTTGTGGCGTCGTCGTGTCGATCTGCCGATTTCTAAAGCGAAAATCGAGTTGATGGATGAAAACACAGATACCTATGTACGAAATGGACGTTTTCACTTTGATCGTACGGACGGCGCATTGACAAAGTTCGCGGTAATCCCAAAATATAATTTTTTTTTTTATGATTTGAAAATTCGCGTTCTAATAAAAACGTAATCCATAAATACCTATAATACCGACGGTTGTATGATTATACTACCTATACGTTATATATTGTAACATAGTATATACCTATACCTATATATAATTCTAATAACATAATATATGTGGGCGCGCGATAGAATCGAAAATTGTCGTAAACGATTTGAGAACTACTTACAATAATGTGCGCGTAATATTATAATATTATACGGCAAATATATTATTATTTGCTCTCGGAGCGCATTGTTCGACGACGCGTACAACACCCATACGGGAACGTTATATACTTAATACGATAACGATGCAAATTTCCATAAACACGCGAGCAAACCGCTAGGACGCTAAAAAAAACCCGTCAAAAGCAAGTCATCGGAGAATGCGAGAGTTACAAATGAATACATATTATAATATATATATATATAGAGGTACACAATCCGTAGGCTTCGTCGCATTATAATATATCGTAATATTATTATAATAACGGTGACCGGTAAGCATTCGAGTGATGGCCGCGGGAAACCATCGAAACGTCACAAAAAAAAAATTACTCCAATTACGATTTCGACGATGTATATTATATTATATAATACAATATTATACTAATACGTATTAAATCGCCTGGACAAAAAGCGTCGTGTACCAGTCAATATTACGTACACGCCTGGCTATGTTATATAATAAGTATTGTTAAGGCTCGAATATTTTTGCACTAAAAATTGACAAAAACTGCATATCATTGCACTTCAAAACACTTAAAATTTCAGTATAAAAACTATTAGAATGTAATAATAATATATAGTTAAGCAGGTTAAGACAAAAATTGCATTTTAACTACACAAAACGCCATCACACCATACTGCAGCATATACAAGATAAACTATAAAGGTATCCAAAAATTGCGAAACAATTTATTAGCTGCACTTTTCACGAAACATATTTCTACCTAACTTATATGGCAATAATAATTCACGATGCTAAAAAAAATCACAAATACAATAAAGTTCGAGACCGAGTTATAAGTATTTGGATCAGACTATAACGCAACTCCATATATATAACGACGAGTTTGACGACAGCGACGGAGAGGTGAATTCGAAAATCCTTGGCCCGTCCTGCTGCAGACTTTTTGATCGCACGTGACATAATAATATAATATCAACGTATTATTATTATATATCGGACAATAAACACTGGTATAATATTATAACCAGGTTTCTCGCGATTGTACCTATATACATTCGGCCTATCGATATATTGGTATAATAGCTAGGTTATATAGGTTTAATAATATTATGTTACCTATATACATTATTATGATTATTATTATTATTACCTATACTATATACCTAAGTATATGTGCAACACGGTATTACGCGGCGGCTCGGAATGATTTTCGGTTCTGGCGCTCGCCGAGTGTGACCTAGTTATTCCGAGCACACAATTGCTTTTTCTCTTTGTTTTTTGTCTGACAATAATTACTTTTTATATTTTTCCACCGTCACCCCGCCGCGGGAGGGAATAAGTGCCTGATAAGTCCAAGGCCGAAGCGCATGAAAAACCGTTCGCCGATGCCGCAAAAGCTCGGGGTCCCGACCTTTCGATATTCGTTATCGTCACAGCACTATCTGTTCAATATACACCAGACACCTATTATAGTACCTGTTGTTGTTATTATTACACGCGGCCGCCCGAGATAACCCGAATACGGTACGATATTGGCGAAAAAAAACAATATTACAATCGTTCGACTTTCTCCGCGACAAAACCTAACCGCATCGCCCGCCCGCCCTCACAATATAATATTATTATAATACACAATACCGATATTTGATTTCTGCGGCCGAGCGTGCGTGTTTCACAAAATAAAATTCACTTTGATTAGGTATTTTTCGTCTGTAAAAAAATATAATAATATTATTGTTGTTCAACTACAGGTCTATACAAAGAGTTTCGGACCTGCGTATAGCGTATATTACAACAGGTGACTACTGACCATAAATAATATCATAACGGGCATCGTTGGCATAACAAACGCTAATGACGGCGAGTGAGAAAAAATCAATTTGAATACAACAAGAGCAAATAATTACACCGAGCCTTCGTTAAACTGTACATTATTTCTTACATATTTTCGTATTTTATATTATTTTATTATATAGGAACTTACTGTAAAGATGAAGCTATAATAATGTTCCGATCTCGCTGACAGGGCGATTATATAATAGCGTCTACTTAACCGTCTCTTTTCGAGGTTTTTTGAAATTTATCTAATTCCCGAAATCACGACCTATTTCATCGAGTGTTGGAGTCAGGTGTCCTTATATAGATCAAACTCATCGAAGTTGCGTTGGTGTATATATTATAGACATAATCGGATCAGATTTTTCAAAACAAGTGTCATTTGTATTTCTCTTTCTAGCTTGCGTACACTGCAGCATGTGAATAAACAAACCAAATATATTCCGACTGTATTATTATTATTTTTTTTTATTTTTCAGTGTATTTCAGCTGTAGCAGAGCAACATAGTTCGACAGTTCGTGAAATTATGTCTGTGCGGGGTGATCGATCGAACGAGGTTTTTTCGCTAAAATAATATTAATAGCTGCAGCTGCATGTACCTATACATACATTTAAACGCGCCAGATAAACTTAGTTTTTTCCTTGGTAATTCGACGATCTCTGCGCAAGTCTGATCGATGTATAACACCATCACAGTCGCATCTGTCTCGAAGCGAAAGTATATAATAAAATGTATTATTGTTCGACGCATCGTCGAGTGTTGTTTAAAGAACTTCGATTGTGCCCTAGCTAGCGAGGCTATCCGGTCCACGTCGCCGACATAAGAATGGAAAAATTATCTGTGATGAACCGTTTCGTAAGATTGCATTACCAGCGTAGAAAATAATATAATATACATCAATTGTGCTCATAAACGACGAATAAACGTCCTTGCCAACTAAATACCACGCGACTAGTCCGAATGAAGTGACATTGGAGGTTGCGCCAATCGCAAATTGGATTAATTTTTAAACTGTACTTACTTACGTACAAACCCGTTTGTAATTATTTTATGCCATTGCGAACATTTTGAATTAGTTTATCTTTCAGCTGATGACCCCCACAATTAAATTATTTACTATTTAGTCTTTATGTAACGCGTGTTGTAAGACTCGATCTTATCTTATATATTATGGCAAAACGTAATAGGTACAATTTATTTGATTTCAACTTGTTCAAACTTAAAACTAAAACCAAATACTAAATATTTTTGTATTCGTCGGAACCGCAACTTTTATTAGCTTTAAACGATTGTAAAATTATATTTTAAAATAAATAATTATTATTTATAGCTAAATGTCTTACAAAAAGTGTGTGATAGTTTATTTCGTTAACATTATTGTTAGCAAACAATATGTACTATTGAGGAAACGTGCCGAATTTCATCTTTTTTGTCTATAACTACTGCAGATGAGTCTATCGCACTACCTTCCGATCGACTTGTTTTCAGTTGTTTGGGGGAGCTATATATATATTATATTCACGTGAAAACATGGAAAATCTAATTTCAACGAGTATTCAACTGTTAAATTTAATTTGGTTACGTCAATTGCCAAAACTTTGTGTTTCAAACTTATAGTTCAAACATAGCGTTCGCTGCACTTGGTACCTACAATACTTCTCATCCAATAATTTTTATACGATCAAAAAGTGACGCCTTCGTCTATTATACAGCGAGTACAAATATATTTACTATAAAAGTGGTATTAAACGTATATATTGTTTTTACAAAGGCCCCTAAATAGAGTATAAATAATACTATATGCGTCAACGTGAATTCAAAATATATCCTATTTCTAAATAAAATCAAAATAACAATAAAAAATAATAGATTTTAAACTTTTTCTAAATTCTATTGCTTCTATATACAATTCATCATCACATATATGATACGCTACGTTTTAACGAAAGAAAAAACTCGCAATGAAGGAAAATAATCTTGAAGACTATACCTAATATACATATATATAGTAATTTAAAGTATTTTTAATTTTCATATTAAATATAATTATAAATTAAATAATTATTAAATAAATAAATAATAAATTTGCACGCATGGTCTTAAAGAGAATGTCATGGTTACGTTCATAAATTGTATGTTGAAAACCGTTACACTGGAGAAAAGAACTATTTGCAATAGGTTACTTATCGCCTACTACTTTTCACCATAAAAAAATATAGACTGCAGTACAATACTGTTTTAATTTTTCAATATCACTAATAAGAAATAGTTATTTTTGTATTAAAATCCGTTATATTTATGTTATTCAAATTTGAATAATTTTTTCTTGAACATATTATCAAAAAAATAAAAACTTTATTGTAATGTCCGAAAAAGTTACTGAGTACAATTAGTTCTCTTATATATGTGTAAAGCCTTCTCGGTACTTATTCCCGCGCGAAACAAACAAGATTAGAGAGTGAAATACAAAATGAGGCATTTTTGTTCGTCGTGCACAAGACTTGACTTTTCAAAACCAAATTTTGAGAACATTTCGTACGATGGATTTTTTAGAAACGTTTTCTGCGAGATTCAATCACATACTATATAAAGGCGGGCACTATAATATTATAATCTACGTATTATAGTATCGTCCTACGATATGCGCATATGCAGTCAAAACATAATAATATTACAACAACGTCAACAACAAAATTGCCGACCGTCGTGTGTACCTATAATATTATGTATACATATAATAATAATATGACACGAACGTACCTAATAACTGTAAACTTAGTGGGTGGTGGCAATAATGTATGTGTGTGGGGGGGGGGGGGTCGCCGAGCAGGGACATTGTCGAGTGTTGTGCCCCGACGTCGTATAGTCGATGCGTAGATTACACACACACACACACACACACACACACACATACACACACGAATAAATATACACGCACGCTCGAGTATACGTCATAATATGCATGTGTATAGGCACGCACAATGGGCATCGGATAAATCACTTGAATTTATTACGGGAAGATGTGCCGTGCGACATTTTAACACCCACGGTTCGCCCTGGCCGGCGTCGCCCATTGTTTGTGTGAGTATATAAAGTACGTGGCGTTGTTTGTCGTGCGCACAATAATTTCATTATTGTCTTATTGTTTGTCCCGAGGGTCGCGAACCGTAGGTAACCCGACAGGAGCACACGGGATTTGCTATAATATGTATACACGCGCTCGTATTAAAATATGACGTAGTCGTCTGTGCAGTGTGCATAATGTATATAAATATGTATACATATTATAAATATATATATATAATATGTACACCATACGCCGAGGTTTAACCGATATATACATTATACACACACACATATGTACGGTTACGCGTGCTTAATATATGTATAATATGCACATAAACGATATTATAGTCTATAGATATATATAGCTGCAGCCACAGGTTCGCAGTTGCTAAAATGTTATAAATTTATAATATATAGGTACTTGAAAAATGTTGCTTAATATTATATAAATAATCAGGACTCGAATACTATATAACATTTTCTAATTATTATGGTATAGATAAAATCTCACAGTGAGCCATACATTTGAAGAGTTCTAAATATAAAATTGTGTACCTAGGTATTGCATATTTTTCCGTATTTTTTAGTGATTTCGATCTGCAGTGCTATTTTAGGAACTAACCCTAATTTACGTTTAAAATCAGATTAATTATATGCGTAGTTTTACATAATTCGTAGATTAATTTGGGAAGATATAAAGAAAAGATAGTGAACTGATACCAATAGTTTTGTCGTATTTGTTTTCGGATAATTTTTAATACAGTATAATTGATTTGAAGACCAATACTATCTAACATCGAATAAGTAACAAATACTAATTAATTGTATAAGAAAACAACTTTTATAGTGCTATATCAAGTTCGAGATTTGATGACGTCGATAATAATAATAATAATAATTAATAATCATATAACCTATAGGCCTAGATGGCTAGGTTGTTACAGGGACCCGAAGATGACCACGACTCTTTTCCCGAATCAATTATATACACTGTAACCACGGTTTTTGAATACATTAATATTATCGTCACGACTCACACCACGATTTTACATAGGTAATTATGTTATAATTTATTACGCATAAAGTTGTTTACCCGACGAAGACTCGAAAATCCAAGACAGCCGAATTATATTTCAATAGTCGCTGCAACAGTTACCGAAACAACCCGCGCAGTACCGCACCCGTAAGCACATAGTTTTTTTTTCGCGTTTAATCTACAGGTGTCATAAAAAGCGACGACGGCCGCGATCGTCATATTATATTATTTTATCAGCATAGCGGAGAGTTGGTCCCACAGACAATATAATGGATAATATCACATTATAATAATATTAATACGCCGCAAACTGCACCCTTTTCAAAGTTCTGATAGGAATTATTGTTTTTCGAACCGTTTGCATAACTATCTAAATAATAATATTATACGCATTATACAGGACCGCCTGTAGCTGCAGCAGCGTTGGTGGTGTCTGTATGCATGTAAGCGCGCTCGCACAATAAAGATTATTAATCGTATACGTTATAAAATAGTTTGTTTTAAATCGAAGGGAACGGCGAAATATCATAAAGGATTAGCTAGGCGTTAAAATATAATATTCCAACACAACCGTTGATCTCACAAAAACTCCAAACGACCACGGTGGTATAAAAATATGCGCGCGAGCCATAATACGCAGTGCGTGCATAATATTATTATTATTATTATTATGTACCTACTACCTACATAATAATATAATCAACACTTTGCCACGCAGCGGAAGATCTGTACACAACAATAATTTTAGAGTTTTTTTTGCTTCTACGCTTCTAAATTGATTCTGTAGCACACATATAAACCTATACCTAATATTACTCGGTACTTATACATATTATACATATTATATTATTACATTATAGTCATTATACTATTTTGACGATTACGTCATTGCACGACGATTGCGTTGAGCGTAGGCATTAATAATATTAATATATAATAATATATTCCCCAATACTTTATAGCACTGTTCTGTAGCAACAGCTTAGAGACACGTTAAGTACAAAATATAACTACGTATTAGAACTATTATAGTCGCATTAGTCCACCGCATACGTATTGTCACAGACGTCTTTAATCGTTATTGTTGCGAACAGGATCAATCATTCGCAGGCTCATTTATCTCATAACCTATATAATATTATATTACTATTAATGCTGGTTCGGTTGCGAAGTATATAGCGCTGCCAGTAAAGCTTTATATACAAATTAAAATATTAAATCTATCCACCGACCAGTGAAACGATATTGTACGACGTGCTACACTTTACAGGTCTAAGCACGTATCGTGTTGTGCGCGTACGGATACGCGTATATTATTGTACCTTAATAATTAGAATATTAACCTTTAACCATTATAATAATAATATTATGTATATATTATCCCAACGTGGTTCGGAAGTTCACGTGTTCATTATACCCAGTACGAAGGCCCGAGGATGTTATAAAAACGATACAGAACGAAACGGAAAAATAAAAACGTGTCGTCTGCTCTCTCTGTCTCTCAGAAGTCATATATTTTGTATCAATTTACATTATTTACCATTATAATGCGTATAATATAATGATTTGATAATATTATAATAATATGTATATTGTATATATATACACATAATATAGTATATCCGGTTTTTTCCAGTCATTATATCAATTACCGGTAGTATCTATTCATATTACGTCACTATATATCATAATGTTGTTATATTGAACCTATAACACCTATGAAACTTGTGCTAATATTATAATGTATTTTTTTTTGAACCTAGGAATGAAAGTCTAGGTAAGTAATATTATGGTATACACGATAGTGCGCGTCGTTTCTAGTAATATTTACAAATTATATACTTATAGCTTGTGCATAATATACCTAACATTATTTATTTTCTAATATATAAGTTTATAAGTGAGTGTACGATATAGAGCTGAACGGAGACAGACGTACCTATAATAGAACTGCAGGTGGGAGATTGATATTATAGTTATGCACTTATGCGGCTTAGTCATTCTTAATAAATACCTTTAATATGTAGAGGTGCTGCATAATATTATAATAATGTGAACGACAAACTTCGAGTCGATCGAACAAACTTGGAATTATTTTTACCTCGTCGTTACTATATATTTTATAAGCGAATACTTAGCCGTAGGCGCCGTAATAATACACAAGTAGTGTGCGTAGTTATTTAATGCGGTGGCCGATTTACGATGTATAACTATATAAGTAGTATCTACGTCATTTATTAAAATACTACAAAAAAAACTGAAATTTAAAAAATTGGAATAAATTAGATTTATTCTGTGAGTTGCTAATACGATGTCGACAAAAGGCGGTGGCGATGATTTGGATGGTTCGACGCAAGTTCAACGGTTCCCGGTTTAGTGCAGTAATCTATTTTCGAACTCAGACGCAACACACTAATCCAAAAATAATCGCATCCAAAAAAAGGCGACTGATTATTTCGGGACGACTTACGGACTGAATAGGAAACGAAAAGTAAAACGCACTGGCGGGCGGGCGCTCCCACGTTCGTCGGGGCATATTATTTTGTAATCGTCGACGACCGATGACCGACTGCTAATTCGATAAAATAGACATATAACAATAACGACGATGATATAATGTACAGACTGCATGCGATGAAAGACTGATGCAGTAATAATATGTACACAATATGATTTATATTTGACGGTCTGTACTTTGCCAATACTATTATAATGGATATCAAAACGTACGTCTAGCGAAACTTAACGCTTTTTATCGCACACCATAAAAATGCCCAAATATAATAATATACAATAATCATGATTTGTGATGTCTGATGTCTTTGGATATATATTATGCCACCGTAATATCAATAATTAAGTATACATTTTACAATTAATAACAATAATGAATAAATATAATCAAAATTAACCGTCATTAATGATTGAATTGTTATTATAGTTAGTAAGTATCTATAATTAATTTCACAGGCTAACTTTTAAGTTTTTTTTCCAATTCCAATTTTATTTATTTAAATATTTTACGTCTTCGTCGTCTTAATCCGTAACTCGTAAGTGTTTGCAAATTTAAATACTCAATAAATGTGTATTTTATTTATTAAAATGTATCAATAATTGTTTAAAATATAGATGTTTTTATAAACTTAAATCATCGATCGATTAAAGTATTTTTGTCCAACACTGCAGGCCATAGCGGAGATCATGGCAATGGAACTATAACCATTTAGAGTTTAGACGGTCGTTTAAGCGCAGTTTCTATAGATATAATTATTATAGGACCACATTATTATTATTATTATTACTATTATTGTTATTACTATTATTATTATTATTATTATTATTATTATTATTATTATTATTATTATTATTATCATTATATTACATCGTATTTTTATCGCTTCCCGCCAAACCGTGGGCGGCAAAAGACAAACAGCGTGTGTAACAAATTTTTACGCGCTGTGCTGTTAAACGATCGGTTCAATGTGGATATTATCATAATGTATATATATTTTTTTTAGGTTGGGTCAAGTATATCGTAGGCATAAAGCATATAGTAATAATAATACAATATAAATTGTTATGTATATAGTCACACTCAAGAAGGATATAATATTATATCGAAACACCCGTTACGCCTATATTACATAGCTATATAGGTGTAATACAGTATAATATATTATGTATATCATCGTAGGTACGAAGAAATGGCGTGACCACGAAAATTACGTCTTGTGGGTCAATATATCAGATTAGGATTTAGGATGAAAAGGGATTCGCAAACGTATTTTTATTATTTGTTTGTCATACAATATACGAAATAGTAATAACTGCAGGAGATACGAGAAGCATTATTATTACATAATAATAACATAGCAACGTGGGTTCCATTTATATAACTTCTCTAAACTAATATCCAGAATTCTTTTGGATCAACGAAAAAACTGAAAACGTTTCGTTTTTTCGCCCCGTGTTGAAATCCGTTGTTACTTTTGCCAAATTACCGGGAAACGAAAACTTTTAATTAATTTCGAAATGTTACAAAAGTTCTTATTCAAATTCTTTGACATTAATTTCGAAACTCGACAGAGAAAAAAAACGTTGTAAGAGTAAAGTTTAATTAAATAAAAAAAAGCACGTCACAATCGTGTAATAATAATAATAATAATAACCCGTGTAATATTCTAAACGATACTCGCGAATTCAGACGGAATAATAATTGTTCAAACGCACAAAAAAAAGGAAATTATGATAATAAATAATAATCATTATATTATTATTATACACGACGCGTGTTTCTTTATAGGTTCATGTTTACAACAACAAAAAATCAATCAAGGCGACCGACGTAGAAGATATAGGTACCTAATTAAAATATGATACTAACAATCTGTGTATATACTTGTCGTATATAGGTACTTACCGACCATCGATCACGGTCTGCCGATAAGTTGTTCGAGACTCATGAGCATGCATATTATTTATATTATAACAAGTGACGAGTGTCCTGAGCTCATATTTTGCATATTACTCGAGAAAATCGTAGAGCGTTGCCCGTATACACGATAATAATATATTATAATATATTTTTATTATCGTCCGTCCGCGGCGGCGGTCATTATCCAATCGGACGTTTCGAGTGCAAAATCGGTTTTGCGTTCGATGGTAGATCGACGACAATGACGAGTAGACCTGACCTTTTTCATCTCCACGTATAATCGATCATAATATTATGTACAATATAGAACACGGTAATGGTATACGCGTCAGCTACGTCGTCCGGCAGACTATTACGATGTTATTGTATACGCGTACTCCGCCGCCCAGGACGGATCCTTGGCTATTAAAGCACTAATTATAATGGCATTAGCAGTGTTGTCGACATTATATTATTAGTATTATCGTTGGCAACACAGGCGTATTGGTTCGAGACGCAACGTATTCGATCGTCGACGTGGAATTTTATTTATACAGGTACACTGGTACGCGATAGGTATACTTCAGGTATATACACTACATACCTCGCGACGGTATATTAATTACAAGACCTTTACCGCTTGTTGGACGTACATACGCAATAAACGATAGTAGTATTATAATTTAGTACAGGTACGTATCGTGTGTGTGCTTGGTGGCGAATCGGGTGTCCCGATCCGAGATCTATGTAGGTACCTGTATTATATTATGGTTGTAACCGCGTCTGGTTGAAGGCTAAAGCGACGACGACGACATAATAGGAGACAATTAGCTCGCGTATTTTATACTGCCTTCGGGTCACGGGATGTTTTAATTGCGCGGATTTATCGTGTTCCACGCGCGACGGACGTACAAGTCGCGACCGCGTATATTATAATAACCTACTGACAACGCCGTGGGATTCGCCGAAATGTGTTTTGGCCTACGTATTTAATAATTATTATAATATATTAAAATAGCTTCATCGGTGTTTTTTTTTCGATACGATTATTTCCGAATTAAAAAGCAGTCGCGAGCGCCACGGAAAACGAGAGTGGCACAAGCGCACGTGTCAAAAGCCTGCACCGAGCCAAAATCGTCGAAATCTTTATACCGTGTTTATTCGGTTGGCGCGTGCCGTTTATCGATGGCATTGTTGATTTTAAATTGTAATTACGATTTACGCACGTCGGAATATTTTTATTCAAGCCGAACAATGCATTCAACCGGCCGATTTCGTTCCCACGTGATGATTATAATATTATTATTTCCTTCCTTGTCCGTCGAAAGAAGACACGCCGAATATAATGCAGCAGAAGATGTCATCTATATATAAACGCGTTTCCGCTACGCAATGTTCTATGGGTACGTTCCGTCGAATTTCTCTTTCCCGAGCCCGACTCGTCCTCGCCGAAGTCGTCATCAAGTCTCTGTGTTATTTGTATAATTTAAATAAATTAAATTGAAATAATGAACACTCGCCGCCGTCATAACATAGATTTATTATATATTATATATTTATATATGATAAAGCGCCGTGGGTGTTGCAGGTCTCGGGGACAGGTAGGTACCGCAGAAAGCAAGTTGGAGACGCGAGACAGTTTTGTACCCGCAATTCATTACAAGAATTTAAAAACTGCGAGAAATTGCCAGTTTGTAAAAACCAAAACCGAAACTTTTTATGATTTCTAGATTGAACAACTATAATATTACCCACACCATAATACAATATGGTCCAAGGATACGAGATTTTCAACTATAAACTCGTACTGACGTTTTTAGATTTCCATTCCACGCCAAATACGCCTCATTATATTATTATATCACGCTAGTTTGTTCTGCCCATCCGGTCTGAAAATATTAAGTCCGTATGTACTCGCATTGAACGCTGCTCATTTAAATCTTGTACGGTTATGTTTCGCGCACCTTCGTAATGATATTTCATATTATAAGAGAATGGGATACGTTTGTATCGCGTGTCGCGTTCGGATGTGTACTGTTTTGGTAATGTCAATTTGAACGTTTTGGATTTGATTAGGAGCAAAATTAATTACACCAAAGTAGCTTATTCCATTTTAGACTCGTAAATTATGTAGGTCGTGTATATAAACGAGTACATATAACTGCGTACAAATTATACGTTTGCCTCGTGTTTTTTCTCCTTTTCCGTTTAAATCGTATAAAAAATAAATCTGATAAAAACAAACAGTTTTCGAACTCTTCAAAAATCTTTGAGTACTTGTATAACATATATTTACATTATACACAGAATTTGAGATTATTATATATTATACGTGCCTCCGCCCGAAGAACGCCGTATGAAATAATTTGGTCACAACGTATTCCAAATCGTAAATACGAATATAATAGTCATAATCCGAAATCGATTTCGTTTGACTAAGCAATGGGTAGGTGCTACCTACCTATAGGTACTTCAAAAACGATTTTTATTTCGTCTCCGTGAACAAGCGATAGTAAAAGAGAAACGACACCAGTAAAATATAACAATTATTGTTTAGACCTACAGCCCTCGATCGCTTCGCTCGAATTCAAAATATATACAAGTAGGAAATAACTCCAGGAAATTTCTGCTCAGTCGACCAAGCAATGTAATATTGTAGCGTTCTTAAAAAATATACATCCAGACGGTCGGTAGCGTATACTGATGATATAATAATAAACAATAATAATAATATGTTAGTCTTCGTCTGTATATTACATCGATTATGATGTCATATTATACGTCGTGAATGGGCCTCGTGATTTAAAAACGAAATTAATAAACTCGTTCCGGATTTTAATGGCTTCAAACGTACCAGGTATAATATCTATAGTAGGTACCTACGTGTTACGCACTACACCGAGACACGACAGGACAAGACGTGTGAAATGAATAGTTAGGTACCTATATTATAATATTATACGTAGGTATAACTGCGATGGTTTTGGCGGTAACGGCGTTGTTCGTGAAGCTATTTTGTAATAAAAGTTTTTAAAAATATTATATTATATTATTCCAAACCGGCGTGTCTTGTTCAAAATTATTATGATATCGACGATTTTCTTTTCCTATTCCAAATGCCCGTCGGTCACGAATATCAGTAGTTAATCACTCGAATTTACTGAACAAAAAACCGGCAATGATTCTTTCTGCGCCGATTCTTATACTGACCCTTATAATTATTTTTACAAAAACGCGGATCTTGGTCGGTTTTCGAATTTGCTCTCTACTTTACATTTATCGGTGTCGGAATCGTGTGGGATGGCTTGTGGTTTACGAACATAATATTGTGTGATGATGGCCTCGTGCGGGTTTCGAAACCGACCCTGCAGCAGCAGCAGCAGCAGTGACAGCCGGGGAGATCGGCCATAAGAATAATAATATTATAATTCCGTATTCCGACAACTACATTTCAATAGTAGGTATCACGTTTGTATATATGTGTTTGTGATATTCGGACAAAGCGGCGTGCGGGCGCTAATAATTATGTAGGTATAATACCACGTATGAGCCGTTTCTACCTATTATATTATAATAATATATACGTTATGGTTAATATAATTATGTGATGTTTTATGAATATTATGAGGCACACAATGTGCAGAATATTATTATTAAATATATGTATATATTATTATGTATATTGTATGTACCTATACGTTTATCGCACCACGCTTCTACGGTCCGATTCAACGATGACAATGATAATGAGGATGATGACGGATATAGATGATATAGCAACGAACCACACAATAAACGAGATCTATTATATGATCCACTTTCCAGGTTCCGAGTTGTGGTCGACAATAATTATTATTCGCAGAACGCTTTAACAAAATATAAAGTGAAAAGTGCGCACAAACGTTTACTGGGCTATCGATGTTGTAATTTATTATACAAATCAAAATTGTATAAACGATTGCATTATTGATTATAATTTGATCCTTATTTTATGATATTTAACCGTATGGAAAATATCTTAAATCAAATACAATGAAGTTTCTCAAGTTGCACACTAATTGCGTCTACTACAGATGTAGTAAATTCTATAGCATATAATATATAATTCAAATTATAAATATCGATTATTATGTACCAAAAGTCATTAACCGTATTTTACGGCCAAAATTTTTATTTTTTTTATTTTAACTTATAGTGTGTACTTATAACATATTTTCATGACAAATTAATAATAAACATTAGTATGATGATTATTATATTATATTATTATAATGCTATTAATTAAAACTTACCTACCGATTATAATAATTTCGGACACTAGTAGTAGCGGTATGCACCGGTATTTAAACTTTAAAAATATTAATATTACTGTTTGACATTTTTCTATAATTATTTTAATTTAAAGTAAAGTTATTCTTTAAATTATATATGGCCTGGACCATGATAATAGAATCACTATATGTACTTACTGTGTAGCACTATATACTGCACAATATGCAATAATATAGTCAATGGCTCCACGTACGAAAAACGAAATTGAATTATTCGATTTAAATAATATCCGATTTTAACATACACGCCTGACATACATATTCATATTTTATGTTTATACCCAATCGCGCACAAAACGTAAACTATTATAGTGGTTTGGTTTATAGGTTGTGGTGAGGAAGGGCCGAGGGGGTACGAAAACCAATATATCGCTCGGAAGAACGACATAAAACACGAATAGACGAAATTAAAAAATATAAAATACCATTTGCATACTCTCGCCTCGAGCGTAAACCGTTTTTTGGTTATTACTATTATGCTCTTTCCTCTCCACACGCGCGATTACGTTCGTATAATGCACTAATGCGGTTTCATTAAAATCTTTTCTCGTTTCGTTTCATTTTGTCTTCGCACAACCATTTCATGCACAGCTCGACGCAACACATGAGCCCAAGACAGTGGTTGTCCGGAAATCGATATATTATTATTACATTATATTGTTTGCAAGGCGATTGTTTGAAAATGTGACTGCTGCGCTGTACTATACTATATATATTATTAAACCATTACAATATATATATATATATATATTATGTAATGCGTGTATGCACGTAAATATATTATGTATGACAGAGGCAATAATAATAATTAATTGATTTAGTGATGCATTTCAAAAACTAATTTTTGCCGAACAAAGTGGAAATTTTAATTAAACCAAACGCAGACGAAGATATTTCTTTGAACTACTTTCGTGTGTATATCTACGTCCATTATTATTGCGAGTTTCGTGTTGTTCTGTTTCGTAAGTTTAATACACTCTGTGAAGCGGAAATGAAACATCCGTATAAATTATGTCTATAAAAAAATAAAAATAATAATAAAAAAAATTCATGAAAGTGTGAGCTGTGGTCCATGAAAACATTTCCGGTTATGTGTATCTATATAATATACACGCGCATATAATATCAGCTGTGTGCGTTTATATTTTTTGTTTATGGTTTATTTTTTTTTATTATTTATATTACTACATGCACTTGCACTTCGTGACAAATATTAAATAAAAATGTAATACCTACATTTTATTGTAGGAATATAAAGTACAAACGAAAACTATAAAAAGAATGTTAGCTTATATATGTTTTTTCTCAACGTAAACTGTATACAGATCAAACAAATCGTGAAGACGCTATAACAATATAATATATATACAAACGAATTAATTATTTTTGGTTAATCCAGACGAATGTCGGACTACTTCGCGAAATTTAATTCGATATCAGTGAATAATCACCTAGTCGGTAACTAAATAGGTTTAATATATAGATTGCGCTCCACGTATTTTGTTTACGCTCAACTACTAAGATAATTAATAAAATATGACATGATAATAATTAATTTTTAAAATATTGAAAAATAACGTAGGTATAATATGTATGTATATCTATGCATAATCATATTCTTACGATTTCCTAATAAATTATTACAAAATGACTAGGCGGTAAAAAAAATATTAGCGGCAATATTTCTGAGCACGCATATTATCTTATTTTTTAGTCTGGAATACAAGTGTTTGCCGAACAATATTTTCTTAACTCCGTTTAATTTATGTGTAACCATATGGCTACAAAATTGTCTATATTTGAACGAAATGTGTGACTTTAAATATACACTGCAACCTGCAATATAATATGTAATTCGTAATATATTATTCTACGAGAAACACTTAAATCGTCGACACACCGCCTACAACTAACACGACCTAGCCCGTTATAATTACATCTATAATATTATTATATTGTATTATCTTCATCTATATTATTTTTATATTACAATCATGACGATAACGACTTACCCTCGATCCGGATCAGAGACGAACGTGAAACATAATATCATAGTATACCTATACAATTAGGTAAAATAACTTTATATTGCCGAAACACGCCGTGTGTGATAGCAGGTTCTTGACGCGAAAATCTGCAAAAATAATAATAAAACGGAAACGAAGAAGACGCGCGGCAATTCGGACACCGATCGGCGACGGACTGGCACAAGTTCGTCGAACGAATCGAGTCGGTGTGGCGAGTCCTCCGCTTCTGAGACTATATTATTATAACCGGTGGGAGGTCTGCAAGGCGCGTACACACTACACACACGGCACACTGCAGTACAACACACACGGCGATGCATGATGGAAGGGAGAGAGACGTAGGAGCGTATAATATTATAGTTTTGCTCGTCGGTCGTCTGCGTCTTGTCAACGAGTGTATATATGTATTGTAAACACAAAACATACAGCGCGTTTGTAGTCCACATTATATCTGTGATCTGTCTAGTCTTTAGCCTAACCCTACACAGTCCGTAAGTTTATCTCCGCTTTGTTTGTCTAATGCAATCTTTAATCGGTCCCATAACGAACCCAGCGCCAGACCAACTCACTCATATACTCACTCCGGACGATAATAAACGTAATGGTTTTTCGCCCCGACGTTATCGTCATCGTCGTCGTAGTCGAGTTGATATTTTATTGTACGCTCTAATGCGACCCCACCCGTAGCGTTAATATTATTTATTTATTTTTTATCAAACTGGACCGAGATTAATAGAGATATCTGTTTGAAATAAACATTCAGATAAATCGACCGGAATCTCTTTATACGCTCTGATAATATTACGCGATATTAGATCCTAATAGTCTCCAGATTTTGTAGTGATACAGATTGTATATCGATAACAGCTGCGAGACCGATTCCGAAGATGTTCGCGCTGCACTTCGAACGATACATAGAATTTTATTATATAGGTTATGTAAACACGAAAAAAGGATTTTTTTTCATTCAATTCCTATGTAGGTATGATAATAAAATAATATACTCTCGAATTACATTACACACTGCAGCGTATCGCGATAAATTGCAAGTTAAGGCACGCCTTGATATCGGGTTATGATAACATTATATATTTTTTTATATTATTTTATTTCGCCAAACGTCCCCCGATAGACAAAATAAATAAAATTGCACAATTTGTAAACAATTATACGACTGCTGCTTGTAATGAAAATAACAATAATAATAATAATAACTAGCTCACGGTATTTGTTTGTCGATGACGGCGAGTGTACAGTGTACACATATAATAAAGGTATAGCTAGGCACCTAACCTACAATACGGCGTAGTATTACGGTGTCTAATAAATCGAATAATTGTATAATTTTAATATCGTTCTATTTCCACCATGACCCATCAACTACATATATATATATATATATATAGAATGGAACAAGGAGATCTCCACGTATTTTTCGTTGCTCCAGTAAGATATAATAATATACTGCATTCGTGATTTGATAACAAATAATATTATTATACAATAATAATATAATATAATATTATGCTGGGGATTGCGTCGGGTTTATATAGGCGGAGCATTTTCGGGAAGAGAACACCGGCCGATCTCAGATTGTCGGTCGTCGCAGTGGAATGCGTCCCAAATGTTATTGTATTGTGTAACAACCCCCTTTTATAATACACTATATTATATTGTGATGTGATGGGTGCGCGGCGGAGGGTGCGGGTCCTTGGCAAGGTCGCGAGGACGGGTTCCCTCGCCCGCTGTAAATCACAATGCACATTGCGTATACTACACGAGTGTAAAACGGTTATTTAAAAAGACACGAGAAAACCGCATTCGAAATCATTGTTCACACGACTGTGCGCACGAAAATAATGGAATCGGTACCCTTTTCTTTTACGACTGACACCCAGAGTGTTACTACGTATACATCATATTATCACTGTGTTCTGTCTTCTGTAACCGACGTAAAATATTCTTCCAAAGGCGTTATAATATTGTTACGCAATAGATGTAAAAACATCGAATACAATGAACAGTATTATTATTTAACTCGAGGGTAAGTATATATTATTGTGGCTGCAGGTCGACGAATCAGTCGAAGACGTAAAGCGTAGCCGGCCAGCATTGTTTAGGTTATGTTTTAGAATTTTTATTTTTTTATTATTTATAAAAATACTCTGAGAATACAATAAGTAGGGACGCTAAATTTAATAATTTATGTATTCTTTTGTATTTTGATGTAAAAATATTATTAAAGATTATTATCACATCAATGTACTTATACCGTTATTATAGTTACTATCGTTCAAATTTCGATTGAGGTGCATTAAAATTTTACAAAAAATCAGTTACTTAACAATTTATAGTATAAAAAAGGTGGTTGTCATTGAAAAAAACAAGTCTTATACGAAACAACCATACAGGACACTCCTAAAAGGTATAAAATCTGTTTTTCTGAAATGTTCAGTTTTCGTAGAATTAATTCAATAGCGGTGTAAGTAATATAAATTATACTTTTGTTGTCCCGTAAATGTTATATAATAATAGAGTAACTTAATACAATACTATAATAGCACTTTTTTTTCGCAATCCATTAATTTTACTTTTAAAGTCAAAATATTATTATAGCATATTGATGCCGATCCTGCAAAATACCAGATGGGACCGCTACTATTATAGTGTTACGAGTGTAACGACAACGCCAACGTACGTCATTCACGAAACTGTTTTAGAATTTCGATGGGTGTAACATTATACAAGTAAACGACGGCGTATATGATACGGTTGCAGGTTTTCGGTTTACGCCATATTTTATGACCAAGAAAAACAAAAAAAATTCTCGTCATGTCATCGGGTTATCGGTGCATTTTTGGGAACGGTGAAAATAAAAACCCTATAAATAACGAAGCGTTATAAGGAATGGCCTTAGAGTTTAGAAGTTAGAACGAAAATGACGGAGAGGCGATATGGACTGATTATAATTTATAAATATTTAAACCGATATAACCGTGGATTTCAATGATCATCGTCGTGATGTCGTTCACGATAAATGACAACTCCATATGATCTATTCGATAATATTGACTGCAGATTCGACTATTCGAGTAATCAGAATATGATCGATGTATGATATCGATCTGCAGTGCACGCTATGACAAAATCTACCACGAATAATAATAAAAAAAAAAAAAAACATTAAGTCCGCCTGTCGCACTTATGTATAATATTGTAATGCATCGAAGACGATAATGTATATCTGCCCATAAACATTATTATAATGGTTACACGAAGCCGTAATAAATATAATTTAATATAAATACTCTCCGGTTACCTGCAACATAGTTCGGCACGTGCGTGTATTATAATAATTATTATTTTTTTCTCTATCCCGACGACCAGTCGGTCCCCGTTTGTTGCACACTTCGCGCACTACAACCACGACAACGGTCGCATGTTATAATAGTAGCAGTATTAATTGTGCAGTGAACGTGACACATGATATACAGAGTGAAATGCTTGACGTACTTATACTCAATTATTGAAGTTTGATGATTGGTCGTTATTTTGCGATTTTCAAAAAAAAAATGTTGTGCTTGGATACCCACAGCTACTACATATATTGCACAATATTATGTGGTTTTGAGTGATTACTATGTATATTGTATATATACATCGAGCATAAGTAATATCCATAAAAAAATTCTGATCTAATTAACTAATTAGTATAACATTAGCGTCAATTTACTGTTAATCGAATTATAATAATATTGCTTATTTTGCTGAATAGGTGCAAAATTTACTTTTATGAATACAAATTTAAAATGTTAAATGCGTTGAACGAGTATCTATTTTAATTTACTTATAAGAGTTCAAAGTTGTCCTAAACTAATCTGAGTGATACGCCAACCATGTCATACCTCTTCTTATCCAATTTTTAAACTCTCAAAATAAAAATACATGAAAAGTCAAATCGGCTTGCGAACATTTAGCGTTGTCAATTACCAGCTGTCATAAAATAGTGCTATGTAGAAAAATATATCTTGTCCGTAATGAAATATCAAATGCGATTCGAGGGCGAGAAAACTATAGTGAACCTATATTAGGCCGGTCGAATGGACCACCCTGTACACAAATACAAGTAGGTATAATGTATATTATATATTGTACAGACGACGAGTTTTAAAAATAAACGAGCAACGGGCCGATATTAATTTTTCTTTTTATATAAACGCGCATGGCACCGTTGCATTTCGAACGGTTAATACCGTATTGTTATATAATTATAATTATTTTATTGTTCACCGCGACAACGACAAAGTGTAAAACACAAAAAAATAAATAATACACAATCGGAGTAAACCGACCCATTTGCCGTGCTACGAACCGCGGCGACTGCGATATGCTAAAAAAATGGCAAGCGTAAAAGCGTATCACGAGACGAGAAAACAATTTTGAACAAAAAAACCAGATAATGATCGACAACGTTGAGTAGTCATATTAATTTTATTGTTAATTATTAAACACCAATACTGTTATCACTTATCATTATCATACATTTAAACCGCAATGATGCTCGACGTGTAACAAGAATATTATAGCGTATCGATTACGATAATATTCAGCTATTTACTATTTAGCGCTCCGAGGCAGTCATTTTTCCCGCTTTTGAAGTATAAACGACAATAGTTTATATAAAATACATACATAAGAGTATAAGACGTATAATATAAACTATTACACTGATAAGTAATAAATACTGAATGAACTTAATGTCGCTTCAAAATAATTATAATACTAATATTCTATAGGTATAATAATATATAGATGCAATAATTCATATTATAATAATGTTATTGCTCAATTTATAAACGATAAAATATATATGAATATAAACGACTTCTGATTTCCAAGTGCGATCTACTACTAATAAAATATAGGTATTTATATTCTATAGAAGTTAGTACAAAACAAATATATACTTTTAAATCGTTCCAGTGTTTTATAACAGTATAAATTATTATATTAAAATGTATAGTAAATGTATGTATATACTCTTAAATGCGCTATTTCCCGCCCTTCCCTTTAATCCAGCCTTAGATTGCGGTAATCGATAGATTTCTGTAGTCTGTACCTAGGTACTATAAATTATTGTACCGCATTAGTTATTCGATTATTTTCGCAACAATCGGTGAGCGTTTAATATTTATTTAAAAATAATTTTTAGATCTGTATCATTTGACACAATAAGAATATAGGCCAAATTTTTATACAAAAATATGATCTGTGAACAAAATAAATATTTTTATGAAAGAAGCCATCGATAACACTTTCTAAACCTAACCTAACAGTATATAAAATAATATGACGTATTGATATTCTAGTAAAATGTCACGACATCACTACTTTTCAAGAGTTTTACAAGAACACTATACCTATTTTATCAGGTGTTGTAATTTTGTAAAATAAGCCAAATTTTAGTTAGAGCCCTATAAATGATTTGTATGATAGCTGTGGTATATTTTATAAAAACATTTGACTTTTTTGTTTATAGTTCAAAGTTGTAAATTCGTTAGTATTATGTATGAATTCGTTTCTGTTATTACTATTTGTTGTCTTGTATTTCGTCTCTCTTCGAATAATAGTCGATGTACAATAACTTCTGTTAAAATCTAGTAATGTATATTATAAATGTATAATTAAATACACAGGGAACAGAATTCATTGACTTTTCCAGGGCAATGTTTTGGAATGTTTGAATTTTATTTAGGTTCGACTTTTTCACATTAACTCTGATTAGATTGGTCTGAATCGGTTTGAGTAGATTTTTCGTACACGAGAAGTTTGATAGTAACAATTTATTTAAGTGTATTTATTACCACTTGGTAGGGATTTTAGGGTAGACGGTTGTATTTTAGAGATAGTCTCCCAGTACCTCAAATATGACGAATGCGTATAAGCATATAATATTAAAAAAAAAAATTTACGACGGACTTGCGGTAGTTTAGGAATAATAGCTATTGTACGTGAAGACGACATGCATGTGTAGGGTCGTCGGTTGTAGAAGAAACGCGTCAGAAATCGATTTATGACATGTATAATACATTATATTATACTATTTACGTTTTATTGCGCACGCCAAAGACGTAACCCGAACCCGTATTATAATGGACCGCGGCGAGGTACACGGGTTATAAACGCGGCATTATTGTCGTGTCTTGGCGAAGACGCGATAACATATTGCGCGCACGTCTTTCGTGGCGTCAACGGACTGGGTATCTCATATCATACACCAAGGTATACTAATATAATATACGAGAGTATATTATATGTTATATACCTGCTCCGCTGCGGTCCATATGTTATTATTTTTAGTACTTAGATCAGTATCTGCACCAGTGGGTCTCCCGATGACCGGACGTGGCGCCAGTAGTCGGTCGTAGGGATCTGCAGTAATGTAGCGATAGCCGATATAGTGGCGGGGACCGGCCAGTAATATACCGAACGTATTCGAGGTTGACAAACGCGATCCTCCTTTATTTTATAACTACCCGGTGTGGGAGAATATTATTTTTTCGGCATCTCCGACCCAGCTATAATATTTTATAATAATAATAAGCAAACAATGGAAATACCTATACCTACCTACACCATCGTCGGGGGGTCGCGGCATTGTCCCTGGCGGGCGGTTTGCCAACGTTTCACGGAGGGAACGGTCATCAGATTTATATCATTATATCGGAGAAGACGAGCTCCATCGAGCATTCGCACACGCTCCACATTCTAATATAACTCGACGCACATAATGGTTGGGTAAAGATTTTTATAGATAAACGGTATGGTATGGTAAGGAAAATGAAAATTAAAATATACCTACAAGGTTGGTTTTGCAGTATCCATATTTGTTATTGTTTCGAGTGATGCAGGACATTTACACTATACATTATACTTACAGTATACACGCTGCAATGTTATTGTATTGTAGCGCCATTGTGGTTTCTCCTTTTTTTTTAATAATATATAATTGCTGTGATTGTAATAATAACGTAGGTAGGTACTATAGGTAGGTAGGTACAATTAAATATATTATTAAGCACTTATGTAACACGATAATTATATTATGTACATTTTATGGAAAATATGATGAGACATGCTGCAGAAAAAAACACGCTGCAGTAGGTACTCGAATAGAACGAATTATTATGTCATAGGTATAAATATATTTAATTTGTATATCAAACATCCGTGGCTCTGTTATGTATACCGTATACGCGCGAGATAATCAGTATTTTTTATTCGATTAGGAAATCGCAGATCTCGAATGTCTTCAAAGAGTAAAATAAAAAACGCCGTTTATATCGTCATAACGTATAATAAAGCGCAATTCGAATTCTATTACGTACCGGAGGAGGTCTGGCTTATATCGAAGTCTTAAGCCCGCGATATCAGATGACGTTTAATGACATCTAGCCGGATTAGTTTTAGCTGATATTCTATACTGACTGCATGTATTATACTTCCCGTGATGATAATATTATAAACTGTAATATCATATATTAACTTACACACGAGGATGAAAAATCGAGTGTGGTACACGGGTGTGCATGCATTTAGTTTTTTCGCATGCCGTGTAATTAATACTGTACAGCAGCGCCCATCGTTTTTTCAAACAAGTCTTAAACTGGCCCATGTTTTTCGCACGGTTAAATCGATCTATGTACGTCATGTATTAATTTATTGAAGTCAAAAACACTGCAATTTAAACATCGAACAAGACGCAACTGTTTCACAATATTATAATTTAGTCGTTGAAACTTGTGAAAAGTAGCTGAAAAAAATTCGTCGAATAACAATACTGCAGCGATGATGAGTGTGTGTGACTGTTGTTATTATTTTTGCGCATAATCATCCGAAATGACTCACTTAGATGATCAGGTTTATTCCGAAACCGGTCTCATACACAGTTAATAACATAAATATAGTATTATAATATTATTATTGTGTATCTGTATTCTGTAGTATGCACCTGCAGACACACTCTACGCGACGATTAATGCAATATTATTCAAATGACCACGGGTGATATACATATTATTCACACCTATAATTATATACTCCTGCTTATGCCTTATGTGGCTATATTGTGCATAACATTTCGAGTCGAGTATGTCATTGCAGTTCTTCGTTTATTTATAAAATTCTAATAAAACGTAAGATAATATTAGTGTTTGTCGATTGATTACAAACTGAAGAATACTTATCCATTATACATAAGAATATCTAAATAACGAGAGTTTAAAAAATAATTTACACACGCACATAAATTGTAATAGTAATCTAAATTCTTATTTTATTTATTTAAAGTACACAATCTGCACAAATTAGCACAATAATAACTATTTAATACGTGATGATGTTGTGCGATTTTAGACACGTGTAACGTGATAGTAAGAAGCCACCCACATTAGTGGCACTGAAATAATATTCTAAAAAATATTTTTTACTGTTTTGTCGTATTAATATGAAAAAAAAAATATGAATATATTGTTACCTATGACTAACAACAACACCAACACTGTACCTACACAGTACAAAGTATCTATTTGCATTTACTAGTTTAAATAGTATAAAGCCACTATACATATATATTATTTGTTTAATTGATTGATGTCTAAACTACATCATCGTTTTATTGGTTCTTTTAAATGCTCGAATAATAAACAAACCGGGATTCTCGCCTTTCAATCAGTTTGTTTATATTACTTTGCGTGTATTTTAACATCAGCCGGAATCGAAAAGAAATCTCACTAAAAGTGAAAAAATAATACTCAACAATGTTATAATAGCTACTACAGTACCTATTATACACCTAGTTACATAATTATTATTTTAAATATAATGGATTACGCCAACTTCAAGAAACATTTCCTTAAAAACACAGTAATATTATACAGTAGTTAATAGGTATGAATACGTGTCTTCTACTTCGTCATCACTTATTGGTTTTTTTATTATTACAATATTGCATAAGAAATTGTCATTATAAAATATTTAAAAAAATTGAAATAATGCCGTTTAGGTATATAGGTTCTATACCAATAATACACTGCGTAGAGAATATAAATCGTAGTACAATAATAGGTTTATGTACGAGTACGACATACCTAGATAATTTTAATATAAGGGCATTTTTTCCAGGAATGCCACTATATTGTATTAATTTCTAAAAAAATGTTTGTTTTTAATTAAAATAAAAATGAACATTGATAAACCGTTTTAATACTCTATATTATATGGTCTGTTTGGACTTTTTTGTTAATAATGATAATATTATATTACTCTTATTTACTTCAAAAACTTTATTAAACGACCACATCGTGTTTATCATTCGTATTTTATTAATTCCGTTTTAATGAATATTTTATGAGCTCTATAATAATACTATGTACAAGCACAGCGCCCATTTATATATATATAGATATCGTACGTCATGAAACATAAACATGCAGAGTGATGTCCAAAGCCCCAAAGGGAATGATGTGAAACTTTTAGTTTAATATTCAAAATTTCCTTCTCGTTGCTTTATAAATTATATAATTTTATATACATATTAGGTATTTATGTGGAATTGTATATTTCGGGGAATTAGCGGTGAAAACTGTGCATTGATTGAAACCGTTTGTTGTAATATACCAAATTTTAAAACCTTTTTTTCTATGGCTTTAGTCTTATTCACACAACCCGCCTAAAAAATATATAATAACATCCATCATCGCTCTAATTATTGCGGTGTAATATTATAATCATAAATAATAATATCACATATTATAATTATTATTACCTATGTACATTACAATTAATACGATGTTGAAGCAACAGGTTTTATCAGTAGAGTCACATAAAGATAAGTATAATCTGTGTAAAATGTAATGTAAGTATATATGATATTGTTTTGAAAAAACATTGTTTTTTGTGTATGGACTATATTATTATATAGGTTATGTGTAGGTTGGACCGATGTCAATTAATTATTTAACTGTTATATTTTTAAGGCCTATGAATGTCATAAGCATCCGCGAAATTTACAAATTTTGCGAAAAAAATGCACACAAAATGTAATGCACTCTATATTTTACGACATCTGATGTATTCATATTATACAGATTACAGGTATAAGATAATATGCAACGTGAAAATCTAACGTCGGTAGGAGTGAAACGTAGTATATATAAGCGAATAATATGGTGGATTTAAAGTATTTATGTAATAAAAAAGTAAATGCAATTTTCAACACCGTGAGAATTGTATCCTCAGAACACACATATTAATATAACGTAAGGTACTCTGTACTCACACGCGGATATTGCATAGTAACGCGATATTTGATTAATTTATTCCGCCTTAATACACGTTATGGACCAATTCGTTTATTATATTAATATTTTTTCATATTTTTGTCGAGTCTGTAGTGAAAAACAAATTATATTCAACCGTCGGAGCGGGAGATATAAAAATACTCAACGACGACTGCGAACCACACGTGGTCGATATTGACAATTATTTGCGATAATAAAACATAGTGCATTTTTAAAAAACCCATTAGGATAAAAACTAAATAAAAAAATTTAACAAAAACGGTCAGTTTAGAGTTTTAACAGGGACGCTTATATAGGTAATATTATAGTAGTCAATATAATATATTATATGGCGAGGAGTGGAACCAGTTTGACGATAATCACTCGTCACAGATAATGAAATCGTCCTTTTTTATTTTATTATTATTATGTATAATTGTGATGCAAATTGGTGCCCAACATTGGATATTATAATATTCATCTATACATTTTGCGAGTGAGATTTGAGGAAAAATATGAATTCATTACCTCTTATTTCATGTACGATAACACGCAAAAGTCAATGCAACACAATATTCGACCAAAACAATATTATTAATATTTATTATCTACTTTTATATTAATTCCGTACATTTGTTGCAAATATTGTTATACCAGGTATTAATATACACTTCGGTTTTCGTTTTCGGCCAGAAACGATAAGACAACTGTAGGTATTATAGTAATTAATAGTTCCTACTCTTAACCGTTGTTTGTAACTTTTCAAATTCAAATTCAAAAATATAATTATTAATTTGGTTTGCGTAAAGCTCTTTAGTTAGATGAAAAACAGCATGAAAATCATAGTTTGCAAATCCATGGCTGTATATATTATCGATTTACCGTTCAGAATCCGTTTATAAAGTATAATATAAACACTTTTAATTATAATGAAATGTCTCGAAGGAAATAAAATTACGATTATTCAGATAAAGATTAAATCGATATAGGTACTTACGTACAATAAATAGTACCCATTCGATATTTTATGAAATGTGAAATGGGTTTGTACACCTAAGACTCAACCAATGACTCACAATCACAATTGTGGAACGTTACATTGATTATTTAAGTTATTATGATACGCGAGAAAGTCGAAGAGACAGACAGTGAAATAAAATCTAATAATGCGGACCCAAAAGGCAAAAAGAAATTAACAATAATTATTAAATCTATCTTAAAAATAAACTGTATATTTTCTAATGCCAGAGGAATAATGGTCACAATACCATGTTGAAAAAACACTATTTTAAATACTGTTATAAAATAAACCTGATAGATTTTTGAACTAAAAATAAATAGATAAATACTTTAGTATTCAGCAAAAAAAAAAATATCTATTTTCATTTCGATTCTCGATTTACTGATTTGTACATTTCATATTATTGAATTTTAACATTCGATTATGATGGTATACATGATAACCTAAACAATTATCATTGTTTTATTTTTCGTTATATTATTATATGAATTTATGAATTGTATTAAACGACACGATTTTAATTTCCACACACTAGCCTAAGCTAACCTTGTGTTGTATAAATATATATGATACCTAAATATATCCAAAAAGAAAATGCTAGTTTATTTTTATTATTTTCTAATGGTTAGGTTAGGTAGGTAATATAATCATGAGTAATATTTCAATACCTTCGTGACACACTTTTACACACATAGACATTATTATATGGTAATAATGGTATGGTTATAGAATCACAAAATCTAGTAGGTAAATTATTACTTTAAATCAAGTCTGTTTTTACAGCGTATTACGCAGATAGATTGACTAAAATTAATGTCTAATGTATATAATAGTAAGGAATAGAATCTAAAGAGGTCAAATGTGTTTTATTATGACTTGAAAAATATTTTTAACGTTATAAAAATATTTGCAAAGAAATTTTATTTATTGGATATCATATTATAATAATTGCTGGACAAAATGTATAATAAACGTTTGATTAATTGAAATAATTCTTATTATAAATGCATACCTTATAAAGGTAAAAACAATAATATATAAATATAAATTATAATACTCTCACACGATTAAAATGATCCAAGTTTTGATTTTAAGTAAATTACCAAAATTAAAATTGTTTTTTTAAATTTTGGTTTGCATATTATTTTATTACTTTAAAGCATTTAATTTAATTTTATTAAGGTCATTTTAAAACACTTATGATAACATTTTGTAAATAATAGAGATACAGTCATAACTTCAGAGCACTGAAAATATTATACATTTCAATATTAAAAAAATAATAATAATCAGGTAGTATTTCAAATTAATTATATTATAATTATAATTATTATATTATAATTATATTATAATTATAATTATTATACATAAATTAATCGCGTATAAATGGGTATGTTGTAAATTATAATCCATACGAAGTTAAAATGGAAACGGGAGTACCTATATATGCATCAGTAGATTATAAAGAAGTTCGATACACAAACAAGAATTTAAAATTAATTTGTCGCCATTACTTTGCATAATAATATAATATACTTATGTACATAAAGATATATAGTTATAATTCAAACGACTGAATTGGCTGCCGACGTTTGAAGCATTCTGTTATTTCGGCATAATATATCTTAATCAGCCAACTGAAAGGCGACAGAAAATCAACAGCCCGTGGGGCAGCAATAGAGAAATACCTACTATATTTTAACAAGTCTATTGAAGCCGAATTTCTCACTGAAATATTATACACCGAACATAATTTGGAATAAACTCAAAGGATAAATTAATAATTAATAATAAGCGTCATCGAGTTTGATCATATTATTAATATAAAATCGGAGACTTATAAGTTATAATTTATTGTTTACTGCCGCCGTCTAAGAATGATCGGCATTCGTGGTTGTGACATTTTATCATCCGCGTGCGGATTAAACACGTATCGTATACTATTACGTAAAATTTGTTCAAGCAAATAAATCTTTAAGAACTCACATAATAATAATAATAATAATAATACAAACGGATTATTAAAATAACCACACGTTTCTCAGAAAAACGAATTGATTATAATATTAATAAATCTCATATATGGGGGACAATCGGTGGTCAAATTGCTTATACAAGGCTGAATACGGCCCGATGCAGGATAATAATAAATTTATAAATTATGTTACGTACCTATATCATAATTCATACTATTCAAATATCAAAGATTTCACCCAGTATCGATTTCTTAGGTTTAAATGATGTAGTACGCGCATGGAACTAAAAAAATGTATCCTCTTGCTTTTAATATTTGTATATAAATCTAACTAAAAGCTTAAAAAGCATGACCGAATTGTGAAGCCAGCGAGTTCTCCAGCCTACTCTGGAGTCTTCAACTAAAAATAATATCAAGTAGTGATTTTTCGGAAATTTAACTTTCAATCTGTTCGTAGTTTATATTTCATATTTTTTTCAATTAATATTTTACACTTTGGTGGTACCATATAATATTAATAAATTTAAAAATATTAGCAATGAATTATTCAATGAGAGTATAATATTGTTTGAAAGCGTTATAAGTAATAATAGTAATAAGTTGACGTGCGCGCCATATAATGGCGATATGATGTAAAATCGTTGATGACGAAAAACTGGAATTGTATTATTTTCCATTGCTGGTGGAGTGGTGGGGATGGAGGCAGATTTTTAATGAAAATCCAGTAGAGTGCCTATATTATAATATTATAACGGCGACTGACCTGCGATTTTCTTCTCCCTCATTTTGTTCCAAAAAGTCTCCGACCGGCCGACCTTCCATTGCTTCTCGAACTTGACACTCACGCTACGGAAAAACTTGAAACCGAACTTATCGCCGGCGCCGGCCATAACATTCGTTGCTCGATCGCGTCCGTCACGCCGCGCCGTTGCAGGTGGTCCGCGAACGGTTGTCGCTCAAACGTTTCTACATTATTATCTGTCGCAAGCGCGCCGCGACTCCTATCGCTGCACGCGCAGCCGTAACGCCCACCGCCGCCGCCGCAGAAACGGTTCAAAATGCGTTCACGCCGAGTCCGATGGCAAACAAAAATTACTCCTGGCCACAGGGCCGCTCATTATAGTTAGCGACTAGTTTTAATATCGTCGTCGTCGTCGTTGAAATTTAATAAATATATTATTATTTGGGTACCGCACACCACGTCTACCACTATACCTATCACTATATAATATAATATATGACGTGGAAGTTAAAAAAAAAATATATATATATTCGATACACGATGACTGTATACATAACAAAATTAATACAATTTCGCTTGTCCCGCACTGGCGACAAACGCCGAAAAAAAAAACGTACAGTGCACAGATGATAACGCCAAACGCTACTGAATATCATTATTAATTCTGTGTAGGTATTTAGTACTATGTAGTCGTTTGCGCACACTTTGTTCGTCTAATCATCAGTTGAGTAAACACAGACATTTAGAATCTCTTATTCAAACAAATTCGTAAACGTACGAATGTACAATGAAATATTATTGTATATAGGTACATCGATTGTTTTTTAATTTACCGATGTCACTATATATATTATGTACCTATATAGGTAAATGTGTGTACAATCTCTCGTTTAAAATTGTATTACTGTGGAGGACTGCGAGCGCAGGGCTATAGTACATAATATAGCCGGTATCCAAACATTTTAAATTATTACACAACAAAATATACCTTGACAATATTTAATAATATTATATTATTAGACCCATATTTCCATACGGTAACCTGTAATAGTACAGAATACAAAATATATTCGTTCTACACCAATTTAGTAAATACATAGTACCTACCTGTATTATATTGTTTAGATTTACTTTACGTTCTTTGCGTATTATACAAATAAGTATAAACATATATACGTACAGACGTATATAATTTATATAAACCATGTTTATTCATCTCAAAACACTCCTTTTTTCCTCGAATATAATTAAAACTTATTTCGTATGCATTAATAGGATGGGTATTGTTTCCTCTCCGAAGCATTTTTGTATTTTGTCGTACACCATGTTAATAAGCTTAAACATTTTTATATGAATATTAACGCACAGAAAAAAGTTAACTTAGAATAATATTACATAAATAAATAAATAATAAATTGTAATTATTTCTGAAAAAGGTATAATATGATTTTTAAATATTATTTCGTACCCACCTGATCGGGATTCAGCAAATTTTAATTTATTCTTGACACTTATTTAACTTGATATTCTTGGAAAACATAAAGGCACAATAGCGTTTCCAACTGTTTGTCTAACCTTTTTTGAACTTAAAAATGCATTACGTACCTAAACTATTCATATCTACATATTTGATTATGTGGTTGTTTTTATTTTATCAAATGTTTGTTGTTGTTATCAGTTTATTTTTCTTTCAGAAATATAATTCTTATTTGATTGTTGTTGTTTAATTTTCAACAATCAGCATTTCATTAAACATTTTTATTTTAGTTTCAGTACGATCTAAATAATGTGTATTTATTATTTAATAATTAAAATTTCTGATTAGACTATATCATTCTTATTGCAAAATAAACGTAATGCCACGCGAACGATATCGCGGTTAGTTATTATTGAGTATCAGTTTTATTAGTTATTCCAATGTTCCGGTTATTGGGTTTATATTTAACAGCTACTAATATTATCAGTTTGTCAAATCTCTGGTCATCTCCATAAAATATACTATTTTTAATTATATTTACATAATACGCAGGTATTTCAAATGGAAAATAATCACGAAATATCAAAAATTGTACTTTAAGCAGTCATCATTTTCAATAGAATAGGTAAGTATACTTTGCAATTGACTGCAGCACTAGACAAATGACATTAAACAAAAAAAAAAATGGATCGTTTGATTGGAGTATATACCTAACGGATTAAAGTACTACACATATTTTATAGATTTATGTGCTTACCACATTTTGTATAAGCCTAACTGGCTGGTACAATGATATAATATTATAATACTATGTGTACGTGTTACTACAACACTTATACCTATAATAATACGCACGCGCATTGAACTCAAATGCCACCGGTCTAAAACCGTACAAGAAAACTGATAAAATATACATACCTAGACGGCAATAATGCAATAACAATATTATTATTGTGTCGTCTCGTATAATGGCTATCGCGGTGGTTAGCATTATAAGCAGGTATATAATATACTTATACAAATTATGTTGCTAATCGGCCAGCGTCACGTTACAACATAAGGCATAGCCGTCTACGGATCGCGATAACAAACCACAAACGTATCGAAGCGTTTAACCGTCGAGAAATTTTGACTTTGCGTCGTCGAGGCGTCACCCATATACAGCTGCATTTTTTTTACGATTAAACATTTAAACATAAAGAGCGAATAATAATAATAATTTAAAAAAGCTTACCTGCTAAGTATCGTTCAGAGTGACATTTGAGATGTTTCCAATCCTAAACAACAAGTAAACACGACGCATATTAAAAGATTATTCGGAGCAAGTTTTCTCAATGATGTTCTCTCCATATTATTAAACGTCGCTGGCGTTCAGTTAAAAGTCACCAAGGTTGTATGCAGTTTAAGCATACGGAGTACCTCGTACACAATTATTTCATTATTTTATCAGAATTTTAACTATTTACATTTTAACATGTTTCCAATGACAAGTAAATATATTAATTGGAACATATAGTCTTGAAAAACATTAAATTTGAGTTTAAGTCATGATTGACAGCAAATTATACGAATAGGAATATGTATAGGTATCCCACAAAACTTATGTGAAAACATAATTTCATATTATTACTCGGTACAGATAATCGGTTTTTTTTCATACGATTTGATGAACATTTTATTATAAAAACTAAGTAACTGATAGTTTTCAATTTTAATAACACATTTTTGGGTGAATCATTGGGTAAAAACTGAACGATGGCTGAATCCATCGAAAATCTCTTATCCGTGTTCTATATAATATGTCCCATTGTCCCTTTTATACAATTTTACCATTACCCTTTCGAAATGTGAGACTTAAAACCTACTCTAAAACCAAGTCATTTTTTTATATTTTACAGAGCTTATAATTCAATTTGACATTTTGAACAATTTATGAAAAAAAAACTCTTAACCGAACGCCCGAGCACGATCGAATAATCTCCAAAAATACCTCCGAGTCGCTGGTATATTTGGTCCTGGAAGGCAGCGTCTGAGTGGCTTTGATGAGATGTGGAGCAGACGAGCTTTTGCAGGCATCTGCCAATTCCGGGGTGATTTCTCCACCGCCGCCGTCCAGTGAAACAGCTGTTGGGCTGGGTAACTCGTAAGAGATGACGTTTTTCACCGGAAATTCGGATTCACTGGTCAAAGGCAACCGATTCGGTCGCGTCGCTGGCCGGTGATATTGGTCGTTTATATTTTCCGCTGCAGGCGGCACCCACACCGGTTGTTCCGTGTGTTTGATGGTCGCCCGCCGGTCAGCGTGTCGTCTCTGCAGCCTCTCCCACGTCTCTTTCTTTCGGCATTTCTGGTTTCCCGCTTTACGGGACGAATAAAAAACACTCGTTAATACTGCACATTATAAATGTATTATATTATTCACGTCCCACATTTCCGACATCGCGACAATTTAATAAAATATATTATAGAAATCGATAAATAATCGTAGAAAATGAGTGTATTGACATTTTAAGATCGTCTGAAACTCTTTGTATAGTTGCTATTTATCGAAGATTTTTACCATCGTATGTCATCGAATAGAATATGTATGTATATTTTAAACGTAAAACGAAATGGTATGTGGATGACCGATGTCTGCTATTCGGGTGCCGTAGAGCGTTATATATAGATACATAAACCTATAGGAAATAGGTATATTATTTTTAAATAAAAACACCGATACGTCTTAGGTATTTTATAAAGGTAATCAGCATAGCGTATTATGACGGATACATCAGTACGTTTTTTTTAGAGTTTTTCGTTTATTATATATGTAACATAATAATAATGTATTTTATACGAATAGCCTTGCATTCTTGTGCAGCTTATTGAAACATACAACCAAACATGATATTAAAATGAAAACAATTGAAAGTTAAAAACTATTTTTGGTTATATAGAAATTACGATTTTGATCTCTTACTAAACAAAATAAATAACTGCCTGAACTGATTTTTGGACTTTGTAGTTGAGTCCTACATATTATGTTCAATGTGTAGTTCTGATATACGAAATAAAAATAAAACTATACTTTGTTATCGAAATAGTTTTTAAAAGTATAGTTGTATATTTAAATGTTATGTAGGCACACGAATGAATTTCCTCTGGAATAACAAACTCTACGGCGGGAAAATAATAAATATAAACATTGCCAACCACAGAAAAACACAGCTGACCTACTAGGTTCAAGTTATTTATAGTGTTTATCCAAATATAAAAATCGTTTGAATAAAATATATATATATGACACAAATGTTTAACAAGCAGTAAAACAAATTAATGTGAAAAATAAGTCCGATGAAACGAATGCCATCACGATGTTAATTTTTTAGAGAATTTACTACAAAAAAGCACACAATATTATAATATCTTTTGGATAGGAAACGAGACTTAACGACGATTCAACTTTTAACACATTGGTTTTACTTGGATGTATATATTGCGATATTTATACGCGGTTGATCAAGTTTTTTTTAACAAGACAAAATTATTGTTTATAGCGAAAAAGTAAATAGCTACGTACCAACGACGTTATTACTATAGTACGATAATATTGTAGCAAATTTTTGTAACAAATACTTACATTTCGAATAACGGTGGTGTGGTGGCGATGCAGTTCCAATACCGGACTCAGGTTCGTCGGATCGTCCAGGGGGGGTGACGGACGACTCGGTCGAAGATCCGCAACTGATGTGGTGGTCGGTCACCGAATCGTCGGTTGAACTACACGGTGTCACGGCTTCTTCTTCGGCCGAAGAACAATTACCAGTGTCCGAACGATCAGAGAACCATGTGAAGCTCGAAGACCTACTGCAAGTCGGCGACGTCTGCGTGGCTACTTCCAGGTGGGGGCCTCCGTCGCTGTCTTGTCGTTCAAACTGTCGGGACATCGTGCAGTACGTTGTATTATACGGTATTATAAAAAGTAAATACAGATATGTAGGTATCTAGTATACCAGTCATAAAATTGTGTAAAAAAAAATTGTATTCATGTACAGGACAACACGTATAACTAGACGTACGAGACACTAAGATGTTGTGTCACTACACCTATATAATACCTATTATACCAAATGGGTGCATTTTATACCTGTTTCTGTTGTTGTGCGATGATCGTTTGAAATCGGTTAAGAGATGACCGGCGGACGGGTGCAGGTGGCGTGGTGTTGAATACATTGACTTTGAGAAGCACAGCTGACTTGTCTTCATAACAGCCTGGCAATTGTAGGCTATTTTGATCCAAAGATCGAGAACGACATCGTTTTCGTTTGGTTGGCGACAGGCGGTAACGCATGTTGTCTGAAAAAACACCACTTCCGCAGTTGTCACCGAAGTACACTTTTTCGTCTGAAATACACATATGCAATATTAGTTGTGTAATAAAATACCAAGTCGTTTGAAGAGAACCATAAAACCCAATTAAGTTCAGAAATAATAAATTATGATTTTGGATAAGTACACTTATATTACGGCTATTATACCTACTATAAATTATATTATATACCTAATATTACCTATACTCAAGTATTTTCAGAATTATTGTTTACAGGAAATTTTTTAATATACTTTACACCTTCATAGACTTTTTAAGATGTCATTATACTGCGCAATGAAAAATCACGAAAAAAATGACGTACGATTTTCAATCGGCGTAGCCATATGTATATGAAAATATATACGAATCCACATTTGGAGTAATCACTATAATAATATAACCATCTGGTCAGTGATTACTTTTAGTCTGACCGCGCACTCGTAAATCAGACGGTTATATTTAAGTACTCTATAATATATATAACATAACAAAACGATTATTTATTCAAAAGCACACTGACCTATTCCTTCAGCACATGCCTGGCAAACAATCCGTTCCGGTAATTGCAATTCTAGTATAACGTCATCGAAACGACCACCATAGTCGTCCGTCAAGTAGTCGCCATTTTCTGCGCTGCAACAATCGTCTTTATTGGCATCATTGCTGCTGCGGTTCGGCGGCCAGTTCGTCGAAAGCTTGCCGGGCGGCTCCGCGGATTTCTTGGACAACTGGTTGAAGACTTCATCAAGCTCTTCCTACGGTGCAGAACGTAGAACTTCAAATAACATGTTACACGTAAGATAAATAAATATTGTATTTTTTCTTAAAATAACCGACAAACTCATAATATATAGACACGCTAGAGTGCCGGTCAAATCATGAATGTCGTCTAAAATATGGTCCCAAGTCGTATATGACATATTATTATTATTCTAATCAGATGCAACGCGTTCAGGAGTTCCCAAAACCATTCACGCCCGGTCTGTTTCAGTTCACCGGGCCCGTTCGTGGATCGAAACGAGCGGCGACTACGACAACTGCAGCTGCAGTCGGACGGCGTAGTAAATTCATAAGTACATATTATATACACATATGTATTAGGTAGGTACCTAACAAACTTCGAACAGTTAAAAACAAAAACGGGCAGATATAATAATTAGCATCGGTACCTATTGGTTATGTTACGTACACCTCATAGTATATTATTGTGATACGATTGTCGTGCACTCGTGCGCGTTTGGTAACTACTGCCACGGTCCTATATAACATTATATTATTATCGTTTCGCAGTGGGAAGTCGTATGACCATATCGGTAAGAGTTGGCGTGCGTATAGGTATATAATATATTATATTATGCCGGTTACACGGCGAGGCCTACGTGCGTACAGCGTAGAGGTAGGTACCGGCAACACATACACGCGTAGTGGGCACAAGTCCGGCCTTGTCTGTGCCGAACGTCATACGGCGGCGGTCGCGCGATTGACATATTTACCGGTTGTTTGTTCTTTTTATGTTTTTTAATTTACCCCCCACCGTGGCGTGCCCACGACCGCTCGATTTCGGCTACCACAGTCCGACTACCACCGCGCCGAAATAGACACAGACACTAGGGAAAATTGTATCCTACACCCTCACCGCCATAATAATATTATATACGGCCATCGGTAAGGTGTGTAAATGGAATACGAATTTCGGTGGATCGGTACGAAATCGTCGTATAAGATCTATGAACAATATACGCGCTCGCATTCGATATTTAAAAATACGCTAATAACGCAGTGCCAGAATTATAAGCTGCAGATTGTGTCAAAAAATTAGTTGACTTTAAAATAATATAGATTTACAGTAAAATTAAATTTTAACGAAAATTAATTTTGAACATGGAGTATTCGTTTTGAAAATTATACAATTAAAATTATGAGTATAAAGTATAGGTTATATAATATGCCTACTATGAATTAAAATAAAACATTGCGGTACAACAACTCGAGATAATATTATTATGATTTTTGTGCGTGTTTTAATACATCCATTTTTGTTCAAATAAATTTTACGAAAAAAAAATTATACATACTTTTTACGTTTAACAATTCTATACAATAGCAGGCATGCCCAATCAAAAAATAAAAATGTACCTTAAAAATAAATTAAAAATTGAGATTTAAGTGATTTAAGTTAAAAGGTTACACTTTTAAAATTAAAATATATCGTTTTCAATAACCTACTGTCAACTATCTGTATTCTATTACAGGTGCCTATAGATATTATATTATATAGGTAGGTATTATTGCTATGTAATTAGCAACAATATCACTCCATTAAATACCTACATGTTTTCAATTTCTATTAAAATTAATTGCGAAACGAGTTTCATTTAATTTGTTTTAAATTGTGAAACCTTCTGTTTTCAATTTAAATCTAGAAATATTAACCATCCATGATTGCATATTTTTAAGCAACAAATATGGAGTTTTTATATAGTGTACCATTTTAAGTAAATTACAAATCTTATAATGTACTAACTATAAATAAATAACATAAAAAGTGAACAAAAAAGTATTTCACTACTTATCCAGTTTTTATCAATTAATATTATAAAAATATCATACATCATCCAAATTGTTGTTGTTAATAACTATTATTTATCTATGCCTACGAACAGTTTTCACTACTTTTTAAGAACACTGTAAAAATGATTAAAATATTGCAAACATTGTGAAATTTGGAGTTTAAAGAATTCGTTTCAAGTAGGCACTTTAAATAGTACCCATTTAAAGCATCATTTATTTGAAAATGTATAGCATATAATGTACTTATACTGCAGGACAGGTTACAACATTGTTGTTGTATTACGATAAAAAATGTAAATAATTGATATTAGTCATATCAAAGGAAACTTAAGGAAATCGAAATCAATTATAACAGTCAACGCGGGATGATGAATCTACATGTTATTATTGTTGCCGTCGTATCTATTATGATTCAATGTACCTATAACTATAATCTATTGATTACAGATCGAGAATATGATAGTTATTTTTATTATTTCGTTTTATTATGCGTTTCTTAACTATTTGTTCAATTATATCATTAAAATACTTAAGTATTACAATGTATATTCAAGGACTTCGAGTGCATGCATAATTTATCTAATACCATCTAATAACGTACTTAAATCAATCATATCAATCGAACAATATTCAATGGACGTATTATTTTATCAATTTTATGATTATATTATTATTGTGTTGTATACGTGTGATATTATGATAATATGCCATATTATCATGATATGGAATCAGTATAATATGTAAGTGACAATTGACAAGAGTGGATTTTAGTGGTATTTGTTAGCACACCAAATATTTTATACTTGTAATTTTAATTTTCGAACAAAAACCGATTGAGCTGTAGTAGATAATTATTTTTTTCTTTATCATTTACCAAAATCGACACCTTGGTTCGTAGGTTATAAAATCAAAATTTATTTTACAAGAGAGCATTAAGGATATTCGATACCGACAGTTTTTAAGGAGTTAAATATAGGCAATTTTCTAAGTGCTTGCGTGCATTTCGTACATTTTGGAATGTGTGGTCGTTAGTTGGTGTGAAATGTAGTGCAAAAGAGATCGCCATCGCTCCTTCTCGCACACACGCACGTGTCAAAAATATGTAGTCGACGAGTAATATTTTCACTAAAAGTATATACTTTTTGTGAAACGTACTGACAACGATGGTATTTGATAAGAAATCTGAAATTGTATTATTTAAATTTGTTACCTATTAGGTTAACTTTAAATTAATCATCTCATTATTTTGATATATTTAGTTTTATGACCCTGTATATAGTCACTGTTTAAAATTTTTAAAATTTTTATTTCAAATTTCAGGGGTAGATAAAAGTTGACAAATTAAAATCTGAGATGATTTTATTTTCTTAAAATGTAATTAAGAATTAACCTAAAATTTAGAAACGAAATAATGTGCAGAATAATTCTATATTCAATTTATAAAATCTGTACTGATGACAATCAAAATCTTTAACCTTCCGACCGGCCGACTTTATTATACATAAGTAGATAGGTTTATATATAAGCCATGTGATGATCGAAGTATTAAAAATTATTTTATAATACATACAAAATAAACAAAAAACATTTACCGCACACCCAACAGTGTAAATATTAATCATTATATAATAATATAGGTATTAAAAATGAAAAATAAATAAATAATTTTTTTCGATCATATTTATACCTGCAGTGATTGAAACCGAAATGTGACGTTTTTATTAAATATTCATTGAAATAAATTTGAAAAATATATATTGTTTCAAGCCTTATAGCCTACATATAAAAATCGGCAGTGCCGCTGTAAACCAAAAATCTCGTGATGCCAATTGTTTTTATACTATATCCGGTTTGTAAATAATAAATAAGCACAAAGATTATAAACACGAATTTAGGTAGGTATATCTACAAGTAGGTATTTATTTGTCTTACGATTTCACTTTAAACACATTGCGTTTTTTCCAACAACACGTATGGTTCAAAATCAAAACGCATTAAACGATTTAAATTTCCGATAAAATGTTGTTCCAAAATAAACATTTATATATTTTCACTAAGCAAATGAAATAACAAAAATTCTATGAACAAGCGGAAATTTATCAGTGAAAAGAAAATACATGTAAATTATCTATACTTAATGACGTGACGGCTTAACCATACAATTATTCAAATTTAAAATAGAACAATACGTCAATACGTATTTCTTGGTGTATTCGATTATGTTTAGAGTACTAATAATAACATAATAATATATTATTAACAAATAAATTTTGAAGATGGTTTATAAAACGATTCTCACTAACGTCATGCGGCTAAACCACATGTCAATATGTTTAAACTAATGGCTAATGGGATTGGATGTTTTTTTTTACAGCATATATTAAGTAATAACATTAATCTGCTCGAGACAGAACGGTATATATATTTTTTGTATACCTGTATATTTTTCACGAGACGATTTTAATAAAATATGCCTGAGTAAATAACTAAAAAAAAGTTGTACTGGTAGTATTATATAAACAAGATATCTCACAAATACATTGTTTTAGTCCGGAATATATTATTTTATTATTTTAAAACGGTTATCATCGACACACGACGATGGTCTTATACATTTTATATATTATTAATATTAAAACACAACTCGTATGAAAAAAATAATAAACACACTTATAAAACATAACAACGTGGACCAAAAGAAGATTTTTCGATAAACAAAATATTTAAATTATTCATTAGGTACAATCATGTATTCACGACCAAAGTATTATATTACTCGTCAAAAAAAGTTTCAACGAATATTTTACTATTTTACAGTCATTTGTTATTTCTTTAGACAATAATAATTCACTTATAAAATAAATGATACAAAGAATAAAATGTTATTACGTTTTAGAATATAAAATAATTGATGTCCAATTATTCTGAAATTAATTAATAATATATTCGTAATAATAGTACAACATTTTTATAATTTATCAACAACACCATTTATACGAGCGCCTTGTGCATACACAGTTGGCCACCACACTAGCATGTGTTTATATTTATTGCAATGTTTTTATTTATTTTATTAGAAGGAGATTCGAATTAAATAGTATCAATTAATAATAATATTACGAAATTTATTAAATTGTTTAAAGGTGTGAAAAGTTAAGTTTCTTATTTCATTTTAACGAACTACTGTTAACTTTTTCCATTTTATACTTTGACTTTTTTACTATTGTACAATAGGTAGGTTAAAAATAACTCAAATAAACTTTTTACAGAAATCTTAATTTTAAAAATCAAAATAAATTAATAAGTAAGTCAACGCAAGAATAGTTGTATTTAAAAGAAATAATAAATTATTATATGCAAAACAAATAAACAATATAACCAGAGATCGATCATACACAGGTCGCAGACTAAAACTTGTCATTTTTTTTTAAACAAATGTTTGTTTGGTACATTTTTTTCTTGGTTTTCTCCAAAAATATTAATTATAGATGTCAGTTCAAAATAAAATCTGTAATCGTAATTTATAGACGTACTGCATGACACTTTTTGATGTTTGTTAAGTGAAAAAATCAATATGTAAATAATCACATACCTAATTGTAAAACCAATACGGGAATTCCTCCTTCCGTCGCTACTCAATTCAAAACATAGTAGGTATTCATAATTTTTAAAAGGTTTAATATCCAACACCAACCACTTACATATACATCTTATAAGATGCATTAAATTCTATATTATTATGTTAATCAGAAGTATAAACATATTATAATATTGCACCCATATATTTATTAAATGTACCTACCCAGCTATATGTAATTTAAATATAATTAGCATTTTACATATTCACGATTATTCTAATTGTCTACCTATATCTTATGTGTTACGACTCATAACACATAATATAACACGTGATAATATGTATATATTTCAAGGTTATTTTTAAAAAGGAAAGTTGAGGTAATAGGTATCCCAAAAACCACGTATAATGGCACATCATTTTTGTTATTAGGTGTTTAAAAGCGCTAACGTTTAACATTAGCGTGGAAGAACAAAATTGTAAGTCTGAACATAGCACAGTTTAAAAATATGACTACAATATAATAATCTTTCATTCTTGTGTTACAGTTTGTCGTTAAAAAAAATACTGACGACGAGTAACACGCACACATATTATACGATATGTGTCCCCGCACAATATTTGTAGTTTTGGTCGTAGTGGGAACTGCAGTGGAAGTCTCATCATTCCAGTTCATACAAAAAACAAAAAACAATACAAACATTGGGAAGCACATGGTATAATATGTGGCATTAGCGTTTAGCGGCATATAGGAATAACTTATGTACCTAACACGTGGAACAATTATTGTCGAATTGAACAAATTTATTTAATAGTTGTGACTCTAAATAGGCAATCACTTCACATGTCATAAACATTATAAATGTTTTATACTTAATAAAAAATGTAATTAATGTAAACATGTACTAGGTTTAAAATAAAAATAAATTGAACACAGAGTAAATAAAAAGGTTTCATTAAATCAAACTTACAGCCACTTTTTCTAAATAGTTTTCCATCTCCTGGTACGGATCAAATCGTGCGGTTAACTCGTCAGAAGCCATCGAAACAAAGTCTGCCGTCCTGTAATAATGCACACAATACAATCAGAAAAAAAGTTATAATGATTCTTCAACACTAAATAAGAAAAAATTGCATTTAATTTAAAACCAATTTCAAGATGAAAATGTCAAAGTTTTTATATTTTTTATTTGATAAATACTTATATGAAATTTGGTGTTAAATAATAGGTAATATCGCTAACTGTTGATACCGTTGAATAAGTCACAGAATTATAGTTTTCATATAGATATCAAGTATAACAATTCTCAATAATCAATAGGTATGATGTAGGTAGGTATCTATAAACATATTGTATAATAATATTTTTAAAAATATTAGTTATGAAATTATATAAAAACTAAGCAGCTATACAATCTTCTTTGCGTATGAGTATATTTTGTATAAGAAAGTAATTATTTTAGCCAATGTTTGGTAAGTTACTATTTTTATTAAGTATTATACATTTATAACTATAATTATATTCCAGTAATAAAAAAATTAATTTCATATCACAATAATTTGTATTATCTTATACGTCATCTTAAGTTAGTTGAATATAATTTATTATCATTGAATGATATCGTTATGAATTCACCCCAATTTAATCGTATTCACGTATTCATATACATTTTTTTCTAAAATTGTCGAAATTAAATCCAAAAAACAATTACATTTTGACATGGCGCATGTATTACTTGTTGTCAACAAATACGAGTGTACATAATATAATATCAACTGTTTTAAACATAATGGATACTTGACAATAAATCTGTATTCTGGTATCGTCTGAAGGTTTTTTAAAAGTTTTTTTTTTAAAAATCGTTTAATGAGAAAATATTAACATCAAAAATGGTATGAATAATAATTTTACTACAACTAAATAATAATAATACCTAACAGTGGTTTTTTAGTTGTATCCTATGAATAATTAATATAATGACGTAAGCCTAAAAAAAATTGTATAGAACTGTCTACCGCAGTGTATAAGCATTAATAGTATTACAATAGAATAAAGTATTATAATAATACTAGCATTGTGGTGCATAGCAATATATATAGAGGTAAGAATAGTTTCGATGGTCGAAACGACGTCGTTCTAAATTAATTATTTGACGTTTATGCGGAATATTTAGTCACATATGAGTCAAATCGATAAACTCGAAAAGACTATACAAGACCGCCATGATAACGTTTTATTTAAAACAGTTTTTCGCAATACTTGTAGACTGGAAATAATTCTGACACATAATATTTGTGCATAATATAGATGGCATTGTATCATGTAAACTATAATATATCTATATCATATACCTAGTATAATATTATAAATACAACAGTTGTCGTCAAACCATTTAATAAATATCACAAAAGTACAAAACGTATAGTTTTTATTTAGCTTATCACATTTATTTGGGTTACGGATGAATATTATATTAGAACTTGATAATATTTTTTACTTTTTATGCTTATACAATGTAATTGTATACCTCCTGAAGCTATTATAGTTGTTACAAGCTCGTGCCGTTTGAGTAATAAACGATATATATACATTAATAATGTCTATGTTTTCTGATGGCACGCAATAACAAAGCATTGTCATTAAGCCAAAATATTTCATAAAGGTATTTTGATCATAAATAATATGTTTCGCAAACACATATAAAATCTTGACGATTGAGTCGATCAATTAATTGAGTTTATATTATAAAATGGACCTATAATATTGGTTATATATTATTGTACGTGAAAATTTGTAATCTAAAATCATTATCTCACAATAGTTGTTAATTAGTGCAATTGAATATATTCTTAAATTGTTTGTATACAACCAAGTACGTGTCAAAGCAAAAACAAACTTTTAGATTGCATATTTTTTGTCTACGAAAATCATTTACAATTCTCCGATTAAAAAACAAGTGTCAGTTTCCTAAGAACCTACTACCAAAGAATGGGAGACCAAGGTATATTCTGGGTGATTCTTTAAGCAGTTAACACTCATTATCTTGAATATTGTTACTGTTTTTGAAAATATTTTTTTTACATATTTTCACATCATCAGGAAAAACATTTTTGAAATCAAATTAAATCTTACCTATTTTTATCATTATCATTTTGTTGAATGATAGAGATATTTTTATTTTCGCATTCTACAGCAGAATATATTCCCGAGAAGTTTGATGTATAAAAATCGAATTTTGAACGAGTAGTTAATAATAATTATAACATATAAGTATTTAAGTTAAGACGAGCGGGTTAGTAGGACAACATTTTGCTAGGTACTACTTATCTTAGTACTACTATCTTAGTCCTACTACACTCCAGTCAGCTCATTTAAAATTGAAATACTTATAGTTTAACGAGTAGATAATTAGATAATTAATTAATACTCGCTCAAAATTCGATTTGTTTACATGAAACTTTTCAGGAAAATATTGTACCTTGAAATATGAAATTAAAAATGTACTATGTCATTCAAAAAAGTAAAAAGCTTAAAAAATTATTTCAACAAAAACAGTAAAAAACATAATTATGAGAGTTTACTGTTCAAAGAATCATCCGACACATAAAAGATAAAAACTAAAAAACGCTAAATAAAAAATAAAAAAAAGAAGAAAAGCGAAATATGCAGCTTATAATAATTAAAATCTAACTACAGCAATAATTTGTCAATTATAAATTATACGTAATTGCAGTTTATACCGGAGAACGTTTGATAATATGAGTAATATTTATATTTCTAATATTGCGGGTAGAGCATGTTGATTATTATGGCGAAGTAAATTTTTTTTTATGTTTCAAGACTGCGCTTTTCTAATAAAGACAAACCCAACCTTAATCTATATTAAAACGAGGAGATATTTCATAAGACGCGTAAGACTAAAAATATGCTAAAAATTTAAACTCTGCAAATTTCTAACAAACGATTTGTATTCAAAACATGACACGTCAACATTTATGCATATTATATATTATATATCTCTATGCAAATTTGAAATGTGTATATATGACTGTACTCGACGGATGAAGTAGGAAAAAATACCTAACTGTTATTTGTATTTGTTTCAATATTGTACATATATAATGTTTGTGATGAAAAAAATTAAAGAGATGCAACTCATAAAGTCATAACAATAACAAAACAAATAAACTTCGTTAATTGAATATACAATTTATTAAAATATGAAATTTACATAAAATGATTTGAAATTAAAAATAGCCAATCGGTATGTTGAAAAACAGCTAATGGTCGTAATCGAGTTATAAATTCAATTACCTAAACCAAACTTTCAATGGAAACGTACAATACAGCCACAACATAATATATAAATGTGACATTTTATAATAGTGTTGGACTTTAATCGAGTTTATAGACTTCATATGTAATCGTACATTCGTACATCCACATAACGGAAAAAAATGTCTACATATTCCTTTTAAAATTACATTAAAAAAGATATTTTTTACTTTTTTTTTACTTCTACATGTAGAGTGCTAGTGTTCTACTTTCAGATATATTACATATTATGATGGCTTGACAATATTCCAATTCATATTACGTTTATAAAAACGCGTGAAAACAAAACACGTTTTTTTACTCTCGGTTCACATGTATTGTAATCTTTTGCCAGGTGTTCTAGCAGAAGGTTACAATAATAGAAGCACGCGTTCAGGACGGCTCTTTCAATGTATAATTAAACTGTTATTTTTCATCCTCCTAGTATTGTCTAGATAATATGAGATTTGAACGCTGCCGAAAAATATGATAATAAAAATATGAAACCGTTTTTTCTTTATTATTATTTACATTACAATGAAGACGAGAGAAAAACATTCTTTTTTTTTATTCCGAATGCCCCGTGGATAAATCTTTGCTCTGCAAGGCGCGGAAATACATTTCATTGTCGTCCGTTTATTCGGTTGTCGAATTACCGGTACACATTAACCGAATTCATGAGAACCAGATAAATTGAATAATAACATGTCGTATTATGTACAATAATAACGAAAATCGTATAATAAAGAAACAATTTTCTTCACTGTTCATTCTACTATATCTATATCATATATTATACCTTTGATACCAACTACCTATATGATTTAAAATCCAAGACAATAATTAAAATTGGCCAATTTTGTAGGAATATTAAATTTTTATATGTACGAGTATCTTGAACGCAATATTCTTGACTAAAACGAAAAATTAAAATTTTTATTATTGGCAATTATAAATTATAATTATGTTTGAATAGATTTAACATGGTGCGATATTGATTTTGCATACAATTAGTGCAAACAATACAAAGGCAATGATTTTATAATAACCGTTTTTGGTTTTAATAAAGGTGTTTAGCTGTTAGGCTATAGGATAACAAAACGGTATTACAAGTAGCAGTTGTAGACAGTAAAAAATGATGGTGCAAAAATATGATTTTTGAATTCAAATATTATAGATTCACTACATTTAATAAATTGTCTTTAATTGAAACATATTGCCAGGTAAAAATATTTCCTATTAAGTTATTGTTAATACGTCATAGTTTTTACAAGGTAAATAGAGATCTTGTAGAATTTATTTTTTCTGATCTTATATACAATACTCATTGTTGCTAAATTAAGAAAAATGTCCAGCTTCTATACCGGAACTGGTAAAAATAAAAGAAATCGAGTGGACAGAAATGTGATAGAAACGGCTATATCGGAATACGCCTCTCTATTTATCTCCAGTCTGTCACCAGTGCCCATTACAACTATAATGGTTTAAAGACTAACAGATTTTATTTCATTATTTAAATATATACATAATATATAAACATGAGTACCAGTATACCGACTATTAAGTTTATTAAAATAATATCTGTTAAAACGCGTAATGATTACAATTATGTGTTTTATATAATAAAATAATAATAACAAACTGACAACGCGTCAAGCGATAATAATTTAAGTATAGAGTTTAAAACCGATTTCTACTCCAAATCTGACGAGATGATTTAATTTCTTTTGATACTCGCGCGCGCTCACTCTCGGTCATAATGTCGAGAGGCGTTTAAAACTAAAAAAAAAAAAAAAAACATAAAATAAACCCTCGACAGACTACGTAGGTGTACCTACCGATATATATATATATATACATAGGCATGTGTGTCTTCACATGGGATGAATGCATGCTTTCGGCCGACGGTAATAATTATTCCATTACGTGTTTACAAGGGTAATTATACATAATATGGGCTGTACGCTCCGGTAGTGCAACTCTGCAGCCAGTGTACCTATAAGCGTTGACCCAAAATCTTTTTCGTCTATCCGCTGCCACGGCCCGAGGCGATCTACACGCAGGTACAAATGGTACATTACATTTACACGGTGCCCGTGTTTATTTTAAACAGACACCCAAATTTTACGAGAACTAGTACCTACCTATATAATATTATATTTTAGTAAGAAGCGGCCCAAGTTCAAGGACTCGGGATCTCAAGTGCATCGATTTTGAAACGTCACATGGATATAGTTGTTCACGGATTTCGATTACGTTATTTGTCTCTGAATAATATTTATGGAAATACTTGTTCAATACTTCAATGAATATTATTCATAATACTATTGGCGTCTGTTAAATACAATTATATATAATATATAATATATGTAAATATGCTCCACATCCACGGTGGTCGGGGTGCGGAAGTGAGGGCCTAAGCTAACCAAATACCTAACAAGCCAACCCTCCCGTCCCCTTAAAAAAAAAAATTCACAATACTCTTAATGTTCTTTTTATGAATATGGACACATTTATAATTGCTTGTAAAATAATAAAATATAATAATTAATAATCAAATTTTAGTTGCTTTATGGAACGTCAATGATTTTAATTTAAACGTCCACGTTAAAACCTTGAATTATTTTTCCATGTCAAAAATTTGCTGACAAAAATTGAGGTGAACATTTTGAACTTTTTACTCGAGTATAATTAATATAATATGGTTAGTGGTTTTCGATTTTATCTACATCGTGGGTTGTACTTAAACAATGTACACACATTTTAATAATATATTAAATCATGGAAATACCTAATCACGTTATCATAATAAGAAAGCTTGTAAGACTTTTATCAAGCTTCGATTATACTATACGATGTTTCAAAATCTAATCGTTGATAATTTTATAAATTTTATTCAAAAGTATACAGCTATAGAAAAAATTGGATGCCAGATATTTATATTAAGTATTCTTACTGTACATTTTATAAAAAACCATCGCGTCCATAGAACTATATTTCTAAATAATGAAGACCTGAGGGCAACAACAAGACATCTCCATATTTTGGCCAAAATAAGTTTTTGATTGCACATTATTAAGAAAAAAAAACTGCGTCGTTTAGTGCAACATCCAGACAAATCCTACTACTTATACGTACTGACGTTGGATCTAAATATATTTTTTGTTAATTTTTAAAACTATTATTTAATTTTTAAAACGGTTTAAAGTGATTCCTGAAAAATTGTATACATTGGAGAAGTCTTGTTGTTGCCCTCAGGTCTTCAATTGCTCTGTTACTCACAACAAGTGTGTCATTAAGTACATTGGTTTTTAAAATCACTGAAATTTGAAGTTAAATCTTATAAACTATATAAGCTTAATTTATATTGTGATAGATCTGCACTGACGGTAAAAACGTTCAGACCATTCTAACAAAATATATAAAAATCATTTTTTGAAGGAAAAGAAACCAAACACAAAGAAATAAAAATATTATAAATGGTCAAAATTAAGATGTACAAAGAAAATATTTTAGAATTTTTTCTCGTTCTAATGGATGACATGCGGATGATTGGTATTACATCATACATGCCTACATTTATAAATGTATTATATTTATGTGTGTATGTGTGTATGGTTATACTCTTTTTTGCCTCTATAGGTATTATGTTAATAACAACTCATCATAACAATGGACGTTCAAAAGCATGCCCGATAAACGACCCCCCCGATGCATCATTTCTTTAATCCTTTCTATATTATTGTCGGATTTACAATTCATTTGTTACACGAAATGGAATCCATGACTATTAATAACACAACGAAAGAATGCATAAGGTACATACGTAATATGACCACATATATATATATGCATATGAAAGACAGGAAAAATTTGAATAACACTACCCTATTTATATACATGTTATATGCATTGACTTCACACCAAGTGAATCGGTAGTTTAACAACAGAATAGGTGAATATAATATCGTTATGACGTAAAATATGTGAAACACGGAATGAGTTACAATAATAATGGGACGATATTATGATCTTTGCTCCGTGAAACGCATATGCGTAGAACGCGCTCAAATTCAAAACGTTCCAGTCACTTCACGCGTTGGATAATATAATCATCAACAAATTTTTGCAATTTCGCAATTCTACGCGCAGAACAAACGCCCTTGTCAATTTGTGTAGTCTTCGGCACTCATGAATGTATTACTCGTTAAATAACATAAATATAACTTATCTTATACACGCATTGTATTATTTTATACAAGCAATAGCTTTTATATGTAGGTACTAGGTACTATAGTATTACCCATAAAATATAACATTTTAGTATTATGTAACGAACGAATCTAAGCAGGTCCACGTACATCATAATCTATAATAACCTATGTTAGGTACTTAATTTTGTTTGGGAAAAAAAATGTTTTAACAAAGTTGAACGAAATTAATTATTATTTCATAAATAATTTAAGATTATAATAATAATATACATCCAAACATGAAATAATATTATAATTATAATGCCTACCTACTAAATTCTTATATTATATTTTTAAGGAACACATATTCTCTCAAAACCAGTTCAATATGAGAGTATTTAACGGAAAAATCGTATAAATATCTACAGCGCATTGTGTTTAACATTCGATTAATGTTTTTGGAAGAAAACGAATTTGAAAATAATCTGGCTTATCTGCGTGTACGAAACCAATCATAATTTATGTTCTCTGAATATCAATCGGAAGAAACGCTCACTATGTAATAATATTTCACCTATAAAAGACAAACGATTTATCAAGTCACAGATAACCAATAGGCATACAAATGTACGATGTATACAAATACAACAAAGATGTGTACGTTTAATTTTCGAGTATAGTATTTGTGTGAATATACCATCCAAGACACGTGGGAAACAATATTTTTCGTTATATCTATAGATTAACCTTTCGGAAAGGTCTTCTATGAATATATCTTCGCAGCTATCGTAGCATCGGAAATCATTTTAAATAATAATAAATTATGAAAAGGAATATATTACGACGTATAGTATAATATCGAATAATCTCTAATAATTTCGGGATAACTACTTCGCGGATACGGATTTTAAGTATAAAAAAATAACTTGCCGACTTATTTATTGGAAATAATTCATGAACATCCCAAGGGCCAAGAGAACGAAATATGCTAATATAATATACTACCTTACTATACCGAGTGACGATAGTAATAATATAATTTTAAAACAGATCACGTCATATAATAATAGTAAAAATGTGTCGCACGGTGAGTATATTATATTATATTATTTACCAGATGCGGCGGCGATTTTTTTTTTATCGCAACACGTCATAATATTAATACACAGGAGAAAAGAAATCCAACACATGCACCAACTAACTCGGGATCGTACCACTCAGAACAGTGCATGCGTAGAATATCGTAGTACACACAAAGTTATTAGTTATTACGAATCCAAAAATTAAAGTAATTATATTACACTTGAGATAAACACTCGCAGTGGTAGAAAGCGGTCCCGACGATTGCATATCGACGAACAACACATTTTAGAACAATAATTATTCTACTAATGACTTACACGAATATATAATATTCCTATCATCTGCATGCACGTAGCCGCTCGCGCGTTTGATATATATACCAGTTCGAAGTTCACAACAAAATATAATTAATAATTGATAAAAATAATGTTACGAACGATATTCTAGTCATTTTCTTTTAAATGTTATGCTTAATCATATACATAATTCCTTTGAAAAAATATGAACATATTGTGTCTACGTTATATATAGAACATCACAAACGCAGCAAGCACATAGAACCTTCCCGAATATGCCTGTATAAACATTTTGAAAATTAAACGTTAAATATTATATGAATCCCCACAGCATGGTTCTTTAGTAGAAGGTATATAGTTAGTTTTCATTTTTAATTTATGTAAAACGATAATGGAAATCAGACAGCTGTATGGCAGTGGGGAAATTGATGGATGGATGAATGCGGTGAAATAAAACAAAAGGGATTTTTTTTTATGTCAACTCGATGTATAGGTAAATACATATACGCCTTGAAGCAAAATTACTAGCCGTAGGTACAAAAGTGCAGCTGTATGTACCTATATAGCATATAATAATCATTAACGTAATTTAGACAGATCACGATATAAATATTAAATAATAATTGTATTTTTGTAACCTAACCTATATCTTCTTCGATGTTGTATAGACCGCATCACTCACTATATTGAGCCCCAGAGGCAAACGTCGGTGGGTACACAGGTAGTCCACATACCTTATAAATTATAGTATTATTGTGTTGCACATACAATATACATTCGATACCCACGAAAGTTAATAAAATATTATTGTTTAGTACATTGTACTATAATATAACCATATAGAACACCAACCGGACATTCTGATCAATAAATTACGTTTATTGACTATTGCAGTAGGTATATAAGTACATCAGGTCATCAAGATTAAAGTGTGCACTTTCAAATGTCACAAAATACCAACATATAACTACTTACATAGATATTTTAGCATTTTTTGGTTTTTTTCATTACAAGGGGGTAAACAAAAAATCTTTCTGACACACAAGTGTAGAATATAAGTTTATTTTAAAACAAATTAAAATACAGCAAATAAAAACCACGTTTGGTGTAGTTACTATGAAACTAAATGTTTATATCTAGCAAGACATATTTTTGTTTATTACAAAACACGTATGTTTAAATTCAAAATGTGATGTTTTGATGTTTATCATGATACGTGTATATTATATGAACTATTAAAACCCTTAATACAGATTAACTATGGAAGTAGTTAATGACTCCTCAGTCCTCACTCCTGGTACTTTTTACTCAGTAAACTATAAATCAGAATTATACCATTGATGATTATAATTTATAAGATGTTCAAAGAATTTCTGAGGTTTTACATAAATTAAATTGTTTATAATAATAAAATATGTATCTATATCAAACAAATAAATTGTCGTTAGAAATTAGAATAGCAGTTAAAAGGTGTATGAATTATATTAAACATTTTCTGATGGAGTATAACGACAAAAATAGGACAAAATAAATAACATGATATATTAGGTCTGTGTGAAGAAGATTTTCAAACTAAATACCGAGGATAATGATATTTTTTATTTATGTGGTATTATGGTGATATTTAAAAAATACAAAACCTTTTAGTTTTATCTAATTTTTAAAAATTTCTAACCTCCCTAGTATAAATCTAATAATTCACGATAGACATACTATTAAAATATTATGCTATTATAGTTTATAATTACTGTTTAGTTGGCTATAGGTATAAGATAAGTGAGATTTTTTCAACGTTCAGTCAAAAACAAGACAAGGTTATAGAAGTTACCACTTCTAATCTAACAAAATAAGTAAATAATAATATATCTTAAGATAAAAGTATTTATAAAATATTTGATGTTAAATATCTACCTAAATAATATTAATTTGTCTATGATTTAAAAGTTAAATTAAACAGTGTTATTTTGTATGAAGTACGTATACATTTTATATCGTGTAAATGACAAATATTTTATAATATATATCTTAAAGATTTATGCAAATAATTCAAAACTATACAACATTTTTATTTTATCATAAAAATGTGTTATTAAAAATAACTGTTTAATAAATTACTGATAGGTTTCAACTGGCTTAAGGTTGGTTAAAAAAGTATTAATATCGATGCCTATATTGCCTAATCTACTTTTTGGACTTGGTAGTTGGTACCTCACGTTATAATAGCCGAATGTTTAATTTATTCCTACTATGTAAGAGAAACTTTGGGCATAAAAGCACTTGGATTATAAATACGAAGCGTTTGGATTAAATTATAATATAATGTTAATAAATTAAGTTTTAATAGACATTTTTAAAATAATAAAGTACTTTCACTATAGAGATAATACAAAATGTTTCTGCAAATGAGCTCATTTAGGTTTAAATAATAATAATAATTCTAAACGTCATGTTTTTATCTTTAATCGCAAGAAATGAAATATTTTAGACAAAACACAGCCATTTAAAATATGTAGTGAAGAAAAAAAAATTGAATAAATTACACCAAAAATTCATGTTGAAAATTGACATAAATTATTTGAATGCATGAATAATGTTTCTATTAAATTAAGATACCTATGACATGTCAAAACTCAAAAGGACTTCGTTTACAGATTATTTGGAATTCATTTTTACGAGTTTATACATTTCAGTATACCTGCATATAACCTCGTGATCTGAATAGCAATAAACTATGAAATGTCTATTAAAATTATTATTAATAATGTATATTATTTATTATTTTGTCTAATGTGTATTATGAAGTGAAGAAAAAAAGGAAGGAAACAAGATGAACGAACTAGAAAAAATGTAATAATTCTACCTAACAAAAAATATCCAAAATCTTAGGATTGTATGAAATAATACAATAAATTATTAGATAATTCCAGTACATATGTTTAATACTATATTAATTAACACTTATCATCCGAGATATTAATTAATTAAAAGATTTATCGTTTATTTATTTCCCATACACAATTTTGGTACATCATATTTAAACATCAATATGATTCATTAAATATAAGTCATCAAATCTATTATATATACCTACCAAATACCTCCAAATAATAATGATATCACCATATAGTAATGTATAACTGATTACAATTATCTACGCAAGGGTTTAATCGGAAGAAAATAAAAAGTAATATATGTTAAACACTTACCAAAATATTCACGATTATAATCACAATAATTATTTTATTCACTTCGTGTTGAGTTCTTCAATTTGCGATCCGAATGCAATTGATTTTGCAAGGCTGTCGACTGTGACAACATTCCGATAACGTCAATGATATTCGTACTAAAAAAAAAAAAAATCAAATGTTTACACTTGTATTAGTTATTATGAAAAAGGTAGATACTATTGCTTACAATTTAATATTTACAAATGTAATTATGTTGATTTCGAGTATTTACATTCGTTTATATAGAATACTTATACTAATCAAATAATTATTCAATCGACAATTATTTTTACCCACACATCTTGGAGATACTGTATCCTATGATTAAAGGAAATTATTAATTTGTTTTCCTTAATGCTAATCGATAATTTATTTACATTTACACTTTGAACAACAGTCAGTAGCTAAATGTATACAAATATTTAGAAACATCCAAAAAATGATTGAGTGTTATTATAGAAATATTACCTACGGAGAGCATTCATTAAAATATATATTATTAAAGTTCAAATTATTTTAAGCTTTGTTGTATGAAGTACTAAGTAGGTATAGGTAATCAATTTAGTATCACTTACTATTCATTGGTGGATTTGTATTACCTTTTTAACGAAATTATTTGTTTATCTTTCCGTATCTTTATAACAACCTGCAGTAATCCACGTGTTGTTTCAATATTAACACAGTAGTTACATAAATCATAAATTATTCTGATATCTATATAATCAATTTGAGTTTTGGTAAAAATGAATTCCCGTCTTTTTCATTAGAAAAATTTAGAAATCATTAAAAAAGTATATTTTTAAATATTTTAAATGTTTTTGTACAAAAACGTAGATAGTTATGAGTGGTAGTCAAACGGGAGGTGATGAGGGGGAATAGATCCCCCTATGACCTTTTTCAATATTTTTAGTAACTTAGGTATATATACTAGATTTAAACAGTCAACCAAAAATTATATTTTTAAATAATCAAATAGTGCGTTAAAATATCGGCCTTATATTCCCTCCTGACAAAAACATTTAACCACCACTGAAAGTAATTATATTCATTGATAATTTGTTTCTCATTACAACATTTGAATTATACAAACAATTTTTTAATTTTTTAACATCATTATTTTGTTATGCTTATTTGTTATTACTTATTAGTTATACACATTTTATTAATACATAATATGTAAAGTAAATGTACCAACTCTTGTAAATAATATACATTATTAATTTATATTCAATATTAGTCTGTACCTATTACCGTAGGTTACATTATATAATAAATGTCTATAACAGTATTAATATTACTATTACTATTATGTATATTTTGAATTTCAAACCAATTAAAAAACAATCAAAGCTAATATTAAAGTAATAAGTCATATTTCTACAAATATAAATAAACTATACGGTAGGTACACTTATATCTAAAGAGTACGTAATTTTCATATATTATATAGATAAAAGATGAAGCACAAAACATAATACCATAAAATAAATTACTCACAATTGACAACTAGTTAGTTTTTATTTTTTAACAGTAACTGTACACTTTTGTCTTCACGTTTGGGTTGGTAAAATGGTTAGATACGACATTATTTATGTTTGAAAACATCGTCAGGTGACATATTAAACTCAATATAATACATAACACGGAATTATTAAAAATAAATAAAGTTTGTCTATGATAAGACGTGATAAGTAAAAGACGAGAGCTAAACACATCAAAACAATTTTCGATCAAATTCAATTCAGAATATCGCTTATAAATTATAATATACAACTCACACTCTTTAATACTTCATGATGGTTGACTATTGTAACACTGTTTAATTGTTTCCGGCGGTAGATTAACTGTCGGAGTACAAATTAATACTTCGATAAAAATGAATACCTAATATTATTACTTATTAGGTACCTACCTAATATAATCTATAATAAATCATATAAAAATAGTGAAATTACCACAGCATCCGTGTGGCGGTTTGTTTCTTGTCTGACAGAGATAATCTTTTTACACTCCAACCAAGGATGATAGTTTATAAGCAGTAAATATTTTTTTTATAATTGATTTTTTTTTCAATTAACACGCTTACTGATAGGTAATACTATGTATAATATTTTGTAAAGTAAACATGAATCTCTAAGTACATAATATGTTTAATGCTTGAACGTAAAACATTTTTGAAATGTAAACATATTTTAATTTAAACTTTTTTAATATTTAGTTGGCTAGTTTGGACGTTTGGTAATAACTATTTAATATTAATTATACCTACACTGATATATTTATAGGGGAATTATACCGCCTCAATTCTAAGAACATTGTTGTGTACATATTATAAAATACATAAAATAATATAATATATTTAACAAGATCCACAACGGCTTCCCCTAAAAGCGATTTGCAATATTTTTTAATTGGTTCATAATATTATGGAAAATCGCTGAATCGCTGGTGTCCAAGAAAGAGCTAAAAATGAATAATAATAAAAAGAAAAAAACTTATAAACTATCAACGAAACTACAAAAAATATTTTCTTTACATGTAGTCTGCAGCAATTGTCACGTGGCACGCAGTGAGATATTGTGCTTCAACACGATTGTCAAGTACATTATTTTATATATATATATATATAATATATCCACAAACTATACTATACATAAATTATCATGCGATGCTTCATCTTTATGTGTTATATACATACGTGTAAAAATATAATATATATATATATATATATATATATATATACATAGGTACAGAAGTCATAAAACAACAATAATAATGCATGAGATCGCGTTGTCATCACCGACGCTATACAGTCGCATGAGTCGTATATGATGAATATTGTCAATGGTCAATGAACTTTTGGTCCACTCCGCCGCAAGCATTCTTTGTTAATTATTTATAATTATACCATTTTGGTTCCCATGTACTTTTCATAATTCATCATATACGCTATATGCATGTATAATATTGAGATGCTCTCGTCTGGTAATCAATTTTCGTTTGTCGCGCATCTACACATCGCGGTATTGTGTATAAACATTTTAATGATAAAATACTATACGAAGTGGTTTTTTTAAATCTCATTTTCTCAATCGACTTTTTGTTTTCTTGAAAAACACAATTTCAAGTACTATTACCTATGTGCCTACATTTTTGAGAACCACTTCCAAAGTTTTCACAATAGTAATTTTTCAGATTTTTAAATTTTAAATAAAATTGGATCTAGTGCAATAGTGCCTATAATATATCACAATATCTCACATCAAGAAATCATCCAGTATTCTAACCTTTACTCCTTTGCTTATGTGACTTGCGAGTTGCAACTTTATTTTGCTTTGGCGGTGACTACAATAATTATTATCATTACAGTACAAGGTGTCAAGGTCTTCTACATTACAGACGTGAAAACGTAATCGGCAATGGTAAAACATCGCTTCTACATACTACATTTTATATTTTAGTAATTTTTATTTTTAGTCACTCTTGCATTATTTCCTCCATAATCTCTCCCACAAAAACAATAAACGAGAAAAATACGAGACTATTGGCATGCAAAGATTCTGCATGGCTGTGCATTTTTGTTTTATAGGCTCAGGGAAACCCAAGAATATTCTTCAGTGTCGACAGATGATACATCATTCAAGGCCATTTAAAGAAATAAAACATGTTTGCATCGTGTATATTATAATTCGCAATTAAATATTAACCATCATAATATTGTCGTCATAAAAATTCATGACGTCATATTGCAAGTAGGTATACAGTAGCTTAATTAAATACATGATTATACAAAATATTATTTTAGACAAAACTTTAAATACAATATTATATCAACAGAAATTTTAAATGGGAATAATTACTTTCTAATGAAACTAAATGTCATGACTCATGAGTAACTATTGTATATATTTAACTTTATTTCAAACTCAGAAATTTGTCGATTTTTCAATAAATCCACAAATTTATTTTAGAAAAAACCTATTGGTATCATTGTGTTAGGTACACAATAGTTATCAGGTATAATAATATAATAATATGAGAGAAGAAAATAGTAATTTTACTGCAAATTATTTGTATAAATTCATTGAAATATGTCAAAGTGTTAGTAATTTAATATGTAACCAACTTTATTTAGATATTAGGTTTTAATATTAATGAATCAATCGTTCATCTGCAATAAATACTTTATTGAAAAAAACGTACTACGTACTTATATTATTGTATACATCGTCATAATATTAAAGCCATTCTTGTCAATGCGTCATTAATTCATTTATGCTAAATAAGTGTTCGTTTTTACCCGTATAACTTCTAATTACTTTAGTAATTATAGAATTTATAAATATAAATGTGAAAAATAATTATTTTTTCCTTATATTTACAGTATATGACGATATGTAATACAACATGAATCATCATTAGCATGGTAGTGTTGGTATTTCAAAATATAAAATTATTTTTTTGTAAATATTAAAATTAAAAATCGGTCAGAATAAAACAGAGTAAAAATAAGTGTTTATCGTATATTATTAAAATCATATAGGCCAGGGTGTGTGTTATAACATTGTAAAATGTAGTCAAGCGAGATTAGATTGAACTCGAAAGTTTAAGACTAAAATATAATATTATAGTATTAGGTACATATCTAAAGACGACAAAATGTGTGTTTATGGTTACGATTATAACACGCTTTTTGAACAATAAATTATTCAGTGACATCACGAATTTACCCCGGTGTACCTACATAATATATTATATACTGCAGTATATATTCATAAAGTTTTGAGCGCACTTCCGTTCTCAGGTACGCACGCCACAATATATTATATATATTATTATAATAAGGCATTGATATAGGTAGTAGAAAAAATATAAAAGACACTTCCTCCGCCGCAGCTGGACCACAACTGCGGAGTTTTACGTATTTTTGTAGTGGGTGGGTTAGTTAATCGGATTCGGCGTGCTCAGAGACTTAAACAAATATACAATATAATAAACCTATGGGGCGATATCCGCCAATAATGCGTTTCGAGAACGCATCTGACGATATTATCAATAGCGGCGGCGGCGGCGGTGGGCCAAAGATACCCGTAAACAGTATAGGAGTAGGTATTGTACACAAACGACAGACCTATACTGTCCATTTTATGCGCCATTGTATTCCTCCGAACGAGCGCTTCTCTCGCGGTTTATTATATGATTTAATATACGAGTAGGTATGATGATATTCGTGACACGTATCGAATACGTGTTTACCGCGTGCACATATTATGACGATAGAGCGCATAAGGAACCACCCAAAAATCACTGCCACTGGTCTGTAATATATCATTATCTATATTCTATACGTTTGATAAATATTATTATATCGGCGTTTGTGATAGACCCGCTCTAACGGTGCAGAAAAATGCACAGCGGGCTCCGGGCACAACGATTTACATTGTAAACGCTTCCGAAACGCTCATTAAATTCCGGACACGACGCGCAATGTCGTCTTAAATACCATACCTAACAACAATACGACGCACACGTGTATAGGTAAACAATATTTCCACAGGACAACAATCCGAACGTTGCAGACAAAATAAATTTAAACATTAAAAGCGACATAATATAATATGTTTATAACCATGATATACGTAGACGTATAAACGTAAGTTTATAGATCTATGCTTATAACCTTATTACAAGCATTATAATAATTTATAAAATATTTAACATATAGATACCACCAAATCCCATTAATCATATAATTAATCAAATTTACCTCTTTTTTTAAACTCAAAAACTTGAATAAGAAATATTTTTATTTTTCCGTATAACTATGTAACGTACCAATGTACATGTATATTGTATATATTTAACAAAACAAATTATTTGTGCATAATCACATTTAACGATAGCCGTATTACTATATAAACCTACACCGCTTCTGCAGTTATACACATATAACTGGACCCAATTTGTTCGCTTTATATTATTATTATGTGTATAATATACGTATGCTTCGATCGGCGTAAACTTGTTTTATTTACAATTTTTATTTCAAAGGAAAATACGACATCCGACGACCGTTCAGACGATATTCACGACGTATTATATTAAATATTTTATATATATATATATAATAAGTCGGTCTATAATGACATGGTGCCTATACAATAATAATTGCATAAGTGTTGCAAATCGCTTGGTCACGTTTTATCTAGCTGGATGCATACTTCTTTTTCACCTTTTCAATACAATAAAAGAACAGCCACACCTTCCGCCAAACAAAAACAATATAACCTCTAGTCCGTGTGACAGTTAAATATATATGCTCTTTTTTTTCAATCTTTATATCTCGGACTTGTGATTAATGGGCAGATAAATTGTAGCTTTTATTGTGAGCTACAGACCATCTCACATTTCATACGTTGGAATTTTTGTTGTACCCAAAAAAAAAAATATATATATATATATAATATGGTTTTTGGTTAAGAGGTCATGACACCCTAAACCGATACCGACACATGAAACCGCAATCACAGTTCATTTAGCACAAAAAAAATAAGCGTACTTTAATGTCGTAAAATAATTGGGAATTTTTTTATGCAACACACTGCAGAGTGCAGATAACTATATTATAACTGATACAGTGATATACCTAACCTACATGTGGGTACATATTGTAGAGTATGCGTCCTAGTACTTACCTACATAATATATAGATATAAATTATAATATGTGTACATAATTCATTAAAAGTTTCACTACAAAAAAACAAATATATATATTAATATATTTTTATCAATTTGATATGTATATTTTATACTTATGAACTTTAATTTACAATCTACATTAGCTGTGTAAATTATAGTGATTAAGTACAGATGTATTAAATCACCTTAAGCAAAGAGTGCAAACAGGCTTCTGCAGTGGTTAGGAACATGTTTTTAATATGTATAGGTAATCACTAATTATCTTATCGAGACGACGAGACGAAGCTACAACTAACAACGCCGTGCACTTATATTACGTATGAACACGAATTCGCGATGTGTTGAATATTGTATTTTATTTATATACCGTAAAACCGAACAAAATATTAAACGTCTTATAATATCTTGCTGTGTAGTATTAGTAGTAGTATTTACACGATATGTTTTAACGAGTATTGGTAGGTACATACATAATATTATTTTAATTTTATGTTTTTGAACCAAACCGTTTGTTAGAAGTTAGAACTGTTTATGACACCATACATAATATACGTATACATACACTATAATAATACCATATACCTACCTACATTATCTAAGCTTACAATCGACGGGATAAATCTAGATTTTAATGCATATAGCATTGCAGAGCTAAAGATATTTAATTTTCAAACTATACTTATAATATAATATACGCCATAAAATAACTAACTACCTATTTAAAACTTGTATTGCCGTATATCATAAAAAAAATGAGTAATTGTTTAATAGTATATAATAAATTCTATATCCATTTCAACAAATAATGCGTTCGTAAAAAATAAAATAATAATATATAGGTTTATTTAAATAAATATAATGGTAAGACTAAATAGTAAATTTAATTTACAACGACCTCTCAATATAGAGCAATATAAGTCTTAATAAAGGATTACGTAGATTGCGATACTATACATTATGCATAATTCATTGAATTCGTTATAAACTAATTGGTTTTTTTAAATTTCAAACGAAATAATGTTGTTTTATTTGAGTATCGTCATCCCTGATAAAAAACACGAATCAACTTTACCTCAAGTGCAAAAGAATTTTTACAACAGTTATAATAATTATTTTGTTATATCTTGAAGTACAGTATCTATAGTTCACCACACCCAGCACTACTATTTAAAAACATTCCTCGATAAATGTATACCGTCTAAATAGAAGTCCGACGAGATGTCCGAGTGATGGTTACTTAGGGTGGTAGATATCAAACAAATTCCAATAATATTTCGTGGAAGTAAACATATTATATTGTACCGAACTGGTTTTTTTTCAACGCATCTGATTTCCATAATCTTAATCGGATTCAATAGATGGCGATGGACCACCAACCATTCGACGCGTAACGCAAATAGTTTCAACAAAAAACAATATTATTCACCACCGCTGCTTATGGTTTTTTAAAAAAATTATACAGATTTAGGTGCTCTTGTTAGTTTATTCATCTTTACACAATTAAACTTCAACAATCAGCTTGACGCCCACTGGGTGTCTGCCGTCTGGGTACCAATAATAAAACGTTCCTGCATGACGAGTTGTGTCTGATTTACAAACAGACAACATAGCAAATTTGCGATCGGCAGTTCCAATTTTATGTTTTTAGCTTTCACAATGTAGTGAATTGACCTAATGTCAAATTTCAAAGGTTAGGTAAAGTTAAGGGAACACCTCGTCGGTTTTTAAATATTTAAATTTTTGAGTGAGTTATGAGTAATTTAAAATGTTAATATTTTACATACTTGTTACTTAGTAAAAATTAAACTATCATAAAAAGCCACCAAGAGAACACAGATAATTTTCTTAACTTTAAGTTTGATAATTGGTCTATTCACTGTTGATTCGCATTTGATATTTTGATACATGTTTTACGTTTGTAAGACAGTGACAACACATTTTTGTGGGCTTCCTCTCAATCGCATATTATATAATTAACACATAAATAAAGATGTTATATCTAATAAAAGTAGTTCAATATCAGATGAATAAAAATTACAATGTTCACAATATATAGCATCGAGGAACCAAATATTTAAAAAATGTTCATTCATAGTAAACAATAATTATTGTATGATCCTGATTGTGTGTTTTCATCAGATTTTTTTTTGATTTAAATAAAATATATACTACAAATATAGGTAAAGTCTAAATAAACGCTGTAAATATAAAAACTAAATTCAACATGTGTTTCTTTGAACTTATGACAAATGACAGTCGTCGAACGCTATGCATGATAATTCAAAATGTAGTGTATGCACATCAAATAAAGAATATTGTAGCCCACCTCATTATCAGTTAGTGTTATTATTATGTATATGAGGTTATACGCCCGCAGTGAACTATATCCGAATAATGTCGTACAGTAGATGTTCATATAATATTTCAAATGGATCAGTTATTGCTATACAGATGAGTGATGATATTGTAGTGATTGTGGAAATCACGTGATAACGTTTATAACTTCAATATCGTTTATCAGTATTTATATTTCATTCTCGTTAAATCACATTATTGTTCTATAATCTAACAATTTTACGATTTACTTAAATAGTTTTTTACATTTAACGACTAAAGAAACTCAACAACACCAACCACACGTCTACACGATTAATATATAGGCAAAGCACGTTTGGACTATTCGGAAATAAATAAAAATCCTATACAATTATTTATACGGGAAAGTTATCGTTTTTTATAAAATTAGATTTAATTTATATTTTATATGATGTCTTTGTTATTTGTTAGTGTTTGCTTTCAGTAAGACACAAACGCCCAAAATTGTATTACAGGTATATTTTAAATGTATAAAAAAAGCCGTGTTCATAATATGGCATTATATTATCTGGATCGGTATCGGCGCTACTTTATTAAAGCACCTACTTTTTATTGGATGATATGCATTATAATATATTCATATCGTACATGTACCGTTATCGAAATGCTAAAATGTTCTATGTAATTTATTCGAAGTGATTTGGTTTTGGCTACCACAATAAATTAATAAATAAGCGTCGTAGATGCATATGGAATTGAAGTAGGTATAAAGCTACCTATTCCTGAAATCTGCGAATAATATAGGCGACTGGTGTGCTCTCCATGGCCTACGCTTATAAGCAGTCCGGCAGTCGGAATGCAGAATAGATTAGATGATAGTGAGGCTCGATCAAGATTCGTTTCGCCACACTCGCAATACACAATTATTAGTGCACAACACTATCCACACTCGAAGACGACAATACACAAAAACGGTTCGACCGAAAATTTACTTGAACGGGAATCTATAACTAACTATTTTCGTGACATTGTTTTCGAGCGATGTGTATTTTTTAGTGTTGTGCTTTGGCGAAACGAGACTTGATCAACTCAAGCCCAACGAAACGCGGAAACGTTTCCTAAGACTACGCAACAGGTGACTGTCAGAGTAGGATGCAAAAAGTCTCACATTATATTATAATTACTCGTAAATTTCTTGTAAGAATCACTGTACAGCTTTAATATGCGTCTACGACCGTTGTTTATAAATAAGAATTTATATTGTAGGCATTTACATTTTACATATATGTTATGAAATGGGCAGAATTTGAAAATCCGAGAAAAATACTGTTAAAATAATCGAGTAGCACGCTGTATGACGATTTCTAGCTAAAACTATTAAAAGTCTATAACACATAGATAAATATAAATATATATTTCAATGCTTACGATAAAACGTAAAGAGTTCATGGGTCTGATTATGCGCAAATTTTGGTGTAGGTACCTAATTGGCAAGTTTTGTATTATGTAGGTATTATCGATACAGTATCAATTATTTAGTATTTTAGTTCACGGCGCAGCGGCGCACTGTCTAGTAATCATCACTTTCATTACATAATATACATTTATACATGTTTAATTGTGAAGTCGGTTTTAATTATACATTTTATAGGAGAGCGGAAATTAATGTAACAAACGTACAATATAAATAATACAATTCTCGTTTCAAATAGCTATGGATGTAATATGCATATCATGTATAACATTATAAAAGCTGGTGTTTAAAAAAAATCATACAATGTATAATAGCATGCTATACGTAATTAGTCTACTAAATTGATTATTTGATCGGCCAGTTGGCATTTTTAGAATATTGCTGGTGTCTGTATTATGTTACCTCCCAAACAACGCCTCTGATGTTGCAGGCCATTGTTTTCTTGCATTAATCTATTTTAGTGAAACTATACCGCTAAACGAGTCTTAAGTCGTTTAATTAAAAACATAATACATTTTTAATTAATACTGTTCAAAAAATTACAAATACTAAATAATTTATGTTATTTTTATACAACGTAACACTTCACTCGGATTCGTAAAAAACAGGTTATTAAATTTAATTTCAACGCGTCGTGAACATTTATATAGAGGAATAGAATTCATATAATAATAGTAACAGAATAAATATAGGTATATATCTATATATATTTTTTAATTGCTTGATCTCTACAACTTTTAGTTCAATAAAAATATAAGTTTGATTCATCATTGCATACGATGTAATATTGGTGCCTATTGATTATGATTTATGAAATATAATTTCCTAATATTTGTATAATATCACAATAGAGTTATCAGGCAGTACGCGTATAATATAATAAATATTATACATTTACAACATCAATCGTAATAAAATGAAAAAAGGCAAAAGTGAACAGTAATTACAACGGTTTAATTTTTAAATTTTAATCTACACAATTCACAAACATATAAGACATAATATTATAAGACGTATTATGTTACTATACATATTTTATAATATTTAGAACGTCGTTTAAGACATAATTTTTTTGAAATAGACGACTCGATTTCACGGTCGAACGGGTTCGAAAAATTAAATAATCATTAAAAACGTTTTATCTGACGTACCACCGCCACGACCGACCCACCACCACCACCTCCACCACCAACAGCGTTACACAAACATTAACATTTTGGCGGGACTTTTTCTTTTTTTTACAACGTACCTAAATAATATTCTTTAGACACATCTGCCGGCCGGCTGACTCCCACTCGCCGACAATGTCGCCGCCGATCGGCACAACAGACGACGGGCACGTGTATTTCCTCGTTCATTTCTCTTCCATCAACTCTCCTCTCCGTCACTCTTTATCTTTCTCTTCCTTGTATAATATAATAGTATTATTATTATGCCATACGCGCGCGCGCACGTGTCCAACACCGGGCCAACGCGAAGCGTATTGTGCCCGCGTATACTATTTTCGGTGATTGTAATTATTTGTATTTACTATTTTATATAATGTACGATATATATATATATATATTATTACTCGAACAACCCTATATTTTCTAAAAACGACAACAGGAAACGAAACTAACCGAGTTCTTATTATAGGTAGGTAGAAGGTATAGGAATGCGTCGTACGTGAGCGCAAGAATATACGTCGTGTATGGTTGGGATAGAAATTACTTATTATTACCCGGTGTTTCATAAAGTACTTATAATATTATGTAGGTACCTCTACACAACGCAGTTTCCCCGTTTTCCGATTTCCGTTTCTGAAACACCCGATATACGAATACCTATAGACGCGGATTCGCGATGGAGGAAAAAACCGAATTTCCTGTATACGATTAAAAGCAAAAATAAACTACTATAATGAATTCCATTGCTTGGGATGAACGGGTTAACACTTTATAGGAGACTTATAACTGTGCCGTATATATAAATATGTATAGCATAATATGTACGTATTGCCAATATTATTCAGCATACCTACCTATAGCTGGTTAAGCCAGTTTAAAAGTTTATTCCACATTTTATCGCGTAGTCATATATTGACATCGATAGCTACCAGTCTGTATAGGAAAAAAACATATTTATTACATAATAGTATTAATACTATTTGTAATGGTAAAAAATGTTAAATACTAAAATGTTGTCACCTTATGCCACACAAAAAAAATAGTATCTGTAATAGACAAGTGATATAACGAAATAAGTATTATTTAATTACTAATCTTAAGCAGTAAGCACGCAATTTTTAAATCCTACAGGCGAACACTACACAACCAATAACCATATTCTAAGTCATTATAAATATATATAAAATATAGTTAAATATTAAGAGAATTCTAAATTCTAATCAATGTTATCGCTGTATCTTTTATATGAGTATAACTACGTAGCATAGTAAAATTCTTTTCCGTAAAACTAAAATACATATCTATTATAATACCTACTAATAGGAGAATAATATAATCTATGACATTATTAAATAAAAATTTTGATATTTGAATAGGTAACACACATTATATTCAAACAATATCATAATAAATTATTAGCAGTGGTGCAAATACTCCCATTATTTGGAACTTAAAAGCTCAGGAGGCCCCCAAAACCTTAACGATCCCCTCAAAAGGCCTCAAACAAAACAAGAGCGATTTACTATTATATATATATAGCCTTTATTCTACAGGTTTTGAACTTTTTTTAGTTATTATAAAGAAATTTATATTTTCTTAATCCTAATTAAAACATTTTTTTCAGTGAAAATAGAGTATACACTTTAGTATTTTACATACAACGGTCACACAATAAGTAGGAGGTAAGCACACGAATGAATAATGTATATTATTAAGAATAAAATAGACATAAAAAATACGGGAAAGGAATAAATATCCTCCCAAAAAAACGTGTTAACTGTTGTAGGTACAATGTAAAATATGACATATAGGTATCAGCTGAAATTTTATATTTTTACGACTGTCTTTTTTCACAAAAACATTGGCGGCATCCCTAAAATCTTCAAGAAAGAAACTGACCTTGGTTCAAACCTGCAGTATTGTATTATGAAAATTGTAAGTGATGCAAGGAATGTGTTGGTTTTACGATGTACCTACATATTTTTTTCTGTAAATCCTTTAGTGGGTAAAAATATTTAAGAATGTTCGTGTAGCACTCAATGTAGCACCACCGTTAGTAATCAGAAATGAAGTATGGGTATTACAGTACTTATGGAACGAGCCATTTTTCGATTTTATCAACAGTTACTCGAAACGCAAAGAAAAAAAATTCTGATGATTGTAATATTATAGAAAAGTGTAAAATAAATGTCACAAAGTGCAGTTTTAATCGAATTGTTTTTTTTTTTTAATATGATTATTATTATTTTATATAGTCGGTGTTGGCTACACTCAAAACAGGTATAAGTAGGTAGTAGATACCTACGTGGTGAATTCCTGACTATAAGACCCTAGGAAGTAGAAATACTCTGGGTCCTGATGAAATAAAAATACGAGATGGCATACATAATATGGTTCGGACTTTCGTATTGACATGTACCTACAACTTTTTTAAATCTTGCTGGTAGGTATAAACTATTTTTTTTTTATAATCAAGAAGTATACAATAATTTTTTAATGGCACAATAAGTATATTGAATACATGGAGGTAAGATGCATTATAGGTAGGTACAATGACAAAACATACATAAACACATAGGTAGGTATATAAGTTTAAAAACTTCAAGAAAAGAAGCCACCCATTATGACTTTCACAGACATAAAAATCAAAAAATAAAACAAGATTTTGCAGTTGTGCACTTATGATGTTAGACAAAGACAACACATTCCATAAATTTACGTCCACTTTATACATTTATTAGTTTTTAATTTTTATGACATTTAGTAAATACATACAATTTCTGAATATTGTTGTATTTCAGTGATCTTAAGGTTAGGTTAAAAATATACATATTAAATAAATATATTATATAGTAAGTACACTATTATATTATGTATTTTAAAATATATTTTTAATTAATCCGTTTATATAAATTATAAGCTTATTTCATAAATTTCTTATAGTTTTGTAGTTATCAATATGAAATTGTCTTATTTTTAATCTAAAAAAAAAACTAATAAAACAACCAAAATTTGGTGACCTAAAAAAAAATTCTAAGAAATTTAAAAAAATATAAAATGTTGACTAATTGTTTTTTTTATGTTGTACTAAAATAAACATAATATTGTCAATAAAATGTTTTTGTTTACAATTTTTACCATGGAGAATGTACATCAACTAACATACGTCGATTATTAAATAATATATTAATCTTCAATCTATATATATATATATAAAGAATAAACAAGAAAGGTTGCAATATTTTTAATTTTGTTAGGACTCAAAATATAAACACAACTCAGCTTGAAACTCTCCGTGATGTAACGACTACAGTGGCACACGATTTATTTTGTTCGGTGAGACTGAAGATAATCTGAGACGCGGGAAAAATTGGGGTGGGACACAGCGGGTATTGGACAAGGGAAGACATTAAATATGGGCCATGTGTTTGGCATATTTGAATGAGAACAAAGAGAAACGCCAAAATATTACCACTAAAGGAAAGAAGAAAAGAAACAGTCACACGTCGGTTAGGTCACTGTTGTGATTGGACCACTGCAGGGGTGAAACGTCAATTGTATATTATGCTTAGTGACGTATCGCGGGTAAATAATACTAAATCCCACGGGCAGGGAAATATTTTGGGTATTTACCAGGTACCTACAAGACTACACGACTGTTTTATTTTTTTACTTCTTCAAAACGTGGGTAAATATTTAATTTAATTTTTGGTCATCGTAAATACCTTTTGTTCTGATCACGGCGTTATATCGACTGTTATGTTTATCCACACATGGGAGTATGGGACTAATATTTTATAACGTATATATTTATAATAAACAAACAAGAACACGAAAGTCAAAGATTGAAATAGAGAAAATATACGCTAAAATGGGGAGTGCGTTTCCTCATTCACACCAATTTTGACACACACAGTTTGAAAGACCCCGTGGCCCGTATAGTTACGAATGTATCGTATTCAAAATGTACAACACTAAACAATTTTTTCTATTCTAAAACAAAAAAAAAGACAAAACCAATTAAACTATAAAAAATATAGTAATTAAAAACTGCAAACATTGTTAAATGAATAAACGAATATCTAATTTTTAAATCAAATTGTGTTTCAATAAATTATTATATAGCAATAAGAAGGATCTCCTTATTTAAATATTAAGTGCTAAGCCGTCTCTTATATTAAAACTTTGTTTATAATTTAATTTCACAAAATAAATAAAATGTATTTATTCAATATTCTCCCAAAGAACGCGTTTCTGAAAAATACGATGAAACCATACAACAAAATGATTTATTATGTAAATGACTTAGGCATGATCAGGACAAAATCTCATTCATTAATTATAAACCTTATAATCCAGTTTGTTAACATCCTCAAAAAACCACGACGTAAAATAAAACTATATGTAAACGTGCGGTGATTATAGTTTGTAAACACTAAACACTGCACGCAGTGAATAATATCTTAAAAGTGTATTTTTATAATATTATTACAGACGGATTTCGTTTTTTTTTATTTTTCCGACTATGATTTACAATTTTTTTTTTTAATAACAATTTTTAAAAAAAATATAATAAAAATGTAATATCAATAAAAATAGTTTGTAACATCTTAGTAACTACCTACCTCCGTACTCGTATAAAACGCGTGGTGGAAGAAAATTATCTACCCAGTTGGAGAAGGGGGAAGAGGGGACGTGATGTGCGGGCATGCACACTCAGGCCATGTCAAATAATCCATTCGACTATTCGAGGACATTGGATATAGTATATAAAATCGCAATGAAAAAATAGTGCATATATGAGCGGGCTTCTGCCAGATTATAAATTGTATTCTTTAAATTACAATGAACACAATGTATATATATTATTTATTATAATATATTATATACTGTCCATGCACTAAACTAGTATGTTACACCGAAATTTACATAATAGGTACACACGATATTACGACGCTATACGTAGCTATTCTGAGGTATTATGTAGTTGAACCACGACTTACAATTTTAAATTATTTTAACCCCAAACACGCTTCACAGATGATTATTATACATAGGTACTTAATGTTAGGGGGAGGCGGGTGTACCTTCATAGAATAGAATATAATATTTTTTTATTTTAAATTATATAAATTATTCTGAATTGAATTCGAACGATGCTGCGGGTCGTCTTAATAAAAGGAACATATTTTTTTTGTTTTCTTCAAGAGTCACGAAGAGAAAACTATGCGGGCCGATCCGTACGACGAGGTTCTATGAACGGGTTGATAATATTCCTTCCGAATAACTGATAGTATTATTATGTTTTATTGTTGACTTACCGTTATCGTATCATCCGACGTGCTGTCCGTAGACATATCACGTTATGTAGGTATATGGGCAGACGAGTCCGGCCGCGGAAATCAACTACATACGTAAGTTTCGCACGTCACGCGCGAGAAAAAAATTCAAAAGAACGATGGCTATCGAAAAAAAAAATTATAAACAACAAAGAGAACAGTGTCAAACACGACGAATGGTGTATAATATAATCGTAAAATCCAAATATTATGTAAAAAAAAAAAAACGATTACCACGATCCGTATTACACTTCGTGCCGCACGCACAACGGGCAACTGACGGGCGTTCGGTATACCAACAGACAGACGAGTGGGAAACCAGTCTCGTGGTCGTGGTCGGTAGTACCTATATTATGTGTATGCACACACGCGCGCACAACGCTCACCGGTGATAATATCCCCACTTTATACCACAACAGCGGTATCTGTGGCGGCGTAGAGGCCAAGAAAAATTGGCGCGATCTCTGGTTCCATCGCCGTTGAAGGTTTAACGATTTATATCATTCTATCGCCGTTGTATCTATAATATAACCAATCGATTTCGATAATATTGCATACTGTTATCGCGATAAATTTATTAGATCGATCAGCGTCGAATCCTAAATATTTTGTATATTTCGTTTTCACATTACGATCATCTCTCTTATGAATAATAGGTAGGTATAACGTGTTATTTTAGGTACATTACAACATTTAATGGCTCCGCACGCTTAGACAACTGGGTGCAACTAGGTAGTGGCTTGGGGGGCTAATGCTGTACGCCTGTACTATATTCATCATTGGATAAAAGTCGGAAAATAAATCCATAATAAGTCGGGAAAAATGTTTTCTTCAATGAGGCATAAAATTGGCTAAAGACGAGTATGCAGTTTATCAAATTTGGCAAATGCTTAGATTTATTGTAGCATGGTTTTTTTACTGTACATTTTTAGTAGATAATTTTTCTGAACATTTTGACGTTTCAGAATCCATATAATAAATGTCGGCTTAGTTCGCAATTATCGTAACTCCAAAATGACGATTTTGAGATTATGATTTATTATTTTTAGAAAAAAATTAACGCATCGTTGAAAACCTTTCTCACCCTGATTAGACAATTTCTCTTCCATGAATCAGCTGTTAAAGTTCCGACGAAATTATCTCAACTCCAAATAGCCTCCAACCAAGGGAAATTGTCGTATCTCCATAAATGTATAAATAAATGTAATATATTATATTATTCAAAAAAGATCAACAAAATCATAAATAATAAATTTAAACAATACAGTTTATCTGTTAACAATGTTTTTAAATTAGTAAGATGTTTTTTATTCTTTCTGAAAAGTTGTCATTTTGGAGTTACGATAATTGCGAATTAATCTGACAATAGGTATAAACCAATAGTATTCGAGTTACTAAGGATAATAGGTCAATGGTAATGGATTTGAAAGATATGGGGATTATAATAATAAGGATTTGAAAATGTAAGTGATTATTTTTAATCTACCATAATTTAAACTTATAGTTTGTAAATATGGTCCAAATATATTATAAATACTAAATCTAATATTACATCTCCTTTTTATTTTTGTATATTTTTAAGGACAATTGTCCTTAGTATTGACATTTTAATAACTGAGAAACTACTCGTTCAAATTTTGAATTTATCACATCAACATATTTTTCAAAAATTATACACTATAAATAATTTACCGTAAAAAAGAGATTTTCATTTAAAAATAGAAGTTTATATCACCACAAGACACTCCTTTGGTAGTACAAAAAATCTCAAGAATTTTAAAATATTGTTTTTAAGTTTTTTTGAAAATTTAAAAAACAGGCTTTGCTTTGAATAACTGCATTATTGGAAAAAATCAAGGGGTTAGTATGTTTGGTGAATCACATATATCTATATAATTAATATTGATGTAAATTTATATTTACTATACCTAAGTCATTTGCAGACATAGCAACTTAGTAGAAGCCGGGTGTAGAGGAAATGTCCACACAGATTATCAGGAGAAAATATACAGCCCCCCCCCCAAATGTAGTCCTAATTGAGCATATGCGCATATATAGCGATCGCTATAGTGATCCGGTGTGTTGTGCGGACTTAACACATATTTTTTTTGTAAAGAAGAAATTTTTAAAGATGAATATTTTAATTGATTGACGTAATTATAGTAATGATTAATCGTCAAATTTGTAGATTTGAACAAACGGTTTGGAAATATTTAGTATTTTGTAGTGTTTTTCTTCAAAATCGGGACAGACTGTTTGGGAATGTTATAGAAATTTTAACGGGTTACATTGTGGCTCAGTAGAAATTCCGTAAAACGAATGCATTTATTATATTTACATAAGTATAAAGTACGCTGTATAGTACTATACAACAAAATATAGTCAATAAAGCAATAAACGTAAAGTGAATAAACAAATGTATTTGAGCATAAACAACTACACAAGTACACAATACACATACCTAAATATATGAAAAATACTTAAAACCGTTTTTAAATATCCCGAATACAAATAATTTTAAAAATACTTTCAAATTTCAATAAAAGTTTGCATTTTTAATTCATAATATTATTCTATCGTGTCTATTTTAAGGTAAATACTATATATGGACTTCGAGAGAAAACTTTATATAACATAATTTAGTTTGTTAATGGTTTCCAAGACAATATATCAGTTAACCTCAACAATATTTTCAAATAATAGTTATCAATTTATCATGCTTAAACCATAATAATATAGTATCATCTTCTATACCACAGGTTAGGTTAGGAAGAATATTATTGAAGTCTGCGAGTAGCTCTTAGCACTCACTTATAGCGACGACCGTGACCGTGACGCGAGACCAGAGAGAAAATCATATAATATTATTGTGTAATTAATGCTAAATTTTATTTTTATTTTATACATTTAAAAGCGTCAATAACAAACTTAACTGTTGATAGATACGTAAATAAAATTCAGAATTCAATAGTCTCTTGATTAACAATAAAACATTATTTTTAGTAAACTGTTTATTATATTTTTCTGAACAAAAAAAACACGCTGATTGGTGACCTAAATGTCTATATATAATATGAAGTCAAATCAATAAAAAAATTATAGGCATTCGATAACATATTCAAAAATTCCAAAAAATTTAACTTAAGCTATTTTATTGATTACTCGCCCTATAAATATATTTAAATTCTGATACTTAAATTCTTTATTAACATTTAACATAAAAATTTACTGTTTAGGTACAACAACAACTGTTCAGTTAATGTTCAGCACTATTATCCTGAAAGCAATAATAAATATTAATGACATGGCACCTTAAATTTAAATACAATTTTTAACATACACATACACATATACTATTATAGGTAGTTATATACTATTATTAAGTTTAACTTTGTGACATAAAGTTTTTAAGCTAAATAATGTTACAATAATATAATATATAGGTTAAATTATTTTGTGTGGATAACTATATCCGCAATCCAGAATTTAATGAAACACTGAAAAGTGAAAATATAGACAAATGGTTGAAATGATGATATGATTCATACTTAATAAATGGATTACAGAGATTAAAGGTCAGCGTTTCATTCATTATTTAATTAGATAATAACAAAATAACAGATGGTTTCTAGACTTAACGAAGCCATCGCAGCTTCACGTATATCAGATCAATTAATAGTTCAAAAACATAATAATATATACCTAATATTAATTAAATTTATCTAACACTTAACCTATATTTAGTATTATTTACTGTGTTTTTTCTTAAAGACTTGTTTATGGTTATTCGGGTTATCCTAAATATTTTTTCCTTTATAATTTTAATCGAAGATAACAGCTAAGATGCTGTTTAATTTAAACTTACATTCGAAAATAATACTTATTATTGCTATATTATTATTATTTTTTTGTAGGCAACTTTATTGTAGGTTTTATATACGCAGATTTTCTATACATATAATATATTATTAAAATGTAATAAGACATTTCTAACTTGACTTGCGGCTGTGTAGTGCAGGAGAGGGGAAATTAATCTTAATCAAATCTGCTAATCCTAGCATACAACTTTAAACAACAAATAAAATATACACTTATTTATAACATACTATATCTTAATCTTGATATATCATATGACTTGGTCAGTTGAAAAAAATGTTTAAATAACGAGTTGAATATTGATATGTCAAAATAAAACGAGAATAGAATACAATTGTAATTAAATTTGGTTAGGTATAATATGACGAACAATCGTATGCCAACACCAAAGTCAATTATCATTCAATCAATCATTTTTCCAGTAAAACCTATATAGCTAAGCATCATACTTCACGGACATTGAAAACTTGATTTATTTTTATTTTTATTCAAGCGAAATTTCGTGGACATCAATATACTACTGCAACAGTTCATACTTATTATATGTAGGTAGGTACCTAATAATTACATTTATTATAAACTCTTCCTAACCAATAACGACCGATCTAAACCACTGCTCAAGTACTAGGTATAATAGTTGCGTCCAAATATAAATACGAAAACAGGCGTAATTGCACCTTGTATGCATTTTATTAGTGTTTTCAAATTGCACCCAAAGTTGGAGCTCTCGATTATTTAAAGGTTTTATGTCTAAAAAATATTAGAAGAGTTTGAGATCACACATACGACATACAGTGATATAATAGTTATAAGTTTAACACCTACTTTTATAGTTCCACTTTATTACGTTCGACAGATTTTCCAATCACAACAAATTAGCCGATTTGGATTCATACAAAAGTTATCATATAATATAGGTACATAGTACATACCAACATTTTTAATTTTCTAAATATTCAAAATATACTTTTTTTCAATATGTAACTCAAATTTCTGTAGCCGCATTTTTACATGGCCAATATGGACGATGAATGAAATGAAGCTATGCGTATAATACTGATACTCAGTGGCGTATTTTCAAATTGTTTGGGGGGGGGGGGTCTAAATATTAAAAACACATGATATAAATTAATATTATCTTTATCTGTACCTACGCAGCAAATTATTTATGAGTTTTTAACCTTTATTTTTTTTTCTGGGGGTCGAGACCTGAGAACACTCTGTTTTTCGTATCTAATACCAGGTTGGTATATTATAATTTATAGCTATATTTAACATGACAATAGTATTGGTGTGACATTATAAAAGAAATGCTTACAGTACAAAAAAAAGTCGTAAAACACAAAAAGATTATTGCTGACATTCCAGGTAGGTAATAATTCCGGGTTTTACCACAATAGATATATATATATTTTTTAAAGTTAATGCAAATAATACCTTTGCAATAATAAATTTAACTAAAAAAATATCTATTTTGAAATGTACCCACGTCATACGATCTTATTGAATCAATACAAATCTCTATTTGTTCTTCTTCGAAACAATAATTTTTTGATAATAGTAATTATTACCTATTACTGAACCAAAACGTTATTGAAAAGAAATTATCTTAAAAAAGTCATTATATTTGCAATAGTGATATAATATTTTATATAATCGATATTTATTTTAATGTAACTGATCATTTTTATAATTTTTATAATTCTTATTAATTGTGATTTGTAATTTTTTTCTTATCTTTGTCATTAATTAATTTAAATTAAATTGTCAGTAATTAATTATAATATAATATTGTATAATAATAATTAATAAGGAACGATTACATGGATGTTTTCAAAAAACCGTTTTATATTATTTAATCGTATTAATCTTATTGACGTTTTATTACATTGCGATTTTTTTTTTAGTAGAAAAGTAGTAAAATATAATATTAGATTCATTCAAATAATTTATGATCAATTAAACTATGTTTCGTTTTGATAATATTATGCACTAATAAAATATTAAATTATTTCGCTCCTTGGTAATATTATGTATTATGTATAATATAGCTTTGAAAAAAATTAATATGTTGAAATAGGGACTCAACACTTAACAAAACACGTTAAAGTGTTTATGACTCATATATGTATATATTCATGGAATACGTAGGTACTCTAATATATATGAGTACAAAGTATGTCTTATTTCATGAATCAACTAAAACATAAATGTACCAGCTATATAATATATTATTATGATCACGTTGTTCTATTTCAGTGAAAACATTATAGCTTGTTATCATAGTAGACCTACATTTAAAAACGCAGTAGGAAAACGTTATGAATGAAAATCTGATATCTATAGGTATTGTGTATAGTGTATACAAATGTGTACTATAATATGATAATACTAGTTGCGACAAGTACCAGATCCATACCAAGGTATAGTTATAAGTTATAACCAAATAAAAAGTACAAATACGTATTATCTTTATTATATTATACTATTTATACTTCTACATAACAAAGAACCTCAATGCTTGTAAAATAAAAATAAAACTATTTTTAAAAGTATAGATTTTGGGTTAGTAGGTATAGGTACATAAAATATTATGGTAAGTTAAAATTTTAAATAAAAATATTATTTTATAAATATCATTCGAAAATAACCATTAACCGACAAATCTATACTATAATATCTTATCAAATTAAATAAAAGGTGGTGTTGAGACTCGTTCGATTGACAATTATTTATAATACACTCGTCAATCGTTAAACAAAAATATGCACAATAATACACATACACTGTCATATTATAATGACATAATAGTCATTCATAGAGCTATTTACTATTATTTACATTTAATGCATATCAATCATATTTTTAACTCAATAGATCTATATTGTGTATTTATTATAATATTATTATAGTGTATTGCACATTAATTTGTCGTCTTATCTCGTGAACCGTGGGATCACCAAACACCGATGACCGATTTATGCTGAATTTACCGATCTGAGAATTCACATGACACAGTTTGTATTAATTCATATTATGTTATTATGAAGCTGCGGAATAAAGTGAAACATCCGTCGTTGATAAATTCGTGTTTTTTATGCGGGATTGTCGTTAGACAAAATACCAACATCTAACGCGCGCGGGACCGGTATCTGGAATACGCGCAGAATGCGGGAGGCGTATATATTATTGACGACGGTTTGAAATAAAACCACATTTGCATTCGACAACATTCGTGGTACGTGGTCGCCTACTTACAGTTTGCAGCACACAAATACAATCACACATTCACACGGTGTTTGTTACAAAATAATACAGTCTACAAATGATTTGCGATATTGTTATATTTTTTGTACGAAAGTTTAAAGTTAAAGGGATCGGCGGTTGGCCCTGAAATAAGGAGAAAAATATTAAACCTATAGGTAGGTAAATTTGTAACTCAGAATTTCGGTGATCTTTTAGCGTGTGAAAGTACCTGAACAAACATCAGTGTGTGAGAGTGTGTGTGATCGTGAAACTTTAATGTGACTCGTATGAATGGATTTTATTCGGTGCACTTCCGTATGGCACAGGCGCATGCCAATGAGTAAAGTAATATGGTCACTATTTTCAAGCCACTCAAAACGATATCATAAAATATATAGTTTTATTATCACTTGAAAAAAGGATAGGGCATATAGATTGGATATAGATTTTAATTTTGAAAACAGATGTTGATTGATTAACAAATTTAACAACATTATAATCGAAGCGATTTTCCATGTTCCAAAAACTGTCTATGTTATAATATAACAATTAAAATATAAAAAATACAATTGTTTCATTCATTGATGTTTCATTGTTTCAGTTGAGAAAAAAATATTAAAAATGGCTTTGATTAAAACGACAAACTTTTCAACGAATCAAAATTAAAATCTGTACAACCAACGTCCTACAGTTTTTTTAGTCATTTATATCTATAAATATCACTTTTTTTATAAAGTGAATTCAGTCACTTTAAGTTTTTAGTATGTCTACCAAGGTATAATTTTGCCTGATTATTGAAAACATAAATAATAATGAATCGGTTACATTTTGAGGGATCTCTATCAAAAGACAAGTGCTGGAAATAATATAATAAAACTTAGTATTTACTATATTATGTTTACTGTTACAAAATTCAAAAGAAATAAAGGAAAATACAACATTGTTTTATTACTGTTTAGAGTATTTTATTGTGTAAGACTTAGAAATAAGTTTTAAAACACATACTAAATAATGTATTAAACATTTTCTTTACGTGTACAAAAATAATTAAACTCACTTCTTACACTGATATACCTAATACATACATAAACTGATCATAACGGAAAACAATATTTAATTTCTTATAATATTTATTTTTGTTGCAAAATTATTTTAATACCCTTTAATAACATCGGCATTAAAGCGTATCTCGTACAATATTATAATGAAACCCTGAGTAAGGAGTGGGCGTCGGTTTGAATACCAAGGACTTACGGACCGATAACACGGGTTTTGTTTTTTATAGGTCTGTTATTGCCAATTCCAATGCAGATAATCCAGTTATCGTGGTTTACATGGCACACTAAAAAAAGTATGCATCCGTCGTAAATGCACTGTTAAACATTAAAATTTTGAAACGATGTAATAATAATAATTTAAATTATTTCTCGACGTCAGATAGATGGGAAATATGATGCAAATGTCTATCGAATACATCTTATGATTGAGATAATATCTCAGCCTATAATATACCTACCTATGTACGTCGTGATGACAATATATTATTTATTATTATTATTATTTTATTATATTCGATTCGTATACTTGGTCGATAGTTTGCTGCTGGATTACGATATTATTATTATTATTACTCTCGGTACTTAAAAGATAGGTATCGTATAGTACAAAAATATGTTCTCATGAACAAGAGTAGATTTTATTGTAAAAAAATACTGAGTTTAGGTATCGTATGAATGCTGCAGCAAACATCGGATTTCAAACGGGTAAGCTGAGAAATGTAGAAAAATATAGTACAGTCAACTTTTATTACGAAATATAGTAAGTGAGTATTATGATTTATGAATAACATCGAAGGTTTTCATTACGGAACGGATGACGATGTAGAAACTTATAATAATATAATATAGACAGTAGCTATGTAGGTAGGTAGATAGGTATTATTATTATACTGCAGTATATAGGTACCCATAAATACGCTATAGATTGTCTACTGGTTATCCGTTTATTAGTAAAAAGGTATAATTATTATTTAAATTTATATTCATTGTATTTCATATTGTATATAAATAACAACGAAAACGTTTATGCATTTGTCGTCGCCTCATAGGTTGTCATAGAATGTACCTAATAATATAAGAAAATTATTATGCTACCTATTGTAAATACCTGTACGGTCTAATCTGACACGAAAATATAATCTGCCTATAGCCAGAATATTATAGTTTTACCATTTATACAACATATATTTTAATGTGTAATATTACAGTATAATTATTTTTATAGGTGGAGGACCATGACGTCACAGTCATCGTGTCAGTTACTCGCCACCCATAATATTATTATATATGACTACAGCGTTACAAATGTTGATAATTTAAGGTGTAGAATAATGTTGTCGGCTCAAGTAAATAAATCAATAATTACATTACATTTGAATGTCGAGAAACATAATTCAACACGCAAACTAATATATTATATATCTGAATGGTAACATGTCGAGCCTATATTATAATTTAATTTAATATATCTAATATTACATTCCTCGCCGAACTACTTAATATGTATAAAATATATTTATATATCTAACTATATTAGCGGACAAATGCCAATTGCGTTCAACGAAAGTAAAAAATTGTGAATTGTGCCCAGTATATTTTAGGTTTAAATGTCTGTATAGTAAATTGCGCCCAGCAGAGATATCATTTATTTGATAGCCACTAGCAATGCCCATAGAACACCACGAGAAGGCGACTATTATCCCTGTCCTCCAAAAATTATTTTTAGCTTGGTTAAAATAAATAAATTAATAAAAAATAAAAAATAAAATAATAAAGGTGCTTAATATATTAAATTGCTCAAAATGTTTTTGTTAGGTCAATTTTATATAGAGTAAATAATAATAATTTTATAAGTTATTTTCATATATTATCAGTTTAGTTATAATTTTCACAAAAAATGTACTATCGTGTATAAAGTAGATATCGATTAAAAATTCAAGGTCGCTTGGATACTATAGGCTCAATATTTTAGAGTCGAAAAGTTCCAAACGCAATTTATTACATATAAATTTGTACCTGAAAAATACCGGGCGCAATTTACCATACTTTTTTTTACCATCTGTCGACTGTGGGCGCAATTTAGTAATTTACAATCGTCCATATTAGCAATATTCGTATTTTAAGTGATAAAATAAAGCTACCCCGTAGAAATATAAAATCCAACTAATAATTATTTTAAAGTACAACTACACTGATATTCTGAAGTAGATACGTGTATATAGGTACCTATATATATAAGAGTTAGATACAATGATGTCACCTACTATTCAGCCATTCAGTACAAATAAAATTGACTGTATAAACAATGACCTCACGGTTTTGCATACATCCATATTATAGTACAGTTCATAGATATATGGAGTGACGTGACATTCGCATCCGCTTTTGTCGTTGTAATTTGTATTCCGCCGCATCGGTTAAAGTAGTCAATTATAACTTATAAGGCACAACATAGAATTTGATACATTCAGATTGTGCAGCTTTTTTAAAAATACGCCTACCTATAATACAAGCTTAAAACCGGTTTCGATGATCTGAAGATTTTCTATTACGGGTACATAATAATATCATTACATTAGAATAAAAGCATACCCATTGGTATGGAAATTGTGTGTGCAACTGTATACTCGCGTTTATTCAAAATAAACCGAATGATTAATTGACAAATTGGCCGTATATATTATACATACTACATAGGTAATAAAATTGGATAATAATGGTATTAGAAAATGCGTTTTATCGGTTTTCATATTATCATTTATGGTGAACGTCGATAATTACCTACTTTCAATATTATATAGTTAAGAACGCTTAATGGTTTTATTTTTGTCAGTTGACTACCTATACCTATACCTATATCTATTATTGGTAGGTAGACTAGAAATCTTCTTTTAAAAGATGTTCCTCTAAAATATATGTAAACAGTTATAGAATACCTGTTGTCTGTCATTGAACAACTCTTGTTTATTTGACACATCACCCTAATCGAGTATATTATATAATATATTATACTGCTATCTGTCCCACCCAGCGTTAAATATGTAACCAAGGTAACCTTATGAATAAACGGCAATTATACATAAAAAAAACACTTTTAGTTTTTCCAGAATTTTCCAATTGTATATACAACTTTTCCAATTTGCTTTCCGTAAAAACCTTATTCGGACTATTACAAACATTTAAAAATAAATTAGCCCAATTGGTCCGTCCGTTTTCAAGTTATGTGCTTTCCGACGAACATCATTTCATTTTTTATTTAATATCAGTTTATCTATTGCTAATCATCAGTAAGTTGTTCATTAATTATTTTTGTTCACGTCGCGTTTATCGAATAATGTTGCATATTATTCCAAACTATTTTTTCCGTCTAATAGCTCTGTGCCATCAAGATCAAAAAAAAATGTGTGTTTATTTTAATAAATCATATTATTATTGTTATTAATGTTTTACATAACATAGCCTATGACTCATAGACACATGACACTCAATGGATGCTGACAAATATTTTGACGTAAATTTTACTAAAAGCGATCCAGTAATTCTCGAGATTGACTCAACCAAACATCTGAATGCTTACGTCTTTATAAATTAGTATAGATAAATATTTAAGCTGAACTGAACTGATAAAATTTAAATTGATACGGAATGACCCAACCTAACCTCGAATCGGGCATCAAAAAATTATGATACATTTTTTTTAATACAATCGAATAAGCTATACCGCTACCTTCTTTTTAAAATAAAAACCAATTTCGTTTGATCTCATTATTGTTTTTCTATAATAACAAAAATAATTATAGTTAACACTAAAAACTATGCATAATATAATATTATATTATATTATAAATAGAGTATATATTATGCACATACTATGTACGTATTTATATATGTATATATATTTTTTTAATTTAAAAAAGATATAACTTTTTTGTAACATTTATAATATTGAGTTTAAATTATTCATATAATAAATCAGTTTATGCTCGTATAATTATTATCATTGAATACGAACTACCCACCGTCTACTAAAGGTTACGCGCTTAAACTTTCATGTAGTGCATATTATACATAAGCGCATTGTACCCATACGTACAATATACTATATAATATATTACTAAGTAACAACAATGTGTGTGTTGTGAATTTTGAATTTATAAATCCAATAGGCTATAACTTAGCCTGAGTCTGTTATACGAATATGTTAACTTCTATATACCCAAGAAATAGCTTTACCTAATTAAATACGATATAATATTAAATTTTAATGGCGATAATATAACTACGATACTTAACAACACGTAATAAAATATAAGCCTCATTTTGATTTTCATTCCGTTATTATTGTTATATAATCTTACAAAATGACAACATTGCTGTTATATAATAATGTATAATACTGTTGATGAATCCGAAGCGTCACTTTAATCTACATTATGTTTAATTTTATACCGATATATATATATATATATAGTTATAAATTGTAATAACTTAAAACTATTACTAAATTAAAGATTTTTAAAATATTTACCAACAGAAGCAGTTGTTTTAGTGTTTTGACACACGCGCATGCGTCAATTGTGGCATTCCTATCATAGTACAACAATTATAATTCTCACCGATATCAGTATCTAAATCAAAATGAATATTAATCTTAACTCTTTTAGCTTGTGTCTGGACTCTGAAATGTACGACAAAATTACAAACATAATTCACGTGACCTATGTGTGTGTTATAAGTACTAAAGTTCATTTTTGTAGAAAGTAAAAGTAACATTAAAATGATCACAACTAGTATTAAAAACTGTAATTTGCTTGAGTACAAAATTAATGGGCAAATTAAAACACCGGACACGTTGAATTCAACGTAACCCTTTCCGCGTTTCGTAGTCGCATTAAATGCTAATCGCATTATAATATTTTATAGTGATTTTGCTGCGAGCATTTTAGACTGGAGGAAACTATTATAATAGTGTAGGTACTATATTATACGCGTTACCTACTATACATTTCATTCCTGTGCGTTTAGTATATAAATCGTTTATCCTTGACTGCAGGACTGGTATTGTAGATATTAAATGATGTTTTTATTTTTTAATTTTACTTTCATTTCGTTTCGTTCCTATTATTTATTTTACCAGGAAACTCGAGGAAGGTTGCCCCTCGCAATGATGTTAAAATATATCCCCATTGATCATTTCTTATCTGATTTCGAGACTTCGAGTGATAATAAAAAATAAGTATACGTGTATTAGGAATGCAAATATATCTCTCGGAGGGCCATCACACACTTCACGTAATACTATACCATACGGTGTGTGATATGAAATCAGTCCTAACAAACGAGGACCAAACACATCAGGATTATTGCAGCAAACGTGTTAATAACGATGGAATTTATTTTGTAAATTGTAATTATTAACAATCAGTATTCATATATTTAGTGAATTAATTATGCTTAACGTCACGTCGCTGTAAAGCAGTTTTCACATTTTTAATGTCAACATATTATACGACACGCATATATATCATAAGTTTATGGGATTTCGAAGAGACATTCAATCGTATTAACGGAAGTGAGTGTCGGGTACTCGGGTGATGATCTGTAACTCTTTATTTATCAGCACGAACTATATTAAATAACTAATATAATTTTACAATCAAACAATATTGGATTTCTTTTAATGTCCAAAAACTTTTAAGTTTTCTTAACATATTTTCTGTTTGCACTTGCCAGTACAATTAGTGATGTTATAAATCTTGTTTTTTGAGGACGAACTAAATCTTAATCAAACTTACAAATGTGATTTGAACCTGAACCGAACTAAACAGCTTAAATTTCATATCGATACCGAATGAATTACTCTTAAATTATTTATAAATTTGAATGCAATATTTCTTTGAGAAAATTATGATAAAAAAAAATATATAAGTAATATTCATCAAAATCAGTAGAAATTTTGATCAAAAATCAAACTAAATTATTAAATATTTAGTTTGATTTATTAGAATGTTTACAATTTTCTGTCCAAAATATCAAAAATAGGAGCTTTTAATCAGTTTTTACTTTTTTTAACGACAGTTGTAGTGCACAGGTGCGCAGCAAACTTCCCTACGTAGTCCATATTTGGGCTGAGGTCTGAGAACGGTACTTCCACAGTTCTACAGCCAAAAATAAGAATGCTCATAGGCCATAGAGGCGATAGCTACTCTTCGAGTAACCCCAGGTGTACCAGCCCGTCTCATCGGATGCAATACAGCTCCAAGGGGCAGTGCCTTCTGGTGACCTTTAGAAAATGGTAAGATTATGGGTACATACCAAGAGTAAAGCGAAGATAACCAAAACCAGCCACTGATTATGATAAAAAAAATTAGGCCAAGGAACACACATGGTGCTTGGATGATAACGTTCCTTTCAAACATTAAAAGTTGATTGGACAGGCCTTCTCTCCATAACAGATTACACTTCACACAGTCGTGAGCTGGGCTCAGAGGCTCCCAGCACTATTCCTATCGAATGGGAAAGGCCACACTGCATACTAACTAGCAGGACACCTCCGATCAGCCCTTCCATATTCGAAATTCAAATCCAGAAGGATGGCATTCATCAACATGATTGAGGACATCCTGACGGAAAAAGGACGGGAGGAAGTGACAACGCGTTCACTAGAGTGGGAGAATTGAACGAGCAGTCTAAGGTGGCAATTTTCGAACGTCAGACATAGATGGAGATATCATAATATGGTACGATCAATCCATCCAACCCCTTAGGGATCCTACTTAGACGAGGAGGCGTGTGAAGTGCCTTACAGTTTTCATCCCGTGTCTTCTTTCGGGGAGTAACAAACAAATATAAATATAATCAATTAAAGTGTAGGCGTAAGCCTAACTACGCCATATTTGACAAGTACATTTTATATTGATACTTTTCATGGAATTGTTTTTACATTTGAAATGTTAGTATTCAACCAATAATGCTGATCCAGAACAGTGTTCCCCTTGGTTTACCACTTCAGGAATCACCGATTATGCTATGAAAAAAGTTACTTCTTTAAAAATTGTTTTGCCAAGATTCTACATTGTACGGAGAACAAAAACATAATATTATACAAACGGAAATTATTATTAAAATAATTTATTGTAACTTACCATATTGGTAGATAGGTAGGCCAACAAAGAATTTCTAACGCTCGTATTGTTTCTATATCTTACCACGGATCTTTTTAATTCGGGAAATAGTATACTATAACGAACTCTTTTCGGATAAATATCGGTCGTTTCGCTTATTATTATTGAACATAATATGCATAGATAGTTTGTCGTCTGTGTGTAAAATATTGTATTGTTTATGGCATTTTTACGATTATTATCGTCAAGAATATTATTATAATAATACGTTGTTTGTTTTTTCGTCCACCCACAACCCACGTGCGCATTCCATGTTACGAATATTGAGTATATTATTCTGTGTTATAAATTGTATTATACACTTATAATATTCATCATTCACGCTAATGTGACATGATAGACCATTGCAGGCTGGTGACTGTTGTTTTTTTCTTTTTACACAATAATATATGATACAGCTGACGCATAGTAAGATAACATATATTATACAGACTATACAGAGATCGTACTGTTCACGGGCTAACTATATAATAATATTATAATTGAAAGGAGTTCAAGTTCAGCACACGGAGGTATATAGCTCTTTGTCGGCATGCGTATACAAGTCGATGTCGTGTGTGCGGCGGCGACGAAACCGAAAAGTATTCCTTACATTATAATAATAATAATAATAATAATAACGACAATAATAATAATAATAATAATAATACGACAACAAATAATACAACAATACCAGAAATAATATTAATACGAATAATGAATGGGAAGCTGCAGCACTAATAAGTCGGCTCGAAATAGAAGAAAAAAAAAATCGAAATCACATTCGTAATATTATTATTATAACGCGTTGCTAGTCGGCTATTGTTTCACAGCCTAGACGTAGGTACCTATATATATATATATATATACAACCAACAATAGTAATTGGCCGTCGGTCCTCTGCAGTGCGTCCTGCATCGTGCCGCCAATGCACCAGTACCTACAACTACGAGTAGGTAGTTATAATATTACTTATTATAAAATTGTTCGTGTAGGATACATATAGCTGCAAGTCCAGTAAACGATAATATACCTACTACTTAGGTACCTAACTGTAATATGTATTATGTTTTAAAGAGCAAACTATATACATATAGGTTTTAGCGTTTCGAGCGGGAGGGCAAAACACGCATTATGAAATACATGCTCAATGCTCGCATATTTTATTCACGGGATACCGCATATTATGCGGTATATGATATGGACATATAATAATTCAAATCCCGTAACAATATTACTTATGTTCAGGGCTCGGAAATTTATAAAAAACAGTAAAATGTAAACAATAAGCAAGCACTTAAAAAAGCCCATTAAATACAGTATATTATGCAATTATTTTTTTATAAAATATGTATTTATATGGGGATAGACGTGGAAAAAACACGATTATTCAAAAAACATTTCATTTTTTATTTCGATTTTTTTGTATTTTGTCTAATTTTGTCAAATGATAGGTGGGGTGAGATGTCGACGGCATCAGCAACGGTGCTCTTGGTAAAAATAAATCTTATATTATTAAAAAAATATGTTAAATAAGACTGGGCCGATCATACAAAAATGACGTAAATAAATCTCCATGTAGAATTCAAATTCAAAATAACATAGACAAGGCGACAGTGTGTGGCGGCTTTTTATTTTTAAATTATTTGAATTACAGTTTTCAACTGTTGAAAATTCGTTTTTTTGTTAATTAATAAACATTATATTAGGCATTAATATGCTTAAATTCATTAAATATGTATTATCATAAAAATTTACTAATTATGAAAAAATATGCAACATATACATTTTTGTATTTCGATTGCACCTATCATGATACGAATTTGTATTAAATCAGGTTTTGAATATGCAGTTTTCTAAGAAATATGCAAATGCACGAAGTTCCGATAACTCTGCTGTGTTATATAAATATACTAATAAAAGTCAGTATCTCTGCATGTTGTGACGTCCGTTTCTTATATAAATTAAAAATATTAGATTTTTGAGTTTCCGCCGAAAAAAGTTTGAAGACCGATGATTTTAATTCTTATTGGCTACAATTATTATATGTATTAGGCTGGTACTTACTTATAATGACGAGCAACCGAGTAACATAATGCTTTAAATTTTCCAAAAATCGAAAAGACCAACAGTTTACGAAAAAAAAAATGTATCACATTGCTATTAGTATGGCGGGTATCCTACTCATTCTAACAAAATTCGGGTAAACCCATTTCTGCTCGGAGTAGGAGGTGTTAAGTATGGTCAAGTATAAGTATTATGGTAAATGTAGAAACATTTGCACCAAACGGAATATTATTATTATACTTTACACGACCTATAACACTATTGTTACCACAGACCGATATATATTGTTTTAAGAGAATTTTCTTGCTACGGCGTGCAATATTTTCTCGGTTCCGGGTTCACATTGTAGGATGATGTTGACGGTCGTTTGGATGTGTTAAATCTGTAACGTATAGCTGCTGTGTAAGTATAAAAAGGCAAAGACGTTGCGCCGATGCGTGCTGCGTCAATACTCACCGTTCAGACCCGGAGCCGGAAGTGAAGTCGACGAGTCGTTGACGTTTCCACAGCATTCGGCTGGTGGAACTCGGAAGTCTCATTGTGGAAGTATATACGAGTATACACGTATAATGCACTATGCTTTTCCGTGGCGGAACTCTGAACATGTCACCCCCTTTTCGCCGGAAAGTATAATATATAAATGTCAATAATATATAGTTACGGAGAAAACAATAAAGGAATTTAGGTCGATTTCGTAAATCACAACATTATAATATTATTACTTGTGTGGTATAGTTTTTTAAGCGATTCTGAATACTCAAAATGTTATATTACTTGTATTTTTAAGTCATATAAAACTCGTTATTTTAAATCGTTTATTTTAAAACGCATTAATGTTTAGTATTATAATATTAAACGCGTGGGTCCTACAAACTTTCAAACGAAGTTTCAAACTTAATACTATAATACTATAATATTAAACGTATTAAATAATTTTTTTTCTTTATAATAATTAGATTTACCTAATGTCAAGATAGATTTTAGATCTGAAATTCGTATCATACCGAACAAGGCCAAGTGATTAAAGCATTCAAATGTCAATTTCCCTAAAAAAATGTTTAAATTAATTTTACTGTTTATTAATTTTAATTTTTAATTCTCATGCATACACTAAACATTAAAATATTATATTTTATTATTATACCCAACAGTATTTGTTTCTAAAATGTAATATAGGTAGCTGAATTAGTCTAAAATCTGTCTAATATGTATTAGAGAAAATTGATTTAGACCTATGTGAATTGAAAAAACTTCTTTTAAGTTTACTACTTCTATTTTAAATACATTACTTCAAAAAGACATTTCATACTTGTTGTTAAATTCTACATTTTGCACATAAGTAGTTTGAACGCATTATAATTTGTATTATTATTATTTCAAAATGTACAAAATAGAAAGCATATAAAGCACATACATATAATATATTATGCAATGTACACATATAAATAAAAGGGTACAATATATATATATACAGGTACACGGATTTTAAACACTGATTAGTGATTACCGTCCACGTTCATATAAACTGCAAAAAATGTTATAAATTATATAATCAAAATATAAGTAGGTACCTACTATACTTTAAGCATACCCACCCTCATTTTCCCCTCTATTAACGCTATTAACGCTTTATTCAAATTCTGATTTTTAGAATTTTTAAGGATATTCCTAGAGACTATATTTTTAAGTTCCTGATTTTTTATTCTACTTAAAAAGTGTTCTGGAATGATACAAATTTCTATTTTTCAAATGAGAACCATAATAATTGTTTACTGCAAATAATTTAGCGGATAATTTTCTTGACAATTTTGATTTATCGAAATAAAAATTCTATTGAGTAGTTTCTGAGTTATTAAAATGTTTATATTGAGAATAATAATCCTTAAAAATGGTTTTACAAAAATATATCATACTTTTTTATGCAATATTAGATGAAGTATTTTCTATAATTAGACAATACTAATAATTTTTACAAATTATTTATATAGATGGATTAATAGTAAAAACTTACATTTTCAAAACATCTAAGTGTCCATTTCTACTTAACCCATTACCATAAACATGTTATACTTAGTACACAAAGTTATATAACCCAAAAACTACTCGTTCAAATTTTGATTTAGAATTATTTACAGTAAGAAATCTAGGTTCTCATTTTAAAAATAGAAGTTTGTATCTCTATAGAATACTACTCGAGTAGTACAAAAAAGTTAAAAAGGAGGGTTCCTATTTAAAAACAAAAGTTTCTATTGTTATATGATCATCCTTAAGTGGTGCAAAAATATCAAGAGTTCAAAAATATGGTGTTCAAGTGTATTTAAAATTTTAAAACTTCTAAAAATCAGAATTTGAATATAATAAGTATAATTTAAGCATATAGAGTATAGACTATAGGATGATCATGATAAAAAATCACCTTTTATGTCAATATATGTATATTTTATAAAATCTTCTTAAAGTTCGGCCAACGAAAATTGTCAACTAATTTATGTAATTTATGCATGGACTTAAATGTTTTATAATATTTTTTAATGTCAAGCACCACAGTATAATAATACCTACATCTAAAGTAATTGTTTTGAACATAAGTCATCAATAAAGTCAAAACACTAACTATCGATGTTATAAAATTATTAAGTTTATAGGTTTTTAACAGTAATGCGTATATGCTTATAACGTGAATTTGTTTTACAATTGTGTGTGTATGTGTATTTTTTTATTACTTTATTTTTTGTGCGTAGACAGTATTATAATATGCGTATTTACACTTTATTTTGCGGGTGGAAAGAGTACAAAAAAGTTTTATGTAGTCTCGTCCTTCCGTCCCACACAACAGAAATCGAACAGAGTTGATACTTTGCAGAAGAGATTATTTTTGGATCTTTACAAGAAAATTGTAGTAAACACCGTCGATTCAACGAAAATTATGACATTCATTCGAGCTGTTATAGATGCAGCGAATAATTTGTATCAAGGTACCTACACTATACATATAGGTATAATGTATAATATATATTATACATTAGTTATTATTTTTTAATAAGAGGAATATTTCGTTTGGACAGCAAAAGTTTTTTTACTACTCATATTATTATATTTCAGGTAACCGTTACGTTTTATAATGGTTTGTAAAAAGCTCCAACAAAAGTCAAAACTGATTCATGCTAAAATGTTTTATAGCTTATAAAACGTGTGACCCAATATTATGTTTCGGCCATTTTTCGTTGTTCCTATACGTCATGGATTTGCGGACGCAAAGTCAATAAATTATGTACTATAGTGTAAGACTGGTGTTACTTATACTAAGATGTTTGATGTTTAATTAGCAACGTATAGTACGTTAGGTATACCGAAATCATTGAAACATTTATCGTCTCATAATAAATAATAATTACCTTTCACTAAAAACGAAATATGCTTACCATTTCTATCAATACAGATTTATAATAATGCTTATTAATAATCAATAATCAACATATTTAATTGTTAATTATTAAAAATTACATTTATGTAAAAAAAATGTAATTGACCATTTAAATAACACCAACAAGTGCAACAAGTGCAGTTACATTATTATAAAACAAATTTCGCAAAGCATTTCGTATGGATTGAAAAAAGATAATTAATTATGTTTTTGCAGTTGGGAATGAGTTTAATCACGAGACGGTGGACAGGTTTAATAGACTAATATTGTTCAGCACGCATAGGTTACTATACGAGCACCCATAAAGTATTAGAACCGTCCACTATTTATTACAGTGGCGTACATACGGGGTGGGGTTTCGGGTTCAAACCCCCCCAGGACCAAAAAAAATTGATATTATTGATGAATTTTTTATTATTAATTATCCGTGTATACACAAACATACGTCATAATAATATGACTATTGAGTATACACTATACTTTACCAACAACGAAAAAAGATTTTATAACGAAATTATGGGTGCCATAATATATCAATCAAAATAGGCATTAAATGTCATAAAATTTTGATTGTATACAGTCAGTTAGTTGCGTGCAGACAAAAATACATATTAATATTGTCGTTATCTCGACCGACTCGATCGGACAACGGAGAAAAAACCGATTACGTTATAATCGTCAAAGTTCGTGTGAACAATTATACGATAAAATGGATTCTATTTTTATAGCACTATCGTAAATGATCATGTTAAACATTTTCGTTAAATAAAATTATGAATTTTTCGTTCATTCTGTTTTATTCTGCCGTTGGAGAAGTTAATGTCAAAAACTAATAAAGTAATAACTATTCATTGAACTCCATAAATCATAGGTAAGTATTTAGATAAGATTAGTTAGAGTTTATAACATTATAATTGTTTATTAACAAAACATTAAACATTAAAATTTAAAATATTAAAATTAATTATAAACACACAAGACTGGGCAAGTTAATGATTTTTTTTTTATATCAGTAAATTTAATATGCATACACATATTATAGTATATATTGTATTTTTAAGTATAGTAGTTTTAGATTTTAGATTTTAGTATTGGTATTTATTTTTCCCGAAATGACGACGTCGTGCATCGTCGATCGCCGATAACAATAATATTATATCATAATATATAGGCAATAATGTTTTATTATCATTATCATTCGATATATTTTAGGTTTTGAAGGTAAAATAAATAGTAATCATGGCTGAAAAAAAACAATCGAAAATTCAATCTTTTTTTTCAAAAAAAGGAGTGCTGGTTGAACTATCCAATAAAAAAAGGAGACTAGAATTTTTAATATAAATAATTAATAATATAATATATATAATATTCTGTACTCGTATATATTATGTGCATATTAAATAGTATTTAACAGTCATGAGTTATGTAAACCTTTGTATTTGTTTTGCTATTTTGCCTATTGATATTTATACGTGTAATGTGTTTGATTGTTAGAAAAATGGGTAGTTTTAAAGAGAAGGTTTTAGTGTTAGTTATTTTTTTAAACCCCTCCCAGAGCAAATTTGAAAGTACGCCACTGATTTATTACAATATTATAAATGTGTTTTAAATGTATTATGACCGATATTTTGTTGCAATCACAATATTATAAACTCATATCAGTTTTTAATATCACCAGTTATACCTACAAGCTACCTACCTAGTACCTACTGGTAATACTTATTATTTACTAGTACTTTTTTATAATACAATATATAATATGAATAACGAATATACGATTCAGATAAGCATAATCTCGCACAATAACCTTTGAACGTTTATTTTCTTTTAATTTCATTTAATATTGATTGGTATATGAATGGAAAATCGCTAACGGAACGATTTAAAAATAAATTTGTTTTACACAATAATATTATTATCGTGTTATAAAAATGTAACACCAATAATAGATTATAATATTATAATAATACCAGCTACAAACAATAGCAACGTAGCTCTATAGGCAGGTAGGTAAATCATAATAATAAATTCATCACAATATTATATTATTATTACCCGGTAGTCTATTCCGTAGGGCATTGACTTCTAATTAGTGTTTCTATAAACTTTTTAACAAACTCCAGTGTTAATTGGATGAATAGATTTATAAATTAATATTAAATACAGTATAATAATATATAATACATTTTAATTATCGCAAGAATGAATAATATTAATAATATTATATAAAAAAATTAATATTTTAATACATTTCCATGTAATGATATTATATGGGTCATTGTGGGTAGGCATAGCTTAAGTCGCGTCAGCGTAGCCTCCTCCAAAAACAATTTAACTATTTACATTTTAAACCCATCGCAGTGACTATTGACCATAAATTATTAATTTTGAAAACTTTATAAAAGCAGTACCTCTGTACCTATATATATGTGGTTAGTGCGAATGACGGATTGTTTGCATCAGTTCTGTCTGTACACTGAATAAATATTAACTATTAGTGCGAGTGCGTGTTGTCGTTTTCATTCTAAAATTAAAATTTAGAATCACTATAAAAACACTAAGTGTGTTTAGAACGAAATTCATTAGCTAAAACCAAAGACACTAATTAATATGTACCTATGGTTGTAGTGTTATTTAAAAAATTAGAATTTTTATAGAAGATTTTTAGTTTAAACTTTAAGCGTGTTAATATAATTGATGCAATATTTAAAGTCTTTCCAAAAGGTACATTAAAAATTTAAAAATATGATAAATTTAATAATGCTATTTTAATAAATCAAAAATACATTTAAATCAATTGGTTGATTATAGATCGAGAGTTTGCCAACTAACCTTTAAAAGTGGTTATTAAAAGAAATATATAGATACAGTACCTAGGTAGTCGCGAATAGTTTTTTTCAAACATCAATTTTTTAAAAATTATGTAATTATAGTTTTTACAAAAAACATACAATATATAATTATGGTTCTAACTGTATTAAGTGCATAGTTCGTTTTGATGTATATAATATTATATTACACTTTATTGTTTTAATAGCTGGATTATAATATTAAACAACAATTTAAACATAGGCAAATCTACATAATAAAATATAAACTTTTTTTTAAACTAATTATTGGTATACATTAAAAAATATTTAAATGTTTGGTTCCATTAAATAATAAATATATTTTTTTAATTTAAAAATAATTGTTATTATATAATATTTATAATATTTATATAATTTAAAATGTTTGTACCTACACTTTTTTTTATTCAGAACAATTTAATAAATGTTTTTATAATATATCGTATTATGTAATTGTTTTTTTTCTCTTCATTTTTTTTTTTAAATTTATCATAATAAACTATTTTAGTCCATAATATTATAATAGATGCATTTTATTTAACTATGTATTTTGATTAACAATGAGCAAGCTAATGTATAATGTAATGTGATTATATATATATATATATTTATTTGTAAATCTAAAATGATGATATTGTTTGAACCCATATATGGTAAACTCAGAAAGTTTGCAACAATAACAGTAGTAAGATCTATCAATGAGCACCAATTAATCGACTTTCTATCGATTTTATAAGATCCTAGTATGAATTTCTTGGAAACTAGCAGATTAGAAAACGATACCGATCACAATTTTATAAAACAAATTTATTTTTTACCACTTCGTTTATGGGAAAAACGACTTATACAAGTTGTCCCGAACAAACGTACCTGTATAATAATCATTTAGGTATTAAGGTATAGGAGGTACCCATGTACCCATACTACATTTTATATTTTTGATAATTTCATAAATTATTGTTATCTCTCGTTGGCTATTACTGTACTTAAACTAAAGTGAAATCCTTAAATGAACTTTTGATTTTTCAGATCGTAACCGCACCCGCACATTATTATCAGCATACAATTACAATGTAAAATATTTTTTGAATAAACTATTGCTTAGTCATTACAGAAAAATGGATTAAGTGTTTATCTGTATTAGTAAAACGAATCGGTAATGAAAATCATAATACCTGGCGATCATGTTTACTTCCTGGTTCTTATACGATAAGTATAGAGTTTATGAAATTATTCGCAACCAATAATTATTAATTGTGTTATAGATCAATAACGATTAACCAATCAAATAATGAATGTGTCCGAAACGACCTTACTAAAACGACAACCACATCCCCACATAGTATAATAATATAATATGTACAAAAACAACAGGTATTATATTATTATTAAATAAGTTAGACGCCTCGCACTCGGTTCGTGAATTCATGACGTTATGTATATAATATTTTATATTTTAAAACTATATTATTGATATAGTATAGTGGCAGCAGGTATAGTTGCTATGATAGACGATGTCCAAAACAATGGTTTTATTTTAGTTGATTTCGTGTCGGATGAACCAATGAAAGTCAACGATATCCGTCCAAGAAAGTGCGTTGAACGTGTAAACGAATAAATATATCGTTAAACAATATTTTTCTTACATACAACCAACTGTTGCAGCGGTGATAATCGTGGCGGCGAAAGTCACGACGGACACAATGGGCAATGGCCATAATAATAATAATACAATAATAGGTATTCCGTACACAGTCTATAAAGTGTATTATGAACACAATAAAAATCTAAACTAAACTCCGCGTTTTCAGAAATTATAATCGCCGGCGGTTCGCCTTCACTTTGTTCTATAGTAGGTACGTGAATCACACTCATAGCCTGTGTAGTGTGTATATTATACAATACATAAATACCTAGACGATAGGACGATGTTGTATGCATATATTCAAGAAGGTGATTTTATTAAAGCATACTCACCCTATTTGTATGCTTAAACCATGCATATTATAATCAAAATCTGATTTTTGGAATTTTTGAATACACTCGATTATTCGAAGACCATATTTTTAAAGGGTTAAGTAGATATGTGGCTTAGATGATTTGAAAATGTTAGTAACTTGTATTGATCTATCGACATATAAATAATGGTCTAGTTAAAATAAATACTACATATTATAATATTACATGATAAAGTATATTTTTAAGAATTATGATCCTTAATATAAATATTTAAATAACTCAGAAACTACTCACTAGAATTTTGATTTTGATTTTTTGATCAACATTTTTAATAAAACCATCCGCTAAATGATTTATAGTAAAACATGGGGGTTCTCATTTGAAAAATAGAAGTCTGTATTACCACTGGACAATCCTTAAGTAGGAAGTAGAAAAAAATCATGAATTTTAAAATATAGCCTTTAGGTATATTATCTATACTTAAAAATTCTAAAAATTAGAATTTCAATAAATGTCTCCTATTAAAGAGAAAATGGGGTTGAGCATGCTTAAAAAATCGCCCTGTATGTATAATATGTGTATCTTATGTATACTAGCTTATTATAATGAACAGTGAGTTGAAACTGATAGCACGCAGCAAAATATTTCCAATGGATATATTATATTAATTAATTAAATTATTGAACTAGATATAGGTATTTACCGTCCCGTCGGTAGGCGTACACAGCATGCAACACAACTTACATTATTGTTTAACAGTTAAAATGTTAAAATCAATTATTTAGATAATAATTATTTCGCATCACTGAAATTTTCCAGTAGGTAGGTGCTGGGTATTGATTTGCGTGTAGTGTTGTGAATAATTATTTTTCCTCGATTATAACATAATATAGTTGGTCGGATTAGCACTGCGCACGTTGTTTGTTTGGTAGTTTAATCATCTCATTAGTAGATAGGTATAATCGTGTTTATTGAGAGTATGTCGGCGTGTCTTTTGTTTTCTCTCTCTGACCCGTGCACAACATGGTGGCAGACATGCATTCAACAGAACCAATATCTTGTGCAAATGGCTTTGATATTATAACGGACTTACGTATTAACAAAATTAAAATTAGAAACATTATAATATCTGTACATTAGTTTGTTGGTTCTTCTACGATGTTCTAATTTTTATGTAAATTATAACTCTATGAGTTTTAAAAATATTATAATAAAAAAATGAGCATACATCGCATAGAACAATATTATTATTGAAATATCATAAAAATACCAACGAACAAACACAAGTCAATGGTTGTAACTCTGATAAGTTTGATAATACGTCAACTCGCTCTAATAGAGAGTCTTATCCTATTAAAGCTATAACAACACAAGATTGGTAATATAAGCTCTATTGAACGAACATTTTCCATTAAGCGCGTGGGCCAGAGAGAGAGAGAAAACAAATAGTGCTCTGAGATTATACCTTAGAATTATTATTTAATAGTAAAGACATTATTATAGGTATTGTCATTAATTATAAATACTATATAGATTGCTCACTGAGTGGATTTTTCGGTTTAGTATTTATAACCAATGGTATTATTTTACTTTAACCATACTCCGTACTCGCATTCTAATAAACCTAATACAATCGGATGTTAAAAAAGGTATGACAACAATATAAATAAAAATTAATAGTAACGAATAAAATAGCAAAAGAAACATTTTAACAAAATAAATATAATGTTAGGTACCATAATAATATAACTATAAATACCACCTGTAATGTCCACTTGTTGATCTTATTGAAAATCTAGTTTTAAATTAATATATTAACTGTATAATGTAATTTTATAATGAGGAAACAAAATATCAATGCGCATTTAAATTGAATAGAATTCAATAATCAGTGTTTTATTAGACCTAATTGATATTCGATTAAAATAATAAGTATGTTATTGACTATTGTGTAAAATAGATTAGTTTGTAAAACGATTGTTTAAACATAACAGTCACTGTATATACATACATCTGATATTGTGTTAATTGTTCAAAATGTTTTCGTATGGTTAATAGATTTTAATTTGTTATTCGCTTTCAATAAATTAACAGCCGCCGCCATCGGACTGATGTAACATGCCAAAAAGAAACAGAAGGGCATAAAGAATACTCATTGTAAACGAATGTTATGTTTTATTATAACAACTGAACCGTTGATAAAATGTTTTCACACTTTCACAGTAAACACAGTATTATATTGTATAATATAAAATCAATGGAATAAAAATACGATAGGTAATTTAGTTGAAAATCAGAAATTAACCATATATGGCAATATATTATGCGTATCATGGTGATATATTGATAGGTACCTGATAATTATGGTTTATAAGGTATCGATCATAATATTATAGGTACGGAATAGAGTAGTTCAGGGGTCTGGCTCCAACCCAAATGTTATCCAATTCTCCGCTTATCTAAACTTTTAAAGTTTAAATACTTATAACTAATAACGAACGTGTCCAAAATTCGATTTTTATTGATTTAAAGACTCCGAATAATATTCAAATTCGGAATATGAAATTTAAAATGTATGGTGCCATAAGAAAAAATAAAAAATAGTAAAAAAATATTTTTTTTTTTTCATAAAATATGTTGTTTTAAAATGATAGAAATAAAAATAATATTTTCAAAAAAGTTAAAACCTTTCAAAATAATGAGTGTAAACACTAATTAATGATCACCTGGTGTATATTATAATTTATTATCTACTCATAACAATAACCGTGAACCGATTACTGGAAACTACGAGTTACTATGAAATGATTTAGTACGTTTATCGTTGGTATACAACTACTTAAACATACTAAAATACATTTACTTCTAACCGATAGGAGAACAGGAGGTACCAATTGCTTTGCCAAAGTGAAAAGCGGTTACTGACAATTTTTCAAAAATTATGTTATAGCAGAATATTGTTTATTGGGCCATAATAATTATTTAATATTATTTACACATTTTAATGAGTTTGTTCCTAACTCTAATCAGATATAAACTTGATTAGTCCGAATTAATATCATTAGAATATGTGTAGAAACTGCCTTTTTTAATTGTAATTGCAATTATTGTTATTAATTTTTGGTGGTCCCAAATCATAGTGTCTACTTAATTTTTACAAAATAGGTATAAATAATCGATTTAACAAAAATAAAATTACTACAATTTATACAAATAACGATAAAAAAATGATTGAATAATTTTGTTAATAAGCAAAAAAGTTAAAGAATAAGAAAAACCCATTTTTCCAACATTTACATTTTTGTAGACACTGCGTTTTTCTTTTTACCAGGGCAGTTTTAATGTATAATTAAGAAAAATGTTGAATTTAAATTCCGAGCGTTTTGATGACATAAACCTATTATAGCATTTATATAATTTATTAAATGCGCATTGTATTTTATTATTATGATTATATTCAATTATAAAATACATAGTAAACCAGTTGTTTACTTGTATTTAAGAAGGAATTCAGCAAGTGCACTAAATTTAAGAAATATTTGATATTTCCATACATTGATTTTCCTTTCATTAAAGTCATTAGTATTTGCTTATGAATTTACGACCTGGTTTCGCTAATGTTCAAGCTTGTCCTGGTCAATAAACACCTTCATTGAACTATAGAATCAAAACCTATTCATGAATCATGACCATTTGACTCGAATATATTATTATTTGATTGGAAGGGTTTATTTTTCATTCACTCCAACAACTACATCATGGACCGTATACAATTGTTGACTTTTTTTATCAAACAAATAATATTATACAAGATCAAGGTGATTCTTTTAGAGGTAAACATCCATTTGCTCAGAAAGTATAAATGTTTTTATAAATATTTTTTTCACATAATTTGAAGTCCGCGGAAACGTTTTGTAGCCGACAATATTGGTTTTTGGTCCGGATGAGTGCTGAGCAATAATAATGGGTTTAAGAGATTTGGTGATTTAAACATTTTAGAGATTAATATTAATATCCATCAACATTAATAATTTATAAAAATGGCCCAAGTATAGTTAAATGACTAGATCCGATATTACATATACTTTATATTTCTGTAAAACCATTTATTATGTTATATTATATTAATATGGACTATTGTGCTTTCAGTTTAAACCTTTTTAATAACAGAGAAACTATAGGTACTTGTTCAAATTTTGAATCAGGTACATCAACATTTTTACAAAAAATGTTAACAGTAAAAAAGGAGGTTTTCATATTTTGAAAAACTGCAGAATTTTTAATCGTTACAGGACTCTTGATTGTTGTAACCTCAAGTAGTACGAAACATCTCAAAAATATCAAAATATGGTCTTTAAGTATATTTAAAAATCCCGAAAATTAGATTGCATTTAAAGAAAATATATTATACAAATAAAATGTAAGAAAATTGTATAAATGATTGTCTCCAAAAGCCTAAGCTTGTGGAGAAGACAACAGTTCTTATTTATAAGGTGAGCTTATACCAATGTATCATAATTACATATTTACATTAATATATTAACCCTTTTTTAATTAAAATAATTAAATAATAATAATATTAATACAAATTAAATTATATTAATAAGTAAAACTGAACAATGTTTGAGTACAGTACAATTAATAGATATAGGTGTTTACAAGCAAGTAATTATCTTATACCTACTTAACATACTTTTTGTAAGGCTCATAGTTATAAAAAATGTTTATTAGGAATATCATATTGCATGTATACATGTATTAAGAGGATCTTTTTTACCAGATTCAATATTGTGCATTTTAAATATTTTAAATACATTGTTTAATATTGTAATGATGTCATGTAAGGGGTCGTCTTGCGAGTGACAAGCTGTCTGCAGTGAATCGTGATGCGCTATCTCTGCTTGCATCCATATGGTGTGCAGTTGTGTTGTATACTAATAATATAAACACAAATCACAATGCGTACGACGTTATAATAAACCGCAGAGATAGTTTGGACAGTTCACACGGGCGTTGAGTTTTTTTATTTTTCTCGGTCGAATCTGCGGATATATTATATATTATATTATGGTCTTACCGAGTCCGCGTGTGAACCAAAACACTTCCATTCGATGTGCGCTTTATATTATTCGTTCATCAGCCGCGCGGCTTGTCGACCACATGCGTCATCTTCGTACGATTTTTGTTTTATGGTTTTCTATTTTGTTAATATTTATTCATGCTATTTAAGATATAATTTATGGTCGACGGTCGTCGACTGTAGTAGGTACCCACTTGAGTAAGAAAATTACACGGGTAGTGGGTAATATAATATATAGGCATGAACAACAAGTATTACAGCAGTAGACTTGCCTGCAGACTACACTGAAAAAATACCCTTCCACCCCCGACGATATTATAAAACCAATAAATTATCATTATTATTTATCTACAGATTGTGATTTTTTCGTCAAGAGAAAAATTCAATACGACTAAACGTTGATTGCAACAAATCGTGGGTCTTCGCGCCTATAAACAGTAAACGCACAAATCGCCATCATTGTAGGCCTATATCAATAAAAACCGTTTTTGTTCGATTCCAAAATCCGACCGTCATACGTATTTTGTGTTGATATTCGTGAAACTAGAACGACGGTTTTAATTTTTATTCGATATTTTTCATTTGCCATTATTTAAGTGTAGATATTTTATTTCGTGGTTTTCGCCCCAAGTGCCTATATACCCAATAAACTACTTTACGTTTTCACTAATAAAAGTAAAGTTACAGGACAACCAGCCCATTAATTCAAGAACGTGATGGATATAATAACATGACATGGCGAGATCGAATATAATATCATATGACAAGAAATAAAAATCACTTTGTTTTTCAATATAAATATATATTATTATATATTGTCGATGATTACGTCTTATCAGCTTAGAGGCATCTAATAATAAATGTAATGATGTTAACTGGTGTAGGTATACGTCAACGTTTTTTCCCGTAATTTATGTTTATTGGGGTGCTTCACCCTACACAATAACTTCTATATGGTAGACCATAATAATTAATGGTAATTAAAATATTCACAGTTCGTGTTTATAATATTATAATACTAAGTGTATATTTTTTATTCTGACTATTTCAAAACTGAGTTTTTTTATTTTTTTTGTCCTTGGGGGGAGGGTTATTTTGACCACAATTATTAATATTGTTGTCAGTCAATTAGATCGTTTTGATGAAAAATTGATAAGGTTTGCAAGGGCCTTAAATAATTGCTTATATAATAGTACATTGTGTACAATTATATAAATGTAAATTATGTTATGATAATATTATATTATTACAGAAACAGAAGACTGTCCCGCGAGCTTGAGCTCTCTTGCAAGAGCTCTCCTCGAATTAAGATTTAACGACGATCTGGCGTTCTGGCGAACAACTTAATATATTGTACTGTGGCAGACACCCGGCGAACAACAATCAAACGTTGCTGGTTCAAATACTAATAAATTATTATAAAAATATGATGTTAATTTAGATCAATAATAATAAATACATATTTAATATTAATTTAGGCACCGACTGCATATTGTATATTTTTCAAATACAATAAAATTACATTTTTCTCAATATTGATCCTCATCGTTTTTATGGCTCGTATGTATGCTTTACCTACGTGACACGGTTTACACAATGTATACGACGTATATGCCTAGGTATTATATTATTCATTTATTGAATATAAATTGGGTCTTATAATTAATGTATGATGTCTACAGGTTTAATAATTAATCACATACAATAGACGAGTACCTATACAATGAGTAATTAATGGAGATAATTATATAATTACCTAATACCTACCTATAAGTATTTCTAAAGATTGGTCGATAAATTGATTAAGTATACCTATATATCATACCAATTGGCTATTACTTAAAGGAAAATTAATAGTTATACAATTTTAATTGTTTTGAAATAACACATCTTTTGTAAATTTAATTATAGATACTATACATTAATGATCTTTTATAATTAATTAGTAATTTGTAACTTTATCTTTATTTGTTGCTAATAATCTGCATTATAGCTGTTTAGGTATCATGACATCATGATAATATTATATACATAGTATTTAAATTATAATAATATTTTGAAAAATTATACTGACATGATATATTATTATTACAAAATATGATAGTTGATAGTATATATACGATATACCTATATAGATGTATTAAACTATACGTCATGTATTTTTATCCGTTTAAAAAATCTATGTAAAATGATAATATGTAGTAATTAAAGTTTTATTTGGTTTTAAAATAAATAATATATGTATAGGTATAATATTTAGGTATAATAATAATGAAGAATAATATTTTCTTATTTTTTTAATATAGGTACCTACAACTATACGTATACAGTGTGATCTCTCGCGGTGTGTCGATAAATGCTAATTACGGGTTTTTATTAATAATTAATACCTATTTCATATAGTATGGGTGTATGAAAAAATGAGGAACGACTTTCAACCGACAAAGAAAGAATTTATTAATCACTCAATCTTGAAAATATGCTTTTGCGAGCTCGCACTGCGTCGATTTCGTTTGACATTCTCCGGCTATCAACCAGTCACGTGTCATCTGTGAAGTTGTCCCCCCGACTTTGCCCGATCGATTTGAAAAATATGCCAATATCTTATAAATTGATATTTAGAATTTGCAAACAATAGGTAGGTAGTCATTTATAACTAAAATCCATTATGGCAAGCTAACTTCACGCTCAATCCGCCCCCCCCCACTTTATCCAATCGATCACTCGTGAACCATTATCAACAAATAGTCAATAATATTATCGATTATTGTTTGCGGACTTTTGACGGGTCCGTCGACGACGCAGCACGTGAAATTCCGATGAATGTAAGTTGCGTCCCGATAACAACACACGGAAGTTGCGGTCCGTGTTTCTGACATTTCTCACCCAAATGTTTCTAATCTCACAGGCATTTAAAAAAAATAATCAAAGTGACGCTTATATAGCGTTACGAAGTCAGGGTACCTACCAGAAACAGAAGAACTGTTGAAAAAGAAGGCTACCTATATTATTAAAAAAAAAGAAAGAATTAGAAACTTAAAAATAATTCAAATTGAGTTTGTGAGGCAATTGTCATTTAAATTTCACCAACATAGACTTATAATAAATAATAAATTATGCTTTAATAGAAAACGTGATTAAAAAAAAAAACCAATATTTTTAACCATAATATATAGGCACCAATATTAGGTGCAACAGAAATACTATAACAGCCCCAAGTCCAGTAAAACGAGAAGGAAAATGTCGGTTGTAAATTTGTAACTGAAGTAACATACATTTTAGTATGAAAAAATAAATTCGGGACGCAATTTACATCAAAAAGATACATTGGGCCGGAACTTACAGTCACCCGTGGAATTCAGCCTCGCCAGGTTCATGTTTTACGTCATATTGTTAAAGCGATTCAAATTTTTACCGTTAACACGTGATTTTACGCGTCAAGTAAATAATATAATAGCCAATGTGGTCAAAGGTATATAACGCATATTATTATAATGTCCGTGACGGCCGGCTGACGGCATGACAATAATAAATTGACGTATATTCGCCGCGGTTTCATCGCGGGACCACCCACGCATTGCGCGTGCATTCTAGTCGCATTGTTTTCGTTGCTAATATTTAGTGTATAGCCCATCATACCCACGTGGGTGCGTGCATTTGCATTTGCATGATATATAGGTATATACGACGGAAATCGTAATAATTTGTACGAATTTAGGTTCGTTGTTAGATTTTGCGAAACCGTTGAAGGCAGTAGCCGCATCGGACGCGGTGCAGGAAACATAATTATTATTTTTGTGTGCACATAATTATATTATAATGCATGCACGGTTGTTGTGTATAGGTATATGCAATTCGTACGAATATGAACAATATTATGAAGACTAGTCGTGACACCACTTACACTTTGGCGTTTTTATATTTTCGAGACATTTTTTCATATTACTTGTCCGGGTGGATTTTTAAAAAATCATTCTCATCAATAAATCGTGCCAAAAAAATATCGTAAATCTTGTGCGCGAATACTGCATGGAAAAATGCGCATACCTATTACCTACCTAAATATACAACAATTTTATTTCAACGATGAATATAATTTGTTGTCATACAGTCACTACTCGAGTCATTATAAATCCAATAATAATATGCTATAGATAATACTGGGCGATTCGTCAAGCATGCTCGCCACCCTTTTTTCTTCTTCAATAATGCAGTTATTCAAAATCCGATTTTTGAATTTTAAAATATACTTCAATAGGTTTTATTTTAAAACTCTTGAGATTTTTTGTTCTACTTAAAGAGTGTCCTGTACTCCTGTGGATACACGGTATTTCTACTGTAAATTATTTAGCAGATATTTTTGTAAAATCATTTTAAATCAACTCGTTCAAATGTTGAATTTAGTACATCAAAATGTTCAACAAAATTACACACTAAATAACTTACAGTATAAAAGTGGGTTCTCTTTTGGAAAATAGAAGTTTGTATTACAACGGGTCACCCCTTAAGTAGTACGAAAATTCTCAAGAGTTTAAAAATATGGTCTTGTCTTTAAATATGTTTATTTAAAAATTCCAAAATTGATTATTTATGAAAAAAATCAGGTGTGAGCATATTTGGTGAATCACTCTGTATAAGTATAGCATATACTCATATATTTTTTACCTAACCTATACGGCTATACTGCATAGGTACAAATGTTCAATGTACATAACATTACAGGCACTTACCACGTAATTTTGCATTTGGTCTCATTAGCTATAAAAATGACCACTAACAGTGACATTTCTTTAAAAAAATATTACGATTAAATGATTCTGTACAGTTTAAAGTACTTTAAACCAACAACACAGATAACGAAATATCGTCAATTCTACTTTTTAGTTTTTATCGTACTCGTTGTAAGTTTTAAACAAAAAATCCACTAAAACTGATAGAGAAAAATATATTCCAATAATAAATTTATCTTTTTAATTAACTCGATATACCTATTATTCTTGGATGCTTTTGTTGATTTCGATCACCACCCGATATAGTTTAAAGTTATGAAACGTTTTGGCATTTTACACAACGTTCGGTGCATAATTAAAACTGAACACGGATTTTCCGCAATGGACATTGGCCAATATTAATATTAAATTATGTTACTGCGTGATGACCATCAGACCGAATTGACTGCCAAATCTATACGTAAATATTAACAGAAGACAGTTGAAGTTTTATTTTGCAGTAACTTTGTTTAAGTAGGTACAAATACTATACCTAAACTGGTTTAGATTTAGGCGAGTACCTAGGTTGACTGGTCAGTAATCATCTCATACCCTATCTGCTGGCCCCCACAGTTTTACAAATCGGCAAATTATCATAAATTCCAATAATTTTATTATAGGTAATATTAAGTATTTAACAGAAATTTTAAGTATTGATTTAAAGTAGCTGATTTATAAGTTGTCGTGCTCGTGAATAAATAAAAACCAACCCAACGTATTGTTTTTTTTTCACATGCACCCGCGAAAAAAATTTTAAAAAATACTTGCCTATCTTAAACTCCTTAAAATGGTCGATATCAAAGCTCCGTCGAATTCATATCCAAATAACAACACATTTTATCACTAGAATAATAGCCTATAAATTACAAACCATGTTGTTTTATTTGTGTAATTCTTATGAAACGTTAAAAAGGAATAAAAAGTTATGTGTTATAAAAATTACCATGCTTATTTCTACGTTTTTAATGCATATTATAATTCCATTTTTGAGTGCATATATATTTTTTATAACGCTGTTTTAGTGCTATACTAGTTAGTACCTGACCCAATAGTCAACCTTACTTCCCGCAAGAGTACCTAACCCTGATTATTATAACGTTATATCATTATTTGAGCTGTTGTAAAATATATTTTTGAAAAGCATTTTATATTATCCTTAAATACCTACTCGTCAAAATAATATTACTCAAATATTGTACTTCTACGGCTTTTATAATAGTTTTAAGCAAGTTGGGAAATCTGACTCTGTGAGCATGCTACAATCCCGGTTTCCAATCTTATTTTAATAAAAACGCAATAAACTATAATACAGGGTGTAACAGGTCTATTTGACTAATGCAATAACTTTTTTTCCATTCAATATTTTTAAGTTTTTTTTTTTGTAATGATTTGTAGAGCTCTGCACTATAATTTGTATATCTTATATATTTTTTTTTTTACAACAAAAATAAATAATTTAAATTTTTTATTTAATATTTTTCTAATAATCCAAGATAGCTATTTCATAAATAAATATTTAAAAACCATTTTGGCGTTTAAAACTTTTAATTTGGTTAAGTCGTTAATTTTTAAACAATTTTCAAAGTGTGTTAAAATTCAAAATTATTTCTTGCTTATTACTGTTACTGCTGTAAAAGTTATTGCATTAGTCAAATAGACCTGTTACACCCTGTATAGTTCCATGTATGAATTTATGTACATTATAACTACTGAAAATAAATAAATATTTCAATATCAACAATCGTAACTATAGGTATGTACTGGTAACTAACGGACGGATAACCAACGTAGATATAATGTGTTCTAAACACAAGTTTAGAAACCTAAAATTTACCATTTAATCGTTTAGGTTCCTGCAACTGTATATTATACAGGTGTTAGTTATATTAATTTTACCAGGAGAAGAAGCGGAACAGTGGACAATAAATATACAATGTCACAATGTTGTATAATATTGTTTTTATTTATTTTTTATTTTTATAAAATAACATATACAATTCAAAAGTGCATTACATTTTTTTTTAACATAATCATAACGTATCTTTTAAATTTAAATGGGACTTGGTATAATTAGTAGTTAAAATATATTTTTACAGTGGACATACAATGTTTAATGGACGTAAATTGATAATTCAATAAAAATTCAAATTAATTGACTGAGTTGTTTTAGAGTTCTAGACAAACGTAACAAGTCCGGACTTGTTATAATTGTGCACTAAATAACCTATATCTAGCGTTAAAACATAAAAAATAAAATTCCCATAAAAAAAAAAATGTGTTTTAATTATGATATTGAATTATTATGTTTTAACAAATGAAGAAGACGACCCATATTAATCCAATGGACTTACAAAACAATTTCAAAAAAAATCGGACACACAACTTTTAGCCTCTTTTAGTCATCGATATAATATTATTATTGATGATATAGGCGCACACTGCTGTATGTGTACACGGGTATACGGGTGTGGAATAATAGTATACCTTATAACAACTATATACCTACAATAATATGATGATGATATTATTATGTACCTACCTATTAATGAATATTATTATGCTCGTTAGACTCAATGACGCGAGATATTATAAAATGTGATATGTATATAAATATATTTAGACATCATGGCGGCGGCGTGTGCCGTCATCGCACGTCACGCGCGTCGTGCACTCGTGCGGCGTGTTTATAGGTATAATACTATAATGTGCAATGCGTACATATAACTCGTGTGTATACCTTTTATACTGTACAAATGGCAATAGGTCGATACATATAATATTATACAGAGCTTTGGTATTTTCCCATTATCGACGACAATGGCCCGGGGGGTTCGTTCAACCGCGATGATAAATGTTATCATCCTATGTTATTATCCTAGTAGGTACGACATAGATATTATATAACTCAAAAATTACTCGTTGGAATTCTGATGTAGATACATGGAGATTTAAAAAATATCTAATGAATAATTTAAAGTGAAAAAGGAGGGTTTCTATATGAAAAACAGAAGTTTGTATTGTAACAGGATTATCATTTAAGTGGTACAAAAAAATCTCAAGAATTCAAAAATATGGATCTTAAATATTGTATTTGAAAATTTCAAAAATCAAAATTTGAATATAAGTATAATTAAGCTTAAAAATGGGTTGAACATATTTACAAAATCACCTTGTATATTATACCTATACGGCTATACAACTATAAAACTTTGAAGTGCTCAAATACCTATAATTATTAAATATAAGTTTAAACAAGCGTTTTATTTTTACTTTTTCAATGCCACAAATGCTCATACTTTTGATTTCAGTTAATATTCCGGAATGGAATTTTTTATGGTATTTAGTTCATTTTATAAACTGATAATTGACCGAAAAACGATTAACCGGCCTTCATAGAAAAAAAAACACCACCTGTTTAATGATTCGGTGACGTGTGATTTTGTTACTATACTGGCATAGAAAAATGTTTATTTTATAATTTTACTGTATAATGTATATTGTTATTAACTAACTGTTGTACATAAAAAAAATAAATCGACTTTGGTCGCCTCACTTCAACCATCTAAAGCTGATTGTCTTTTGCAAAGCTAAAAAAAAACTGCTGTTCTGAAGCCTTCTAATTTTTGGGCCAAATATAAATTCCAACACGAATAACCATTTTACCTGAAAATAAAAATGGTGTAGTCTCTTACGGACCTTTTTACCTTACAAAAAAAAATAATATGGTATAATCTCTTATACCAACCTTTTTTTACTTGACGAGTTTGTAATGTCTCTAAAAGCTCTGCCTTTAATGGGAAAAAATAAAACTTATGTTTACTTTTAAAATGTTTTTAAAAATATTTATTTGACAAATATTAAATAACATGACGTATAATACCTATAGGTACATAATAATTTGAGTTGTCATTTTTATAAATAAACTGAAAATTAATAGGTAGGTATTGTTCTGTGTAAGAAAATTTGATAATGGTATTGACAAAATTAATTTTTTTATGTTTTTGGCCTTTTTTACTACTTATTTATTTTTTGTAAACATTTAAAGTTTTAGATTTTTTTTGGTTTATATTAAAATATGATTTTTATTTAAAAATATCAAAAATATGGTTTCTCAATTTTCATTTAATGATTTTTTTTTAACTATATAAATATTAAATTTATAAACCTTCATCTATGATACAGGAATTATACTTGAACAAAATACATGCTATAGATTTGAAATTATTTCCCGGGTGTCCTGTTAAAATCAGTTGTTTAAAATGTACTTAATAAATACATCATTTGGGGATGCAATCACGAAAAATAAGCTTAACGCGACTTCTACACAATTTAGTCTCACAAATAGGTTAAACCAAATTAAATTTCAAGTTAGTAATGACGTTTAACATTATTCTCTATCAGCTATCTTATTAAAATGCTATTCATCAAAACTAACCGGAAAATAAATCAAAAATACAGCATACTATTATACTATGTATATTATTACGTTTTGAATAATAATTTTTTCACTGAACTATTTGTATACAATATTCAGTTTTTATTTTGTCATGTAATTAATCGATTCAAATTTCAAATTGTCCAAAGAAGCGCTTGCTTGTCGTAGTGTAATAATAATAATAATAATAATAATCGAAATACGAATACTACTTAAGATATTATATAATGCAATAATATATCTACGAAGGTATTAAATTAACATACTACATAATATTATCAATAATAATAATGTAGTGTTTGAAAAATAAAAGTGATCGAAATCCTAATCCTGGCTGATAATATTATGATTGACGTACTAGCTCGCTAGCTAGTAATAAACAAACGACGTCATACCTGTCGTCTGGGAGATTTTAAAATTCTCGGTCATTGAGTCGGAAGGTATCTAAAATCAGCTCATTAGCAATACATAGTTCAACTCGGCAACACCCAAGAATAATATACAACAACAAGATGGCAGAATCAGGACGAATCAGCTTGCATCGAATATGACGACGAAATTACAGTAATCCAACAGGCAACAGGTCATCGAAGACATATTATCGACTGCACAGACTACGATGCGGCAGACACTGGCGAAGATGAAGTCGAAAGTATAGTTGGCCGTTTTTGACGGTCCATCCGAAATGCAGCCGATCGAATCCGAAAACAATTGCAAACCACACACTGCGGAGCACAGATTTCACGGGCGTCGACGCGCTAGACCATTTGGTGGTCACTGGGCAGGCAGGCGCACCGCTGCTTCGGCCGAGCGATGGGTTAGGAGTGATGGACGACGGCCACACAATGGGTAGCAGTTCCAGTGCTGCGACGATACTAAGGACGGCGATAGTGACTTTTTACGACAGCAACGCCGGTGGACACGTGGCAAGGGTCAAGTTTAGGATGAACTAGAAACGAGCACCTGGAAGACGATCGCGACTACTTTCCGTGGCATGGCGGTGGAGTCAAGCCCGTTTATCGAGGTTTATATTGCACGCGATGCAACTTAATAGTGTCAAAGGCCCCGAAGCCGTTCCCTCTCCTTAACCGAAACATCTGGCAGGATGACAACGACTTAAGGACAAAGATGATACGAGAAAAGGTACAAATGGTGACTGGCGGTATGTCACATACGCACATTTTCCGATCACCCATGGCGGGCTCGGTCGAGTGGAATGACGGCGGACGGCCGCACGGTGGATAGAAGTACCAGCGCGGTCAACGTTCTGCCGCGACGGCACCAACGGCGGCGATGGCGACTTGTTACGGGTCAAGTTTAGGATGAGATAAAAACACGGATGTCAGCGATGTCGGACCCGTGAAAACTTAAAGTTTCAGTGGTGTCCTATTCTTGAAATCATATACGGAATACGGATTGGATCCGTATACTGACAAAAAATTGTATTCTTGAAATAAAACTTTCCGTATACGGAAAGATGTTCACAGAGACGGAAATGTTTCCACAGAATTAATTATTTTTTTATGAATTGAGATGGTAACACTGTTAAAAGGTACAGTAATATTGTATATTTTATAACAAAAACAGAAAACGCGCGCACCGACTGCTAATAATTAAATCCTTTGTATTTTCTTTTCTTTTAAAAATAATTATTTGTAGTTTTCGGACAACTTAAAAAAATCGAGATAGCGAGTGGCGACAGAAAATCAAATGGGATTAATTATTTTTTCAAATTAAAAGTCCACGTAGAACAACTTCAAATAATATAATAGTTCTGATTCTGAAGTTTAAAACTTGTTAAAAAAAAAATCAAGTGTATTTTATAGTTTATGTTTTATGTATAGTTTTAAATTTTAAGGGCATAAAAGCTTTTTTAGGGAATTTCGGTTTTCTTTTAAGGAAATAACATTCTCAGCCCTAATAATTAATATAATTATTACTAAAATGTTCAATACCCACTTCTATTTATTTAACAACATGCATAACATATTATTATAATTTATATGTAATTTAATAACACATTATATATTTATAAATGGTATATAATAAAGAAAGTCTCTCTGGGCCCACCGGACACAGACTCGACCGACGAAAATTACCGACAGTATCAGAGATCCGACTCTCATCGGTTTCTCGACTCGCCCCGCCGTCCGGTCGCCGCCATTTTCGCAGCACCGTATCTCGGAAACAGCAAATATCTCATCGTTTATTGTTCGTGTCTCCTGTCCACGATTTAAGATATACTTAAATATCTTATATCTTAAATCGTGCTCCTGTCCGATGTTTCCACCTCCCACCACCACCATAGGCGCGACTAGACCCTAAATTGTAGAGGCTGTTAAAATTATATTGTATTATGTAAAATGTATATACTTACTAATCTCACTAACCCGTGGGTTTAAAAAGTAAACAATTGTCTAATTATTACAATATATTATACCCAATATTTTACTAGTTACAACAAATATAACAAATGTAATGTGCAATATATTATGTATAATTTAAATTAATGTTAAAAAAACATTTTTTAAACTATTTTCCTTGTTTTTGTGCTGTATTTATCAATTACTGATTCCGTTCTTATGTTATTTTCGACATCCCTATCAATACTTAAAACAGCTTCAACCAATTTAATTCGTTGTATACTTGAAACACTGAACACGTGAACTTATTAGAATTGTAACTGCAATTTTGAAATAACTTGTCAAAGTTAGGATGAATAGGCTCTTTTTAAATTTGTTTTTTTGTTTTATAAAAACGTCAGATAACAATTTTCATAGAAAATAAAGTAATAGCTCTTTTCTCACATTATTTTGGTATTTTATAACATGGGTCAGGGGGTGCTGAGATAGAGCTTGGAGGAGTTTCAGTACCCCCAAGCACCCCCCCCCCCCTTCCTCACTAGCTGAGCCTATGCATAAATACCACCACCCGTATATAATGATTTTTTTTTATTTTATTAATTTGTTTATTTCATCTTTTAATATGTGAACTATACCTATCTATTTTAAAATTACGCAATTTAAAATGTTTATGACTAAAGCCAGTTAGTGCTACTTTTTTTTGTGAACAAATGTTTTATTTTGTTTTTCTAAATTGTTTATTCTTATTTTTGTACATTAACTAGTGTACTTATTTGAAATGCATGTATAATATATTATATAAAACGTTTATATGACTTGTAAAATTTAAAAAAAATATGTGTTTATAAAAAAATTGAATACACTCGAATAAATCAATTGTACAGATTTAACGACTAATAAAATCGTCGAAATATAATACATTTTTAGCAGAAGACTCTTTTATATAGAGTAATAAACATCGACCTGCAGTACAAACGCTTCACGCGTATTTTATAATTATGTTCCAAAAAAAGTATTTTTAAACCATAAATCACTAAACTACGAGACGAGTACTCTGAAATAAATCATAAAATAAAGCGCATAACACCGACGGCAAGGATTAAAGGATACTCGACCCCTATACTGTACAGAGCAGAGCTTGCCAACTTTTTAGTGTTTTTTATATTGATCTTTAGACTGTAGGTAATTATTTAACTGATAATTGCTACTCTGTGGTCAAATAGAGAAAACAAATAAAGGGCTGGCCTCTGAGCCGCTGAATTATTAATTTCTAAAATTCTAACCACAGATATACTGTAAAGCAAATGTTTTGTATAATAAAACAATATGTAATAATATATCTGTGCACAGTGCACACAGGCACACAGCCCCAAGGCCCAAGCTCACATGACGCATAATACGCTCTATTCACTATTGTTCTCTCACTCTGTTTAAACTTTACACTTATAAATAAGTATTAATTGCATTTAATTGGTTTTAATATTTTGATTACAAAATGTCTAGCTGTTTTTGCTGATCAAAAAAAACAAAAGTGGTAATGTCTCTTTTCATAAGTATATACCTACCATGTACCACTATGTATAAGGGTGCACTAAGAAAGGATTTTTCGAAATTCACATTTTAAAGAGGTGTTCACACAATGATTTTGAGATTCAAGATTGAAATCGAAATTTTTTGTTTGTTTATGAATGGTTACAGTCCGTTAGCTAATACATTTATACATAAAAATCCATTGGTTTATTCAAAGATTCAACTTTTGGACTGTTTTCAATAAGAATTATATTAACGGATTCCTTGCTACTTAAGAATGCTTAGAATTTTTTTTTGTTTATTTAAATAGTTGTCATTGGTTATAATTACTTATATTATTTCTTTTTAACCTAAAAATGTTTATTCAGAATTAGTAAAACCTCTAAACCCATTTTTTTTTTTTAAAAGAAAACCACTATTTTTTGTTCTATAAGTTATTGTAAAGCTAGTTATGTGTTAATAAAATGTATGTTTTCAGACATTTTGAACTATTAAACAGTTATCTTTTCAAAGCTTTTTGGGAATGAAGTATAATGGGATGTATATTTTATAATGGTCAAGATATGTGTGATACGGGGTTAGTTGTATACCGTAGAAAAAAACACAACATTGTTAAATCTACTCATCATTGAAATGTGAAGGTTCTCTCTGAAGATTACAGTTATCTTTTTTGAAATTATTTGATAGGAATGATAAGTACAAAATGTCTAAATATAAAGACATGGTCCCTAAAAACTGTTTAAAACTATTGAGGTGACATTATAGACGTATAATAGAATACGTCTATGGGTGACATAGTAAAGTTATTTTTATAATTATTAATGTTAAGCTTTATACATGGACTAGAATATCTATGATAAGAGTGTTATAACTTAAAGAACTTATTTTTACTTAATTCACTTTAGCATTTAATTGTTTGAACACTTTGAACATATAATTGTTTATCAAATGTAATAATCTAATATCATGGTTAAAAAAATGAGTTTGACTCTACATTATGTCCCAAAAGTCACGTATGATTCTTAGTATCTTTGACGCAAATTGATTTCATATTTAAATGCGGTTTTTTTTACAGTAATAATTAGTGTAGAAATTCTAACTAAATGGCAAGATATTCAAATTTTCAAAAAAATGTCATGTAATTAGGTTTTTAATTTTTTTTAAAGATAGTCATTTGTTTGATTTTTATTTTAAAAACCGTTTTAAACATTTTTTTTTTTATAATTGAATGAAAATTGACCAAGTAAAAGCAAATTAAGGGTATACTCGACATCTACTGAATACAAATGTATTAAACTTTTACTTTTTTTAAATTATACAAATTTATATTATTATTTATTACTTTATTAGCTAGATTTATTTATTGTTAGCATTGTGATTTTAAAAATAATAATGAAAAATGATGGTTATAAACTTATAACTAATGAGTATAACCTATTTAACATATTTATATGAATAAAATATTATTGAAATACAATAAAATTAGATAACCAATGTAACTTTCAACCAGCGCGTTATGGCGGCAGATACTTCATGCGGAGTGACGACATTGTAGTCGTAATGCTACATCCAATTGTTTTTTTGGGTTCTGATTCCCCTAGTTCTAACGTTAATACTGACCTCAAAACTTTGAACAATAAAAAAAAAAAAGATGCTTGTTTGTTTTTTTAGTGTACAATAATATTTTGCAATAAAAAAATGGTTTAGATACTAATTACACATAAACCTCATTTGTATACATGTTTCACATTGTCTAATACATAGTAGTTATGTAAGGTTAGATCTGTAAGTTTCTGTATGTCTTTAAATTTGTCTCAGTATATGCAAATAAGATAAACATAAATTATCAACAAATAAATATATATATTTTTCATCAAATAACAATTCAACCAATAAATGTATAATGACTTAAATTCATATAAATTAAAAAAATAAATTTCAACGGTATAAAAATAACTTTCTCTGTGAATTGAAATGCCCAATAACATGCTGTGTTTGTGCGACCAGCAAACTAAACAATCTTTTTTTATAGGATAGTATATTCCATACAAAGGTGTTTGTTAATATAAAAATACATATTGTAATATTCAAGCAAGGCATCATTTATAAATACTGACAATATATTTTTCTTATAGTAGAACTAATTTTGAGCATTACAATAAATTTCCAAAACTATTATTAACAACAGTGACAAATAGAACTTCAATAGAATATTGTAACTAACAACAAAGAGTCACTTAGCAGCATACAAATTTTAACATAACAATGATTAATATTAGAAGTACATGCCAAAAATATAAAGCATTTATTTCATTGATTGTACCTGGAAAATGTAACTATGTAATGAAGAATAGAATAATATGATGAAGTGCTATCGAACCTATCAGCAAAGAATGACCTTTTTGTCTCGTGTGGATTATCTAATGTGATTAAAATTAGAGACAAGAAGTAATATTTAACTAAAAAATGCAAGATACTTTTACAATAATATTCTTGACAATTTTTAATAGTTCAATGTAAATAAAACTTTTATAATAAAACATTTAAATATAAATTTGGACTAAATAATTTATGTAATAAATTTATTTGTATTTCACAAATATAGTTTGTAAATAATATCTGTTACGAAAGTGAAGAAAGTAGGTTTATTTATAGGAAAGTACAATATATTAGAATAAAATATATAAGAATTCAAATGCAATGTTGAGTATTATAAATGAATAAATCAATTTTGATTTATTATGTGCAAATTTGATCATAAAAGTGCAATTATTAAAATATAAATGTCATCTTATTCAAATAGATATAATATTAAGTATAAAAAGTATTTAAAATAGAATAATAAACTGTGATTGCAGCGAAAGGTCAGACTTGTCAAACTGCACCAATTGATGCAAACAGTTTTTTTGTATCCCTGTACACAGGAACAAATCATGGGGTTAAAAAGTGAATTTTAGAAGATTTTAATAATATAATACTAAAATTAAAACTAGGTATTCATTTTCAAACAAATGCAATTATTTAAGGTGCATGTATATCAATATCAACAATTTAATATAGTTCTGAATGAATGCTCTAAATTTATTGTAATAATTTGACATACATTAAATAATAAATTAAATTGTCTCTCAATTATTTATCCTTACGGTTTCAATTTAATGTCCAAATGTTCTTTCACACAATCCAAATACTCGTTAGTATTCATGTACATTCCTTCTTTTACATTTTTTAAGCCATGTATACAAGCAGCAAGATCTTTAGTCATATGGCCGGCATCAACACTTCCTACACAAGCTTCTTCCAATGTATCACAAAATCTATATGATATTATGATCAGATTAGTATTAATCACTATTTTAAAACAACCAATGTTTATGAAATTTACTTGGCAAGTTCAGGAGTGTTATCAAGCTGTGCTCTATGCTTAAGACCACGAGTCCAGGCATAAATTGAAGCAATTGGATTTGTTGATGTTAGTTTTCCTTCTTGGTGTTGTCTGAAAATTATATAATATTTGTAAATTTATATACATTGAACCATAATATTAGCATATAATACATTATTACCTATAATGTCTGGTGACTGTCCCATGAGCTGCTTCAGATTCTAACGTCTTACCATCAGGACATACGAGAACTGATGTCATAAGGCCCAAAGAACCTACAAATAAATAAATTAATAAATAAACTGCAATGGTATAACAATCAAATACAATTATCAAGAGTGCTGTTTCCACCAACCATATCCCTGAGCAATAATATCGGACATGACGTCTCCGTCATAATTTTTACAAGCCCAAACAAAGCCGCCATCTCCTTTTAATGCTTGTGCAACCATATCATCAATCAAACGGTGTTCATACCAAATTTTGGCTGCTTCAAATTGAGACTTGTAGTTTCTATGAATAAAATAGTAAATAACAGTTCAATTCATGAATAAAAATTGCACCTCTCATACTAACTTTTCAAAAATATCTTGAAAAATGTCTTTGAATCTCCCATCATATTTTTTAAGGATAGTATTTTTTGTAGATAAATAAAGCGGCCATTTTTTCAACAAAGCCACCTTTTTATAAACATTTTATAATACTAATAAATAATAATAATTAATAAAATGTAAGTATAATTTGTTTAAACAAACTTGAAAACTGGAGTGAGCAAATGAAGCGATTGAATCGTCCAAATTATACATGGCCATTGCAACACCAGTGGATTTGAAATCAAATACCTTAAGCTTTTCTACTTGCCCATTGTGATCAGTAAAAACTAATTCCAACTAGATAATTAAAAAAATTATGCTCATTATTATTGTCTTTTAGAACAAATAGTTCAACTATCTCCCAATATGCAGTCTGTCGCCATTTTTTTTTTTTTGTTCTTATTATAAAATATATGAATATTGAATATAGTATATAGGGTATATACCAACAATTTGTATTCTAATATATCTGGGATATCTGCATCATTGTGATTATCCTAATATTTATTATCATAAACAGATTTATATATTTTGGTGATATAAGTTTTATTTTTTCATTAACCAGTATAAATGTTATAAAACCAATGATATTATAGGTACCAACAGTATAGTTGGTTTAGAGTAATTTTGTTGTATTAAAATTAAAGTGAGTTACTTTAACAAGTACAGTATATTATAATCAACTATTTTTAACTCCATAATTCAGTTATTAATAATAATTAAATTAATTTTTTTTTAATCTATTATACCTAATATTATTTCTATTTTATTAATAATTAATTTCACGTAAAATAACTGAAGATAAAACTGTATTATAATATAAAACATACTATACTTTTATAATGGATAAATAATGATTTAATACCTATGTATATATCACATATTGGGAGATAGCCAATAGTTCAAATTAGTAATTACTAACTTGGCCAGGTCTGGTTACTAAATAGTCAGTAGCTTTGTATTGATCACCATGCGCATGTCTGCCAATAACAATAGGTTTGGTCCAACCAGGGACCAGCCTAGGAATAGTTTTACATATAATTGGTTCTCTAAACACTGTTCCGCCAAGAATATTACGTATTGTACCATTAGGACTCAGCCACATTTTTTTCAATTTAAATTCTATAAAAAATAAGTTTAAATTAATTAATAGTGCTGTAAAATGTAATTAGAATATCAATCATTTTTATACCTTCAACTCGAGCTTCGTCTGGTGTTATCGTTGCACATTTAATGCCCACGTTATATTTTAATGTAGCTTCTGCAGCATCTATAGTTACTTGATCATCAGTCGCATCTCTATTGGGTAGGCCAAGATCGTAGTACAAGCAATCTAACTAAGAGTTACAATGAATTAAAAACAATTTACAAAGCCAAAAAATTTTGTACAACAAACTTTGATATAAGGTAAAATGAGCGTTTCTTTTATTTTTTCCCACATGATTCTAGTCATTTCATCACCATCCATTTCAACAATGGGATTTTTAGCCAAGATTCTTGTTGAAGCCGTGGCATCTAAAATATAAAATGAAAACCAAATTATATAAGTACATACTACCTAGTTAATACTTGTAAGCTTAGTTATTTTATAAACTTAAACTATTTTCATTCAATACATAAAACAATAGAACATAATATTATCAAATAACTTAGTACTTTTGTGATTTGTAAAATAACTACAAAAATGTTTAATTTTAAATTGAAATGATTATTTTTGGCTTTTTCAATCATAATTTTACTGTCTCTGAATATTTTTCAAAGTTGTTTACATTATTTTAAGAGTCTTAATTGCATTACATAGCAAATTATTTGTTCTGAATAATTCATTGAGAATATTATGTAGTGCAATTTTCCGGTTTTTTAAATATTTTAATTCTAATATTCACTAGATAATATTCTAACTTTAAAATTTGATAATAGGTCAATTCATTCTAATACTAAACATTACAGAGTTCAATGGATTATTCAGAAAGTACAATTTGCTATGTAAAGCGTTTGTAAGATGGAGACAATGCATGCAGGACGCAGGTAGAATCCTTTTAAAAGTTATTAAAAATAATGCTGCTCACTCTAAATTTTAAATTAATACAATACTATTAGTTAATAACTAATATACAATAGAATATTAAGTATTCATTACTTATTACCTAACCATTAAAATAACAGATAATGCAAGCTAGATAATTTCAAGTGTATATATTAATACTGACTATCTATATCATTAGCATAATAAAAAATTGTGACCTATTTTTTTTCATAGTGAAGCTATAATGTACACTTTGTAACTTTTAATTATCTACCTATAATATAGAAATAAATTTCCAGGAGTCATAAGTAGAACAATGATTTTCTAAACTCTAATTAAAAATTACATAATATCTAGTTCCAAAAATCCATTCTAACAACAAAATAATGTTAACCTTATATGAACGAATTACTTGTAACTAATATTCTAAATGTAAGTAATAGCATAAATTAATAATATTTTTTCTTTATATGAGTATCATTTAAGAAAATACTACAAATCAAAATAGAATTCATAATAGTCTAAAAATCCAAAATATTAAAAAAATAAGTTAATGTAAAGTATAGTTTTTATTTAAAAATATTTTTCTTTTAATAAGTGAACAGCAAAGCATATTATGTTAAAGGATAATATAATAGATGTCAATTAAAAATTAAATAGGAGGGAAACATTTAATAATTAAGAAGTATGATTTCACTTCAATGTATAGGTACATTTTACTGAATAACGCAATCATTTATTACTACCTATTTTTTTTTTTTTAGTTAAATACAAATTACAAAGATGCTAAATTACAATTTTATTAAATATATTATGTTTGGTTCATGGTAAGTACCTATATTATTTAATTTTAAAACTCTGATTTACAAATTAAATTGCTCTCAAGTGTAGTAAATCATTTATTAATGAAAAAATGAGAGAAAACTTGCATTTTGATCATATCAACACCACGACTAATACAAATTAGGTACATCAGAACTGGAATACCTACCAGACAATTAATACACTTTGCAAACCCATACTCGCAATCAATGATTGATTTGTATGACTGATTAAAATTAAATTCATTAATAAATGCACTACAAGTTAAAACGCTTAAGATTGAGTCTAAAAGTTTTACGACACCGTGTTATAGACTTACAATTGCGGTTGCGAGCCAAAGCGGTGGACTTGGCGAGTCCAGCGGTCAATTCCAGTAACTTCGTCGCCATGATCCGGTCAATTAGCAGGTGGTTGTAAAACGACGTACGACGTGGGTTTAATCAAAGTCTAGGTCGACTAGAACCGGAAAGGAGCAAACGTCGAGCACGAGACAAACGAATTGGACGGCTGTAGAACGTAAAGTGTCGGCCAACGGCAGTCGGCGCCTCGGTGGCCGTGGTGGTAGTCAACAACAACTTACTATGATAGTCCGATTCCGAAGTCTGTAGTCGTATAATATGTTACCTATATTTAATTATTTACTTTTGTTATTACATATTATCATCATCGAGTGTACGGTTAGTCTTCGCTCAACAATCAGTGTTGAATAACATAAAATTTGAATAATTTCATCACATTTAAAATTACCGTAAATCATGAATGAAAAAATGATTTTTTGCTGGAAATTACGGTTCACATTATCACGGCGCACTGTTGCAGTGTGAAGTCGCTACACAAATATTGATAATTATTATCTTTAATCTTTATCAATCTGCGAGTCGTCTTTTTATTCAAAATACGTTCGAGCGATTATCGGTTGATAACAGGTGTTAACCAAGACCAGTGTGACCTGCGCTCACAGACTTCTATGTGTACTGTGCACTAATGCACTATGTAGTATTATAGTAGAAGTCTGTGCCTGCTCGGAATGAGTGAAACTCGTCGAAAAGCGATAAATAAAACACTGTCTCAGAATACCAATCATTTGGTACAACATGTTAAGATTAATTGAACATTAAATTAAATTAAAAATTTACGTTTTGGGACACCAGGAAAATTATGACAAATCCCAGCACTACTTATAACACTTACCTATAACTTATAAGTTATAAAAATTAGGCATTAACCAAAAGTTGGTACAGAATTAAAGTATAAAATTAAAAACCCAACTAATAAACTGAATGAAATTGAAATATTATGTCTTCGGCGAAATCAATAAAAAAAAAAACTAGTCAAGTACCTACCTAATACCTACCTAAGCGGTTAGATATCGACGGTATCGTATGAAGATATCGTAGACGGTCGACATACTTTATAGGCGTATTCAGGAATATTTAATACGGCTTGTTCGTTTTGCACGATTCTGAGTGGTGCGGTACATCGGTTTGACGGTATAATAATAGTTGTTGGTTTTCTCAGACGACGCTTTTTGTGTATTGCTCTAAAAGTGATTATGTTTGGGAATTTTTATACAGGTTCTATAAACATTATCAACGAAAGCTTGCAGATGGCAACTAATCAAAGTACATATTATTATTATGTACCTATATATATTAATATTATGTATGCATAAAATAACACACTAAGAAAAAATAACTATATCATAGGTAGGTATTTTGATTATCATTACATCACGGCATATTATACAAACTGCAACAACAAAAAAAGATGGGGAAGTGGGTACTCGCTCTGCTGTATAGTCGATGTCGTTCAGCCTATATTTATTTTATTATTATTTAAACAGTGGATGGGTTGAATTAATTTTTGCCAAAAACATTTCATTTGAAATAATTTAAAAGTTTCAAGTGTCAACGAAATCATATCTTTTAATTCCAAACAACAACTAAAATTGTTATTCTATGTTTAAATATGTAATTTTGTCCACAATTTTAATTTAAAATATCTATAAAACAAAAACAATGTTTATATATTTTTTAGATTTTTTGGTTAAACTACTGATGAAAAACCTTGTTTTAAATTTTCAAGCGTTTTGACCTCGTAAAAATTATTTTATCTTATTATATTTATTTTATAAATTTATAGAAAAAAATGGAATTGAAAATTGCAAATGTTTATAAATAGCTCAAAACAAGTAAAAACTATTTTTAAAGTGTTATCGTGTACCTATAGAAATTGATAAAATAAACATAGTGAAAATTTCAAGTAACGAAGGTTAAACACTTAAATGTATTTAAATTACAGCAAAATAAGAAAATCGTTCAATGAGAAATCATTAATTTACGGGTGAATATCGAATGTCGTAAAAATTTGAACTTCAAATTATCGTAAAAAATTATGGTGAATTTATGACTTTGTATTTTTAATAATTTTTAATTTATTGGTATATGAATAAGTTGGGGGGACCTTGTATTAAACTTTTAGTCTAAACAAAAACTATTTTATCGACATTTAAATAAAAAAAAACAAATTTAAAAACGTAAAGTGTCCACTAATGGTTTAAAAACAATCAAAATATTTTAAAAATGTTATCTTGAATGGAAAATGGTCAAATAAACATTTGGAGAAAATGAAAAGTATCCATGGTTATTCGTTTTTCAGTTAGGTACTACTATAGACCTTATACTCTGAGTATAAGGTCTATGGGTACTACAAAAAAATAAAATCAATTTATCATTAACAAGTTTTGAGTAAAAATTCTAATTTTTTCTTAATTTTTATTTACTGTTCCCCGACGCTTTTGAAAACTACTGTGAATTTTCTATTTTGACCTTTTAAAAGTACCAACTAGATCTTATTTTTACCAGAAACCAACCCCAAACTTGAAAATCTAATCATTTTTTCAACTATTTTTCGTGTACACACACACACCATTATAAAATCAATACGCTGTGATAATATAACATTTAACATGATAAAACATTAATTTATAGCGTGATATCCGTCATCCGATGAAAGCTGCTGAATAAAATGTATTATTCCAAGACTAAATTATACGGTGAATTACACAGAGGTTACTTGTATAGTATCAACTATATTTACCTATGTCGAAAAGACGTAATTATACTTTATTTGCATAGTTATAAATTTCTTTTGTTCTTGTGCTGTTCGTGTTTAGAAATCGATTTTTTTTTTTGTATGACGTGTTATATATTATATATCTACCTAATAGTTTGATACCTACCTATTTACGTACCTCAGTTTATTGTATTTATATGTATAGGTAAGATTTAATAGTAGGTACCGAGTTTAAAGTCGAAAGTAGGTATGCACATATAGTGTCATATACACTATACACTATACAGCATATTATATGTATAGGTATATATTAAATTAATATTTTAATATTTTATCTGTACACTTAGTACACGTAAAACCTATTATAAAGTTTTACACAGTTACCTGTTTCACTGTTTTTTTTTTGTAATTACAGTTTTTTTTAAACATTGAATAGATATTTTAATTTTAATTGATTTATATTTTTAAATAATATTATACAAATGATCTACTTATTATTGATAAAAGAAATGTATCTCAATTTATAGTATACTATACATTTGTATACAGGGTGTCCCGGGTCTATTTGACTAATGCAATAACTTTTTTTCTATTGAATATTTTTAAGTTTTTTTTTTTTTTTGTAATGATTTGTAGAGCTCTGCGCTATAATTTGTATATCATATATTTTATTTTTTTTTTTTACAACAAAAATAAATAATTAAAATTTTTTATTTAATATTTTTCTAATAATCCAAGATAGCTATATTTCATAAATAAGTATTTAAAAACCATTTTGGCGTTTGAAACTTTTAATTTGGTTAAGTCGTTAATTTTTAAACAATTTTCAAAGTGTGTTGAAATTCAAAATTATTTCTTGCTAATCACTGTTACTGCTGTAAAAGTTATTGCATTAGTCAAATAGACCTGGGACACCCTGTATATTACATCGTTTACGCACATTTAAAAATATTTTCATAATTAAAGCAATGAGCATAGACCAAATTCTTCAATAAAAATGGTTATGCATTCATGAAAAGATAAATGCGTACAATCATTATTGAGTGGTTATAGGTCGATAGAGTCGCACACAAAAAACAGTCTACTGTACCAATTGGCAATTATATTTATAAAGTTTAAAGAGTATATTAATTGTTGAAAAAAAATGTCATTTATAAAAGGATTCTTAATAAAATACAACAGTATTACTTAATTAAAGTGAACTAAAAAAAGGATATTTGAAAACTGTATATTATACATTTTTCAACGAAATTTAAATAAAATATGTATATACATAGGTAATTATATGCAATATGAAAAGTTATATACTATAATTATATTATACTGTAAAAATACTTCAATAACATGTTTGTTAATACAACTTAAATATTTCTAAAAATACCACCTTCTTCTATATAAGTACTAATGTAGTAAGGTTTTTTAGAACTAATTTAATCGAGTGTTATGGATTTTCGAGAATTTATGAGTTACTTAAAACATAGTATAGGTACTAAAAACATTGAACCTATTCAATATTATAGTCACGCGATTAAACATAGAACATCGACGTCATAAGTATACGCTCATTCAGCATTCGTGCATTTAAAAAAAAGAATTTTTTAAGTATCCGATAGCAACAATTAATACTTAGTTTAAGTATACAGCAATAGTATTATAATTTTTAACTAAAAAAAAAATCGAATTATTCCAGGCATTATTTTATTATATACCTATACCTAATAGGTACCTATACTATGATTAAAACCTAAAATAATGAGTTTTATACACCATAAAATACTAATATATTACAGGTTATGTAGCCCACATTTATATACTATGTAATATGTTAAAGTTATTTTTAACACATTGATTTTTAAACTCCGACAGTTCATGAATTTTGTTTTAGCACACGTAAAGAAACAACACGAATCAAATACCTATTAAAAGTTATAAAACACAATAATATTATGCAACAGCAAATTGCTTGTCGAATAAAAATTAAAACGCAAAAGATAATCAAGGAAACTTCCAAGTTGTAAATCTAAAAAATCCAAACGATTAAACGAGTTTATATTATTATAGTTTATAATAATTATTATAGTGAGTTAATATTCGATTCTAAACAACATATTAACATATATAGAAATTAATAACTAACAATATTTAGGTTATATTCAACCCAAATAGTAAAATAACCAATCCCCCGTGGCATTTAATTTTAAAAATACTCGCGAGCTGTAAGTAAAAGCGGTATATAACTATTGCAGTAAAACTGTATAATATTAAGTCCATTTAAAGAAAAAATCCAGGTATTCTGACGAGCCATTCTGTCAATGTTGAAATGTCAACAACATAACTCCTAAGTCGTTGAAAAATTAGTAAAATTGTAAAATTAGTATACAAACTATAGTCTATAATCAATAAATCACACATAAATACATAATGAGAAATGTATATATAATATAATAATATTTTAACCTCTAGTGAATTGTGAATGTATGTCAAAGGCAGCAGTTTAAAATACCATTTTATGTATTGTTATTTATTGAACAGTAATCGTACATGTTAAACATATAAAATATACATAGGTAGTAGATAGTTTTTTTTTATATAATTCAGTCCGTATATGAGACACAAATTTCAGTGAAATAAAATAAAGTTAATAACAAAAAAAAAAAATTTTAAAAGCTACACGATTATTTCTATACAATTTATGTTTATATATATAAGAGCTACACTTAACATGTTATATACCTATATGACTACATTTAACACGATAAAAAGGAATATAATGTATTTATATTTTATTTACACGTTTTATGACTTATGTACCTAAGTATAAATGTAATAATATATTTATATATGAATACCTTATGTTATAATTTTGATCTTATCACATAGTTGTTATACTTCAGATTTTAGTTTAATTTCCAATGATCGAAATATTCTAAAAATAAACGGTTAGATTGTCTTCTCTTCTCGTTTCTTCGACTGGAGTCACACTAACGCTCGGGTCGATTTCACGCTAAACAACAGAAGACAATACAATAAATTAGGTGTCATAATTAAAAAAATTAAACAGTTATTTTATTAATAATAAATAATAATATAGATTGTTTTTCAAGTCTCGGTCTCGCACTGTACTGTATATTATATCTTTATAGTCTGTACCTTCTGCTCAGCTGTTGTTGTCTGATGTCTATACAAGAAGGTTAATTGTTAAACAGATCGGTCGTTATATACCTATATACCTACCTATATAATAGCAGACAAGAGACAAAACGTCGTAGAACATATTAATATCATACATAGATACATATTACGACGAATAGAACTGAAATTTTGTTTATTTAAGCAGAAAATACCTCAAATATCCTACAAATAATCAAAAAGAAAATGTGTGTTACTATTACGAATAATAACTGTCGTTTGCATTTTTACTAATTGAGCCACACAGCGTTAACATACGCATTGCAGTGATTATTTTTTGAATATAATAATAATATGTAATAAGTAAGTATCATTATTTATAATATCGGTAAGTTTATAGTGCATTATATATATATTAATATATTATACTCATACGCAATAAAAAAAAAACGTTTTCAAAACTACACATTTTCTAAAAATAAATAAGTAACATTTAAATTTTAAAGCAGTTTTAAATTAGGTACCTATCTAAAAACCTTATGCACATAATTGTACACTGCCGCGTGTCGTAAATCACAAAACATTTAAGTATAGTTTCACCTTTACCATTATATTATTATAATATGTAAGTAATAGGTAGATTGAATTCACAATACCAAACTTGTAATTATCCGGTACCTATACAACGTAGGATAATCAATGGTTAAATAAACTTAATTGTTAAATTTATTTTACTTTATAATTTCACTAAAACATCTCGTTTCCTCCATTGACTATAATGGTATAGCCTGTATGTATAGATAACTACCTATTGCGTATTACTTGTCGTCTCGAACTTAACTTTCTATATTACTTTTAGATTAGCTGATTTAGTGTTTTGACTGTTTTCGAACTCAACAATTTAGAACAAAGAACTGCAGCAGTGGTCGGAGTAGTATAATTAAATAAATGTAAGTACCTGTATAGTTAACGAACGCTATGCTTTGATAACTTCGTTAATTTATTTTACGTTACATGCTATTAACCTTAATACATATTCTAATTTTTGTAATAAAATGTTAATCAAGCAAATTATCCTGAGATATAATTTGACTAATAAAAAAGTAACGATAATATTGTAAAGGACGTTAAGGGCTGTTTCATATTCGACCTCAATTTTTAAGCTAATACCAAAGTGTATACCTATGTTAGTCTGCAGAAAAATTAGCAGTGATTTTGAATTATATTTTATATCCAAGTTACTCTGAAGTTAATGTTGCTCCCGAGTTTAGAGAACTACATATTATATTATATATAGGCATATCGCATACTTGCATGTACATGATTTTAAGTTTTCTATACAATTAAAATAAACGAAATATTTTTTTAATAGAAAACGTTGTGTTAATACCTAGATTGATAATTAAACAAATAATTTTAAAGTCTTAGTTATTGTTGTTATATTAATATATTATATAATCAAGTTTAGTTATGTTATGGTTTGAATTTTAATTATCAGTGGAACATTTTTATAGTAAGCCAAGCCATATTATTCGAATTTTGTAAATAATAAATATAATGACGGAATGTTAAGGCTAAAAACTTAAATAAAATGTTTGTATACACAAATTTTTCAATTCCAATAATTTATGGTTCATAAATTGTTGTTTTATAGGCATATAAATTGCATACAATTATTTATGTACTTAGAATTAAAGCGTTTAGAATTAGTTTTTCTCGATTATATTCAAAGAATAGCATCAATTTACAATCTAACATAATATAAACTAAAAACTAACCACTTGTTATTAAATATTCAATCAGAAACTTCTGTAAGGCGGACACTTCCCGTGAGTTTCTCAGATATAAGTTTTCTATTACCAGTTTATTATTTATGGTTAAAATGTATTACTTAATTATTTATACGTTAATACCATACGCATCTTATTCTGATTTATTTTACATACCGTCATGTGAGCACACGAATTACGATCGTCCCAGCTGAGCTTCTTAACACGTTTAGGGATAGCCTCGGTGGGCCAGTGGGGCATTCTGGAAAATCTGCTCACTGGACTTGGCGTGGCTGTGGTCGTAGTGGTCGAAGAACCGGCAGGTGATCGACCACCGCCTCCACCACCCCTGGGCACTTGAGGTGGAGCCGGTGCAGGGAACTTGTGCCTAGATCGAGGAAGTGTTTGCTGGACTGCGCCCATTTTAGTTCGACCATTTCCATTAGTTGTTCCAGGAAACATTCTGGTTGCTATGATTGACAACAATTATGGAAATAGTAAGTCAATATCATATTATATTAATCAAGTATATCAGTGTTCGCATTTCACATGATGAGATAAACATAAATGTGTTTGATCCAACAATAATGTGGTATTTTAAATAATATATTATATAGGGCATTATTCGAATACATTATTTATTATATAACCTTTCGAATAAAATAAGATTAAATAATTTTTTATTCAAATAATTAAAATAAACAATTGTTTTCAAATAATTTTTCGAATAAAAGGTTTGGAAATTATCTAAATAATTGTTAAAAATGAATCTAATATAATATTATTTTATGAAAATTTGCAAACCCTGGTATTTTATAATTTAAATTTCAGGTAATACGATTATGTGGAAAAAATACCAACTTTTAACCGTCGCAGTGTATAATGGATCGGTAGAGTCCTCTTTTGGATTGAATAATGGATTTTGCATTTTGGTGCCGACTCCAACTAAACGTTTTTCGTCATATATCGGATTGGTACGTTTAAATCCTTCGAACTTAGTGCGCACGTCGAAATTTGTCGCAGTTCCAAGTTTTGGTCTTTTACTAAAAAAAGAAGAAATGGTTAAGTAATAAATGAGTTAAAAAAATGTCTTTTTCTTAGTGAATTAAATCAAATACTTTTTTTGAATATGAACGATCAATGCTATTATAATTAAACTGAGGACGCCCAAAATAACTCCAAATATCACGAATACTGTAGAGCTGTTAGCAGATGTCCGACCAGCAGATCGGACAATCGTGTCTGGCAAATGTACAATGACGGGCACCGAAGCCTATGAAAAATATAAAATATTATAGAACACGAGTTAAAGTAAATATTATATAAATCGAACACCTACTTGTCTCGGAGGAATTCCAGTGTCTGTAGCCACAGCTACTAAATGTGCCGTGGAAGTATTAAGATCTGATAAATCGCCTAGTACAATGTCTCCCGAATCTTCAATTGCAAACATTCTAAAATATGAACAAACATTAAATTTAAGTGCAATTTCAGAAAGAAAAAAATTGCATTTATTATTTTTGATGTGGATTAGTCGGTTATGTTAGTGTGTTATTTTTGATAGGTAGTTTATACCTATGATAAAATTATGTCACGTATTGTTTATACCTAGATTCCGGGCCTCGCAATGCCAAAGTAACACGATCTCCACGATCACCGTCTGCAGCTTCCACCTTACCAATCACCGTGCCCGGTAATAATTGAGATAATGATACATCTGGCACATAAAACTCATATTGAGGGTATCGGAATCTCGGATCCCAATCGTTAACGTTCAGTACGGTGATGTTGACGAATGCAGAAGTGTTCTGAAAATCACGGTTATAAGATTAATATGAAAACAAATATTAACAATATTTTGAGGTACTCTGACAGAAGTTCAAACAAATATTAATAATAGTAACTATATAAATATATTTATGCATTATAGAGAATCACCCAGCCACGTCTTTCTATCGACTTAGAGCCATTCGACAAACCACTCGAACGCAATTTTTCAACTTGAATCCTTATTTCACACTAAAATTAAAGTAGACGAACCTCAAAACCTAGGTTGTCATAGCCAATGTCAAAACTGTCAAGAGTTTGGTCATACTAAAGTCTATTGTGGATATATCCCTCTAATTCCCTAATATGATTCATATATTATTATACCTAATATAAGTTGGTACAGCTATGTCGGTACAAAATAAAAATACTGTTAAATAATAAATTATATAGATTGAAAAATGTCCAATAAATGGATGTAAATCAGGAAGTGTTCTGTAAAAAAAAAAAAAAATTCTTAAAGAAAAAAGAATATTCGCTGCACCTGACGGATAAAATGCAGCAGTTTCAAGAATGATAATACGTCAACCGGAAACCTCGGTATGCTCTGAAACAAATCGACCTATCGAGACGACGCCACTAACCAGTTTCGGCCTCACAATCATACACAATATTATATCGGAATATGAGGTTAAAGTTTTATACAGAGTTCTTAGCAGTAAGAGTCCGGTTCACCAAAACCAGTCGTAGTATGAACAAAACGCAGTTTGAGACGACCAAACGGAACGCATAATGATGGGCAGAACACACGTATTAATCGTATTATACTAATCCAGTTGTATAGTCTTGTAGATATAAATATCATATAATATTTATAGGAGTTTGTTTCGTGAAAATATAATGTCTTACAATATCAGGTAGGAGGTACCTACCATAAAACTGTCTGTGGAAAAAGCATAGAACACATAATTGTCAATCGTTTCGTAATCCAGCGGTTTTTTCAAAACGATATCGCCGTTGATCGAAATCGAAAATATGTCCGTATAATTGCTCAGCCAATACTTAAGCCGTTTGTCCTTTGGTTTGTTAGTGATCACGGTCAGCAGGACGCTATCCAACGGCACGTTTTCCAGCACTCCTGCCTGATAGTGGTCTTGTAAAAACTGTAGTTCGCGAAGTGACGTACCCGGTCGGCTTATGGCCAACGTGGCCAGCGCGTAACGATCGGCGTTATCGAACTGTGTGGCCTGAAATAGATATTATTTTTTTCAGTCCGGTAATGTCCTGCGCAATACGGAGTTGAATTTATTATTATAGGTACATACCCGAATGACCATAGTGACCGGTTGCAGCAAATCGTCTTCTGGAATGGCACGTTTGACGGTAACACTACCCGAAACTCTGTCCAGTTCAAAGTATCGAGAGTCTTGAGTATCTAAATAATTACGACATGGCAGGAAAAAAAAATTGAACATTTAACGTACTTATACAATTTATATCAAATCCAATTTTAATAGGTACCAACCAGAGTTCAGGTTGTAAAAAATATTAGCGTTTATTCCGAGGTCTTGATCGTATGCAGCAATTTCTCGTGGAAACACCCTAAGTTTTGTGCCCTGGTTATGTAAAACAAAAAACATGGTTTTGTATTTTACAAAATTTAATTAATAATTTTGATCATGCCTGCAGTGAGTTTAATGCATTCACGCTTGTTTAATTCGTTATTATATATAGAAGAATTTATTAAGTACGGTAAAAATTGTCTTACACATAACTATATTACAATGCGTATGAAAAAACGTATTTCACACCAAAAATTGACAAACATGTATTTTAAATAAATTTTTTAGTTTGTAAAACAATAATAACGATTGATTACATTTTTGCGTAGGTATTGAGAACATTTTGCTAATTTTTAATGCACAGGTTTTCAATGTTTTAAGAATACATTAAATTCACGGCTTCGGTCATGATCACTCTACTGAAAAGTTTTGGTTTATAATGTTCGTTACTTTGACAGCATTATCAGGTAAAGTGACAGTATATCTTTCGTCGTAAAACTTAGGATTTTGATCATCTGCGTCAATGATGTTAACGAATATGATTGTATCTGTGTATTGCGGTGGATTGCCTTGATCCTTAAACAAATAACGTAAGTTCAGTGCCGAAAATCTTATAAAGTTATTGTATGGTATAGTATTTACTATTTATTTTTTGTCATAAATAATTATAATAATATGTAGGCAATAAGTACAAAATTACCTGTGCTCGAATGCCGATGGTAAAATTTGAAAGGGTTTCGTAGTCCAACGCTTTTCGTAACACCAGAGTTCCTTCTAGGCCGTTAACGAAAACGAAAAAGTCCTGTAATAATTGTCATGATATTAACTCGTAAATATAATTATATAAATTTTCAATCTACCGTGCGTCTAAATATTAACTACCTTTACTCAGGCAAAGGTCCAGACTATAGAGTATAATAGAGATCTGGGAGGGCCCAGTTATTTAAAAAAAGTCATGCAAAAGCTAAATGTTTTGCTCGTATATTTTTGGTATGCAGTGTCATATATTATGTTATTATCAATATTTTTTTTATACTTCATTTATTTATGAACAATTTGAACGTAAAAAACCAACGGTATAGGTACAACTATCGAATACCTACATCAGTTATTGAATTGAGTTAAATGAAGTTTCTGCGATGGGAAAATTGTGAAGTGTGTCTTTATGTGTTTGGGAGTGGGTCATGGCCTATCCCACTGGATCCACCCCTACTCGTATTATACTTAACTGATACCCATACTTATACTATGATATATAATTATATTACAGGGGTCACCAATATTAATGATTTCGAAGGGCCACGATAAGGGATCTGGAAATTTTTTGCGGGACATTATATTACAATATTATAAAATTGTAAGTAATGAAAACATAATTTAATATTATACTTACAAATAGTTGAACCAATGCAAAATAAATATTATTTATTATTATAATATAAATAAAAAACTGTCTAGTCGGAAAAATGGCGAGTCTTGCTCTCAACTAAACTGCTTAAAATTAAGTGTATGATTTAGTGCACGCTATCTTCACTATATTTATAAGGTGTTTGCTGATCTCATAAAAAAAAGTCTAATCGGGTCAATGGTAATTGGCGAACTGGCGTAAACGTGCAATCGCCAGACGGTCACCCCGTCACCCAATTCAAATATAGTTTAAAAACAATAATATTATGAGCGATAAGATATTATACTTTGCTGCCATTGGTAAAAACCAATAAACAAAAATTATAAATTACAACACTAAAATACGATACATATTATCGGTTTTTACATTTTTTTTCCTTGTTTGCTGGCCGGATAAAATTCTTCCGAGGGCTGCCATGTGGTGACCCCTGATATATTAGGTACTGATATCATGAAAATCATATAAAATCTACTTTTGACTACGTATTGTACTATAATAATTATAATATATAGGTGTCAGGTTCGTTTACATACATATAATATGTATAACATACCTCTAAGATCGTTTTACTCCCGCCTATGAAAATTGGCTGCACAAAATACACAATCGTCGTACATATATTATGGTATAATATAATATCACGAGCAAAGCGTTTACGAAGAGGAGAAAAAAAATTAAACACAATATTATCATCGGAGGGTGTATATAAATAAAATATAATTTCATGTCGAATAAGCCACGATACACAAATAGGTACAATATCATAATAAGTATATTATACAATGTACGTATAATAATATATAATAAGGACGTGTTATTTAGCAGCAAATCGGAATAAAACATATTTTATTACTAAACGTTGCGTGTCGGTTCGATAAACAATAAATAGGTGTTGGACTTACTGAATGCGGTCCCGGAAGCACGGTATAGTGTACGGTGGAAAACGGACCAAGTTGATCGGCGTCGACGGCTTTGATGCCCTGGAGCACTCTGGTCCCGACCACGGTCACCTGTGAACGCCCGGGAAATCGGTTGAAAACAGAAACAGGGTAATATAGTGGCGCCGAACTAGAGGTTCAAGTCTGGCCATTACCAGGCCAATTGTTGGAGGTGGTGGGTCTGGTATACGAGTAAAGAGTGGATTAATCTTATGAACTAGAAACTGTAATACCGTCCACCTAATAATTATTATTATTTAAGTACGTACTTATTTAAATGATACCGAAGAAAAAAGATCATGTATTCACATTTTTTAACTACCTAATAGTAAACAATGTAAACATAGTTTACACATCACGGTATAAAAACAGTGATTTATCAACTATAGAAATTTAAGCATGTATTATAACATAGTATGTGGTTGTGGTGGATTACTAAAATAGTGGTGGAGTGGGCGGTAAATTGTAAATGTTTGGGCTGTTAACCAGCCATTCAACATTTTGTTCGGCGCCACTGGGGTAATATATATATTTGTAAATATAAACTTAATTGCTAATACCTATAGTATATGCGTATAATATATTGTACATAAACAACGACAAAAATCGTTTTAAATGAAATCATTCATACCTCGGATATATTGAGTACGTAAGGGGCATTGACAAATATGGGAGCGTTGTCGTTGGCGTCGGTGACTCGAATGCTCACGGGAATGGCAAAGTTCTGAAACACGCAGTAAGTTATAGGTACACTGTATAATATTATTTTATTATTGCGTTTATTCTTAGTTGGAAGTCCAACAACTGCATGATATTTTATCGCAGTCTTATAATAATATGACAATTATAATTAAAGCTATAGTAGTATGACTTAATATCTGTTTTTTTTATGTTCAGACTATAGTCTTTCAAGCACATGATTCAGAAGTCGACAAAATCATAAACCTATTGAATGTTATACTTTTTTTAGTTGTATGGTCATTTTTGCTGGTTTTATTGAATGTGAGGAATTTCAAGTGAATTATTTTTTTTTTTGCACATGAAAAACATTTTGATGAAAATTCGTACAGTTTACCAAATGTTTTTCAAATATTCCCTATTCCCTATTCCCTATATTACTATAGTAATTATTACTTCACTCTGAGACTCTTAGGACTATAATTTAATAATAATATTTAAAGGCTAGTTTTTTTTTAAATAAAATATATTATAAAAGGTGGGTAAGTAGGTGGTCCCTGCTGTGCAGTAGGTGTGTGTGGGACGTGGGTCATTGTTAGGATGTGTTAAATTAAAATTTTGGAATTCAATGGTATATAATATCACTGTATACGAAATATAATTCTAAGCGAAGACAGTCTATCCCTATACTACTAAGTAAACCTATATTTTTACAATTTAATATTAATTGCCATTAAAGTAATTTATTTTTCAATTAATAATAGTTTATCTTTAGTTTATTAAACTTTTTGGTTATAGAATATATTTCTTATGAGAAACCTAGTTTTAAATTTTCAATTCTCAACTATAAAAATTAATATTTTTTAATAATTTGTAAATTTTTTGTGGTTTTGATGAATTTCATGGACAACTTTTGAGGAACCTTATATACTAATATAAGTATTCGGTGAAAATTGTATGTATACATATTAGCGTAGAATACGATTATTTTATTTTTGGGTTACAAAAAAAAAACAAAATCAATTTTGTCAAAAACTGGTTAACCACAAAAATTCACGTTTCTACTTATTTGTTTTTTGTTTTTTAAACTCTTTTGAAAATTACTGGGAATTTTAAATTTTTACCTCTCAAAAGGACCTATATAGCAACTAGATTCACTTTTCCGTGATTAGAGTACTGAAGTTGAAATCAAATCATTATAATATCGACTAATTATCGCGTACACAGACAAATAAAAAACACACATCATCGTAAAATCAATATATCGCTCCACTCAGAATCTAAAATACCTACAGATTGTTTATGAATAAACGTTTAGCTGCTATTGATGGATATGATAAAAGCTGTTTTGATTTTATTCGATAGCTTGTTAGCTAAGTACATTATTCGAGAAATGTAATAATAACACGGTAGGGAAGTAGTGAGTGCCGATGCGCATTAAATTAAGTGCTTTCGTTTAAATAAGTTAAATATTTATATTTTCAACATCAAAATATTATTTTTAATTTGTATACATATAAGATATAATTGTTGTATGATTTGTATATGAATACTACAAATGTAATAACGTAAATTAAAGTTTCCGGGTATTTTTAAAAGACATTTTTTATATAGGGAATTTTTACCATTTTTTCTTAAATAGCTATTTCTAGTGCATATATTTGTTTATTTTAACCGTTAAATACCCTTTTTTGTATAAAGAAAAGTATTAAACTAATTTAGGATGAACCTGATAAATAAAATATACATTTTTTAAAACTCAAATAAGACGGAAACATGTAGTAGGTAAATATTACATTCATATATAATATTCTATTTTCATTACATATATAGAAAAAAATATATTTGATGACAAATAAATCATTTTTGTAAGAATATAATATCATATTATTAAAACAACGTGGACTTACGGGATCGGCTGTATGTTTTCGCTCACAGATCACATTCACGTAAACGGAAGACGGTCCTGAAATACCCTGCAATGACGAACGCGTTATATTAATATTATATTATTGCTAAATAGATGAAAATATTTAGATATTATGATCAATTGATATACTTCTTTATCCAGTAGTTTCGTCAGACTGAGTTCTTTTGTACCGGGCAGAATGGCGACTGGACTGTCCACCTCTTTCAGTGATAAATTTATGTTTCCAGTTTCGGAAGTGTCTCCGTTTATCTTCAACAGGCCTGAGAAAATCGAGGTACACAGTAAGTCACATATTACTTCAGTCTTGCGAAGATATTAAATAATTAACGTAAATATTGGTTTTACCAATAATAGATCCGACTGGTACATCTTCTGACACGAAGAAGCTTTCGGCCGAACCGCCATTTTCTAAATAGCATCGATTGTCCACCACAGCTGAAAAGTCAAATTTAATTAAACATCATTTGAATATTTGCGAACGAACTAAGAAAGAATAATATTTGTTTCTGTGTGACTTGAATTATTTTTGATCGCCCAAATGCTATTATAATATTATGTTATATATGTAATATGTATTATATGAAGAAATCATTATTTATCTGTTTGGTGACAGATGCTTGTTATAGAACTTAACGTTACATAAAGGTACATATTATAATATTTATGCGACGCGAGGGTTGACTTAAAAGTCAAAACGGATAAGTTTGTAATAAAATCCAACGAATTCCAATTCTTTTATTATTGTTATTATTTATTTTTTTTGAAACCCGAGTAAGACAATGAGATGGAAAATGCTGCTTTCGCCAACCGTAACGGAAGAATGTTCCTATATGCACAGCTGGTGAATAAGTGTATATACAGGCGACAGGTGCCAGGTGGTTGTTGAGGAGCTCAAGTGTATCAGCGCACTACCTATATAATATTATAGGTAGGTTATGTTTGGAGTAACAGGAAATCCGTTTCGGATTTAACCGAACAAATCGCTACCGATGCACGCAAGATTCTCCTCACGGTGTATAACTCATAAAAGTACGGCGTTTCACGTCTGTTATACGCACTTATACCACATAATACAGATATAATATTGTGTGTGTGTAATTGTGAGTGTTATTTGGGGGAACGATATTTTTATGTATCACGAATACAACTATAATACACCGTGACGTGTGTCGCTCGGGCTATTAGAAGTTTTCGTTAACTCGCGATTTTAACAATAATCGCGGTTTTTCTCTATCGCAGACAGATTCCACCATCGATAAAATATTAATAATAATTATAATAATAATAATAATAAAATATAGATCAGTTTTGTTTTGTTAGTGAATCGGGACATAATATGTTATAATAGGCATATTAGAAAAATAGAAAATACAATGAATTAAAAATGTTTTACTTTTAAACATGTATAATACAATATAATTAATGAATACATTTACCAAAATAATATTTTTCATTAATTGTCTGTATCAGTAAGACAGTAAATCAGATTTTGTTCTTCTACAATATTTAAAAATTGTTTGTGTTTGAGATAAGATATTGCCTAATTATTGCCTTATATCCGCGATAAGATAATCACACAGGAAACCTACGAATAATTTTAATGTATCTATCTATTTCAGTTCTCAAGTTTTGTTGTAAATTTGAAAGCCGTAAAAGTCATAGGGATACCAATCGAGTATTTTATATATATTGAAACATTTAATAATGGAATGAAGTCCAAATCTGTAGTAGTTACTAAATAGAGACTGTTTTCGATAGGTACCTATAAACGTTTTCGAAACTGCAGACCATATACCTATAGTTATAGTTATATAGTTTTCATATGTATAATGCGTAGTACCAGCGTACCGTGGTTAACGGGAAATTCAAATTTCCCAATAAAATATTTCAGTAATATTAAAATCAAAATTATTTCAGATACACGTATACTTATATTTGGTTAGTTGGTCAACGAATTTTATCAAATTGCTTGCCACCGCCGTAAAATACAATGTGTCGTTGCACTCTGTTTCACATATTTCAACTATATAGGTACTTACGTTTGTACTTTGTACATTTTACCTATATAATATAATAATATTATGTGCCTGCAATATTTTCTACTAGCCCATAAAAATGATGAGGTATGCGAATGGCTAAATAATAGCCTCATATAGTCCAACTCGTAAGTAACAACAACAAAAATTCTCATAATATTATCCATTGATATAATATTATCTAAATTACGTAGATATAAAACGTATATTTTGGTGTATTATATAGTTTTAATAATTTATCCAATCACAAATATTCACAATATTGTGTTCATAAAATACATAAATGCATAATATATGTTCAGCATTATACCGATTATAGGTAAACCGAGTGATATTTTGTTCCTTATATTATTTATTTAATTATTTTTCAATTGAATTATAATCTATAGATAATTAATGTCGTCGTTCTTAATTGCTGCTACTCGTCCGAGTCGTGGATTTGCTCGTTATAATTTATTATATAATATAACATTTATGTTTGTTTGTCTGTCTGTGTGTCTCTTTGTTAGCTATTGAGAGTCAACAAACTACTGTACCGTTTTCAATAAAAGTTATATCAAAAGATTCCACGAGCTATAATATAATTTAGTAATTCTCTGAAAATTTGAAAACAATCTATGACTGTAAATAACTCAGGATAAGTCACTTATTGTACGCGGATTACATTAAACATTTTGTACGCATTTCGAATTTATCTAATGTAACTATATGAGTTTATAATAGTTATAAATCATTCTTTGTTAACTGTATAAAATGTCTATCAGCTTCTGCTGAACGGTTTAAACTCGTTTTTGTAGCCTCACATATTATATCCATAAATAATATTAATAATAATTATTATTTATTATAACGTTTCAGCTACTTATAAAAACTCGATTGTTGTACAGTCGAACTTGACTAACTCGTACTTTTTAAACTCAAAATCTGACAATATACTTACTCGAACTTTATCACCGGTCCTTAGAATTGCCTATTTAAACAAAGAGAAAAAATCGAGTTCAACTCGAACATTTTATTTATAAAATTATATAACTAGAATTTACTAAGCATTTTTTTTTTTAAACTGTAAGTGGGGATGTAAATGTTCCAGTACCCGATGATTGGAAAATAATATTGCAACAAATTACAGGAAAAAAAACCCCAAAGGCATAATGTGGACGGTTTATTTTACAGACGTACTCCGGATAAAACACTAGCTTTTCAAAAGAAGACGCGCTGCGCTGGTGGTAAAGAAAGTAAAGAGCGCATAATATAACTATAACGCTGTTAGTATTAGGAGCTAACGTGGACGGGTCAGAAAAATGGCCATTGTATCGATGATATAGGGAAATCCGCAAATCCGCGGTGCTTTAAAAATGTGAAATCGATGTATTGGTGTTTATTTATTAAGTTGATTTTTTTTTTTTTGACAGATTTATACGCAGATAACGCCAAAGGAAAACGTTGTCGAAAACCGACCATTTCGAATCTTCGAGTTTCACCAAAATATTTATGATTTATAATATATTATGCTAATTTGCTAATTCGGCGACGCGTACCTATACTCACAACAACGCCCATACATCAAAATATACAATAATAACACTACGCATTATAATAGTATACGCACTTATGCAGGAGAACCGTTCAGCGATTTCGAGCCACTTGTTAAACGGTCGTGACGACTACTGTACCGTCAGATTTATCGCATACATAAATGATAATAAAAATAATAATAATATGTTGGTACCTCGTACCTACATAATATATATATATATATAGGTATATTCAATATTATAATAGGTAGGTACGTTTGAGCATCATAACTTAAACTTTTCTAAAATAATTTTCACATGGACGTCGCGTATCGGACAATGTGAACGTTTCACGTCTTGTCGAAATCAAAGGATTATTTCGTGATCGTCTTTGAACGCGTAATTGTTTAATGCATAATTCATTTCGTACGAGTGAGTTTTTGTAGTAGGTGCCTACCCGAATTATAATCGTATAATATTATATTATGTTTTTACTATTATTGTGTTGTACTGGAGATTTGATTTTCCGGATATACGATGAACATACTCCTCACGGACGCGTAATGTATACAAACTGCTGCACACGCATTATTTTCGTATATTTATATTCTAAAACGTCTGTAGAAGAATCAAAATATTATGATTGTTTAATATTTTTACTGTTTTTTTTTAGTGAAACGCGTATAACGTTCTGCTACCCTTCCGAATAATATTATGCAACGCAATAATTGGCATTTAATAAATGTGTAAAATGGATTATGTGCTTTCAGTTGCAAGTCACCTATCTTTTAACTAATTAAGAATTAATTTGTTTGTTGTTATATTGTGAAATATTAAAATTATGACATTTTTTATTCAGACTGCATTCTATTACTAGGTATACTTATTGTTCTTACTCGACTATTCATGGTTGTATTCGTGTATTCAAGTATGCAACGAATAAAACTGTTTAATTTATACGTGAAATTGATGTTCAAAAATATTATAATATATCAGAATTTAGATTCATCGTATAATTATTGTGGCATACATAAATGAGACATGCGTTTGGACGATGACAAAATTCATGTTTAAAAATATATACCTATATTATATTTGTAGAAAATAACCGTATAACGTAAAATAATATTTTAGCCGATATAATATATATAATATTACTCGGGTGGTCGTTGTTTAAAGACGAAGAAAAAAAGTTAAATAATTTTTATCCAGTACTCTCCCCTCATTTTTTTTTTGATAACTATAAGAAAGTAATTTTGGTATACTATATAATATATATATTAAATATATCAAATATATGTCATAGGATCTTCACGCAGTGAAGCTTTAATATGTTTTTTTTTATTAAAACCTATACGTATTATAAGAACTGTAATAATATTAAATTATAATCCAATTTCCAGCATATCTATCGATATCCATCTATCTATCTACGTATATATATATATATACATATATTTCAAAGGAAACGTTTACTTGACGTATCTTCAAACACAATGTACCGCTAAACAGAGCTACTGTAATATTTGGTGAGGTAAAATGCGATTTCACGGTAAAATTGATGGAGAAAAAAAATTATGAGATTAACAGTTTTTCTCAGTACTTATAGACATAGGTATAATAGTGATCTAAATCGCCATACCAACACGTATACCTATACTATATAACTTAAGAATTATACGGTTGTACAAAAATCTATATTTATTCCGTAAAATATAATAATCAAAATGTTATATTCGATGTATTTTATTGACAAACTATTATTATTATAGTGTCGATGAGTAATCAAATTCGACATTAGTTACCAACATTATAATAGATATTAAAATAGGTATACCTACAATTACAAAATAATTGACATTTTAGTTTAGGTACGCGAATCAATTAAGTTCCACCAGTAAAGAAAGATGTAGGTATATAAATTAATTTGATTTAGTGCTTGGCGTTGGTGAATTATTATAAAATCAAAATGTTCACTTACACACCGATAAATAACAACATCATCATCAAACCTATATTATATTCAGTAACAGATTTACAAATTTATATTATGTAAAGTAAAACGTGTCTAATGTCTATATAGCAGGTAGGTATATTTGTACAGTTCAATAGTAGTTTCTACTGTGTACAGAAGATTAGGTTAACCGCTGACACCATGATATTACCTATAATAAATTATTATTTACAAAACCGCATAGATTGAGGTAAATTTCGAATACAAATATTAATAATAATAATTTAAGAAGACGATCGACAATATTGCATGTAAGTCTTCACTTTTTAATTTATTGTTTTCTCTCTATTCGATAGTATATAAAATGAAAAAATGTTTAACGCTTAACCAGCCGTCAGTAACGATAACCGATGACCACAATAAATTGACGATCAAAAATTCAAATACATATAACTATATAAGTATTTTTATAGACGATTTCATAGTGATTTCTGTTTAAACTTTTAATATGAATAATAATTTTAATTAAATAATTATTATAAAACTGTAAAAAATGTCAAAATGGAACGTTTACCCTAGCCTCAATATATATTATTATAATGTAGGTACCTACGTCACTATTCACTACCTACTCACTAGACAGTTTTCAACTTTTGGGTCACCGATAAGACTTTTCAATTTTTTTAAACATTTTTCTCTTTTTTTTTTGTGTTTAGGGCGTGTGACCTGCACGATTTGTTGCTATCCGTTTATGGGTCCAATTCATTTTTAAATAATCAGCTGTTAATATTTTAATATGATCTAGTTATTAAAGTTATTACTATAATTACTAATTTAACATTGATTTAGGTTAGATTAATATAATATTTGGTAATTTGGTTAGGATATAATAGCTACATATTTTTAAGAAATACATTATTATAATTCAAAATCACAATTATCGAAATCACATAAAACAATATGGTTAATTACAATGGCGTGGCGAACTACTTTTTTAACAGGGGCCAAACACGAAATACCAACCCACCTAAAATTAATATTTACACTTAAATTCAAAAAACATTTTTATACGTCAGGTATAGCGTTAAAATATATTTTTACCCCAATTTTGAATGACACCCAATACCACCTACCCACCCACCGACCTAATAGCCAATAGGGGCGGCTGCCCCTGGAAAACCCCCTCACCACGCCACTGGTTAATTATACATTATGCAGCCTACCCCTAAACATTAACCTAACCATACATATCAATGTAATATTATACAACAAATTATCACTGAAAATCGGAACACAACGTTCATCATTGAATTGTAATCAAATTGTTGAACAATATACATAAATAATCTTAAAATATTGTGTATCTATTAAATTTATTTTTTCGAGTTCAAGCGCGATTTTAAATCAACACTAAAAATAATAAATTGTACACAGGTAATATTATTTCATTACAATATAACGTTATTAATTTTATAATATTTTTTCGACTTATACATAATGTTATAATATAGATCCGATGCGTTCACGTTTAAACTCAAAACACGATTCATATAACAAATATGAGATAAAATCCTAATGCCTCACGAAGTCAGCAGACTGGCCCAACAATAAATAACACTATAGTTTATATATTATAATACCTAATAGCCAAAAAAAACCTGCCGAGCTATTACAACAAATTGTAATAGGTAATAGGCGAACTTTCAAAACAAGTCCATGAGCTAAGCTCAAAGCTGTTATTAATAGCATATAAATGCGATAATGCAACGGCGACTGCATACGATTATTATATTTCGAGATCGTTATTGCAATTAATATATTATAATCAGCCGACAGTGTATATTATTATATTACGGCGATGCAAAAAAAAAACCGTTGTCACGATTCGACGACTACCTGTTTAATATTATATTATATGTATATACAACGCGTTTAATATATTATATTATACTGTATGTATATCAATGACTTCGATCGACCGAATCGCGATGTGTCAATTCGTTCGACTCCGCGGTGCAGAAATGAATCGAGCAAAAACAATAGTATAATAATATATTACAATAATATTATTATAATACTGCGCTGTAACATGATATTATTATATTATATAGGTATGTTGTGCTGCAGTTTAGTGCACGCGATCTGCGAATGCGGGAGGCACGTCGCATTGCAGTTGTCACGGGATAATATATTTATGGACGGTGGTAGAATTTTAGACTTTATACCCATGATAGGTACCAGCAAAATATGATAAGTTGCGGATGTTTCGGCTGTCAACCGAGCGCAAGATGAAAACCACGTGACTTCGATTGCATAACGATGAAGTTTTATGCTAATAAACAGCAGGGGAGTAATTTACTCTAGGAATAACCAGGGCCCCGGGTGGCAAAATGTTGAGTTTATTTCAGCCTTGAGGTTTGAAAAAAAAACTATTTGATTTAATTTCAATTTTTTTTTTATCACGATAAAGTAGATCGCTTTTATTTTATCCAACACAATATTATTATTAACTTAATTATTATTTTTGAACTTAAGCACTAAAACGTATAAAAAATAAACGTAAAAAGATTTTGCTGTATGCTTATTGTCATAGACGACGGCAATATATCAAAAGCAATGTATTTGTTATATTTCTGCTCAAAGGCCCTTCTCAACTTTAAAAAGATTGAAAATTACTTGCTATCCCGATTAACAGAGGATCTCTTAACCTGCAGTTTTGCTAATTAAAACACAGAAAATGAAATTTGCAGAACAATTTTTTATGAAAATATAAATATTGAATTTGCTTATAAATTCAATCTCGCTGTAAACATTTTTAATTATTTGACTTTATTGTTTCATTTTTGTTATTTTTAATATTTCTATGACCATATATAGTTATAACTTATAAGTCATAAGCTCATGACTATTTTGAATTTTTATGCTAGATATGAGTATTTTTTTTAAGTTGATCGATTATGAATATAGAACTGTATTTTTTATAAATTGTATACCTATTTATTTTAATAATTAATGCTGCAGTAGACTTTTGGGTGGCAAAAGTTATTGGGCCACAAAAACTTGAAATACATCTCTGGACTCTGATGCACATGACGATTCTTTGACAGTAAACGCTCGTTATTTCGTACGATAATATATCGGTAATGATTCCTTGGGGGGCTTTTCCCCCCTATAATTATGATCTGCAATGATTTTAGTTTTATATTGTTTTGTAATAATACGTAAGCACGGCGGAATATTTTTCTAAAAATGTTCACCTATCAATATAATATATTTAGATAGATATCGAATCGTCTGAACAAATAGATTTTTCTTCTTTGAACAAGAACAATAATAATTAAGACTAAATCGACGAAGGTATAAAACTATAAACAGTTTAATAGATGACTACATATTATATGAGTAATGGACCAAACACACGTAGTCCAAACATTTATGTCACTTCACTCAATTCTTAAATACACTTTAAGCGCTTAAAAAAAAAAAATGAAAACTAATATTTCAATATTTGACACGTTTTTATTATTTTTTATAAATATTAAGTTTCAGTTATCCCAATATGGTACTGATCCATACCTATAATTTTAGAAAAAATACAAGCTAATTTTCAAAAACTTGGAGGTAAAACTTAGAAATACTTAAAACTATGTATGTAAAAAATGTAACATTATGTTAAAAAAAAATTGATTGCAATGCATAAGTGAGAGAAGAAATGAAAAGAATCATCACATAATATTGTACAACGTTATACTTATATTTATGACACATCTTGTCTTAAATCCGGTCGTCAGCGATTGTTAGTTTGTCTTGAGAATCATCATGTAATAATTATTGAGTGTTTGAGCCCACGCTTTGTACAACACGCTCAAAATCCAAACAACAACAAATCGTGATTTTCATTTTCGACTTATTTGTCTGTTTCATCTGCTGCTATATAATATTATGTAACGCACTTAAGCACTGCGAATGCATAATAATATTTGCAAGCACGAGACGTGATAGGTCTTTCGGGTATACACAAACTCATTTCCGCTTTTACAGGTTTGGAGATGTCTTTTATTTCGACCAACAGTAAGTTGTGGTGTAGATTTTCAGACAAATTGTTTAAAAATAAGAATAATATTATATTTTTTTATTATGTAGAAAAATAACCCAGACTATATACAGTATACGTATACAACATTTATTTCTAGTGTTGCAAATAGGAAATTTCCTGAAAAATTGTTGTAATGAATATATAAATATTAAATACATTGAGTTAAATTAATAAAAAAGAATTTTAAATCTAAAAAATGTTTAAAATTTTTACTATACCAATGTGACAATGTTCTATGTTCAATAGCCAACACCAATAAATTAATTCAAGTTGTAATTTTTAAATTACATAAATTTCAAAAAAATTTGAAATTTCTTTTAAGGAATTTCTCAAAAATTAAATTTATGAAATTTTACATCACTATAGTTAGGTATTTCTAAACCATTTTTGTTTTGACCAATTGATTTTCTAAGTACAACATGGAAAAATCCTTATGTCCAGACTGTAATATATAATGTATACGACATTAAATTGTGACAAAAAATCAATCGAGCAGTATAAGGGCATTACTATGGACAACTTGTAAAATGTATGGTTAACGATAATAATTTCGGTACACACCTGTTGGTTGTAGTGACTGTAACGAAATTTTGTTCATCTTCAAGTTACTATATACAAAACTTTGATGGGGGAAAGTTATCTTTAGGAGTTAATCATTTAAAACATTTAATAGCAATATTATGTTTTAATAGATTGGTAATAAACTAATAACTGTTATTATTAATAAATTAGTGATTGTAAATAAAAAATAGTTTTAAGATTAAAAATATTTATTTTATTCAAAAATAAAATTTAACTATATGGTGATTATATAATTGACTCAATGTATGTAGTGTCTTAATAGTTAATAATAAAGACAAATACAAATAAAAGAATAATTTATTTTGTTGTATAATATAGGAACAATTGTTTGAATAAGAAAGTCGAGAACGCCGAAAACGGGTGTTGTAGGGCAATGACTTGCGTCGCTCAACTCGTGTTCTAGGATAGTATTATAAATTAGTGTTACAGTGTTGTAATACAATATTTAAGATTGACTATGAAATCATCACAAAATTAAGTTGACGAAAATGTTTGATAATCATCGGTAATATTTAATTTCAAAAACTTATTTATTGACGAAACTATGTTGAAAAAAGTACAATTTACTAGCTATTTAGAGTTGACTGGATTTCGATCTAGAAAAAATGCTTCTAGAGAATCGTTGAAATCAAAAAGTGTTAACGGATATTTTTTTTTTTAATTTACGAGTCTTGAGGTTAAAGTTATAAAGTCATGAACCAGTTGCCCTTAGAAAAAATTTGTATTTTAAGATAAATGTACCTACCAATTACCAACATTATTTTGGTTTTTATATTTTACGGTCAGCACACCAATATTACTTTTCTTATATTTTACGATCAATATTATATACCAATATTTTGTCCTTGCCTTTTAATTTTACCTTTTGGTATGAATGTTTTCGAAAAAAAAAATATTCTCGTACTTATTTAAAATAGTTATTAATAGCCAATATTCAATAACAGTATCGCAACTTAGTGATGCATACATCAGTATATTATCAATGTACTACACAATTATGAGTTTGAGTGATTAACGAAAACAAATTTATTTTTGTTATAATATTCATAATAAGTGTTCATTACTGTATGTTTTTATTTGTTTAGCTTAAGTAACTAAAGTTGTACTTACTTGAGTATAACACAAATGTTATTTTTAATTTAAATGACCAACCGCCAACGGCTGTCATGTGGCGCAATTGGTTTATCAACCCTGAGTATTATAAGAGAGTTCAACTGATCTACAGTAACTAAAATGTTTATTAAGAGCAGTTGGTTTATAAAAAGGTAATTTTAAGAATGATTTGTAAACTCTCGTTTAAAATATTTCATTTGGGTATTCATTTTAAACATTAATTTTGAAAACCTTTTTCTTTGTATTTTTATTGCACAAGCCGGATGAGAAAACCGCAATACCTTCGATTTGTAGAAATTTTATGAAATCTACAGTTATTATTAATAACATTTTTCCAATTATTAAAAATTATTTAATTTCGCCAAGTAGGTACGGTGCATAATATGAGAAAAGGGTTGGAAATAAAACGAAAAAAAAACAGAACAGAAATAGGAAGAAATAGGACCGGAAGTGACGTTACGCTTGCCCTTGCGGAACATCCGGCTGCTCCTCGACCAACCGTGCACTAGAATATTTAGCTTCCACCGGGATTAGTCAGTAAGTTTTATCAAGGACTCCAGGCCGATGATTTTTTTCCTCAGAAACAATAGAAAAGGTCGGACCCTCGTATCATTTAATATATGGATGGACGGCGGCTCTGATCGATGGTCAGGTTGTTGTATACCTACAGGTTATAGTATTATATACCGCCCATATAATAATATTATTATAACAATAAATTATTATCAACCGACTAAAGACTAATTGATATGAATTCACGTAATTATATTGTCGTATAACCTTCGAGACTTTTATTGCATCGGCGATGATCACCGGTTGATGATCACCATACGTACGACAACGAGAAATCGATACCTAATGACCAAAATGACAACATATTACGTATTTCGATAAACGATTATGAAGGCAACCTCACTACTTAAAAGTATATTTCATGACTCGATGGCGTTCATAATATTAATTCGGACTTTTGAAAGAAGACGTCAATATTCGTTTTATGAATGTCAAAAACCCACACAAGTCGGTACATTCTTTACACGCATAAGATAAATGATCGACATTTTACTGATGAATTGTTCTTTGATTCATACATTGAAAAAACGATTATCTATAATGGTATCCACATCATCATCTGCAGACGCAGAACCGTTTGTAAACAGCTTCAAATATTTTAAAACCGTCGTTTTTTTTACAAGAATTTGTTTAAATCTGATGTTGCAGGTATACCTATCAAAAATCAAAAGTTCAAACAACTCGAAAAACGCGGGTAAAGGCATAACGCTATTATACGACAGTGTCTTAGACAGTACCTGGTAAACAACAACCATCTAAGCACTACTATTAAGCCTATAATATCCACCTCAAGTCTTATTTAGTATAATATGGAAATGGAATTAGTTTTCCACCAACCAGCGATACTATTATGCAGACAAAGATTCCGTTTAAAATGCAGCGGTAACCATTGCCTGTCATATAAACGGGGTTTGATCCTTTGAGGTGAGCATTTTTTTTTAGTGACTATTGCTAGTTATACACTATTAGGGCGGTAGACTCTCTCCAGTCTCGACGTTTCGAGATTACATTTTCCAAAAAGTCTATAACGATTTTAACGCATTTCGTGAAATATTAACAGGTACAAAATCGATTCACCCACTTTGAAAACAATACAAGATATTTTATTGTCTAGGAAAAAATGATGGCTGGCATATAATTATTATGAATTAATAAATTTGTACTATTTCTGTGTACATAACAATAACCGACAAGTCTATGATTTTAAACCTACATAGTTTTTTTCACTTAAAAATGTAAACATACTTTTCCGTTCCTATATATATATAATATTCTCGATTCAATTCTGCAGGTACCGTTAATTATAATTCGGTTGGCTCGATCGCATTCGTTTCTTCTTTCTCTTCACGATATTATTATTTTACTTCAATTCTTTATATACTCGTACAGAAACACACGTACCTATAATATATTATATACAATAATAGACGAGCAATATCGTAATATACAGTAAATAAACATATATATTATATATATTTTATGTTTACCTACTCCTCCCAATTATACAGTTCGCAATTAGATTTGTGTTTGTTCTAAATAGCTGGTGTAGGTATATATATAACATTATACTTTCTTCAGATCACGACGACCTGAGGAATACCTAACCTGCTGCGGTAGCTGCAGACGCGTATAATATACAACAACAACGGACAGATAATATTGGAATTTTCCGGTCAGCGCTCGTATAATGCGTATTTTTGTAGTGTGTGATGAGTGAAGGAATACGTCAACGGAACGACCCAATTTCGTGTATATGACGCGTGTGTGTGTGTTACAAGAAAACTCGAAGAAAAATCTTTTTCGTATGTGTCGTCTCGCTCTGCACCATTTTATGTATTATTATTATATGTTAGCACCGGGGCTTATAATAATAATAATAATAATAATAAGACGGTGAAAAACGTGCCCATCTATAATGGACCGTCACGTAATATCCTCCGGACACGTAAATCGAATAATTGGCACTTCGCGCTGTGGGTGTACATAGTCCAGTTCTAGAAGATGAAACAACAATAGATAGCTGATAACACTCATTGGGCTTAAGATGGTAGGATAATATGCGGTGCATCTGTATTATAATATAGGTGGACACGCGCACACATGCGGCTGCGGGTACATCGATCTGTGATCACAATAGTACCACAGATTATTATTTAATCTGTGATAGGTAGGTATCTTTAGGTATATAATGGGATGCCGGACGCGTGTTTCCTTCGAATTGGTGGAACAATTCAAAAAAACTAAAAGCTTAACTCGTCTTCATATATTATTATTTTGATTTAAGCGAGTAGTAGTCGCGGATGCGAATGGGTGTCGAGAGTAGGACGAGTCGTCGTTAAATTTAATATTTGGTTTGTCGTATTTTAACGTGCGCGATTTGGTAAATAAACTATAAAGCAATTATGTTCATAATAGTAATATTATTAAGTATAAAATAACTATTTAAAATTTTCTTTTTGCGACACCGCCGTATTTCCGATAAGTGATTATAAGTCTTAAGCACTCGACATTATGCAAACGAAGGGGGTGGTGTCATACCCTATTTTTCCTATCAATAATAAATACTATGAGGAAATTTGGTCCTAAGGACCTGTAAGAAATTTATTTCCTAGAAATATAGCTTATTAGTTTAGTGTTATTTGCGACTATAAGATAATATTATGTTAGTTGTGTACTCGCGTATAGTTCTAATTATTTAATTATCATTATACACGTGTTTATAATTACTGCAGTAATATTATATTATAACCTTTATACAGGTAATACTGTTATAATAATATTATATACCTAAATGGATTTTTAGAAGAAAAAAAATTATGTTGAGTAGATAAATAATTTTAATGGCATATACAGCAGTATAGCTGTTATCGGTATTATATATCTATTAATGGTAAACCGAACTACAGTGATAAAATAATTCGTTAATTAATCCATTGTGAAATGTTGTAATAATTGTATTTAATAATCTCATGATCATCGGCAATATTATATTTTATGTTAATAAGGAAGTACAAATTACAGACCATTAGGCGTAGGTAAAAAAAATACTATACTGGGTGATTCACAAAGCAAGCTTACCTTTTTTTTTCTTTAACAATGCGCAGTCATTTAACATTTGATTTTTGAAATTTTTAAATAAGTACAATTAAAGACCATATTTTTGAATACTTGAGATTTTTGAACCCTTCGACGATTTTTGATTATCAAAATATAAAGACCACCCTTTTAAATTATAATTATTTTTAGAAATGTATTGATGTATCTAAGTCAAAATTTAAACAAACAATTTCCAACTTATTAAACTTTATTTATGTACTTAGGATACATAGTCCATAATGCACCATGATACTATATGTCCAGGCGCCAGACTATAGCTATATATATATATACAAATAAAAGTTTAATATTTACTTGGTCATGTTCTTATGAGTTATTCTCCAGACAATTTATCGCATAATATTGTAAAATGCTTATATAATAATACATCATTGAGGTGACCTACTATAATTTTTCAATCAACTAAAAAGCAAACAATACCTATAATATCCTTCATGTTCTATCAAATCTTAATACAATTTTTTTCATAGATAGGTACAAACTAATAAATATTACATAATATATTTTATGTTAAGTGTGTTCGCAATAAGCATATTAATACCTATTATATTTAGTACGTCATAAAAGTTTAACAACTCTGAAACTACTATCTCGCAAATTTTGATTTAGATAGATAACATTTTCAAATAATTATCAGCTGCTGAATAATTTAAATTTTAAAGTAAAAAAGGGTGGTTCTCATTTAAATAGCATAAGTTTCTATCGCAATAGGACACTTTGGCAAATCATATAAAAAAATTTCAAGAATTTGTAAATATAGTATTTAAGTAATAATTGTAAAAATTCCTAAAATCATATTTTAAACAACCGCATTGAAATAAAGCCAGTGAGCATTCTCGGCGAATCATTATGTATACGGTAGATATATATATATATATATATACGTAGTTCATGCCAATCCAAAAATCTAATTTAATATGGTTTTATATTATATAGGTATGAGGTATCTATACACTATTACTATAAATAATAAACAGTAAATAGGTACTGCAAAAATGAATAATACATTTCTTAAATTGTTTTATCGTTCCATACTGTGAATAACACCTGAACACCGTCTATATAGTACATGATTATTTTTAAAATTCATTAAAGTAAATTTATATTTTATTCTGTTTCTATACATGATTAATATTAAATTAGTTACAGATTGTTAGTAGGTAGGTAGGTATTTTTTACGACGTGCGATTGAAAACGTATTGTAGATGAAACGTAATATTCTAGTAGGTACATATTGCTTTTGTTGTAATAATATATAATGACAAAAATCTTTGCCAAAAATTCTACTCCAAAAACGATATTATTATATATTTATATGATATTGTTTCGACGTTTAAAACCGTATAGGTAATCTGCATAGTCTGCGACAACACACTCGTTCCAGTGGTCCGTCCTCTAATAAGATAATATTATTAAAAAATCGTCCAACTTTTATTTAATTTTTCTTAGTTACACGGTGTATGCGCAAGTTATTAGTTATGGCTAACTGTATAAAATCGTAATTAAAAAATATGGAAGACGGCATTTATATACCTATTATTATAAACATTTACCAAGTCATATTACCTACCCATATTATATTAGAAGATATTATTATTATTAAGTACGGCTTTAATATAACGCAGTCGTATTATGATGTAGGTCATTATACTCGCGTATTATAGTACCGTACAATAGTAATGGTATACACTCTTGAGTTGATATTTTTAAACGATTGTGTATTCAATTAATAGTAATAGATCCGAACGATTGTTTCGAGATATCTAGACGTTTAACGTCAAACGGTATATGGGGATATATTGGTTCAAAGGTCTTTCGGTGTAGTTATACGAGCCTATGTATAGTAATATAATATTATGCATTCTAATAGTTATCACGACAGTGACCGCCGTTACTCCCGCCGTTACTAACCGTTACTCCGATCCGATGATCGACCGTTGATTTGTTTTTAAACATCTATTCGTGGTAGTACAAACAGAGTTTGGTCGACGGTATACTTTTTTATTTGAATATTCTTTAATGTAATTTAATATATATTATAAACCTACTAATGTGGCATTGTCATAATAGGTAGGTATGTTATATTATTATTATTATAAAGTTTGCCCCACTTACCACAACGATATAACCAATCCAATTGGTTTTCGTCGAAATAAAATTAAGTTTAATTAAAATCAAATGATAGGTACGTACTAAAATATTTTAATAATTACGCTTGTACAGCGAGTGTGGAACTATGATTATTGTAGACCCTACCTAAACTTATGGCATAAATCTATAATATATTTAAAATTTTAATCAGAGTCAAGTTCAACCTAACAAAAATAAATAAATAAACTTCTTCTACTATACATACCTATAACTCAACAAAATATAGATGGCTTAAAATGCTAAATAAAATAAATTTCCGCTTTTTCAAAAATTGATTTTATTTATGTCGAATCAAGAAAACACTAGGTCTACTTTACGATTCTGCCAAATATCAAGTGTCCAAAATTATTAGCGTTTAGTGTTTATTTTAAGCGAACAAAATATGTAACATTTATCTGGACATACAATATTTGACAAATAACTAATGAATGAAATTTTGGACTTATAATGATTGACCAAAAGACTTAATTATTGTTTGATCAATTTTTAAATAATAACCATGTACGGAGATACAATTATTGGTTATAACAGTTTTATGGCATACATTTATATAATTTTATAAAAGCATATTATATTGTATGTTTAATATTGTTGAATCAGGTATCTATAATAATATATTATTATATTTGGTTATAATATCGCTTCGTGTACAATAAATTATAATTTATAGACTATATAATAACCATGTTGAGTAAAATGGTTATATAGTCGAGGTTATGGTGATCTAGAACGGAATATATTATGCATGTACTGTAAGTATTATTATAGTTAACATCGTCACTGATTAGTGATTACTGTATAACTATTATACAATTACATAACAAACATATATAAATCATTGGTGTTTATGGTAATATTCTGAATTTCTACCACAGAATTACGATTGTCTCGTTCATGTTCCACCATCACGTTTCACCACAAAACAACACTGCAGCAGATGATGAACGCAAACATTGCCATACAGTATACCGTGGTGTTGCTAAATTGTTTGCTCACAAAATGTATAGTATTGTTTACGTAATTTTCAAAAATAATTCAAGCGTTAAGTGTCCAACTTTTAAACAAAACTATAAATTATAATATAATTTAAGTAGACCTATATTATATTGTGTAAATCATAAACGCGCATATTATTATTGTAATAATACAATATTATTATTATTTAGTCGTTACAAAAAAACCACAATTTTCAAATAGTTTACTAATCTCAAATTGAGTATAACCTCTCTATCCGTGGACCACGGTGTGATAATATTATATTTTAATCGGCTTATCGATTTATGATGCGACCACACGATAAAGTATAAATATTTAATACGTACATTTTATGTCATGTGAAAATTAAATACGTTTTGTCATAAATTGTTTTGCACAATAAACTGTAGTCATTACAAGTAAACGGTAAACCCATACATAGACATTAACTAGGTAGTTTGCGTGTAATATGATTTTTCTAGTTTTTATATGTGTACCTATAATATGCCTATGTCTATGTACCTATTTAGACACACGATTTTTCCTATAATAACATAACATTCCTACTCTGCGATAAGTACTAGTCATAAATTTAAAAGAATACATTATAAAAAAAGGTTTGAAACCGTTAAATTCCAATTTTAACCTGCAGAACCTTAAGCCTTCATATATATTTTTTAAAGACCAAAAGCAGAACTTTTTAATAAAATTATTTCGTTCTGGAACTAAAACTAGAATTAGAATCACGATGAAAACAAAATGTTCCTGTCCCTGTCCAGTAGTTTTTAGAAGATGTCCTCCCGCACAGGCTACAGACAAACGTGGCAAAGTATGTCCACTGTTGTCATTCAATCGGTAAAACATTGCCACGGGCCTAAGTCATTCTAAACTAGAAGTTGATATCAATATAATATTATTTGTTTTTCTAAGTTTAACATAATATTTTATATTAATGAAGTTTAATTGCTTATTTATACTACAACACAACAGCAGGACATCGAGTGCTCAAGATTGTACAAGTTAAGACTTATTATAAGTATAGAACATAATAAATATTGCATATTTTTGGATTTTCGTCAGTGATGTTTACGAATCATAATAGTTTGAAGCTTTTGGCATATATTTCCCCCTATAACTGACTATGGTCCTTGCACATTTGTGCATATTTTGACAAAATTAAAAATTTATTGCATATTGAAGCAAACATTTTTAAAAAATAAAGGAATGAAATAAAATTGTATTGATAGTAGAAAATTCAAAAATAATTTTTGCAGGCACCAAATATAGTAATTTAAATAGAGATAGGTACTTAATTATAAAGTGTTTAATTTACCTCATACATTTATAGACCAAAAATAATAATTACCAATGAAAATTTTGCATTTTTTACCATATTAGTACCTATATATTACTATGAATCTAAATCTAGATTAAGTTTTCTCAAACAATACACGAACAAGATACTGTAACGTCTGTAAACTGACTTTCTCCATCAACCTACAGGGTTGTATACTTGACTTATAAAAACAACGTCACCACTTAGAGTTTTTCGTATTTTCAGTTCACCGCGATATTCATATTATATTATCTTCTCGACAAACCACCTGGACACAATCGTAAACGTTGAAAAATATTTTGATGAGCAAACGCACGCAGTGTCTTGCACGGCGCTCAGTACAATACCCACATAATATATGTATATTGTATAATATATAAATCCAATTTTATTTTAACGCTAAATTTCAATTACACGTGCAGGTGTAACCTATGTATGTAACCTATGGTCATCGTGCTCATTATATACACCGCTTCGGGGTCACTTCTAAATAATTATGTATGTATTTCGGCTATGGAAAATAAACGCATATAAAACGTGATACATATTGCACACTTTCAAAAATAAGAAAGTTTTGGGCTTATTGTCAAAATGTTCAAAAGTACATAGAGCATAGCAGGTATACCTACAGCACGAGGACGTTTTTCACGAATAAAAACGGCCAACGGTCTATAGTAGAAAGTACAATACGACGTATAATATGCATATATAATAATAATGACAACGACAACAACAGTAACAACAACAACAGCAGCAGCAACGGAAACAACAATAATAATAAATAATAATACAATTTTGCAGCTCGAACGATTCCGATGAGACGGTATCTCTAGCTGCAATACAACAGCATATCGCTCTCCTACGCCTCAATTGCGTCACACCGATCGCGGCTTAACGCTGACCACTGTCATTATATTAAAATAATAATAACGATATTATGACGGCGTGGCCCGTGCCCGGCGCAAATGACCAAGTAGCGCACAAAACACACACGACTGCTGTCGGTGACTTGCGCGGATGAACCCGGGGGGCACGTGATCGTGTGATTATTAGGGCTTGAACCGAAGCCAACCGATGCACGAAATGATATTACCTATATATGTGTGTGCTGCAGTTCGTGTTGTGACGAGAGAAAAAAAACTGTATACCTATATTTTATATAAATCGATTTCTCTTTCTAGGAAAATCGAACTATATATCGCTGCGGAGGAAACGCCGCGTTGTAGGTATAGGTAGGTATCGACGACGGGCGCCAGCAGTTTTTTTTTAAAAAAGTTGTAAGACTTATAGATTATACGCAATATCCAACATTGTCAATATTTACTATTGCTCGATCTTGTCTATGTTTTTACTTTTTGGAATAGCATACAGTGCCATATTGTACACTTTTAATTTGACCATATGTCTTTTTCAAAAACGTATTGTTTAATGATTTCAAATCACTTCAAATATTTTTAAAAACTTTAATACTTATCGAGATAATGAGTGCTTACTGCCTCAGTGTAGAAATAATTTTTGATGTATAGATCTTAATAATAATTGGAGCAGCAGTCGCGTGTACCTACAATACATTTTGAGATTTTTCAATTATGTTCATAATTAGTACTCACTTGTTTACCCCGATCACATTATATACAAACACAATAATTATTAAGTAGTACCTACATACTTTTATCGGCGGTTCTTCAAATATTTTTCAAAACGTTAATTTTATTTTACATACATATACCATGTTTATTATACCTATTACATACGTATACCTATTTGATTGTATTTAATATTGGTACTTACATTAATATTGTCGATTTCAAATCAACCATGGTAATACGCAAACGTCAACCATTTTATATATATATTATATTTCTAGAAAGTGCCGTTCAAGAAAAAACGCATCATTGTAGAATAAAAAATTCTTCCTTTCTATACGAATGTACAACTATTTTCGCGGCTAACCCGTCATTTTTTTTTTCAGATATCTATATATCAAAAATAATATACTATTATATAAAAATTCCACCATCGTAAATATGGGACGTACACACTTGCCTACTTACCTATACTATTATAATTATTGTTTAATAAAAGATACAATACTACTATATATAAAATCAAATTGACAAGTAATTGTTCAACTTGACAGTCATTGTGTGCTCCGTTAACACTGCAGACTTGACATTGTTTTGACAAGTACCTATTTGGAATTAAAATCTTTACGAATGTTTTGCTTTCACGGAAATTAATTTCAAATAAACATTATAAAGAGACACCTAAGTACACAAAAATACAAGGTTTTTAACAGCGACCACTCCTAAAACGTTTTTTTTTTTTTCAAAAATATAATAATTGAATGAGTGTTCATAGATACTCTAATAAAAATTAAATCGCTCTGGATGTACGTAAATCTATTGTTTGGTTTATTTCCTTTAATTTCAATTTTTATTTTTATTTTATTAAACACAAACGTTAATTTTTATTTTAAAATATAATTTTAACAATAGTTTCATGTTATTCCGAAATTAATTATCGAATTTGTTACACATTTTGTATTCTCTACAATATATAAATTTCTAATCAAATGTTTTTACAAAGCCTTATAACACATATTTTCAACTTTGTAATATTAACCATCTTACAACAAAGTTATCAAACAGTACATTTAAAAAATATATATATTTGCAATTTTCTAGTAGTATAGTAAACATTTTGAATTTCTGCAGATATTGTTTTTATCTAAAATGTTAAAAAAATGTATAATAGAACAAACCACTATTTTTAGGGCTGCACTTTTACTGCCTCAACGGGTGTTTCAAAACAAAAACAAAACCACAATGAAACCAATATAGTTTTCTTGCTCCCCCGCAAAATATTAGACGAACCATTCCCTCAATTGTGATAAAGTAATATGTGCGTAAAAAACTTTTTAATTTATTTCACAACAATTGTTTACGATTCAAATTATATAATCGAAAACTCTTCGGAAATTCGACTGTAACATGTTTACTTAGATTATTAGAAAATAATAAGTGTTAATAATAATAATTGTATTCAAATACAAATTCACAAACTCTAAAAATATTATTAATTTAATCAAACTACCTACTATGTAGTTTCAACCTTGGGCCTTTATCATAAGTAATTTAAAATAAATAGTTGAAAAATAAAAATACTCTAATATTATATAGGTAGGTAATAATAAATAAACACCTACTAAATTTACACTTAACAATAATGAATACAATATGAAATGTCAATAAAATATAAAAATAACCATTAAAAAGTCATCACTCATCACATACTATTATTCTCTAATACACACGGTAATTTTTTAAGCATGATCATTCCCATTTTCATTATTGATATAGTACAATTATTCAAATTCTGATTTTTAGAATTATTAAATTATAAATACCATAATTTCAAATTCCTGATATTTTTGTACTAAACGAGAACCTTCATATTAAACCGAAAATTACTATGGTTTTCTTGAAAATTTTGTTGTATAAGAATTAAAGTTCTAATGAGTAGTTTCTTAGTTATTAAAATGTTTATACTAAGGATAATAATGGCTTTAAAAATGGTTTTTCAAAATATAAACTAAATATAAAATAAGATATAGTATTTATATATATTTATTATACTTGGAACGTTTTTACAAATTATTTAAATTAATAGATCAATAGGTAAAAACTATTGATAATATTTTTAAATCATCTAAGCCAGTCATTCTCAAAGTGGGCGATAGCACCCCCTTGTGGGCGTTGGTGGCGCCTTCAGGGGGGCGGTAGGATGCCCAAAGGAATTTAGGGGACAATAAAATTTTTGTATACATCCAAAAAGCTAATTTAAAATTTATGTTAGAACTCAAAAATAAGATATAGCATATCTATATATTATAAATTGTAATATCTGTTTTTAAAAGACATAACAGATAGTAAATTAAATTTATTTTTTTTTGGGGGGGGGGCGCTAAAAAATTGTTGATTCTCAAACTGGGATAAAATAAGTTTGAGAACCTATGATCTAAGCCCTTATCTACTTAACACATTAACATAGACTAGACATATTATAATTAGTTCACAAAGTTATATAACTCAAAAACTACTCGTTCGAATTCTCAAAACAAATATCTGCTGAATAATATAAAGTAAAAAATGAGGATTCCTATTTGATAAACAGAAGTTGTATTGTCACCGGATCATCCTTAAGTGATAGAAAGAATCTCAAGAATTTAAAAATATGGTATTCAAATGTATTTAATAATTCCAAAAATCAGAATTCGAATTTATGCATAATTTAAGCATAAAAATAGGATGAGCAAGCTTAAAAAAGTCACTTCGTTCATATTAAATGTAAAGGTATTATCTGACTGTCTCATTACATTGTATTTTATATATTATTATCTGATAAACATATTATACAAACTGTTCGATCGATTTAAAATCGCAACTTTTTTGAAATTGTAATATAATATTATACCTAATTACAGCGTGAAAGTCTTTATTACACCCTATACTTATAAAATATATTATTATATTTTATTAAACATATTATCATTGTCTTTATGGTTTACGACCCATAAACAACAATGCGCATTCCGATTAGAATCGTCTCGCACGGGTTTACTCCGTCAAAACTTTGCAGTCCATTGTTGTTTTTTTTTTTGTTCAATCCACCCGAGGACCTACAGCTCGTGTGATTACAATATGATACGCGTTATAATAATATATATTGTTATGATATTATATCGATACGATTTATGGTCCACAATATATAGGTATCGCACCTATATCCATAGCATCATTATAGGTATATAATATTATGTTTGAAACCGCAGGACTCGTGTCCGCGCGCGTTACAACACCGCGGCCCGCAGAACTGCTTTCGTATTTCAATATATTATTTTATACATTATATTATATATTTTTTACACGTACCTACCTACCTACCTATAATATATTATTGTAAGTACCTATACCGCTGCAGTAGTTTTGCGCTGCCGTCCGTCTACCAGCGGTCTTACACGGTCGCTATCGTGACCGGTCGAGTCGGCCGAGAGCACGCGCGCGAGCTAAGCCCTCCAGCCAGGCATAGACGCATACCTAGGTATGTATCTTTGTGTCGTTTTGTTTTTTTTTTGTTTTTGCAATTCAATGTGTATCGTCCCCGCTGGCCGTCCGCGTGGTGTGCAATTGCAGTACTTCTATAATTTTCCCGACGTCCTCTTAACATAGGTCCATATAGGTACCCAGGTACATACCCCGCAGGCACTGCAGATATCGCGGCTATTATAAACCTATATAATATGGACTGCGGTAAACTGTATTTATTATTTTTTTTTAGGTCAAATATTACTTTGATAATTATTAAATCCTCACGATAAACGATTTTCGAAATCGATTTATCGCAATATATGCGATATTATAATGTCTCGAATATTTTACGATTACTGCGGTTCGACAAAAGAAACATAGTTACCCGTAACATATTATACTATAGGTACACGATAAGTCATCTTTTCGTGGGCGCAGAGCCGTATTAATTGGACGAGTGCGATGGATATATTAATATTATTATGACAGAGATGTTGTAGTGAAATAATTAGTTATTTACTGCCTAGTGTACCTACCTATAGTAATAATCATAACACTAAACTCAAAAGCTATTTTAATGACTATACTTATTCCAATTTTCAATAATGTGATTTCATTTTCCTAATTGGAGTGGTTTCTTTCTATTTTATAAAAAGTTATTGAACCTATGTACAAAACTGAATTTGAGCTTTGCTATTTCAGAAACGAAAGTTTCATTCTAAGTCTAACACTAAGATAATTCCAATTGAATAGGTATTACATGCATAATAAGCGACTACCACTACGTAGAGTTCACAGAATAAAAATTATTTTGCATAATATAATGGAGCATATTTTAGGGATTAGACAGTATTAATTAGTCTGTTTTTTATATTTAAGAATATATACTAACATAGTGTTTATGTACATAAAAAAAAACAAATCTGTTTGGAATTTTTCGTCTCAGAAAAAAATGATACAAATCGTTAAATATGTATTAATTTTAAAACATTTTTTTCTTTGTTAAAATTTAGTTTTTTTAAATAAATAATATTGTCAAGTATTGGGTGAGATTATTTTTGAAGTTAAACCTACTATTGAATATTTTGATACATAATATATAATATAATATTCTATGGCACCCACGCTGGCAGTCTGCAGTAGGGTACAAGATAGGTATTATTAAAGTAAATACGTGTAGGTATTTAAATTTTAAAAACTATAAGTACAAAACATAATCCATCTAGGACTATTTGCAGTATAATTTATTACCAATTTATTATTTAATTATTTAATTAGCTTATGAATATGCGATATAATATTTTACTAATTTTTAAAGGATATACATAATTCAATCTACTCATAATTTATTATTATTAACACAACGACATTAGTACAGTGAGAATGTTATTATTTTTAATGTTTTTAAAAATTGTTTTTATAGGTAACAATAAATTATAATTAAATAAATCGATTATATAGGTACTATTCTTATACGGGAATGCCTTTCAAAATACCATCTGCTCATTCAGACCTTAATGCGAAATGTTTGAAGCACTGTTCTTACATGGCTATAATGACTGTTTTCCGAAAAAATGGACACATGCCGCCCATAACACAGTAAAAATTACTCAACACTATGAAAACGATAAATTCGTTGTAAAAACATAATATATTGTTGATAATAACAGTCAGCCCAAGACGAGTAGGCCTTATGGCTATATGCTATTAAAACTATATAATATGTATTATGATATTATTATTAATGTATAATTGACAAAGTGGACAATCTCTTTGTGGGTGATATGTACATATATAATGCAAACACGTTTTTTAACGAAATTAAAGTCGATTTTTGTCGTCACGTTTTTATACACGCTTGATCAATTAATGGCTGTTTTACTTTAATTATTACTATATATAATAGAAATAGAAATGCAATCAAGTTAAATACTTTTACAGTACCTAATTAATAAGTAATTACATTTACTATACAGTCGTAGAATTTCTATACTATAGGTAATATATTATAGCTTATAACAAATGTACCTCTATAAAGTATAGTGTCTTATCGCCGTTTTCGGTGTGTTTCGTTTTCTTTTGTGTCAGTCGTATCTTACTATTGTATTCATAACAATATAAACTTCAATCAGAAGTAGGTACACATAACACCTTCACTACAGAGTACAGACATACCGTGCTGTTAAACTATTTAGGGTAAACGAGATATGACAATTATTATAGTTTACTAAACGTTAGTAGTGCAGACTTTTGAGATTCGACATCGGTCTGCACATAGGTAAGTACTCATATTTGTCGAGCCTATACTTCTGTCGTATATGTCCGAAATACTTTGACGTCACGAAGTATAATAACCGTCGTAAGCAGTATAATTAACATTATTTTTTTTTTCTCAATTGTTTATCGGTAAAATATTAAAAATGTTGTGCATGAGACTCGAAAATCTGATAAGTATATTATAATATTTCCAATTTATTAGTATAATTAAATGTTATTATAATTGTTTATAAAAGCACTATATAGCTATCTATTTTCAGTCTTATTTTTAACACCTGTTATTGCTAAACCGAGTGATTCATCAAGCTTGCTCACTCTCATTTCCCCTTTAGGTCTATAGGTATTAAAACTATAGAATTCTATTAACATTTCATAATTTGTAAAACTTTCCATCCCTTCCATATATAATAATTGTCCGTTGTGTTAACCACAGTTATAAAAAAGGGTCGAAAGTTCAAACGAAATTATATTATTTCCGCGTGTATGTATAGAATAACTTCTTACCTAAAAATATATCGGATTGCCATCTTTTTACGATATAATATTATATATTATTATTATTACAATGTCCATTTGTGCGGAACTTAACACCACGGGCCACGGTCTAGTGGAATATTATTATCTTTTGCCCAATAGTGTTTAACAGAACAAAACAATGGTCTTCTAAATACGATCTGGTTTAAGCAGCAATGACTCTCGATTAGATATGTAATCTCGCGATTGAGTAATCCTCGTGTGCAGTGCGGTTTGTCGAGCATCCGACGAATGTCTAAAGATCAGAAAACTCAAACCCGAACAAGGTGGTTAGCATGCAGAATCACAACGATTCAAATAATATATTTTATTTTATTGCCCGCGTATTGATACGGATCTATAATATGAGCCAACTACGTAACTACTATATATTATAGCTCGACGCAATCTAATTTGTGATTAACTACCCGTGTAGAGTCAGATTATAATGTATTATGCGAGAATAAATACGTATAATCATTCTGCATTTTAATTTATAATGCCGTTATTGGGTAACAACGACACGCGTATCTAATTAAAATTATTTTACAGTATCATTTAATGACATTTAAATGGGAAGGGCGAATGACATAAAACAGCTGGTAGATTATTTGATGGACATTTTGAAAATGTGTGGAAATGTTTTTAGAGCAATCGTTTTTATGCATACGATTCGTACCTACGAAATTTTAATTCGATTATACGTAGGTAGGTACTAACTATAAAAAAAAATACTCCGAGCCAGAACATGGTCTATCAAGAACATGGTCGGTTGTTCATTTTGTACGTAATAACAAAATTGTATTTTATAATTACATGCTACAATTATTAAGCGTGTGTAGTAATTTGCAGTATATTACCTACGTATTTACACTTTTGTTGCATCTAACAAAATTAGCAAACTAACTTGGATTTTCGTCATTATTTTATCATCAATCTCATTATCTTTTATGTTACAAGAAAACTTAAAAACAAATTTGGGATTGAAATAAAATATTTTACGTTTCACGATAAAGCATCTAACCTAATATGCACTATACTCACGTTTATTTAATTTAAAGAAAACAATTAAAACCTCCAGAAGTAATTAAAAATTAAAACACTGATCTACTAATGATTTAGGTAAGAAGTATATATACAAAATATCGAAAGAATTGTATTTAGATTTTAAAACCAACAAAAACATGCCAAAAATCATTAAATGCCAAAAACCAAATATAATACATTGGTCATAGGTTTTTGAATTATAATGGTATTTTTATCCTTAGTTCATCTACTCGTGTATACAACTTTTTAGTAGGTACTGTAAAATATCGATTTGTAATTTCAAATGAATCGAGTTAAAAAATGCAATAGAGATAGTGACAACAATATAATATTCTGTAACGTGATAACCATTGATATGCATAAAAGATGTTGATACTGCAGGTTGAAGACTTTAGTATTAATATATTATTATATCAATAATATAATATTGTTCTATGCACATATTATTATTAATGTTACGAGTATATTTTGTAGGCATAGAAATCATTTTAATTTATTTATTTGATATCATAATAGAACGGTTAGCTGTTAATTAGGGTGTGATAATAATAATATATCATACAAATAACAGTCATCGAGAGCATCTAAACCTCTTTCACTGTACACCGTTTTTTGGGTAGGTACCTACTTGCTGCAATAGTCTATGTATTATATAATATATTATTATAATTTATTAATAGTGAGCTAATTTCACCATCGAATTACAAAATAATACTCTTCGGACGCCGATCGTCGTATAATATATTAAACATTGAAAATAAATCACACCGTCGTAAACCCAATCGCGAAATAAAATAATAATCTATTAAGCACTATAAATCCAAATATGTATGGGTAATAATATTATAATATATATTGTAATAGGTAACAATAATATTTTATACCTATACCTATACGCATGAACACGCTGCTAACCTCGCTGGTCAATAACTTTTGAAACTCGAATTTCAATAATATTAATAAATATACCTACATAATATTATACTTTCTTTACGATCTCGCACACGCAATCATTTATAATATACTGATCCCTAAATAATATATACTCGCCGGACACGAATATTATTATATATATTATAAACATGACCCGTTTTTTACCCGTGTGTACAATACGATCACATCACGTGTGTGTGTGAGCGCGCGCGCGCGCGCGTATAAAAAACATATATAATTATAAAAAAATTAGCAATGCGTGCTGCCGCAGAGCCGCCTCGGACTACTGACAAAAGAACAGATCGTGACCATACGGATGCTTCATTACCATCTAGATCGTGTACAGTTATGTTCATAAGGCACACAGGTGCGCAACAGCGGCGGCCGCGGCGTACTGCTGGGAATTGGTAATTTATCTCGGGAACCTCCCACCGACCGCATTGACTTGTTACAATATTACGTGTATAGTATTATTATTATTATTATTATTATTATTATTATTATTCCTAAGCGCGGGAGGGTGTCGGTCGTCAGAAAACGCTAGCGGTTTTCTCTCTCTCTCTCTCTCTCTCTCTCAAAAAAAAAAAAAACAACACCGTGTCTGAGCTTAATTAAACGGGTACGCGCCTTATTATTATATGATTTGGCTAGGGAAAATTACAAAAGTTAGGTAGGTAAGAGTGTGTAGTAGGTATATATACGCTGTCAAAACCGAAGCAAATTTTTCGAGAACGGTCGAGCAGACCGGAAAACGGATATGGTCTGTCAAATATTTGGAACTACTCGTCATGAGAACAAAACAATTATAACGTGCGATATTATTGTATACACTATTTATATATTTTTGTTCTAATTCAATTGATAACAATTAAAACGATACGTTTCGAACGTTAAACGCACAGGCGCCGTATATATAGCTGAGGTGGATTTATAAAAATATATTTTTTTTATTTACGTTTTTTAAATTCCCCGTGTGGCGTTTATTGATATCGAAACGCGCCCCAGCTGATACATTTTACACAATATATATTATTACGACTCCATCATTCATGTATAATTCTCTACAAGGTGTAGGCTCTATAGTAAGTCTTTATGCGTATTTAAAGCCGATGAGCTATTTTACTGTTCCCGGAGTCTTTGACAGAGAAACGCGTGCACGTCGAATTGTTTAAATCCGATCAGAATCTCTAATTGAAAAAAAAATTTCTTATCAATTCATTAAATATATACAGTTATTATTTTTAAATGACTTTTAAGTTGTCAATTACAATGCAATATTGAAACTTCTCCCGCTCGAATTGCCTGACCTATAAAACAATTATTTACCATACAATAAAACTGTATCAAAATATATGTCAAACCTAAAATGCATTTTATTTTATTTTTTATAAGCGAGGAAAATGTTCAGCTTTGCAAACGTGTACCTAAAATATATTATATAATATTATATATAATATGTATAAATAATCGTATTATCGATGTATCATTAGCAGACTATTTATAGACAGCATTGATCACAGATCACGCAGCTCCAGTGGTGCTCAATATGTATATATTTATCAGGTGTAGCAAGACATAATTTTACCCACCTACCCACTTACCCCCTTAACATTTAATGTTTTTTTTTTTTTGTATATTAATTGATAAAAGTCATAAAAGATGATAACTAATCATAAAAGTGGGCAAAAAGTGCCCTATATTATAAGTATGTTTCCTAACAACTTACTGTTATTAAATGTATTTTAATTTGAATATTCCCCTCCCCTTATTTTCACGCATTGTTACATATAGGAAAAGGGTTGAGCTCCAATGTAGCAGCTTAACTAAAACCTAAGTTGAACAATCTTACTTTTGAGTATCATAAATGCAACGTATTTATACATTTGTGCACGATGAATTTTGTACGATTTTACTTTTGGATCATCAAAATTATGAGATGTAGGTAGTTACATCTTCTTGCGTTCCTACCTCCCTATCGTAAAATAATTTACGTTGTTGCAAAGAAAACCAAACAATAACCAAGTTATAAGTATACACTCACAATATGTTTATTATGAATAGAAAGTATTATTGAACAAATGAAAAAAAATAAGTATTACATTTGAGAAAATAATATTTTGGTTTTAATATAGTTTTTTTTTTAAACTAAATCTATATTAAATTAGTGAAATGACCGTTGGGTCCTACGGTACTTAATTGTAACGTTTTTTTCCCCTATACATTATTCTTATTCTACCGTGACTGATTCGAGTCGGTGACTTATTGTATAGAAGTGTTCAGTCATAGGGAAAGCCAATAATAAATTAATAATTATTGCGTTTATTCTATACATGGGTATGATGTTAACACTGATGAGCCAACACATCGCTATTATCTAAGCAATATCATGAGTGATTATCATAATTATTTGGTTCCACTACATTTTTCACAGCTTCGACATCGTTTTTATTTTTGCATTTACGCACAGTTATTATACATACCTGCACTTTGGACACTTTGATAAATCTTTATTTTGAATAGGTATAATTTTGTACATTTTTTTTTTACATAGGTCCACCGCATGACTGTTTTACATTATTATGAACATTTAATTAAGTACTTTGTAATTACACCTGCAGCAGCACTACATAATATACCTACCTACCTATATTTTTTATAACAGTAACAATTGGACACAGTCTTTTATAGCTTTTTTGACCGTATAATTCTGTTACGAATAGGTAAGTATAGTAGGTGGTATACCATCGTCCATCACTATGTATTTTACGAATCATTTTATATAATATAGCATTAACTAACATTCAGGTCGTCCGCTTATAAACATTAATAAATCGTTACTTTATAACAAATTTTGTTCACTGCGAAAGTGCGAATTTACCTAGGCGATAATAATATTACAATAAACCTATTATTTTATACGCGCATTATTTAATTCAAAAACGCTTAATACAATTATTATTAGTACCTACACGCGAAACAATTAAGTTTAAGTTTAATATTTAGTGTGCACTGTGCACGCTTACCTTGGCTTCCAACATGCCCCAGCCATATCGAAATTAATACTCCAACTAGTTGTAGGCATCCTTTGGTCTTTGTAAGCATTCTATACGGTGTTGCAGTAGTAACATTCCTGTATCTACCTGAAAAAAATATATTTCGAAATTTTTTTAAAATGTTAAAACCATATAACTGTAATTAAGAGCCATTTACCAGCATAGGTATATAGCTTAAATAAATAACACAATAAATTAGTCTTCAATCTTTTTTTACGTTTTTGAATACAATTTAATATATCGATATTATGCAATTATGCAATGTTGCATTATTGTTTATTATACAAGTAACGTACCTACTAAAATAGTTTATTTCAAGTTTAAAATAGTTTTAGTTAACCTCTTCAAGTGTGGTTTGTTTTTAAAATGTATTCATAACACATATTATATACATATAAAGAAACTAGGGGAAAATAAATAAAAATTTTAAGTTAATATTAAAAGCTCCATAAGGTTATTATTTTGTATGTGGCATCAAACGATGTCACATTGCATAAATGGATCAAGTAGAAAGGTTTAAAATTAAAATAACAACTGACGGTACTCTTTTAATTTTTAAACATCAAACATAATTTCTTTATTATTTTATGTTAAAAAAAAAACCGTTTTAGTCATGACAATGTTGTATTTATGGGATAATTTTATCTTTAATTTAATTGTAATAATTTAAAAATAAATTATGTTATACTTATTAGTCATGACTATCAAATTTTTAATTATTATCTTTCAGATTTATTTATTTTTCACTACAGAATGAACTAATGACCCATAAGTCAAATCAATTCAACTTTGAAATCGCCTCGTGTACTCGTCAACGTCAGACTGTTAACGGTTAAATGTTCACGCAATATTTTGCACATGTTTATATTTTAAAACGTTTAACCAACCTTATACAAATTAGGTCGCCATTTAAATAAATGCATAAAAGTGTATAATAATCACCCAAAACTTAAATTAAATAATAATATTACAACATAATTTTCGTTAAAAAAAAAAATTGTAACACGTTTTCGTCGTTAACCACAATAACGGACCTCGTAATTATTGAAGACTAGTGACGACTACCTATAACTGTACTCGTGTACATTTATTATAACGTGGTATCTTATGGTAATAATTATTTCTGTCACACTACCACAGTACCACACATCGTGATTCTTATTTTGCGGTACCTACAGCTAAATTCATAAAATAAAAACCAACATAGAGGATGAGTACTTATGACACTATTGTACAAGTAGCAATTTAACTACGATTAAACTGGTGTCTTCGGGGAGAATTGAGTGAATTGAATGATGACCGTCAGTGGTCACAACTTCTACATATTATTTTAAATTGAAATTAATTTGATTTACATTTTTATTTTTATTCTTAAAAAACTATTAATACATGTTTAGTATTAATCCCAAAGTAATTTAAACTCTATTTTTTATGATAACGTTTAATTAAGATAAATCTTCGGCTTGAATATAATTGTAAAAATTGAATTGCTGTATAAAAAATGATTGTTCAATTATTGAACTTCAAGTTATCCGTTTAAAATCCATACTTTGGTTGGTTTAAAAAATAAGTGTCACGGGTATAGTAAAAACAAATTTTACTTGGATTAATCGGAAATTGAAAATAAGAAAAAGTTCATACTTGATTTTTGTGATTGGGCAGCCCATAAGTTTTATTTTTAAAAAATAAAGTTGAAAATCATACGGGGATTTACCATAATATTATTAAAATATAGGTAAAATATAATACAGTCTCTTAAAAATCCTATATGACTGGATTGAAAACTAAACACTACAAGTTAAGTTTAAAAATAATATTTATTTATCTTTAGGCAAGTACAAATTATAGTATCTCATAATTAATAGACAATTAAAAACAAGCTACTATTTAATAGTTGATTTTTTAATCCGTTAGTTAATTACTAAAAATATTCTTTTCATAATTCAACCATATGCATACAACATTATTATGTTACCTATAATTATTACATTTGAATTTTAACGCACGATAATAAATAATATTATGCCTACCTACTTAATAACACAATTTATATAAGTATAATTTAATATAATATATAATATAATATGTGAATAATAATTCGTCTTTGTATTTAGGTAACTATATTGTTAGGAATACGAAGGGCTACGCCCCACGTTATTTTTAATCAATATTATCGATAACTTGAGCCCCAAAAGAATTCGGCCCCACTGCGCCCAAGCCCTATGTACCTATTATAGTGATGTATTACTACTAATAGACATGGAAAACGTATATTTTTTTTTTATGTTTAACAATATTTGAAATTAGGCCAATTTAGGTTACTCATTGCAAAGAATCGAGAACATTTAAATGCATCGATTGTCATGACGATGACTCGTGGAACAAATCATTTCCTGTACCGATACTATAAACATTAAGAATTAGACCACGCTTGCTTATTTATACATACTATGTATTTAATACAAACAACATAAATGCATAATAAAAGCTAAAATACCTTGAAAATGAATTGAAAGGATATTAGGATTTGCTGGTTTTACTTAGATAATGGACAATTATGAAAACATATTATAGGTAGATAATATATTATTTGTCTTTGCGTACCTATTGACTCGATCAAATGTACTAAACTATGTTAATAAAAAACTACTTTCATATATATTTATATTTAAATACAGGACGAACCCAATATTACATTATATTCAACCCAATAGCGATATCTCAAACAATTTAAATTAATACACCAAACCTATATTGGATATAGAAACCTCCGAAAAATAAATTGTAAGTTAATTTAACGATATATCACTAAAAATTTAAATGCATATTATACGGGATGGTATTTTAGGTGTCGCGTTACCTATAAACCGTAAAATATTTATGAATAAACTCTTAGAGACAGTGGAATGGTAAAAAATAAGACCGAACAATTAAAATCCACAAGAAAACGTCCAACCAATAAATTCCTACTGCAATGAATACCAGGTCATACCAGAAACTTGTGAAAATGGGAAATTTTACTCTCCTCGTACAATAAGCAATGCAAAAATAAACTATTATTGTTCTTCGATCTATCAATAAAACATGCATATAAAACGCAAACTCGAACAATTATATATTTTAATAAAATGAGTTTTCATTTAAGATTATTTTTTTGGTAAACAGTTTTTAGATCTCCATTTAAAATGCCTAAATAGTATATAAAGAGTATTATTATTATGTAGTAGCTCTACACATGGGCGTCTCATGGGGGAATAAAGAGTTAATTTTTATACCCCGGTTATATTTTTGTGGTAACAATAGAATCGATTTTCAACCCCAAATGAAAAATATTTTTATATAGAAAAAACAAATATATAAAGTTGAATAAACCCGATTTGAAGACGACGCACATGAGATTTGCACGAGTCCAATGTTGGTAATAAAAACCATGCGTTGTAAATTATTACTGTAAGTATAATAAGTACATATGTTTGAAGTTTTTTCGTAAAAAATAGGAATCTAATTTCAAAGCTTATAGCCTAGGAGTTTCGTTTATAAGTTCCTAAACTTTGATAAAACAACAATTTATTTGATCAATAACTTTCTATAACATTTTCCTGATGTAATGCCAAAGAAAAATTAAAAATTCTAGTTATTTGGTTGTAAAATACTATGTATTTATGTATTATAAGTGAATTTATCCATGGTTTATTTTTAAATCATTTTTCTACCCAAAAATAATCACTCCAGTGACGCCCGAGACCCTACATATACTTTCGAAATTGAACACAGACTGTTGTCTATTTTTATTTGAAACTGTAATTTTTCAAATTCTATTGCAGTTTCACGCGTAAGACAACAGCAACACAACACTGCCTTATAATATAGTCACGGACATTTGTTGGTCAAACCGAGAAAAACCTGTAGTAACGTCTTTCGAATTCAATGATAAATTAATAATAATATAATAGTATATTGCTTTCAAATATAAAATATTTGCCTCAAAGCGTAGGCCCACCCAACTCGAGTTATCTATTATTTAGTCGTAAACGTAACATTATAATAGGTATTCGTTATATTATTATGATGGTCTTACCATAATCGTCTTACACAGATCTACAATTAAAAAACACTTGAAATTCAAAAAAAATAAACTCCCGATGGGTATACCTACAAACTATATGAACAGTTATGTTTATTTGTTGTTTTATATTTATAAATATTATGATTGTATACACACTTCAAATTGTATACAATTAGTTAGCGTATAATAATTTAATTCAACAATATAGCTATAGAATATTCGTCAATGTAGTCATGCAGTGTCTACATACCTGGCGCCCGTGTGACTCAAACCAAAATGGCAAAATGTATATACTACATACGTTTATGATTCACCAAGCGTGCATCTTTTATCCTTTAATAATGCATTTATTCAAACTTTGATTTTTGCATTTTTAATTACACTTATAGACCAAATTTTCAAATGCATTCAATATTTCAAATACTAGATTTTTTACACCATTTATGAAGAATCTGGTGGCATTACAAACTTATTATTTTCAAGAGAGAACAGCCCTTTTTTTCTTTGTATAGTCCCTATATTTTCTATCTTCCAGTATTAGTGCATATTGACTATTATCCTTATTATATAATCTTCAAAACTACTAATTTGAATTCTGACTTAGTAACATAATAATGTTAAAAAAAATCTTCAGTCTGACAAATTACAGTAAAAAGAGTGTTTCTAGTTTGACAAAAAAAAAAAAATGTTTCTATCTATCGCCACAGGACACTTCGCCAAATCCAAGTTCTTAAAAACATGATCCTCAGACTGAGTCAGACATCAAGTATAATTAGAAAATCAGAATTTGAATAAGTGAATATTATCAAACATAAAAATTGGGTAAGCATGGTTGAAGAATCACTCTATATTCAAAACTTAGATATACCGTATTCAGCATATCATATATTGCAGTAGTGTAATAAGTGTATATTAACCTACATATTATTATTATCATCATTATATACGTGGTACACTATAAGGCTCAGGATCAAGAGTAGAAATCAAGTTATCACTATGGGTGACGTGTGTGTGTGTGTGTGTGTGTGCGTGCGCCTACGCCGTGCGGCAAAAATGATACGCTTACAATGGGTCCGCCCATCGACAATAGTAATCAAGAGTCTGTAATTTAATAATAATACCCGCACTATATTATATAGGTGAAAAATATTCCCTTTCACCAGTTTCGCCTTTTGTATTGTGTACACTATACTCTATATATACACTTTTAGATAATACAATTGAAAAAAATAGTTTAATGAGCATTACTAATATTTAATAATCAACAGGTTGAGTGTAAACATTTGTAAATCGTGTCCTGGATATTTTCGAAAATACGTAGTATATGAACGTAAATAATAATACTAACACTCACGAGTCAAGACCTATAATACAGAGTGACGACCATAGATTTTGTATGATCTACAATGACAACTTTTATTTATCAGAATTTGAATTTCAACAACCATACCAAACATGATTAAAAACAAAAAAAACTTAAGTTATAGGATCGAGGTACCTTACGGAGTTTGTAATTAAGAAAAAAAAGCAACCAGAATTCGCTAGTTGAGTGAGAGGACGAGCCCCAGAAAATGGTATGTTAACTGACACAGGTATCCGTGGCAAAGACACCGAATGCGGTGATGGTAATTCGTTTCGCTTCACTCACTTCAGCACTTAATAAAAGTTTATTGAGTATATTGTATTATCCTTGTTCATATGAAAGAAATAATCCAAACGAAAAATAATTTTGATTCTAGCTCGGTCTCTGTTGATTAGTCAATTTTTAATATTATTATGATGATCGTTTTACAACACTTAATATAAATATTGTGATTTAAGGTTTTTTGAAACGTTTGAATGAGCTTTAGTACAGTAGGTACCTATACACAGTTTATTAAAACCTTTAAGACTTTAATTGTAAATTGTAATTAATTAAAAATTAAAAGTGTTATTAACAAAAATATTTTATTTAACGGTTATTCATACGACAGAAATTTAATTCAACGATTCATAACAATTCTATTCAGAAAATAAATAAATGTAAAATTGTTTAGTATTCTGAAATTTTGTCAAAACGGCATAACTATCACTATAAAATTTGAACATTTTTGACATTTTCAAATTTGTATAGATCCTGTAGAACTTTGAATAATGGTTCATCATTGGTTTATTAAATTGTCATTAACTTATTAAACATAATATTTTAGACATTATAGAACAGCACCTATATAGTAACAAAAGCATTTTAAAACTGTTTTCACGAATATTTTATAGTTTTATACACTGTAATTTTCGGAGAGGTTACGCCCGATAAAGCACAACGCGTTAATATATTTTACTTTTTAATGAAAACGCTGAACCGCTCCGTAATGTATCACAAATAACCATAGAGTAATTCCACACAAAATTGTTCAAATTAAATAAAATTATACATTAAACTCGTTTAAGCATAATAGTTCAAATTGTGACTGTTAATTCGATAAAATGGGCGCAGTTTGGCATAATTAATATAACGATGTAATGGGATCAGGGCTTGCATTTGGAAAAAATGTCGTTTTAACGTTATTTACAATCTAAACGATGTAGAATTTTTGACTTTATCGTTAAAAACAATATCTAATGCCGGAATGGCTCGGATACGGAATATAACAAATTCTTGGATTAATTGCTAATACAAATATAAATCGCTTGGAATAAATATTTCTATGAAACCAAAATTATAACTTTCAAGTAAATGGATTTGAAATTATTTCGTTTTGTGTTCTTTTTCTATGTTTTTCGTATTATTTTGTTTAACGATACATTATATATTTTGTTAATTGTTATGTTTCATTTTGTGGTATTTTATTATTTTTGTTTGGTGATTTTCTTTTTAATTACGTTTACAAATTTCAATCTTTCCATTTTGCGTCATATATAATAATATAACGTAATAATCATAACGTTTGCAAGCCCTGAATGGGATATTATTAATTTTCTTAATACTCAATATAACTGTTGCAGTGTTGATGTGATATTGTCTTTTAGGATAGATAATTTGATATTTTAATATAATACCTAATTATTGTTTAGTAATGATAACTAATTAGTATAATATACTCCCAATAACATTAAAGTAACTCAATAATTGCAGTATATTATATAGTATTTTTGTGATGGCGTTTTTCCACAAAGCATCATTATTGTGCAGCGTTTCACGAGTACGATGTCTATGGGTAATTTTAATATAATTTGGAATATAATTTTACCACTAATGCAATTACTAAACTGTATACTTAAACGAGTACCTATTGTTGAATTAAATGTCCACTCACAAGGTTAAAACCGTTTGGGTTTGTCGTACGCGTATCCCTGCACACATCAAACACAAATCACCTCACATTATATTATACGGTAGGTAGCTATATATTATGTCGAACGAGACCGTTTTTGAAAATCCGTGTTTACCTTTTGTCACGTACAATAATTATTACGATTATAACTGTAATAAAAAATAATAATTTTTTAAAAAAAAAGAAAGAAAACGCTACGAAAATATTATATAAACGCACGAATAATAATATGCACCTCAGAAACGACAATATCGTAACGACACGGACTTGGAAAACCAACGAGTGCACTATACCGCGCTGAACTGCACACAACTGCACGTTGGTTACTATAAGCCCGTATGGAGAGCGAAATGCATTGTGCGTGACCGTCTGCCGTTCCTCCTCTTGTGCCGGTTTTTATAATACACCTGTCGGAGGGGCACTGAGCCGAAGAACCACCGCGCGCCGCTGCTCCATGCCGTGTTCAAACGACGATAGTGAGTTTCCCAACGACGAAATCATTATGAAATATATAATAAAGTCACCCGGCGCTATCCTCGGCGCACTTGCGGCTTTTCAAAATCATAGTATTTTTATTTTTATAATAATTATTATTGTTCGTTTTAACGCGAAAAACTTTTGATTCGAATTCAACAATTAGGTATAATCGGTTCCACCCGATAGTTTAGTGTATTACTATAATACTTAATAATATTCTATAATAAACACACTATTATAATATAGTTATTTATTACACGCGAAAAGAAATATTATTCTCGAGGACTATTAGTACGCATTATTAAATTATATATAATATAGGATCGATATCGGGTAAGGAACGATTCACAGAGCACGCTCACATATTATTTTGTAGGTAATTTTAAATAATAATGCAATAATTCGAATTCTAATCTTTGAATTTTAAGTATATACTATAAATATTCAACACCATATTATTATATTTTAAAATACTTGGAGTTTTATGTTATTTAAGGAATAAGGATCACAATGTGTCGATAAAAACTTTCAATTTCAGATGAAAACCTCAATTTTTTTTTATTGATAATCGTTTATTAGATAATTTTTATGGAAATGTATATTTAAATCGAAATTCTAACGTATACCTACGCATAGTATTTTAGTTATTAAACCTAGTTTACTTAATAAATAGTCCATGATAATTATAAGTTTGGAAGTTAATATAGATGCTATAATGATTTGAATATGATTATAGTGAATGAATATAAATGCCTATTAGAATTTTATGTTCATAAAAATTGTCTGAGTTTAATAATATTAAAGTATAGCTAACAGACTAAATATTACATAGGTACCTAACCTACCTACCTAGTACCTACATATTATTATATTTTATATTTTATGTAAAACAATTATTATTATTATCATTTTAATAAGTGCCTGCATACAGTTAAACCAACTAGTTGTTTGAATATTTTATTTAAAGGCATCACTTTTTGAAAAAAATGATTTCCTTGACAGTTAACAGTAATAAAAAGTGTTTACGTTTTTGAAAAAAAATAAGTTTGTTTTGTTACAGGACTACTCTCCTTAAAAGACAAGTACTTTTTTGGTCTTTATACTCTTTGAGTAGCACTTAAAAATTCCAAAACACTTAAACTTAACAAATTTAATGCATTAGGTGTTCAAAGATAATGGGAGGAGGGTGCGCATGCTAAATACTTGGTGAGAATCACCCTTTATAACACTGTACAATATAAGTTGAATAGTGTTATATTTATATACGTACTATTATTCACTGGTCACTATGATTCCGGTCGAATCAATATAATATGATAGACGTACTTGGTGTACAAATTTATTTCAGATAATACCAAAACAATTGTATTTGAACAAAGGATTTAATGATAATTTTATAGCTATAACCCGTTTAAAAACAAACAATTGAATCCGCACGAACACAACAAATTGGAAAAAAATTGTTTTAGCATTGGCGCCCTTACTTTGACTGAAACCTCTGCAGCCTGCGACCTATACGTAAAACCGAATACAAACAATAAATGGGAAAGAGCTGTACAAAGTCACCACCTTAGCTACATATTATATTGTGACCACTGACGCGCGACGGCTATTACAATATTAGTCACTGTGTCGGGTTGTATGGTAGCAACACCCTCCGGGAACCCGGCCCCGTGGTGCACCTGTCCCATTAAAATAATAAATCCTACGTCCTGTTATTTGTTATTATTATAATTATTATTTTAGACGAACAGTTGTCGACGTTTATTAGAGGTACCATATACCGGCAATAATAATTAAAAATCACCTTATAAAAATATTGTGTAAAAACGAGGCTGAGTTCGATAATAATAAATTGTAATCATTATTATTCATTATTTATCCACAGTTAATCCTTACTAATTTAAGTTTATCAGTCAATGATAAGTATCAAACTGTATTTTAAGCAATGTCCTACTTCAAAAACCAAGAATCGATAATATATAATATTTAAACACTGATCAACTTGTTTAGGCTTATAATTCACGTCCGTATAAGAAATAAACAGCTTTAGAATAATAATTATAATATATATAGTATTATTATATTATTTTATATTGTGATACTTATGCATTTTGCTCAATATTTTACCGTCCTAATAAGGGTTCAGTTAAAATCGGGAAAGAATAATCCGATACCATAAAAGTACCCGAATTAATAACGACACTGATGTCTGATAGGTACCAACCCTCTAGGAGACCGGAAGTTATAAAAATATCATCGAAAATTGAAATTAAAATAATCAAAACTACCTGCTACATAATAATGATTCTTGTTTTGATAAAAACGATAATGTATATGATACTATCAAAAGATGTAATATTTACAGAACCTTTAGTCTATTTGGGGAATAGTAAGTTGCTACACGAGACCTAGCAGGTAGGCGATTGCATACGTTAGTTACTACAAATGTGATGTGTTAATCCCTACACGAATATAAAAACGGGACGTGTAAGTTCCTACACACAAAAACACAGGTACATGCGTAAGTTCCTTCACGGCAAAAAAGTAACTAGATCCTACACGGCAGAATAAATAAGAAAAATTACTCTGTGATTATTGCAATATTATGTTATTATAGCATGGATTAGGCGTATTAATATAAACGTTCTTGTTTAAATCGCTATGTGTGATGCCTACCTAGGAACTTACATAATATATAATTTATCGAATTATTCGATTTTTTTTATATTAGCTATTATCAATGCATTATGCGATTTTTATTATATTTAATTATTTACTCTATTTATTTATGAAAATGTATTATTCGATTTTTATTTTACCGTATTATCAATGCATTATACGATTTTTTTTAGTATCATCATCTATTTATTTATGAAAATGTACCTATTTTTATTATTTTGTCGCCTAATTTATAATATAGGTTAAGTATACACTTACTGACATTTGAACTTTTAGGAACTTACAGATATAATTTTCCACCGTGTAGGAGCTCACATACGCGCCTGTTTTTTACTGTGTAGGAAATTACACACGAATCTTTTTTCTACCTTATACTCAATGATATTATGTACCTGTGTTTTGCCGCGTAGGAACTTACATAATATGCACCTTTTTCTAGCATGTAGGAACTAACATACGTATTTTTTTTTACCTGCTGGTCTCGTGTAGCAACTTACATTCGCCCGTCTATTTATATATAAATGTTATTTTGTCCTTTATGCATTCCCAAACCGTTCAACCGATTGCGATTAAATTTGGGACAGAGATAAATACGGCATTGAGGATAGGCAACATATATCAGATTTTTATACATATTTTTATATTATAATAAATAATAATAATATCAATAATACAAACTATGATCACTCGGCGTTATGGATAGGCTATTTTTTTATGTACATCGCTGTCATTGGTGCATTATATCAGTATAATATCACATAATCTGGCAGGTAGTACCTATATTAGGTAACTACCTGGCTACCTATTTTTGAATTTTTTAACTATTGTGAATTTACGCTCAATTGTTTTTTTTGATTTTTACTTACATCAAGTTATGAAAAACTGTATTAAATTTTCAAGTATTTTGACCGAGCAAAAAAATGTCTGAATTTTTGAATTTTTTTAAACAGATACTATAGTAGGTGCCAAAAACTATATACTTATGTGCCTATAACAGAAGCAACAATGCAACATGCCAATAACTGTGGTTTTAGAGAAAATTGATAAAATATCTATTTTAAATCAAAATGACAATAGTTATATCAATTTTACCCCTTAATTAAATTAAAGATAAGGACATTTGGAATCCAAACGTTTATTTTCAGTTATTGTATCATAATTATTTTATATTCCATGATTCTTTTAAAATGAGTATCTTCTTATAGGTATCATATTTTATATTTTACTATTTTAAACTTGAATATGATCGAATTATAAACATCTCTAAATATTGTATACTAGATTTATGGCATAATTACATTATTTTTTACTTGTGCTTATTTAAAATTGTATCGTTATTTTAACTCTACAATATAGAAGTATTTATAATCTATCGTTATATACGACACATCAAATTGTCTTGATGAATCGTTTTGCAACCCACTAGTCCAACAATAATGCGAGATTTAATGGATACTAATATAAAATACTGATTGTTCGTTCATACACGTTGGCAATATTTAACATCACGATAAATACTGAGCAGACAATATTTAATAACACCTTTTAGCGACGTTATGAGTATATAATGATGCCGCTAAGCACTATTGTAATAAAAATATATAGTATTAGGTACTGCTGTCTGTCCATTCACTTAACCTATGTCCTTTTTGATTGTAAGATTATTAATACATTTCAATATTTTATATTATGGTACTTGATCTCTTTGGGCATATACTTAAGAATAAATAAATATGTATATATGTATACGTATATATTGTCGTCTACCGTATAAATAATATTATATTTTTTTGTTTTATCACAACTAAGCAGCAGTTTAAACGGCCATGTGTTTTTTTTATCATGCCGAATATTGAGTATTTATTGTGTATAGCTTTAATATAGTAGCTCATTTTTAATATTATTTTATTGGCATGCATAATTGTCATTCAGTTATTAGGCTTTTTAATAGTATATAATTGTTGTGATAATGTTGTTCAGGTTCAAAATTCAGATAGTTGAGTAATTTATTTTTATAGATTTATTTTTAAATTAACTGAAAAAAGTTAGAACAATATTGACAATTCGTCTAACATAATTCACCAGGGAATATGTTTTACCATTTTTTTCTTATTGCTTTTTTACAAAAAAGAATAAGGAATTCAAATATTATGTTTTCAAATGACCAGTCACTGCACACACACTCACAATATGGAATTCCTGATGAATATAGAATATTACCTAAATCCAAGTCCAAGAATGGTCTGCTTTCAACAGCTTTGATTATTTATAAATATCCGCCATAACTCATAATTACTGCGAATGCATTTCAAAGACAATATTACGATTGCGCGGCGTTGCAGATAGGCTATTAAACGTACGCCTCCGTTGAAAACAGTCGTAGTTTTTCTTTTAAAACGGTCAATTAAAAACAGCTATTGAGTAATATTTGGTGTTTGTAATTGCAATCACCAATATTAAGTACATAACAAATGTAACTATTTTATGTTTTTTTTTCAATGTCGAGAAACTAAGAAAAAAAAATTAATTATTAAAAAAAACCAAGTATTTTTACTTTACACCTAGTATTAAGGGGCAATGGTACAAGTATTGATATTTCATGTTAAGATGTAGGTACTTTTAGGACATCTTAATTATTGTTATAGGTAGTTTAATAATGATTTAAATATGAAATATATAGTATTAATATCTTACACGCCGTGTATAAGAATATTAATAATGTAATGTTATGTAATTTATTTCCATAGATGCGGTGAACTGATAATAAAAAAAAAATATTCCTAATTAATATAGGTTAGGTTGGGTTAATGTTCCCTAAATATTCCTGTGAAAATGCAAAAATAAAAATAAAATTTTGAATGATAAAAACGTACTATAATATTTCAAAACAAGTAAAAAATATTTATTGTATTTTTCCACACCACAAAAAATGACTTTAGCGATCGCATCATAAGCAACTGGTGAAATATGTTCAACCATGGTACCAGATTAAATACACTGTTTAAAACCTGTATTTTTTCTTAATGTGCCAATAACTGTACCTTTTACCCTATATACCTTCATAACACTTTTGGTCACTAGGCAAACAAGTATTTACACCAAGGAACGAAACATAAATTAGACAGTTCATAAATAATAGATATTTTTTATTGTAGTAAAAAAATTATAATTTATTAATATTTTAACGAATACAGTGGTCATTTATTGTGTTTTGCTTAAAACTTGCATAAAAGGCTGTGTATTTTTACTCCTCTAGCGGGTAGTCAACGCTATCTAGTGGTGAACTTAACTGGAGTAATATTTTCTATCAACTATTAAGCCAAGTGTTTACACCTTATCAATCCACCTTGATAGGCACAAATACGAAGTATTGACGATTGATAACCCGGTCGACGGTTCAAAATAAATTTTTATCGCGGTTCTATCCATTAAAAATACATAGACGTATTATAATTTTTTTTTTTATTTGTACTCGGGTTAATATCTTAACATTTAAACTATTAAAAACGTTTTGTTCAGAACATATATATATAAGCAAATCCCGCTTCAAGCGTACGACTTTTTCTTCGACAAATCAAAATTGTGCCATCAACATAAAACAATTATCATCAAGGATCAGCTTTATGTTTTCATTATCAACACAAATCTGGCATAGAATGAACAAGTTCTCAGATTATTCTATTAAATACCAATCTTATATAATTTATTAACAGTTGGATGACGATAACTTGTGTATTTGAGTAGCCTTTTTGTTATTTAAAACCCTTTAGGTTATAATAATATTGAAAAATGTATATAGTGGCCCTGAAAAGAGCCTTTTTAAAATGGAGTGTTTTATATTAAGATTTATTTAGAGCTGGTGTACTTGGTCACGGCCTTTGTTCCTTCACTAACGGCGTGCTTGGCCAATTCACCGGGCAACAAGAGTCGAACGGCGGTTTGGATTTCCCGACTGGTGATGGTCGATCGTTTGTTGTAGTGGGCCAAACGGCTAGATTCGGCGGCGATGCGCTCGAACAGATCGTTGACGAAGCTGTTCATGATGCTCATTGCTTTTGATGAGACGCCGGTATCGGGATGCACTTGTTTCAACACTTTGTAGATGTAGATGGCGTACGATTCTTTTCTCTTTGGCTTGCGTTTTTTGTCAGACTTGGCAATATTTTTTTGTGCCTTGCCGGACGACTTCTTCATCGCTTTACCCGCAGATTTTCCTCCTGGAGCCATTTCGATTATTTTGAACAATGTAGTTGTGAACGATTGAACGGTTGTGAGCTGAATAGTGTCCACCATAGATACGGTGTGCTTATATTATCAAACCAAAGCGATTTGTCGTTTGTTCATTGGTGTAAATATTATAGTGACGACCGTGTAAACAAGATCGACGGTTGGTTTATACTGCTTGAAAATATTAGTTTCTCTAGAAGTATATTTCACGAGAACGCCGATTGAAAACAACATTTTTTGGTAGTGACCGTAAAGCAAACGATGTCACGTTTGATCGTCATATTGTATTTTTTCGACCAATCACGGACATGTTATCCAGATTGGCACTATATAAACGACATTTTCCCTGGAATTTTTTATCAGTCACACTCAGTCCATCACCCGAATCACCAACCAACAATAATTAATCTACAATCATGAGCGGACGCGGCAAAGCAGGAAAAGCAAAGGGAGGAAAGTCAAAGACCAGGTCGTCCCGTGCCGGACTCCAGTTCCCGGTCGGTCGTATCCATCGTCTGTTGAGGAAAGGAAACTACGCCGAACGCGTCGGTGCCGGAGCACCAGTCTACCTGGCCGCCGTTATGGAATACTTGGCAGCTGAGGTTTTGGAGTTGGCCGGTAACGCCGCCCGTGACAACAAGAAATCACGTATCATCCCCAGACATTTGCAATTGGCCATCAGAAATGACGAAGAATTGAACAAACTGTTGTCCGGAGTAACTATCGCTCAAGGCGGTGTATTGCCCAACATCCAAGCCGTTCTTTTGCCCAAGAAGACGGAAAAGAAAGCATAATTTAAGATTTCTCCCCCATTCCAATATGTTAAAACGGCCCTTTTCAGGGCCACCAAAATCTATACAATTTTAATATTATTATAATATATAAATATACACGGGAATGGTATTTGAATCCGATGTTAAAACATCATTTATAAAAAGTGTAAAGACGTTCTGTCGCATAGGCTATTTTATATTGACATTACGATAATTTCAAACGCTCATGAAAATTAGTCGGATTATTTATTTCAATTAATTTTTTTTTTCCAAGGTTAAAAAAACTCATAGACTCCTTCAGTTGAATTTTCAAATCTTTGATAAATAATATTGGAAATATGCAATATTGTATACATAATATGTATGTGAAAAAGAAAAAAAATTATAAGTAAGCTGATGTTTTGTTACAGCAGTATGTTTGAATGGAAGTGAACAATCTTAACTACTTTCGTCATATCAAGGGCCTGTAGACCGCAAAGCTACACATTGAACGGACTAATTGTTTATAAATGGTTGCCATTGGTTACAACCTACTAACTTGGCTGTTGTTTTTTTTTTTTAATGTACCTAATTCTGATTTCAGTTACTTACGCATCTCATGGAGTCTGCAATCCACCACAAGTGGATTGCCACTTGATAATTTACTACTGCTCGCATATACGTATTATCCATGATCTGATGCAGTGGACTGCCTACCTAGGTGGCTTAGATGTATGTAAATCATATGTGGTTAATCTTAACATAATAAATGATTCAGGCAACGCTGAAATGATATGAATATTCATTTCATTTGTACGCCGTACCTACCAACAGTTCGGACGTGCATGACATATACCTACGTTATAATTTATATATATACAGAGTGTCTAAGTAAGAAATAATTTTGAATTTTAACACACTTTGAAAATTGTTTAAAAATTAACGACTTAACCAAATTAAAAGTTTTAAACGCCAAAATGGTTTTTAAATACTTATTTATGAAATAGCTATCTTGGATTATTAGAAAAATATTAAATACAAAATTTAAATTATTTATTTTTGTTGTAAAAAAATAAAATAAAATATAAGATATACAAATTATAGCGCAAAGCTTTACAAATCATTACAAAAAAAACTTAAAAATATAGAATAGAAAAAAAGTGATTGCATTAGTCAAATAGACCTGGGACACCCTGTACATCATATACACATTTTAGCAAACAAATTTACAGAAAAAAACAAATCTTAAGCACAGGCCAACGTCCCGACTTTTTTCATGTACGTACCTATAATTCTGATTTCACTCACTTACGCACCTCATGGGGTCAGCAATCCACCGCAGGTGGATTGCCTACCTGATAATATACTACTCGCATATTGTCCCTGATCTAATGCAGTGGATTACCTACCTAGGTGGTTTAGATACATGTAAATCACTTCGGGTTAATGTTAACTTAATATTTGGCTCAGGCAACGCTGAGTATGACTAAATTCAAAATTGAATATTGTTGTAACGATATTAGTTAGTATATTTTAACCGTTATATTATAAAATAAAACATATTATTCGTATAGAGTGTGCATTATTATTTTTTTTTAAACGGCAACGAAGAGCATAAAACCATTTTGCACTCAACAATGTTATTACTTATAATATTCTAAAATAATATTGTAAATATGAAAAGAAATACACACGGGCGAAGCCGGGTAATTCAGCTAGTACTTTTATATGTCCAATCGAATTTTATGAACTATTAAACGTAAAACGTATATTATACACAATAAACCATACTGTCTATACATAAATACTTATAAAGTCATAATTATATAATAATACAATAAATCAATAGGTATCACGGTACACATTTTACATTTCTAACTAATACATCACTATATAATATAAATACACCAAAATTAATAAATTACATTTTAGATTTTACTCATTTAGGTATAGTTGCTTTGTGTGTATAATGGTAATGGACTTATGGTCAAAAATGAATGTAAAAATTAAATTGGTAAGGATTTATATGTTATGGAAACATATTATGAGTTATAAATAAAATCCTGATTACCTTTAAGAAAATCAATATTTCAAACATTTTGTCCGATGGATTATATCTACTGGGTTAAAAGTGCACAAAACTAGCAAATGAAAATATTATGCAAACACAAACGAAAATTTAAATTTAATTTTATGTTTTTCAAATTATAAGATTGTGGGGTACAGTTTTTCGTTATCGTTAATTTCGACTTCATTACACCTGGACAATTTTTCGTAAAAATACAAACCGCGACGAAATTGTCTAACGTCTACTATTAATATCGAAATGCCTTGGTACTCTATCCAGTATTCGTACACATTTTTACAATAATATAATAAATTATTAAAATAATAATTGTAAAAAAAAAATTAATGATGCATCACGATAAAAATGACAAGCGCACTTGTATGTTTGATACTCTCCCCATGTCCTATAGTGATGGGCATAATCGAGATATTTCGATTATTAAAATAATATCGATTACCTATATAATAATCGAGTGATTTTTTTTTCGATGTTATCTCGTTTATTTTGAAAATAATGAATTCTTGATCTATTTTAAATTAAAATAGTAAAAAACTCAAAATGTATATAACTGTAAATAAATTATTTCGAACAATGTGCATGGGACGAGGGGAATTATCAATTAACTATCATAAATTTTAATAATTATTATCCATCACTAGATACTATTCGATATTTCGTTCAAAACATTTTGATTTTCGATTATTTTGATAGAGTGATCTCTCGGTTATGGCAATATCTTAATAATGTTTCAATCGGAATTTGGTAGTTTCGAATGATACTCGATTATGCTGCTCACCACAGTAGATAAAAGAATTAAGGAATTGGTAATATTTTAAATTTTTGGTGGCCCTAAAAAGGGCCGTTTTAAATGGTATTAATTATTTTTATTAATATTTGTCACTTTGTCAGTTCACAGTTGTCACTAATCGCCATTGAGTATTGTAGTAGCTTCCCACTGTTATAATTATTAATTGTGCGATAGTGATTATTGTAAAAAATAAAAATGCCGATTCCTAAAAAAAATGCATCCATCGTTTGGAAATATTTTAACAAGGACGTCAATAAGCCGAATGTAGCGGTTTGCACATTGTGCAAGACTTCCTATAAAAGATCTAATAGTACTTCTAATTTATTAGACCATTTAAATAGGAAGCATTTTATTATACTGAACCGTGATCGTATGATTGTAAATGAAGAACGTGAAGATGATTTTAAATACACCAGGTAACTAAAAGTTCATTGCATTTGATGATCAGATAATAAAATAGATGATAGTTTTAGTATAAAAAAATACTACAATAAACAAACTAATTTTTGAATAGAAACATCGGAAGTAAATCAGAGACAAGTCGATACAAGTGCTGCGATTCCTAGGCCAGAGCTAGTAACCACTGGGCCTATAGTGAAAAGACAAAAACAAATGGTTTTGTCCAACAGGTAATATTTTAATATTGAATATTGATAATTATTTGCATAGAGCAACACATCTTAATTCTTAATATTGTGTACATTTAATTGGTGTATTGAAAGATATTTAATGATTTTTAATTTTCAGATTTAATCATTATCCAACTGGTTTGGAAACATTTTAAGTTATGCCTCTGGAAGGAAACTTTTAATAAAAAAGATATAAGTATCATATATTTTAATATTTTTTTTTAATTATTATTTTATTTATTTATAAGTCTTGAAAATTATCTATTAAAAACAGTTTCACTTTTATTTTTAGTATTTTGTTGAGTATTTTCAAGGCTTGTATTTAGAAAAAGTTGTTTGATTCATTATTTTTTAATTTTTAGATGTATTTATTATCCAACTGGTTTGGACACGTTTTAATTTTTAAGTTATGCTTCTGGAAGGAAACTTTTAATCAAAAAGTTATAAGGATAACAGTATCAATAGTATCATACTACATTTTAATATTTTCTTAATTATTTAAATTTATAATCTTAATTCTCAAATTAAACATTTAAAATATGTTTTTAGATTTGGAAACTGTGTCAGATCATCAAAAAAATGAATTTCATGAAGCAATTGTTCGGATGATTGCTGAGGACCTTCAACCACTGTCAATTGTGGAAAACTCAGTCTTCCGTTCTATGATAAAGCTCTTAGATTCTAGGTGATAATCATAGATAAAATATATTATAATAAATACCTACGGACTGTAGTACTACATCTAAAATAAAAGAACTTCTTATGCTTTAACTGTTGTTTATTATAAAAATATTTAACTAGATGCATATTATAACTTTATTTTAGATATGAAATACCCAGCAGAAGAACCCTCGGTAGGACAATTATACCACAAATAATGGATAAGGTAAAAGTTAGTGTTCAAGTTTTATTAAATGCAGCAAGTCATATAGCAATTACCACAGATATTTGGACTTCCATGAACACTGACTCCTTTATGACATTAACTGCTCACTTTGTTGACTCAAATTTAAAAGAGCTAAAGACTGTAGTTCTTTGTACAAAAAAATTGGAATCCAACCATACAGGTGCTTATCTTTCACAAGTAATGAAAAAAGAACTAACAGATTGGAATATTTTAAATAAAGTAGTTGCAATTGTAACGGACGGTGGTGCGAATATTAAATTAGCCGTGCGATTAATGGATATTCCACAGATTCCATGTACGGCTCACAAATTAAATTTAATTGTACAGCAATCACTTGAATTGTCAGATGATGATGCTACAGATGATACAGGTGGATTAAAAATTATATTGAAGAAATGCCGCAACCTAGTTGGTTTCTTTAAACGGAGTGAAGTCGGAAACAGGATTTTGATTGAAAAACAAAAACAATTGGGTATAACACAAATTTTAAAAGTTAAACAAGATGTCCGTACGCGATGGAATAGCACTCTATTAATGTTAGAGAGACTTGTGCAACTAAAAGAACCTCTAACAATTGCAGTAATTTCATTAATAGAAGCTCCGACTTTCTGGTAAATGTAATAGTAGTGTTGAATGTACTACATTTTTGGGTTTAAGGTCTTTCTATAAAATATTTTTTTTCTTTCAGAACAAGCAGGTGTTAATGCGGAAATTATTCAGGAACAAGAGGAAAATGTTTGGGAATTCCTACAATCTAAAGTTAGCAGTATACAATTCCAAAGTACAGTAACAAGTAGTGCTACTGCCTTGATGAGACAATATTTAAATATTCCCCATCAAGACTTAAGAAGTAATATTTTTAATTTCTGGAATCAACACAAGTCTGTGTTATATCCACTTGGCAACATTGCTGAAAAATATGCAATTATTCCAGCAACCTCCGTGCCATCTGAACGTATTTTTTCAAAGGCTGGTCAGATTTTATGTGCACGACGCAATAGGCTATTACCAGACAATTTGGATACCTTAATTTTTTTAAGTAAAAATATGTAAATTTATATGTTTTCAAGGTGGTTATCAATCATTCATTATAAATTCCTTATTCTAAAATAATTGCATGTAATGTCAGCTATTCATTCAAGTAAATAATAAAGTTTGTTTTATGTATTATAATATCATTATATGACTCCAAATTATTGTGGATAGATATTAAGAGCCTAAATGTATAATATTTATTTTGCAAAATATTATACTGAGCCTATTTAAGGAAAAAATAAACCTACTGAATTAGGCAATTTGGACCTCATAAATAAAAAATAATCTGTGATTGGTTTATGGTTATAATAATAATAGTAACGAATAACGACGATATAGATATCCGTTTTGCACAACCTACTGACTAGCTAGTAGGTACTGTGTACAAGTATAACTGTAATAAATTGATAATTGAATACTAGATAAAACCCAGATTATTAAGCTTGTACTCGTACAATGGTAACACTTTTAGTACTATACTACTATCCACAGTGGAATTTTATAAAATTGATACTAATATTCAAATGTCGATTGTTCCATCAATTATTATCACATTAATGTAAATGTCAAAATTCATTAAAAATTAAGCTGTGAACGAATCATACTTCAAAAATATAGGTTCCCATTTGAATTTTAAAAGTCACCCTTCAAATAAAAAAAAAAATATTTAATATATTAGTCTAAATAATTTTAATTTGATTAAAAAATGTTTTCACATAGGTAGGTCATTTTTCCTTATTTTAATATTTCATAGCGAAATCTGATCACATCAAATTTGGAACACTGTATATTATATTCCAACTGTATAATTAAAATAAATAACCAATTTTTTATTGAAACAATAACCTATAGGCTATAATACACAATAATATTGTAATTATATTATAATACCTCCTAAAAATATATTTTTAAAAATAGACATGTTTTTTAACAATAGTTAAACCACAGCAACCGGATGCCGGCCGACTGGGCTACTTTTGAAATCAGATAGGGGCAAATGTCTACCTGCCCTCTCCCAAATGACGCCAATGTGAAAAGTTGTTATAAAAAAAATGAAAAATACATCAATTTGCCATTTTAATTCCTGAACTGCAATTTTTTTTATTCAAATGATTATTCGATAGTTTTTACTATTTACTTCACGAATAAACTATCGGTTGTTTTTTCGATAGTTTTTAGTATTCGGTCCCTAAATAAAACTATCATACATTCGACTTACATTAGATAGTACAAACTATTCGTTGGTGCCCAACACTAGTTGTCCATAACAGTTTAAAAATTTTTGGTGGCCCTGAAAAGGGCCGTTTTAAACGAGTTTATTTTTTGTTTGACATTTGCAGTAGAAGATGATTGATTAACCACCGAAACCGTACAAGGTACGACCTTGACGTTTCAGGGCATAGACGACATCCATGGCGGTAACTGTTTTCCTCTTGGCGTGTTCGGTGTATGTGACGGCATCACGGATTACGTTCTCCAGAAACACTTTTAACACACCACGAGTCTCTTCGTAGATCAAACCGGAAATACGTTTCACTCCGCCACGACGGGCCAATCGACGAATGGCAGGCTTGGTGATTCCCTGAATGTTATCACGAAGTACTTTACGATGACGTTTGGCTCCTCCTTTTCCAAGACCTTTTCCTCCTTTACCGCGTCCTGTCATTGTGAATTGATTAAATTTGCTTGGAGAATATAGATAATTGCTTTGAACGCTGAACGTTGACTGATGCTCTGCCGACCGTCGTCGTTGTATTTATCCGTTTCGCACAGCGCGAACGACCAATCATAATGCTCGACCGCATTTCTCCCACTATTGAACTAAACACCGCGAAACGACCAATGGGAGCTATGGATTCGGTTCCGATTTGTGTATATATGCTGGTGACTTTCGTGGTCAGAGTTTATAGTTCGTTTCGATTCTGTTTCAACACAAAACACAACAATTCAATATGGCACGTACCAAGCAAACCGCTCGTAAATCAACCGGAGGAAAGGCTCCCAGGAAACAGTTGGCCACCAAAGCCGCACGTAAAAGCGCACCAGCAACTGGAGGAGTGAAGAAGCCACATCGTTACCGTCCGGGAACCGTCGCCCTTCGTGAAATCCGTCGTTACCAGAAAAGTACCGAATTGTTGATCCGCAAATTGCCGTTCCAACGTCTGGTACGTGAGATCGCTCAAGACTTCAAGACCGACCTGCGTTTCCAGAGTTCCGCCGTCATGGCACTTCAAGAAGCCAGCGAAGCATACTTGGTCGGTCTTTTCGAAGACACCAATCTGTGCGCCATCCACGCCAAGCGTGTCACGATCATGCCAAAGGATATCCAATTGGCTCGTCGTATCCGTGGTGAACGTGCTTAATTCTATAATACTCATTGCAAAAAAACACCTTAAAAAGGCCCTTTTCAGGGCCAACACTTTAGTTTTTACAATCAATTTATTATTATGGTTGTTCAACAATTATGAAGATTTAGTACAATATCCATTATTTGCCAGCTAATATTTTAATAATATTTCAGTTGTGAAAATTCATTAGTAACGAGTTATTAATAACAAAAACAATTCCATTGTTCATTTTATTGTGTTAATCTAAAAATGAGTTTAGGAAAAGTGCTATATGGAAAACAATACAGAATCCAATTGTTGTTATTAATTTAAAAATTTAAACAGTTACTGTAATATCAATATCCATCAATTGCCAGCAAATATTATTTCAGTTGTATAGTTATTTGAAAGTTCATTAGTGATGAGTTATTATTATAACAAAAACAATTACATTGTTCATTTTAATGTGTTAATCTAAAATTGAGTTTAGGAAAAATGCTATAATATGGAAAAGAAAGCAGAATCCAATTTTGTTTTAATTTATTTTTTTGAAAATCAGTAGGTTAGAAATTATTACAAATGGTTAGGTTCAAATCAAACTAATTAATTAAATATATTATGTATTTAATATTGAAATATGTTGCCATTAAAACAAACTTTTTCCTTATCTTTATTAGATTTTATTATTTGATGCGACATTTCAATAAGGTAGTGAACGAAAAATTAAATTTATAATATTAATTCAATACGAAGTAGAAAAAACGTTGAATTTTTATATTAGAGTAATGAACGCAGCCGAGCTGTAATCTCGTAGCTTTGGACAGACTGAAGTCGGATAATATATTATATTTGGGTAATTTTTGTAATCTATAATCGGTGTTCGATATGGAAACCTACCTGTCCTACCTTATAATAGTAGTAAAAGTACCAATAGTAGTAATTTTTGTTATTATATACGAGGTGATGCACTGTAAAATGTTTAACTTGCTTTTTTTCCTAACCCCTCTAAAAATACATATCGACAACGGCTCAATATAATTTGTTTATTTATAATATCATAGAGAAAAGACAATTTTAAATAAATTAAGCTCGCTTAATGTTTTCCAAAATACAGTGTAATAATGTGAAATTGTAATGTTTCAGATAACAAGAATATATTATATCAATACATACATTTTTGTATACTTAAGCCCAGCAAAGACGGGTAATTCAGGATTGACATTGGTTACATGTAATTATATTACTATTATTATAATTAGATTTTATAAAATCTGTTTATATGTAGAAAAAAAATAATGTATATTTATAAAATAAACAAATATTTGGCAAGGGCGGGACAGCTAGTGTTATATAAAAGAAATCAAAAAGTCAGCAATCATTAGTTGTCTAAAACTGAACATTTTATACATTTTTAACTACATTTAAAAAAAAACTGCAAAAATACGTTATTTTTACGTATTTTCTCGAAATTTCAACAAAAAACAACCCGATTATTGATTATGCCTATAAATAGTACACAAAAAGTCAAAATGTTATATTGACCATTTTATGGTGTATAGAAAATGTTTATATAAACATTCGGTGAAAATGTCATGTATTTACGGTCATTATTTCTTTTCTTCTGTTCCAAATAAATAAATAAAAAAACATTTTGTCAAAAATGTATATATTTTTTTGATTTTTATGGATTTTGTAAGAATCTGAACTTTAACGCTTATATAAAAAAAAATACTGCTCAACGATTTTTGATTTCAATAAGTATTACTTATGATTAACCTTGTATTAAATTTTCAAAAATTGTTGATCTATTTTCTATTCTATGGTTTTAATTGACAATTCTAAAAAAAAAACATAAAAGAATTTCAAGTTTCTTTTATAGCTCAAAATACTTTGAAAATTATACCATTTGTAGATATTGCCTATGCTAATGGTTGGTGAAATTTCCAAATTTCTAAAGTTTTTAGTTTTTGAGTTGCAGCAAAATGAAGAAATCGGTTTTGTCAAAAAGTGGTTTTCCGTGAAAATTCCCGTTTTTCCTAATTGTTGGTTATTTTTTCTCGACTCTTTTGAAAACTACCGGAATTTATCAACTGTTGAACCCCCAAAGTACCTACCTACTAGATGCGATTTGCAACTAAAGACTAGGGGTGAAGTTGAAAAACGGAGCATTTTTACTGCTCCAAAACGTGATGACAGACACAAAAAAAAAAAAAATATAAAAAAAAACACACACCATTGTAACATCAATACATATTTATCGCTCCGCTCAGAATTTAAAATGTAAAGTGACGTAAATTAATTATGATTGATTTAATTTTAAAATCTAATCTTGGATATTATCGTATTAATAACATTATGAACCTCTAATTTATTAACTAATACGTTGCATGCAAATAATAATCTAATGTTCAAATAAAGACGAAATTATTGACAATGTATAGTTTCATTATTTCAATAATTAACGGATATATTAATAAGGTGTAATAAGGTTTTAATTTAAGGTGGGTAAAGGTACTTAACCTTAATATACATATTATAATAAATTATTATGCAATATATAGTTGTATACAACACAAGTATGTATCTGGTTAATATAATTAATTACTATATAATACAATAATTAATTGCCATGGTTAAATAACATACTACTGGTTAATAAGGTAAAACAAGTAGAAATGTCAAAAGGTTTTTAAGCTTATAAATATTTAATACTTTTTAATACTTCATAATATGTTATGGTATGACTAAAACACTATAATATATAATTATGAACAAATACAAGTTTTCTGAAAGTTTTGTTAATAATAAAAATAAAATTAGATTAGCTCAGTACACCACTATTTCGATTTTTTTGTTCTATGATCTAGATATTATCCGTTTTCTATAGTGGACGATAAAGAATTTAGGAACTTGTTAAACCCAAGATATGAGCTTCCTTGCCGACAGACTGTATCAAACATTTTATTTCCAAGATCATACAATTTAACATAAGATGTTTTAAAAAAAAAAGTTGAAAATACTAATTCAGTTTGAATCACAGTGCTAAAAACGACTGTGACGCCGCGCTGTAGCAGAAACTTAAAACAGTCATTTTCGAAAATCCCCCATTCTTCGGGAAATTGGTCGATTATCAATCTGCAAACGTTATGGTCTTGGGAAACTCGTGGGTAATACGTATAAAATGTTTTTGTCAATTATCCGACAGATTTTATTAAACGATAGACCTTTGAACATGGTCTACGAATACTCGGCTGGAAGCGCGGGAATAACGAACAGTGATGGTCTCACAATAACCGGTGGCGATACAATAATTATGTCTTTTCGTTAAGAATTTAGTTGGCTTTCTAAAAAGTTTAAAACCAGATTCATACAACGGTTTTTTGCAGAGATATCGTGAAAAACATTCGTACAACCGTGCCCCAGAGACTGACGCGAATCATAATGGTTTACTAGTCGGTACGGAGCGGTGAATATATACTCATATTTTTCGATATGTTCAACACCGAGAAGTTTTATAAAACAAAAAGTTTCAATACAAAACTTCTCGGTATTCGGTAATCTACCCCGCAGTAACCGCCAGACCAGTCCACACGACAGCATCCTCCCCAGTCCCGCAATTTAACATCTCACTCATCCTAAACCTCCTCACCAACCTACTGACGGCCTTGTCCAACAACCAAGACACGAAAACTCTTATCGAGAGTACAAAAAGAACTTTCCTAACCATACACACGCCCCAAAATGGATAACTTAAAAATCCTACGGTATCAACCATAAACTTAACGAACTTCGCTCCCGCTTCCCACTTCAATCGAAAACTGTCATAATCTTACCAACGAAACTCGTCTATCCCCCTCTACCAAACCACACATTCCAACTATCTCACATACAGGAACGACTTACCGCCCGTCCGTGGCTCGCCTGCTCATGGCGGCACTGCTGTTCTCATTCACCGATGCATCGTGCATCAACCTTACGACTCTTAACACAACCACCCAGCAACAAAATTAGCAAATTAGCAACAATTCAAAATGGCACGTACCAAGCAAACCGCTCGTATCAACCGGAGGAAAGGCTCTCAGGAAACAGTTGGCCACCAAAGCCGCACGTAAGAGTGCACCAGTACTGGAGGAGTGAAGAAGCCACATCGTTACCGTCCGGGAACTGCCGCTCTTCGTGAAATCCGACGTTACTAGAAGAGCACGGAATTGTTGATCCGCAAATTGCCGTTCCAGACGTTGGGGAGATCGCATAAGACTTCAAGACCGACCTGCGTTTCCAGAGTTCCGCCGTCATGGCACTTCAAGAAGCCAGCGAAGCATACTTGGTCGGTCTTTTCGAAGACACCAATCTGTGCGCCATCCACGCCAAGCGTGTCACGATCATGCCAAAGGATATCCAATTGGCTCGTCGTATCCGTGGTGAACGTGCTTATTTCTATAATACTCATTGCAAAAAAACACCTTAAAAAGGCCCTTCTCAGGGCCAACACTTTAATATTACAATCAATATATTATTATGGTTGTTCAACGATTATGAAGATTTAGTTCAATATCCATTATTTGCCAGCTAATATTTCAGTAGTGAAAATTCATTAGTAACGAGTTATTAATAACAAAAACAATTCCATTGTTCATTTTAATGTGTTCATCTAAAAACTACTACTGATCATTATTGTCAGTTATAATTATTAGTGTAAAGATATATAATAGTATCTATATATTATATTATACCTGTATATAAATAAATGTGCTCGAATAATATTGAAATAAAACATTTTTATAGAGAATATAAAAATAAATCGGTGGTGTTTACATTTTTTTTTTCAAGTATTGAAAACGTACCGGTGGAATTTACATGAAAAAAGGTTTAAAAAGATCATAGTCTGTGGAATGTACACGCGCTCCGCCCGCTAAGATGCGCTCTTAGAAAGTTAGATTCAATCATATTTAAAAAATTATCTTATATCTTTTTCTAGATAAAAAAAAGTACTTGTCGAATCCCCACACCGCATGTAAGTATGTCATTTCCTAAGCTCAATTTTAGATTCTGAGCTGAATGATGTAAGTATTTTTTTATGTTGTCGTCAGATGAGTATATTCTGCTATATTCAAGAAAATACGATAATTCATCACCAACATAATATTACCTACGTTTATTATTTTTTATAAGCTATAAATGTTTAAAATATTTAGTTGAAAATCACGTCATGTTCCATAATACGAATAATAACCAAAGTTTGCCTGACGACCTTCCATCTCGTAGCAAGTTATAGGTTTAAAATTTAAGCTTGGGTACATGTTTTTTTTTTAGGTATTCGGGACCAAGTCGAAGGTTGAACAAAATACAAATGTCACGACCAGTGTTGAAAAAGTCAAAATGATAATAGGTTTAATAATTTTGGTGGTCCTGAAAAGGACCGTTTTAGGAAGGAAGGTTCTTCTCATATTTTCACCGTGCAATAAGAAAGGATTTTCAAAAATGTTGCGTTTTAGTGGAGTAATTAACAATTATAATTATTCACCGCTAATACGTATTGTGCGGCACGGCGCGGCGGCCGCGGGTTTCCAGCTACCTGCAACCTGACCTTTTTGTCCGTCAAATAATGCGTTTTATATCGGCATGTATTTTTTTTTTGTTGTAGATATTAATAATTGTTTTGAGAAGTTTATTGATAAAATAATCTTAGTCTTTACGTGCACGCGAACGAATATTCATTTCATTTGTAGTTTTTGTACGCCGTACCTACCAGCAGTTCGGACGTGTATGACATATAGCTATTACCCACGTTAGAAAAAAAGTGATTGCATTAGTCAAATAGACCTGGGACACCCTGTACATCATATACATATTTTAGCAAACAAATTTACAGAAAAAAACAAATCTTAAGCACAGGCCAACGTCCCGACTTTTTTCATGTACGTACCTATAATTCTGATTTCACTCACTTATGCACCTCATGGGGTCAGCAATCCACCGCAGGTGGATTGCCTACCTGATAATATACTACTCGCATATTGTCCCTGATCTAATGCAGTGGATTACCACCTAGGTGGTTTAGATACATGTAAATCACTTCGGGTTAATGTTAACTTAATATTTGGCTCAGGCAACGCTGAGTATGACTAAATTCAAAATTGAATATTGTTGTAACGATATTAGTTAGTATATTTTAATCTTTATATTATAAAATAAAATATATTATTTGTATAGAGTGTGTGCATTATTAATTTTTTTATGAAGCTTCACGTTTAATAATTTCGGTGGTACTGAAAAGGACCGTTTTAGTAGGAGGGTGGTGGCCGAGAGGTAATATTTTTATTACACCACTACTTCTTTTTGGGTGCTGCAGTTTTTTTGATTGGAGTTTTCTTCGACTTAGGTTTAACGGCTGCCGGCTTTTTTGCTTTGGCCGGAGACTTCTTCGGTGCGGTTGCCTTGGGTTTGGACGCGACGGCCTTTTTCGCTTTTTTGGCTGCTGGTTCACCGACGGCGGGTTTCTTGGTAACTGCCAACTTCTTCTTCTTTGGCGTTCCAGCGGTTTTCACTTTCTTCACCAGTGATTTCTTCTTCTTGGCTACAACGGCCTTTTTCGGTTTCACCTCGGCGACGGGCAATTTGAAATGTCCCGATGCACCGGTACCCTTGGTCTGGACGACGGTACCGTTGGTGACGGCGGCCTTCAAAAACTTCCTGATGAATGGCGCCAACTTGGCGGGATCGACTTTGTAGTTGGCTGCCAAGTACTTCTTGATGGCCGGCAACGACGAGCCTTTCTTTTCTTTCAACTCCTTGATTGCTGACGTTACCATCACGGATGTGGTCGGATGAGCTGCGACGGTCTTTTTAGCTTTTACAGCCAATTTTTTCTTGGCAGGAGACTTCTTCGCAGCTGGCGATGCGGCGACTGGTGCCGGAGCGGTGGCGACTGTGTCTGTCATGTTGGCGATTGAATATTTTCAAGTTGAAACGAACTTGTTTACTGTTGAATGCAGTGGTGTTGAACATATCGAAAAATATGAGTATATATTCACCGCTCCGTACCGACTAGTAAACCATTATGATTCGCGTCAGTCTCTGGGGCACGGTTGTACGAATGTTTTTCACGATATCTCTGCAAAAAACCGTTGTATGAATCTGGTTTTAAACTTTTTAGAAAGCCAACTAAATTCTTAACGAAAAGACATAATTATTGTATCGCCACCGGTTATTGTGAGACCATCACTGTTCGTTATTCCCGCGCTTCCAGCCGAGTATTCGTAGACCATGTTCAAAGGTCTATCGTTTAATAAAATCTGTCGGATAATTGACAAAAACATTTTATACGTATTACCCACGAGTTTCCCAAGACCATAACGTTTGCAGATTGATAATCGACCAATTTCCCGAAGAATGGGGGCTTTTCGAAAATGACTGTTTTAAGTTTCTGCTACAGCGCGGCGTCACAGTCGTTTTTAGCACTGTGATTCAAACTGAATTAGTATTTTCAACTTTTTTTTTAAAACATCTTATGTTAAATTGTATGATCTTGGAAATAAAATGTTTGATACAGTCTGTCGGCAAGGAAGCTCATATCTTGGGTTTAACAAGTTCCTAAATTCTTTATCGTCCACTATAGAAAACGGATAATATCTAGATCATAGAACAAAAAAATCGAAATAGTGGTGTACTGAGCTAATCTAATTTTATTTTTATTATTAACAAAACTTTCAGAAAACTTGTATTTGTTCATAATTATATATTATAGTGTTTTAGTCATACCATAACATATTATGAAGTATTAAAAAGTATTAAACATTTATAAGCTTAAAAAACCTTTTGACATTTCTACTTGTTTTACCTTATTAACCAGTAGCATGTTATTTAACCATGGCAATTAATAATTGTATTATATAGTAATTAATTATATTAACCAGATACATACTTGTGTTGTATACAACTATATATTGCATAATAATTTATTATAATATGTCTATTAAGGTTAAGTACCTTTACCCACCTTAAATTATAACCTTATTACCTTATTACACCTTATTAATATATCCGTTAATTATTGAAATAATGAAACTATACATTGTCAATAATTTCGTCTTTATTTGAACATTAGATTATTATTTGCATGCAACGTATTAGTTAATAAATTAGGGGTTCATAATGTTATTAATACGATAATATCCAAGATTAGATTTTAAAATTAAATCAATCACAATTAATTTACGTCACTTTACATTTTAGATTCTGAGCGGAGCGATAAATATGTATTGATGTTACAATGGTGTGTGTTTTTTTTTATATTTTTTTTTTTTACTCTTTTGTGTCTGTCATCACGTTTTGGAGCAGTAAAAATGCTCCGTTTTTCAACTTCACCCCTAGCCTTTAAATGCAAATCGCATCTAGTAGGTAGGTACTTTGGGGGTTCAAAAGTTGATAAATTCCGGTAGTTTTCAAAAGAGTCGATAAAAAATAACCAACAATTAGGAAAAACGGGAATTTTCACGGAAAACCACTTTTTGACAAAACCGATTTCTTTATTTTGCTGCAACTCAAAAACTAAAAACTTTAGAAATTTGGAAATTTCACCAACCATTAGCATAGGCAATATCTACAAATGATATAATTTTCAAAGTATTTTGAGCTATAAAAGAAACTTGAAATTCTTTTATGTTTTTTTTTTAGAATTGTCAATTAAAACCATAGAATAGAAAATAGATCAACAATTTTTGAAAATTTAATACAAGGTTAATCATAAGTAATACTTATTGAAATCAAAAATCGTTGGTCAGTATTTTTTTTTATATAAGCGTTAAAGTTCAGATTCTTACAAAATCCATAAAAATCAAAAAAATATACACATTTTTGACAAAATGTTTTTTTATTTATTTATTTGGAACAGAAGAAAAGAAATAATGACCGTAAATACATGACATTTTCACCGAATGTTTATATAAACATTTTCTATACACCATAAAATGGTCAATATAACATTTTGACTTTTTGTGTACTATTTATAGGCATAATCAATAATCGGGTTGTTTTTTGTTGAAATTTCGAGAAAATACGTAAAAATAACGTATTTTTGCAGTTTTTTTTTTAAATGTAGTTAAAAATGTATAAAATGTTCAGTTTTAGACAACTAATGATTGCTGACTTTTTGATTTCTTTTATATAACACTAGCTGTCCCGCCCTTGCCAAATATTTGTTTATTTTATAAATATACATTATTTTTTTTCTACATATAAACAGATTTTATAAAATCTAATTATAATAATAGTAATATAATTACATGTAACCAATGTCAATCCTGAATTACCCGTCTTTGCTGGGCTTAAGTATACAAAAATGTATGTATTGATATAATATATTCTTGTTATCTGAAACATTACAATTTCACATTATTACACTGTATTTTGGAAAACATTAAGCGAGCTTAATTTATTTAAAATTGTCTTTTCTCTATGATATTATAAATAAACAAATTATATTGAGCCGTTGTCGATATGTATTTTTAGAGGGGTTAGGAAAAAAAGCAAGTTAAACATTTTACAGTGCATCACCTCGTATATAATAACAAAAATTACTACTATTGGTACTTTTACTACTATTATAAGGTAGGACAGGTAGGTTTCCATATCGAACACCGATTATAGATTACAAAAATTACCCAAATATAATATATTATCCGACTTCAGTCTGTCCAAAGCTACGAGATTACAGCTCGGCTGCGTTCATTACTCTAATATAAAAATTCAACGTTTTTTCTACTTCGTATTGAATTAATATTATAAATTTAATTTTTCGTTCACTACCTTATTGAAATGTCGCATCAAATAATAAAATCTAATAAAGATAAGGAAAAAGTTTGTTTTAATGGCAACATATTTCAATATTAAATACATAATATATTTAATTAATTAGTTTGATTTGAACCTAACAACCATTTGTAATAATTTATACCTAATATAGTATACAACAATATATACCTACTGATTTTTAAAAAAATAAATGAATAACAATAATTTGATTTTGTTTTTTTTCCATAATATGCTCTTTTTTTCCTAAACTCAATTTTAGATTAACACATTAAAGTGAACAATGTAATTGTTTTTGTTATAATAATAACTCATCACTAATGAACTTTCAAATAACTATACAACTGAAATAATATTTGCTGGCAATTGATGGATATTGATATTACAGTAACTGTTTAAATTTTTAAATTAATAACAACAATTGGATTCTGTATTGTTTTCCATATAGCACTTTTCCTAAACTCATTTTTAGATTAACACAATAAAATGAACAATGGAATTGTTTTTGTTATTAATAACTCGTTACTAATGAATTTTCACAACTGAAATATTATTAAAATATTAGCTGGCAAATAATGGATATTGTACTAAATCTTCATAATTGTTGAACAACCATAATAATAAATTGATTGTAAAAACTAAAGTGTTGGCCCTGAAAAGGGCCTTTTTAAGGTGTTTTTTTGCAATGAGTATTATAGAATTAAGCACGTTCACCACGGATACGACGAGCCAATTGGATATCCTTTGGCATGATCGTGACACGCTTGGCGTGGATGGCGCACAGATTGGTGTCTTCGAAAAGACCGACCAAGTATGCTTCGCTGGCTTCTTGAAGTGCCATGACGGCGGAACTCTGGAAACGCAGGTCGGTCTTGAAGTCTTGAGCGATCTCACGTACCAGACGTTGGAACGGCAATTTGCGGATCAACAATTCGGTACTTTTCTGGTAACGACGGATTTCACGAAGGGCGACGGTTCCCGGACGGTAACGATGTGGCTTCTTCACTCCTCCAGTTGCTGGTGCGCTTTTACGTGCGGCTTTGGTGGCCAACTGTTTCCTGGGAGCCTTTCCTCCGGTTGATTTACGAGCGGTTTGCTTGGTACGTGCCATATTGAATTGTTGTGTTTTGTGTTGAAACAGAATCGAAACGAACTATAAACTCTGACCACGAAAGTCACCAGCATATATACACAAATCGGAACCGAATCCATAGCTCCCATTGGTCGTTTCGCGGTGTTTAGTTCAATAGTGGGAGAAATGCGGTCGAGCATTATGATTGGTCGTTCGCGCTGTGCGAAACGGATAAATACAACGACGACGGTCGGCAGAGCATCAGTCAACGTTCAGCGTTCAAAGCAATTATCTATATTCTCCAAGCAAATTTAATCAATTCACAATGACAGGACGCGGTAAAGGAGGAAAAGGTCTTGGAAAAGGAGGAGCCAAACGTCATCGTAAAGTACTTCGTGATAACATTCAGGGAATCACCAAGCCTGCCATTCGTCGATTGGCCCGTCGTGGCGGAGTGAAACGTATTTCCGGTTTGATCTACGAAGAGACTCGTGGTGTGTTAAAAGTGTTTCTGGAGAACGTAATCCGTGATGCCGTCACATACACCGAACACGCCAAGAGGAAAACAGTCACCGCCATGGATGTCGTCTATGCCCTGAAACGTCAAGGTCGTACCTTGTACGGTTTCGGTGGTTAATCATCTCCTATTGTAAATGTCGAACAAAAAATGAACTCGTTTAAAACGGCCCTTTTCAGGGCCACCAAAAATTTTTAAACTGTTATGGACAACTAGTGTTGGGCACCAACGAATAGTTTGTACTATCTAATGTAAGTCGAATGTATGATAGTTTTATTTAGGGACCGAATACTAAAAACTATCGAAAAAACAACCGATAGTTTATTCGTGAAGTAAATAGTAAAAACTATCGAATATTACATTTGAATAAAAAAAATTGCAGTTCAGGAATTAAAATGGCAAATTGATGTATTTTTCATTTTTTTTATAACAACTTTTCACATTGGCGTCATTTGGGAGAGGGCAGGTAGACATTTGCCCCTATCTGATTTCAAAAGTAGCCCAGTCGGCCGGCATCCGGTTGCTGTGGTTTAACTATTGTTAAAAAACATGTCTATTTTTAAAAATATATTTTTAGGAGGTATTATAATATAATTACAATATTATTGTGTATTATAGCCTATAGGTTATTGTTTCAATAAAAAATTGGTTATTTATTTTAATTATACAGTTGGAATATAATATACAGTGTTCCAAATTTGATGTGATCAGATTTCGCTATGAAATATTAAAATAAGGAAAAATGACCTACCTATGTGAAAACATTTTTTAATCAAATTAAAATTATTTAGACTAATATATTAAATATTTTTTTTTTTATTTGAAGGGTGACTTTTAAAATTCAAATGGGAACCTATATTTTTGAAGTATGATTCGTTCACAGCTTAATTTTTAATGAATTTTGACATTTACATTAATGTGATAATAATTGATGGAACAATCGACATTTGAATATTAGTATCAATTTTATAAAATTCCACTGTGGATAGTAGTATAGTACTAAAAGTGTTACCATTGTACGAGTACAAGCTTAATAATCTGGGTTTTATCTAGTATTCAATTATCAATTTATTACAGTTATACTTGTACACAGTACCTACTAGCTAGTCAGTAGGTTGTGCAAAACGGATATCTATATCGTCGTTATTCGTTACTATTATTATTATAACCATAAACCAATCACAGATTATTTTTTATTTATGAGGTCCAAATTGCCTAATTCAGTAGGTTTATTTTTTCCTTAAATAGGCTCAGTATAATATTTTGCAAAATAAATATTATACATTTAGGCTCTTAATATCTATCCACAATAATTTGGAGTCATATAATGATATTATAATACATAAAACAAACTTTATTATTTACTTGAATGAATAGCTGACATTACATGCAATTATTTTAGAATAAGGAATTTATAATGAATGATTGATAACCACCTTGAAAACATATAAATTTACATATTTTTACTTAAAAAAATTAAGGTATCCAAATTGTCTGGTAATAGCCTATTGCGTCGTGCACATAAAATCTGACCAGCCTTTGAAAAAATACGTTCAGATGGCACGGAGGTTGCTGGAATAATTGCATATTTTTCAGCAATGTTGCCAAGTGGATATAACACAGACTTGTGTTGATTCCAGAAATTAAAAATATTACTTCTTAAGTCTTGATGGGGAATATTTAAATATTGTCTCATCAAGGCAGTAGCACTACTTGTTACTGTACTTTGGAATTGTATACTGCTAACTTTAGATTGTAGGAATTCCCAAACATTTTCCTCTTGTTCCTGAATAATTTCCGCATTAACACCTGCTTGTTCTGAAAGAAAAAAAATATTTTATAGAAAGACCTTAAACCCAAAAATGTAGTACATTCAACACTACTATTACATTTACCAGAAAGTCGGAGCTTCTATTAATGAAATTACTGCAATTGTTAGAGGTTCTTTTAGTTGCACAAGTCTCTCTAACATTAATAGAGTGCTATTCCATCGCGTACGGACATCTTGTTTAACTTTTAAAATTTGTGTTATACCCAATTGTTTTTGTTTTTCAATCAAAATCCTGTTTCCGACTTCACTCCGTTTAAAGAAACCAACTAGGTTGCGGCATTTCTTCAATATAATTTTTAATCCACCTGTATCATCTGTAGCATCATCATCTGACAATTCAAGTGATTGCTGTACAATTAAATTTAATTTGTGAGCCGTACATGGAATCTGTGGAATATCCATTAATCGCACGGCTAATTTAATATTCGCACCACCGTCCGTTACAATTGCAACTACTTTATTTAAAATATTCCAATCTGTTAGTTCTTTTTTCATTACTTGTGAAAGATAAGCACCTGTATGGTTGGATTCCAATTTTTTTGTACAAAGAACTACAGTCTTTAGCTCTTTTAAATTTGAGTCAACAAAGTGAGCAGTTAATGTCATAAAGGAGTCAGTGTTCATGGAAGTCCAAATATCTGTGGTAATTGCTATATGACTTGCTGCATTTAATAAAACTTGAACACTAACTTTTACCTTATCCATTATTTGTGGTATAATTGTCCTACCGAGGGTTCTTCTGCTGGGTATTTCATATCTAAAATAAGTTATAATATGCATCTAGTTAAATATTTTTATAATAAACAACAGTTAAAGCATAAGAAGTTCTTTTATTTTAGATGTAGTACTACAGTCCGTAGGTATTTATTATAATATATTTTATCTATGATTATCACCTAGAATCTAAGAGCTTTATCATAGAACGGAAGACTGAGTTTTCCACAATTGACAGTGGTTGAAGGTCCTCAGCAATCATCCGAACAATTGCTTCATGAAATTCATTTTTTTGATGATCTGACACAGTTCCAAATCTAAAAACATATTTTAAATGTTTAATTTGAGAATTAAGATTATAAATTTAAATAATTAAGAAAATATTAAAATGTAGTATGATACTATTGATACTGTTATCCTTATAACTTTTTGATTAAAAGTTTCCTTCCAGAAGCATAACTTAAAAATTAAAACGTGTCCAAACCAGTTGGATAATAAATACATCTAAAAATTAAAAAATAATGAATCAAACAACTTTTTCTAAATACAAGCCTTGAAAATACTCAACAAAATACTAAAAATAAAAGTGAAACTGTTTTTAATAGATAATTTTCAAGACTTATAAATAAATAAAATAATAATTAAAAAAAAATATTAAAATATATGATACTTATATCTTTTTTATTAAAAGTTTCCTTCCAGAGGCATAACTTAAAATGTTTCCAAACCAGTTGGATAATGATTAAATCTGAAAATTAAAAATCATTAAATATCTTTCAATACACCAATTAAATGTACACAATATTAAGAATTAAGATGTGTTGCTCTATGCAAATAATTATCAATATTCAATATTAAAATATTACCTGTTGGACAAAACCATTTGTTTTTGTCTTTTCACTATAGGCCCAGTGGTTACTAGCTCTGGCCTAGGAATCGCAGCACTTGTATCGACTTGTCTCTGATTTACTTCCGATGTTTCTATTCAAAAATTAGTTTGTTTATTGTAGTATTTTTTTATACTAAAACTATCATCTATTTTATTATCTGATCATCAAATGCAATGAACTTTTAGTTACCTGGTGTATTTAAATCATCTTCACGTTCTTCATTTACAATCATACGATCACGGTTCAGTATAATAAAATGCTTCCTATTTAAATGGTCTAATAAATTAGAAGTACTATTAGATCTTTTATAGGAAGTCTTGCACAATGTGCAAACCGCTACATTCGGCTTATTGACGTCCTTGTTAAAATATTTCCAAACGATGGATGCATTTTTTTTAGGAATCGGCATTTTTATTTTTTACAATAATCACTATCGCACAATTAATAATTATAACAGTGGGAAGCTACTACAATACTCAATGGCGATTAGTGACAACTGTGAACTGACAAAGTGACAAATATTAATAAAATAATTAATACCATTTAAAACGGCCCTTTTTAGGGCCACCAAAAATTTAAAATATTACCAATTCCTTAATTCTTTTATCTACTGTGGTGAGCAGCATAATCGAGTATCATTCGAAACTACCAAATTCCGATTGAAACATTATTAAGATATTGCCATAACCGAGAGATCACTCTATCAACATAATCGAAAATCAAAATGTTTTGAACGAAATATCGAATAGTATCTAGTCTTGGATAATTATTATAATTTATGATAGTTAATTGATAATTCCCTTCGTCCCATGCACATTGTTCGAAATAATTTATTTACAGTTATATACATTTTGAGTTTTTTACTATTTTAATTTATAATATATCCAGAATTCATTATTTTCAAAATAAACGAGATAACATCGAAAAAAAAAATCACTCAATTATTATATAGGTAATCGATATTATTTTAATAATCGAATTATCTCGATTATGCCCATCACTATAGGACATGGGGAGTGTATCAAAGATACAAGTGCGCTTGTCATTTTTATCATGATGCATCATTAATTTTTTTTTTTACAATTATTATTTTAATAATTTATTATATTATTGTAAAAATGTGTACGAATACTGGATAGAGTACCAAGACATTTCGATATTAATAGTAGACGTTAGACAATTTCGTCGCGGTTTGTATTTTTACGAAAAATTGTCCAGGTGTAATGAAGTCGAAATTAACGATAACGAAAAACTGTACCCCACAATCTTATAATTTGAAAAACATAAAATTAAATTTAAATTTTCGTTTGTGTTTGCATAATATTTTCATTTGCTAGTTTTGTGCACTTTTAACCCAGTAGATATAATCTATCGGACAAAATGTTTGAAATATTAATTTTTCTTAAAGGTAATCAGGATTTTATTTATAACTCATAATATGTCTCCATAACATATAAATCCTTACCAATTTAATTTATACATTCATTTTTGACCATAAATCCATTACCAATTATACACACAAAGCAACTATACCTAAATGAGTAAAATCTAAAATGTAATTTATTAATTTTGGTGTATTTATATTATATAGTGATGTATTAGTTAGAAATGTAAAATGTGTACCGTGATACCTATTGATTTATTTTATTATTATATAATTATGACTATATAAGTATTTATGTATAGACAGTATGGTTTATTGTGTATAATATACGTTTTACGTTTAATAGTTCATAAAATTCGATTGGACATATAAAAGTACTAGCTGAATTACCCGGCTTCGCCCGTGTGTATTTCTTTTCATATTTACAATATTATTTTAGAATATTATAAGTAATAACATTGTTGAGTGCAAAATGGTTTTATGCTCTTCGTTGCCGTTTAAAAAAAAATAATAATGCACACTCTATACGAATAATATGTTTTATTTTATAATATAACGGTTAAAATATACTAACTAATATCGTTACAACAATATTCAATTTTGAATTTAGTCATACTCAGCGTTGCCTGAGCCAAATATTAAGTTAACATTAACCCGAAGTGATTTACATGTATCTAAACCACCTAGGTAGGTAATCCACTGCATTAGATCAGGGACAATATGCGAGTAGTATATTATCAGGTAGGCAATCCACCTGCGGTGGATTGCTGACCCCATGAGGTGCGTAAGTGAGTGAAATCAGAATTATAGGTACGTACATGAAAAAAGTCGGGACGTTGGCCTGTGCTTAAGATTTGTTTTTTTCTGTAAATTTGTTTGCTAAAATGTGTATATGATGTACAGGGTGTCCCAGGTCTATTTGACTAATGCAATCACTTTTTTTCTATTCTATATTTTTAAGTTTTTTTTGTAATGATTTGTAAAGCTTTGCGCTATAATTTGTATATCTTATATTTTATTTTATTTTTTTACAACAAAAATAAATAATTTAAATTTTGTATTTAATATTTTTCTAATAATCCAAGATAGCTATTTCATAAATAAGTATTTAAAAACCATTTTGGCGTTTAAAACTTTTAATTTGGTTAAGTCGTTAATTTTTAAACAATTTTCAAAGTGTGTTAAAATTCAAAATTATTTCTTACTTAGACACTCTGTATATATATAAATTATAACGTAGGTTTATGTCATGCACGTCCGAACTGTTGGTAGGTACGGCGTACAAATGAAATGAATATTCATTCGCGTGCACGTAAAGACTAAGGTAGCTGGATACCCGTTGGCCGTGCCGTGCAGCATAAAACGTATTGGCGTTGAATAGTTATTATTAATTAATTCACTTAAACTCAAAATTTTTTAAAATCCTTTCTTATTGCACGGTGAAAGTATTAGAGGGACCAATATTCCAAATTTCAAGTTTGTACGTTGAGTAGTTTTTGAAATACAGCGATCAGTGACTAAATGGTATTTGGATTCTATATATTATATAGATAGGAGTATTGGTGTACGCTCGATGCATGAGATTATTTTTATCGATAAACTTCTCGGAACAATTATTCTAGACGACGAACAAAAAGGATAGATTGCAGGTAGCTGGAAACCCGCGGGCCGCCGTGCCGCACAATACGTATTGGCGGTGAATAGTTATTATTAATTAATTCACTAAAACGCAACATTTTTGAAAATCCTTTCTTATTACACGATGAAAATATGAGAAGAACTTCTATTCCAAATTTCAAGTCCGTACGTTGAGTAGTTTTTGAGATACAGCGATCAGTGAGTGAGTGGTATTTGGATTTTATAAGTATAGATTATGTATCTTGTATCTTTTCTACATTCACAATGTAGGTATCTTGTATCTTGATACACTAAATACATAAACCTATCATGTGTTTTGATACTATTTTTTTTTTTTTTTTTGAGGATCTTGCCTAACTCTGGCTGTGGTAGGGATTCAAAAATGTCGAGGTGGATCTATTTATAATACATTGATACAGTTGTCAAAAGTATACGTGTTTCCACTATTTATTAGATCCATTCCCCAGTACCACCATATAACAAATGTTATGTCATTCGGAAACCTAATTAGTAATTTTAACATGTTGTGTGCACCTCTTCAGATATATCAACAAACCACGTCCGTCAGTCATGCCCGTGATTTTCAATTATTATTATTGTATTATTTTACGTGGTTGAATATAACTGCAGTTTGAATGCAATAAATATGATACAGCTTGTAAGGTATTTATAATGTACAATTACAAATATTTAACATAATACATAATACGATTTACAGTTATTTTAAAGTTTAACAAATATACGTGAGTGTTTTGTTGGTGGATTTATTTCAAAATAAAACCTACTTTATACAATATCACTATATCTGTTCTTTGCCGGCTATTGACTTGCATTTGGCCAGGCAATTATAATAAAAGCAAAGTAGTTCGCTGATTTGGGTTGGATGTTGTAAATATTACATTTTTGGATTCATTTGTATGAAATGAATTGTCACTCACACGCACTTGAAAGGCAACAATTAATCATAACGTGGGATTATAATTTTTATCGAAAATATTGCTGAAAGTTAATTCTTGTCATAATTTTGTTGCTTTTAACAACTCCGATATTTGCCATTCCGCGCTTTGGGTAAGTAGGTCTAAATCGTTTGTGGTGAGTGTGGCGCTAGGCGGTTTGTATACCGCTGATACAAGTACTTCGTGGCCGTTAAGTTGGATAAGGACGGAAGAGGTTTGGATGGTTGTGTTAAGACTTTAAGAGTCATAGGTTGATGCACGATGCGTCGGCGAATGAGAACAGCAGTGCCGCCGTGCGCAGGCGAGCCACGGACGGGCGGCAAGTCGTTCTTGTATGTGAGATAGTTGGGAATGTGTAGTTTGGTAGAGGGGGATAGTTTCGTTAAGTAAGATTATGGCAGTTTTCAGTTGAAGTGCGAAGGAGCGAAGTTCGTCGAGTTTATGATTGATACCGTTGGAGTTCCAAAATAGGATTTTTAAGTTATCCATTTTGGGGCGTGAGTATGGTCAAGAATGTTCTTATTGTTGTCTCGATAAGTGTTTTCGGGTCTTGGTTGTTGGACAAGGCCGTCAGTAGGTTGGTGAGGAGGTTTAGGATGAGTGAGAGGTTAAATTGCGGGACTGGTGTGAAGTGTAGTGGCGATGGAGCGAATATAGGTCTTGTAGATGAAGCATTTGGTGATTGAGTTGAGAGCTGGGCTAGAAAGCAGAGGGTAGAGAGAGTGTTTGACTGCTTTAGCTTTGTTGATAGTAGAGTTGATGTGAAGGTGGAATTTAGCGAAAGTAGGTTTTGGCTTTGTATACCGCTGTAGCTCTAAAAAGAGCGTTTTTTATGTGACCAGGAAGTGACGCGGACGAGCGGCTTTGGTACTGATACTGTCGCTCTAAAAAGAGAGTTTTTCTGTCAGGAAGGGGGTACCGAAAAATGGGGAGGGATGCTGCGACGATGTGAGGGTGCGGCCCCATGACAGCTGTAAACGGAGGGAGAAGATTTTAATAATCGTCGCTCTCGCGGCGGCTTACCTGTTGCCCTGTCGAAAGCAGTGAAAACTGCTGATTTAATTGGATGGGGCGCTGTTGCCCTGTTGGAGTTTGGTTGGTGCGGAAGTCGAATTGAATAGACGTTTGCATCAGTTGACGGTTGAGCTGTGAATCCATACTGCTGTAACAAAACATCACCATTCACCTTACTTATAATTTTTTTCTTTTTAACACACATATTATGTATACAATATTCCATATTACCAATATTATTTATCAAATATTTGAAAATTCAACAGAAGGATCTCTATAAGTTTTTTTAACTTTGGAAAAAAAAAATTAATGGAAATAAATAATCCGACTAATTTGTCATGAGCGCCTAACTGTGTTACAAATATACACGCACCTACTGACGGGTTAAGTAAAACTTATCTCACCTAATTTCATTTATGATTGAAATCATCAATATAATTAATCAATATTTTTTTTCATCCGTATTAAATATATGAAATTAAAAATGTAGCTACAATAAAAGTAAAATAAATTATACTACAGTCGAAAAATGATTGATATTTACTTTATAAAATCAAAATAACTTACCTTCATCATACATTTGTTATAAACGCTAATATTATTATAATTATCATTATTATATGACGTAAATATATTAGTCTTGTCTCTTAAGTCTTGTGGGGATGAGTGCTGAACACGCATTTTACGTCATGGACGTTTCGCACCACCTAGTGTGTGAGGAGTCAGTCGATGCCTGTTCAGTTTTATATGCAGTCGTTAGGACTTGCCATTTTTATATTAAATAACTTTTAAGATACTTTTTATTTTTCATCCAGAACCCTTTACACTACCGAATTTCAACCGATTAACGGATATAATACATAGATCTCATCGGCCCGACCGGGAGATCTCAACTACAATACAACACATTAATACATAAATCATAAAAATAATATAATAATGTTTGTGTAATTATCTTTGAAAGTCAATTGACAAACTATGTGATCCTATAGATCCTGAGATTTATTTATAATAAATTGGGAATTATTGGTCATAAATTAAATTGGGTGAGATAAGTTTTACTCAAAGTTAAACTAGTTAATACATTTTAGTATATATTAATTATATTTATATTAATATAGTATATATTTTTAGTACCTAAAAAACAGTAAAATAATGTAATAATATAATATAACACACGACCACACAAGTAATTTCCGCCACCGGAGTTCAGGTATTGGTTGGCACGTACATTTTTGGTGGCCCTGAGAAGAGCCGTTTTAACATATTGTAATGGGTGAAATCTTGGACTTGCCTCCCTTGCTTTTCCTGCTTTGTCGCGTTCGCTCATGATTGTAGATTTGTTATTTGATGATTCGGGTGAATGACTTTGGACTCGACTATTATTTGGACGTAGAAAAAGTTGGTTAAAAGAAAAATGTCTTTGGCAGTTGGGCTGGCGCCGATGTGTACGAGACACATCGGCATAGGTCTGTCTGGGGTTCCGAAACGACGGACGTAACTAACAGTATAGTGAAGGGATTCTAACTCCTCTTTCAGCGTTTCTGTTTGGATGTCGGTAGGTATTCCCTTCAGAACGACTTTCAGGGAGCGTTCTTCGGGGAGACTGAAGGTATGAAATTCAGTTTTATTAGCCAGAAAAGTTTGTTGAATAGTACGGAAGTGTATGTTATCGGCTGTTTGCAGGACGATTTTTTGGCCGTTAACGATGTTGGTTTGAGGTTCGGAAATTTGTAAATGATTGGCGCAATGTTACGGCAGGAGCTGGAGCTCAGGAAAAAAGGTGGTGGCTTCTTAGTTGACGGAGTGGGTGTTGGAGTGGTTGTGGAAGGTGGTACGGATGTATTGGTTTGTTGTTGTTCAGAGGTTTGTGAACGTGCAATTATTATCAAGGAATCCATAGACAGAGTGGAGGTGGTGATACTGGAGTCGGAGAGGGTGGCCATAGTTTCGGAGTCTGATAAGTGAGGTGGTGGTGTTGGAGAAGTGGGCGCTGCACGCTGGCGTTGTTGCGGACGTCAATTTGTAAGACGTCTCGTCAGTTGACGATTGTGAGCTATAGGCGCTGGTTCCCTGTCGGGAACAGTGAAAACTGCTGGTTGGTTGGGCTCTGTTGCCCTGTTGAAGTTTGGCTGGTGCGGAAGTCGAATTTAGACGTCTGCATCAGTTGACGAATGGTATACGAAATGAGATGAATGATGAAACTCAAGGAATCGGTGGTTTATATTATTAAACCAAAGCGATTTGTCGTTTGTTCATTGGTGTAAATATTATAGTGACGACTGTGTAAAAAGATCGACGGTTGGTTCATACTGCTTGAAAATATTAGTTTCTCTATAAGTATATTTCACGAGAAAGCCGATTGAAAACAACATTTTGGGGTTATGACATAAAGAAAAAGATGTCACGTTTATTAGTGATGAGTTATTATTATAACAAAAACAATTACATTGTTCACTTTAATGTGTTAATCTAAAATTGAGTTTAGGAAAAAAAGAGCATATTATAGAAAAAAAAACAAAATCAAATTATTGTTATTCATTTATTTTTTTAAAAATCAGTAGGTATATATTGTTGTATACTATATTAGGTATAAATTATTACAAATGGTTGTTAGGTTCAAATCAAACTAATTAATTAAATATATTATGTATTTAATATTGAAATATGTTGCCATTAAAACAAACTTTTTCCTTATCTTTATTAGATTTTATTATTTGATGCGACATTTCAATAAGGTAGTGAACGAAAAATTAAATTTATAATATTAATTCAATACGAAGTAGAAAAAACGTTGAATTTTTATATTAGAGTAATGAACGCAGCCGAGCTGTAATCTCGTAGCTTTGGACAGACTGAAGTCGGATAATATATTATATTTGGGTAATTTTTGTAATCTATAATCGGTGTTCGATATGGAAACCTACCTGTCCTACCTTATAATAGTAGTAAAAGTACCAATAGTAGTAATTTTTGTTATTATATACGAGGTGATGCACTGTAAAATGTTTAACTTGCTTTTTTTCCTAACCCCTCTAAAAATACATATCGACAACGGCTCAATATAATTTGTTTATTTATAATATCATAGAGAAAAGACAATTTTAAATAAATTAAGCTCGCTTAATGTTTTCCAAAATACAGTGTAATAATGTGAAATTGTAATGTTTCAGATAACAAGAATATATTATATCAATACATACATTTTTGTATACTTAAGCCCAGCAAAGACGGGTAATTCAGGATTGACATTGGTTACATGTAATTATATTACTATTATTATAATTAGATTTTATAAAATCTGTTTATATGTAGAAAAAAAATAATGTATATTTATAAAATAAACAAATATTTGGCAAGGGCGGGACAGCTAGTGTTATATAAAAGAAATCAAAAAGTCAGCAATCATTAGTTGTCTAAAACTGAACATTTTATACATTTTTAACTACATTTAAAAAAAAACTGCAAAAATACGTTATTTTTACGTATTTTCTCGAAATTTCAACAAAAAACAACCCGATTATTGATTATGCCTATAAATAGTACACAAAAAGTCAAAATGTTATATTGACCATTTTATGGTGTATAGAAAATGTTTATATAAACATTCGGTGAAAATGTCATGTATTTACGGTCATTATTTCTTTTCTTCTGTTCCAAATAAATAAATAAAAAAACATTTTGTCAAAAATGTATATATTTTTTTGATTTTTATGGATTTTGTAAGAATCTGAACTTTAACGCTTATATAAAAAAAAATACTGCTCAACGATTTTTGATTTCAATAAGTATTACTTATGATTAACCTTGTATTAAATTTTCAAAAATTGTTGATCTATTTTCTATTCTATGGTTTTAATTGACAATTCTAAAAAAAAAACATAAAAGAATTTCAATTTTCTTTTATAGTTCAAAATACTTTGAAAATTATACCATTTGTAGACATTGCCTATGCTAATGGTTGGTGAAATTTCCAAATTTCTAAAGTTTTTAGTTTTTGAGTTGCAGCAAAATGAAGAAATCGGTTTTGTCAAAAAGTGGTTTTCCGTGAAAATTCCCGTTTTTCCTAATTGTTGGTTATTTTTTCTCGACTCTTTTGAAAACTACCGGAATTTATCAACTGTTGAACCCCCAAAGTACCTACCTACTAGATGCGATTTGCAACTAAAGGCTAGGGGTGAAGTTGAAAAACGGAGCATTTTTACTGCTCCAAAACGTGATGACAGACACAAAAAAAAAAAAAAAATATAAAAAAAAAACACACACCATTGTAACATCAATACATATTTATCGCTCCGCTCAGAATTTAAAATGTAAAGTGACGTAAATTAATTATGATTGATTTAATTTTAAAATCTAATCTTGGATATTATCGTATTAATAACATTATGAACCTCTAATTTATTAACTAATACGTTGCATGCAAATAATAATCTAATGTTCAAATAAAGACGAAATTATTGACAATGTATAGTTTCATTATTTCAATAATTAACGGATATATTAATAAGGTGTAATAAGGTTTTAATTTAAGGTGGGTAAAGGTACTTAACCTTAATATACATATTATAATAAATTATTATGCAATATATAGTTGTATACAACACAAGTATGTATCTGGTTAATATAATTAATTACTATATAATACAATAATTAATTGCCATGGTTAAATAACATACTACTGGTTAATAAGGTAAAACAAGTAGAAATGTCAAAAGGTTTTTAAGCTTATAAATATTTAATACTTTTTAATACTTCATAATATGTTATGGTATGACTAAAACACTATAATATATAATTATGAACAAATACAAGTTTTCTGAAAGTTTTGTTAATAATAAAAATAAAATTAGATTAGCTCAGTACACCACTATTTCGATTTTTTTGTTCTATGATCTAGATATTATCCGTTTTCTATAGTGGACGATAAAGAATTTAGGAACTTGTTAAACCCAAGATATGAGCTTCCTTGCCGACAGACTGTATCAAACATTTTATTTCCAAGATCATACAATTTAACATAAGATGTTTTAAAAAAAAAAGTTGAAAATACTAATTCAGTTTGAATCACAGTGCTAAAAACGACTGTGACGCCGCGCTGTAGCAGAAACTTAAAACAGTCATTTTCGAAAAGCCCCCATTCTTCGGGAAATTGGTCGATTATCAATCTGCAAACGTTATGGTCTTGGGAAACTCGTGGGTAATACGTATAAAATGTTTTTGTCAATTATCCGACAGATTTTATTAAACGATAGACCTTTGAACATGGTCTACGAATACTCGGCTGGAAGCGCGGGAATAACGAACAGTGATGGTCTCACAATAACCGGTGGCGATACAATAATTATGTCTTTTCGTTAAGAATTTAGTTGGCTTTCTAAAAAGTTTAAAACCAGATTCATACAACGGTTTTTTGCAGAGATATCGTGAAAAACATTCGTACAACCGTGCCCCAGAGACTGACGCGAATCATAATGGTTTACTAGTCGGTACAGAGCGGTGAATATATACTCATATTTTTCGATATGTTCAACACCACTGCATTCAACAGTAAACAAGTTCGTTTCAACTTGAAAATATTCAATCGCCATCATGACAGACACAGTCGCCACCGCTCCGGCACCAGTCGCCGCATCGCCAGCTGCGAAGAAGTCTCCTGCCAAGAAAAAATTGGCTGTAAAAGCTAAAAAGACCGTCGCAGCTCATCCGACCACATCCGTGATGGTAACGTCAGCAATCAAGGAGTTGAAAGAAAAGAAAGGCTCGTCGTTGCCGGCCATCAAGAAGTACTTGGCAGCCAACTACAAAGTCGATCCCGCCAAGTTGGCGCCATTCATCAGGAAGTTTTTGAAGGCCGCCGTCACCAACGGTACCGTCGTCCAGACCAAGGGTACCGGTGCATCGGGACATTTCAAATTGCCCGTCGCCGAGGTGAAACCGAAAAAGGCCGTTGTAGCCAAGAAGAAGAAATCACTGGTGAAGAAAGTGAAAACCGCTGGAACGCCAAAGAAGAAGAAGTTGGCAGTTACCAAGAAACCCGCCGTCGGTGAACCAGCAGCCAAAAAAGCGAAAAAGGCCGTCGCGTCCAAACCCAAGGCAACCGCACCGAAGAAGTCTCCGGCCAAAGCAAAAAAGCCGGCAGCCGTTAAACCCAAGTCGAAGAAAACTCCAATCAAAAAAACTGCAGCACCCAAAAAGAAGTAGTGTAATAAAAATATTACCTCTCGGCCACCACCCTCCTACTAAAACGGTCCTTTTCAGGACCACCAAAATTGTTAAACGTGAAGCTTCATAAAAAAATTAATAATGCACACACTCTATACAAATAATATATTTTATTTTATAATATAAAGATTAAAATATACCAACTAATATCGTTACAACAATATTCAATTTTGAATTTAGTCATACTCAGCGTTGCCTGAGCCAAATATTAAGTTAACATTAACCCGAAGTGATTTACATGTATCTAAACCACCTAGGTGGTAATCCACTGCATTAGATCAGGGACAATGTGCGAGTAGTATATTATCAGGTAGGCAATCCACCTGCGGTGGATTGCTGACCCCATGAGGTGCATAAGTGAGTGAAATCAGAATTATAGGTACGTACATGAAAAAAGTCGGGACGTTGGCCTGTGCTTAAGATTTGTTTTTTTCTGTAAATTTGTTTGCTAAAATATGTATATGATGTACAGGGTGTCCCAGGTCTATTTGACTAATGCAATCACTTTTTTTCTAACGTAGGTAATAGCTATATGTCATACACGTCCGAACTGCTGGTAGGTACGGCGTACAAAAACTACAAATGAAATGAATATTCGTTCGCGTACACGTAAAGACTAAGATTATTTATTAATAAACTTCTCAAAACAATTATTAATATCTACAAAAAAAAAAAAAATACATGCCGATATAGGAAATGACATACTTACATGCGGTGTGGGGATTCGACAAGTACTTTTTTTTATCTAGAAAAAGATATAAGATAATTTTTTAAATATGATTGAATCTAACTTTCTAAGAGCGCATCTTAGCGGGCGGAGCGCGTGTACATTCCACAGACTATGATCTTTTTAAACCTTTTTTCATGTAAATTCCACCGGTACGTTTTCAATACTTGAAAAAAAAAATGTAAACACCACCGATTTATTTTTATATTCTCTATAAAAATGTTTTATTTCAATATTATTCGAGCACATTTATTTATATACAGGTATAATATAATATATAGATACTATTATATATCTTTACACTAATAATTATAACTGACAATAATGATCAGTAGTAGGTTTATAAAATAATATAATATACGTAATAGCATGGCGTCGCTTATACTGCAACAGTACGTATGTCAGTTTTTGATGTTTTCCACAATCATCAAAAAACTAATTTAGACAACAACACTTATCTCATTTTCTAACATTTTATGCTATGTTATTAACTGCGATACAAGGTTTTGATATACGCAGTATTATAATTTTCCTGATTAACAGTGTAACCAGGAGTCTAACACAAAAAATTATAGAACAAAATAGTTTAAACACACCTTGTTTTAACAATATCGATAATAATCTCATTTTTGTAAAATTTTGAGATACGTGCTGTTGCAGTATAAGCGACGTTTGGCTATAGTAATGTTTATAGTTAAATTTATCATATTATTACATATTTTATTTAATATACTGACAGTAAAATTGTTGTGCAGCTATTCTACAATTAATAATTGTCATCGGTAAATTTTACCATCAGTTGAGCTTACATAAAATAAATCTGACCCTATAATCGGTGGAATTTACAATCGCCCTTAGGTACTTCTTGAATACTAGGTATATGATTTATTTACAATATTATAATAAATAAAACACTTCATTTTATGTTAAATATTATATGATAAAATATAGATGAATTTTTTATATTTGATAATTAGTGACTCTCTAAATAAATGGCCTCAATTGAAATCCATATTATGTATTATCCATGTTTTTATTATCTACATTATGATAATATTGGAATTTTGTTTTTAATTGGAACCGGACTTCTCCTGCCTGAATATTAATGCTGAGTAGTTCATTTCACGAATTTGTGTCATTTTTTTGATAGCATTTTTTATAATATTATGATATTATGATAGTTGACACTTGAAATTAATTTTCTTATCATAATATGTGACTCCAAGATACTTGCACTGTTTGACCATTTTATTTGATGTGTTTTGGGTTATATCATAATATAGCATCTAATATTATATGTACGTACTACTTTAGATTTTTATTTAGGAGCGCTAATTTGATTCTAAATTTATTAACCGAGAATTATTTGACGATCCCGTGAAATATTAATTAATATTTATAGTAATTTACTTATTTGGCCGGTGTTCTAAAACTTGCGGAACATCCACAGATCTCGCAGTTATTGATACACATTATATTAAATCAATGTGCATATCACATTAGAGCGGACCAAAAAAGAAATTTGCCTCGGCTAATACTTGCAAGTGTCACATTGGCCTGTACGTAATAACAACGTTGATGAATGAAAGCGAGTGAATAAAAAAAAAATTTGGTGGTCCTGATAATGACCTTTTTGGTATGACTGACCTGTCATTAACCTGTGGTGGTTTAAGTGCAGCGACCACTTTTTTCGCCTTGGTTAGCGACTTTTTAGGCTTGTCTACAACAACTGTCTTTAGCTTCTTGGCAACAGGTTCGCTGGCGGCGGTGCGCGCTTTCTTTGCGACTGACTCACTCTTTTTTAGGGTGCCGGCGGTCGGAACCTTTGCTGCGACCTTCTTGCCGGCGCTCGTTTTCTTTACCATAACGAGCTGCTTCTTCTTCTTCATTTCAGCGGGAAGTTTGAAGTGGCCCATGGCGCCGTTGGTCTGCACCAGCGATCCTTTGACCACAGCGGTTTTCAGAAACTTGCGGATGAATGGGGCGGGCCTGGTGGAGTCCACCTTATAGTTGTTGGACATGTATTTCTTGATGGCCATCAGGACGAACCTTTCTTTTCCTTCAGCTCCGTAATTGCCGCGATCACCATCACAGCAGTGGACGGGTGAGCGGGTGCAACGGTGGCTGATTTAGTAGTAGCGGACTTTTTCTTTGGTAACGATGCGGTGACCGGTGCTACTGTCGTGGCTGGAATTGTTGCTGTTGCTGCCATTGTTTGTTAGATGATGTTCAATTCGATACGATGTAGTAAATGAATTGTGTAATCGTACAACGTTTGAAATCTCGTTAATAGTCAAACATTGCTTGTATGACGGCGAGTGCCTATGGACTCGTTCCAGGCGATGGCCTATGACGAGTTGAGTAATATTGTGGAAAAGATTTAATTAATTTGATTTAGACCATGAGAGGGGGCGTGGCTTTATGGATGTTGAGGTTGGGTCAGTGGTTATGGTGGATTGTCCAAGACAGCGGATGTGGGCGAAAATTGATGTAGAGTTTCGGTAAAATAAGTTTTTGCTATTTGTTTTTATTGATTGCTTGATGGATGAGGTGCGTGTTGTAGAAAGAATTGTTTTATATGACACAAACCATGGGGAGGAGGTGATAATACGGAGGCCTAAATGTTGGACGGGGCTTCAAGATTGCGCCAATTTGCTTTGGAAATTAGGCGGTGGCTTTCTTAACAGTTGCCCTAATATGTGTCGAGAACGTTAGGGGTTACGATCAAGGGTTACGCCGTGGTAGTTTGCTGAAGGGGACCAAGGGATTTGGTGACCATTTAAGTTTAGGAGATGCGATGCGAAGTTATTAGGCCCGTTGAACATGACCGCAACCGTTTTTTGAGCGTTGATGTTAAGACGCCATTTGTTGCACCAGGTTACCGTTGCGTTTAGTTGCTTCTGTAGTTGAATGGCTGCCCTTTTGGGGTTTTTATTCGAAGTAGTGAACAATAAATGTGTCGTCGGCAAAAAGGTAAAACCGAGCGTTTTGATTGAGGGGAACATCATTGGTGTAGACTAAGTAGAGTGTCGGCGAGAGGCAGGAGCCTTGTAGTACACCTGAATGGACCAGCCTGCTGCTGGATATGGTGGTGTTTAATCTTACCGAGAAGGTGATGCTCTGCCGATTAATACTCGTTGTATTTATACGTTTCGCATGGTGCGCACGACCAATCATAATGCTCGACCGCATTTCTCCCACTATTGAAGTAAACACCGCGAAACAACCAATGGGAGCTATGGATTCGATTCCGATTTGTGTATATATACCGGTTACACATGGTTAGATTATTTACTCAAAACGCCCGGATTTACCTTTTCGCCGAGGACACAATGTTCACCACGTCGAATAAAACCCCAAAAAGGGCAGCCAATTCGTTTACAAAAACAACTAAACGTAACGTTATTCGTTAACCTTGTGCGACAAATGGCTCAACATCAACTCTCAAAAATCGGTTGCGGTCATGTTCAACGGTCCCAATAATTTCGCATCGCATCACCTAAACTTAAATGGTCACCGAATTCCCTGGTCCCCTTCAGCAAACTACCTCGGCGCATATCAGGGCAACTGTAAAGAAAATCACCGCCGTCCGCGGCATGCTGTACCCGATCCTCTAATCCGCTCCAGCCCCATCCCCATCAAAAACCAAACTCAATGTACTACAAGTCTACAACTATTAGTATATATCAAACCTATCTTAACATACCAAGGTCCGACGTGGGGACCACTAATTTCCAAAGCAAATTGGCGCAATCTCCGGAGCCTTCCAACAGATAGGCGTCCGTACTATTACCTCCTCCCCATGGTTTGTGTCAAAAAAAACAATTCTCTTCAACACGCACCTCATCCATCAAGCAATCAATAAAAACAAATAGCAAAAACTTATTTTACCGCAACTCAATATCAATTATCGCTCATATCCGCTGTCTTGGACAATCCACCTTAACTACTGACCCAACATCAAAATCCACAAAGCCAAGCCCCCTCTCATGGTCTAACTCAAACTAATAAAATTATTCCACAATCTTACTCAAATCGTCATGAACGAGTCCATAGGCACATCGCCCTTATACAAGCAATTATTTGCTTGTTTGTATGCGATGAACACAGTTTCCTTTAACAGCATTATAGATGAAATTAAGAAGAACGCAGTGGCAAACTGGCAATGTTCCACCGAGCCACCACCTCCCCACTCAAAATCATAAACAACTTAGGACGGGCCAAGTCCCCCCCACCTACGCTCAGGAGTAAACATTGTCCAAGACCGCTAACATGGTCAACCAATAACTAAGCAGCTTTTATCAAACAACAACCAATCCTATTTTTCCAACGTTCAGACAAACAAACCAACTGTACTAGCAAAGGCAAACGCCTGGAATAGTTCACAGGCTATTAAGCCGTCCAACCAAGTAGTAGTAGTAGTATTTGCTTATATGACCACCAATTTTGAATAGCTCTTTGGCAATTGTATACCATGGTAAACTTGGACGGGTGAGTACAAAGATCGGTGGAGACACCTCATTGGCCAACGTACGTGGACCAAAATCGAGGCCTTCCAAAACATTACACTTCGTACAATAACCGGCGCCCATTACTTGTTAACAAACCAAAACCTACTCAACTCAACAAACACACCATCGCTTCAAGACGAAGCACTGAGATTATCCAAATGTCTCCAACATACGCTATCCCTTGGCAAATACCCGCACCTATCACGATTAGCCTAAAAACGACAACAACACACCCATGCATCACCTCACACAGAGTGTAAAGGCACAGCCTGGTACTCTATAAAAAAAAATAGATAAGCCACTAGCCGACCAATCAAAGCAAATTGCAAATTGCAAATTTGCTTATATGTTCATCATTTTAATTTATACAATTTTACAATTGACAACATAAAATGGCTCGTACCAAGCAAACAGCTCACAAGTCTACCGGAGGAAAGGCACCGAGGAAACAGTTGGCCACCAAAGCCGCACGTAAGAGCGCGCCCACTACCGGTGGTGTGAAGAAGCCACATCGTTACCGTCCGGGGACCGCCGTTACCAGAAGAGTACCGAATTGTTGATCCGCAAATTGCCGTTCCAACGTCTGGTACGTGAGATCGCACAAGACTTCAAGACCGACCTGCGTTTCCAGAGCTCCGCCGTCACGGCACTTCAGAAAGCCAGCGAAGCATACTTGATCGGTCTTTTCGAAGACACCAATTTGTGCGCTATTCAAGCCAAGCGTGTTACGATCATGCCAAAGGACATGCAACTGGCTCGTCGTATCCGTGGTGAACGTGCTTAATTCCCTTTAAATTATTTCGTAATACCCAAACTCTAAAAAGGCCCTTTTCAAGGCCACAAAATTCAATTTACCTAATTTGAAAAACTAGTATACACAAGCATTTCAATATACTAACATTAGCATTTTTGTGTTAATCAAAATGCTAATGTTAGTATACTGTTAGTAAGTATATTATACTACAATTACTTTAACCAACCAAATACCAGTTACAATTGGTAGTGAAAGGGTTAAAAGTATACCTATATCTAACATCCATTTTCTACATGAACAACTTTTTCTGTTCTAAACCGTGCTCCTATATATTTGACTATTTCAATAACTTACTGGAAAAACAATAGAATTAATTACTTAATTACAATTACAACAGTAGTAAATTCTGATTTTGAATCCTTTTGAGTGTTTTAGTCTTAGTATAAGCAGACAGCACTTTCAACGTTCTTGTTGATTACAGTATACGTGTACACGTGTAATCAAATTTATTACTTTAGACAATTTCTTCGCCACTTTTCTAAACTATATATTGAATGTATATAATTATTTATGTAATTTTTTTAAGTGCCTGTGCTAAGCGCTAAAATAAAAAAAAATATTGGTGAAATCCTATTGTCGACGATTGTTGGCTGAGTGCTGACCAAACAAGTTTTGTTTGTAGCAGCAAAACAAACGATTGCGAACGTTTTTCGAAGAAACCTATTGCCAAGTTATTGTTTATATAAGGGTAATGAGGGTATGAGGTAATATAAGTCTTGGTTAGGGGAAAATATTGTATAAATCAAAGGGGAATACCTAGTAAGTTCCTACACGAGACCTGTAAGCAGTTAAACTATTACATTCGTTAGTTCTTACAAATTGTATGTGTTAATTCTTACACGGCAGAATAAATTACAAAAATTACTCTGTGATTAAAAGTTAGTTCTATATAAACTCGGTCGATATACATTATAAGATGGATTTATAAATTTAGTTGATACCTAGTTGATTCTATTTATTTATGAAAAATGTATTATTCGATTATTATCATACTGTATTATCATTTTATTATATTTTAGTATCATCATATATACCTGCAACTTGCTAGGTCTCGTGTAGAGACTTACATTTACCCAAATCAAACCTTGGATTTACTGGTAGTTCTTGTTCCTATAATATGCAAAGCGGAAATACAATCCGACAACGTTGAAAAGGGGCATATAAAAACGATTGCAATCGTACTGTGGAAAAAGTACCATTCGCAATCGCGTATCATGAAAAAATACAATCAGAATATTATAATGACAGATATATTATTTAAAATGTTTAAAGGTTACTTACACGAGTAGAATATAAAATTGTATTTACTATAATGTATGGAATAAAATGTATATTTAATACGTACTTTATGGTCGATTTTCTTTACTAGCTTACATTGTTGCTTTACTAGTTTGAGTGATTGACTTTGGAAATCATTAACTGTGAATGCACTTTAGTCATAAGTTCAACCTAAATAATCATATTATAAAATGACAATAATCTAATGTAGGTATTTATTATTATTTATTTATTATTTATTATTAGTTATACGGGTTTAGCCCTTTTTGACATTACAATGTATATTTTATATCGTGATAGACATATTACAATAAGAAAAAATAAATTAAATATATACAGCTTACATTAATATGAAATACAATTATCTTATGACAATAAAAGCTTAAACATTAAAACAAATAATTTAAGGTATATTATATTAATGTTAGAAGTGTTTTATACGAACCAATATAAGAGACGCGTATGTTTCTTCATCGATTTTACACGCTTTAATAAGGTGTGAATCACCTTCGATACGTTTAATTCATTGTTCAAACCGTGATGGCCAACACAAATATAAAATCATAAATCTAAAGTTTTTGCATTTTTAAAAATACTTTTTTTATAAACACTTATTCATTTCGAGGTATACTTTCCAATTCAGGGTTTTAAATATCTAAATATAATTATCAAATCAATGTGTGAGTGAGAAATTACAGTCACCAACTAATTAAAATGTTCAATTTTTATAGCTGAAGCTTGAATAAACAATTATTAAATATTAATAATAATTAATAAATGCAATGTTTTCAGTAAAACTATTTCACTCAAATACTAATTTTAATAAAAATATACATAGTGTTAAGTAATACAGACTGCTTGACAGTCACTGTCTCCGTTCGACTTGTTTCTTTACACAAACATTAATCTTAGAAAATATTTTGGGCCCTGAGAAGAGCCGTTTTAATATTGAAAATAAAGGTGTAAAAGTTTGGGAAGTACATAGTTTAGTGCTGCTATTTACAATAATTCACATTAAAAAAATACGATATTCATAATTTTGAGCTTGTGTACTTGTTCACGGCCTTGGTGCCTTCGCTGACTGCGTGCTTGGCCAATTCGCCGGGCAACAAAAGGCGCACGGCTGTCTGGATCTCCCGACTGGTGATCGTAGAACGCTTGTTGTATTGGGCCAGACGGCTGGCCTCACTGGCGATGCGCTCGAAAAGGTCGACGACGAAGCTGTTCATGATGCTCATAGCCTTTGACGAAATGCTGGTGTCTGGGTGCACTTGTTTCAGCACTTTGTATATATAAATTCCGTACGTTTGCAACCTCTTGGTCTTGCGCTTCTTGTCGCCGACCTTAGACTTGGCAACAGTCTTTTGCGCTTTTCCCGGTGAATTTTTCTTCGCCTTAATACCTCCAGCTAATGCCATTTTTCGGTTGATCGAGTATTACAAGACTATAATTTACAATTACTGACTGTTAAGTTTTAAGATACAACTAGCAGTGAGGTTGATGCGTCGGTGGTGTTTATAATGCGCTCGGTATATATAAGAAAAATCGTGAAAGCTGTTCATTCCGTTTGCTGATTCTTATTAACTGTGATTATGTTTACTCTCACGATACACGCGTTGAAAGCTTAGCAACCATGTCGTGCTTCGTTGATGAAATGAAACAAAATATTTAAATAATTAACATTGAATGAGAACGGTTTTATGTGAAACGATGTTAATTACAATAATCATAATGATTTAGACCTTTGACCTAAATCGTAGATTGAAATCTAAAAATTATTACCTAATCTATTATGCCGTTATGAACAAAATAAATATTTTGCTTTGAAAGCCAGTGCCTATATTTTTCTGCTCCAGACTTGTAATCTATTTTGGTAAAATATTACATTGCGACATTTTTTGTTTCAGATCGTTTTTTTAAGACGACAGCACACTATTTATTGTTTTTTCTTTCTGCCATCAACGCCACACAGACGAAGAGCATTCGTTTATATTTTTTTTTAAGGAATCTCAAAATAAAATCACTGATTACAAAAACGATACAGAATAATTATTTTGAGGGTTTTTGTCTTTTTGACGAATCAATTTGTCTAAATGTTGAATCAAGACAGTACAAAAATTGTAAAATGTTAATAGTTTTATTAATTTTAATAATTTTTTTTTATAAATCGTGGTCGTTAATAATATTATTTAATATAATAATTAAAATTAACATTTCTAATACGTTTATTTAGAACACATTTTGAAAAAATGTACCAAAAATGCCCAAAAAGCATAAATATACAAAAAACGCAAAAAAAACAAAATAAAATGTAGTGCATAGCAGTATAAATCGAATTTGTAGCTAGACTAGCTTCGTTTTAGAGCAATAGAAAAAAGGCAAATGACTCAAAATCCATTATTAGCTACTAGGATTGTGATTGAAAATATAATTTAATACATTGCAAAAGACAATAATTTGTTGGCCCTAAGAAGGGCCTTTTTTAATTTGGTAAGGTAAAGTGTTTATTTAGGAACTAGTAGTTACTTTAGGATGTCGGGATAGTACTGGCTGTTTTGACATATTTTTAAGCTTTTTTCTCAGTCTTTTTAGGCAAAAGAACGGCTTGGATGTTGGGCAACACGCCGCCTTGAGCTATGGTCACTTTGGACAACAATTTGTTCAATTCCTCGTCATTTCTGATAGCCAATTGCAAATGTCAGGGAATGATACGAGACTTCTTGTTATCACGGGCGGCGTTACCTGCCAATTCCAAAACTTCGGCTGCCAAGTACTCCATAACTGCAGCTAGGTATACTGGTGCTCCGGCTCCGACGCGTTCGGCGTAATTCCCTTTTTTCAACAAACGATGGATACGACCGACGGGGAACTGAAGCCCGGCCCGGGACGACCGTGTCTTGGATTTAACTCCCTTCGATTTCCCAGCTTTGCCGCGTCCACTCATGATATTATATTAGTAGAGTAATTAGAATTGAAAGTTGTTGCCTGTTGGGTAGATGTTGCTACGACGGCGATCTATACAAAACTAGACTGTGTAAAATTATTTACGCTGACAAATTCCCTTATATAGGCTACATGAACCAAATAGAACATTGCCATTTGTTAGTTTTTACAAGTTTGACGAGTGTAAACGAAATTGTTTGACATGCGACATGTGCATAATCGGTATCGTTTTTCATCGTTATTCATAAGAATTAAAAAAAAATGACTGCTCTATTTTTGACAGACTTCTATAGTTTCTAAGACACTTTATTTTATAGTTTATAGTTTATACTCTATAGTTACTCTCTAGTAGTCTAGTGTATACTGTATACTGTATACTCTCCATACAGTTACGTACACATTGTCGGTGTGAAATACTGAAATTACATTTTCTCACATGCTGATTTATTACAAACCGAGCTACGCTTTCTGATGATAATTTGGGTCAGCGTCTTCGTTTAGCAGTTAGCAAATGGCGACTATTACCCAAATTATAATAGACTGGACGACGATATTATGCAATGACAAAATTCTATATCGATAGCATAATATCAATTTATTTTGTAACTATTAAAAATGCAATACTAAATTTTAGATAACTTCACATCTTAACTGTTTTATTTATATAAGAATGTTTATTGCTAATATTAGGTAGTGATAAAAACTTAAAAATAATCTTTATGGAGGTCAATCATCAAAGTAAAAATATATTCTCAAAAGAAAAATAGTTTGGCCACCCCTGGTAGAAACAATCATTGTGATGATGTAATCTATTTGCCTACATCGTAAGTCTTAATTTTAGACCGACGTTCTAAATCTGACGGAAATACCTATCCGATATTTCTTCGTATTTCTTATTATAACAATAATTGTCTGCCGATTGCGATAAACAGTGGAACAATGTTGATGTGTTTCCGCGTTTATTATCTAATATTATTATATAATATAATATCGTATACCTAATAAATTATTATTAATAATTATCTTATATTATACTAGGTATCACGATATATGCAATATGATATTGCATTATCGCAATATTCTACTTACAAAATATTTGATGTTCAAAGTTAGGTATATTTTTATATTTTATACACGGCTTTATCAGTCGCAGTGACCACCTGCAAAAAACCACTTATAATAATTATAGATACTATGTGGCAAAATACGTTCGCTCGCTGAAAACTGTACCGAATCTTCTCGCTGTAAAATAGTAATAATCTTAATTATTATTAATGACTATATTTTTTATTATGTTTTATATTTTGTTCGTTTGTGTGAATTAATAGAATATCAAATATCAATTCTAACGAGAATTTGTCAGATAGGTAGTATAAATTATTGTATCGTAAACTAGACCTCGGATTGAGATTTTAAGCGAAGCACTCGATCCCCTTCCTGGCGATTAACAATTTTTATGTCTGGTCACTCACTCTGATGTATAGTAGGTTTTGAGTGTTTATTTCTTCGTTAAATGGATGAAACTACGGTATTGTAAATTAAACTAATGATTATTAATACGTGAGTTTTGAGATGTGGTTTGACCACAGAATAGATTAAATATTTTTGATCGGAAGTCCAGTTTATCAGGTCTTTTGACTGGCGTCAGTGTTTCACGAGTTATAAGTTATACAAATCAATAATTTTAATATTACTCGTATTGCATTTTTACATTTACGATTACTTTATAAAATAAAAATACCAATGTGTATTACGTGCTCTACGAGTCTGTCATGTTTCATATTCAATCATGTTCAAATTACATCGGTGATCGATACATACGTATTCTTTCCTTACCATTGATCATAGACAATTCATAGTGTTTCTCCCTTTTGTCGTTGACTGGGGTTTAAATTATATTATATTGTGTAGTAATATGCTGAGCATGTTACACTACTCTACCTAAGTAATGATTCATTGCTTAAAAGTTAAAAATAGAGAAGTGACTAAAATGTATAGAAACAGCTATCCCGATAACATCCAATTACCAATCTAAATATTAAATTAGGATACTGAAACCCATTGTAATTATTTTAATACTGTGTAAATGTACCATTTAACAATAAACATAATAACTATTCTTCACATTAAAAAGTACTAGTATTGTAATAAAAAATAAAAACACTTAATAGTGGATAACATTATTTACATTAACATTTAGATATGAGGTACAGTCATAGAGTTTTTAAATCAGAAAAATATTTCAGTTTTTAGTACAATTATTATTTTTGTTTTTTATTTTGTCTTGTAAAATAATTAAATTCTTCATTGATATATATTTTGTATAATACAAACATTTTCTTTTAATACATTTAGATTCTGAGAGATGCGATAAATGTATTAATTTTAAAATGTTGTGTTGTTTTTTTTTTGTGTCTCTTATTACGTTTTAGTGCAGTAAAAGTGATACGATTTTAATTATCGGCATACTTTTTGATAGGAAAGTGAATGTAGTTGATGCTTTATGGGTCAAAAGAAAATTCCCAATAGTTTTTAAACTTGACAGAAATCAAAAAAAAAAGTTGGCAAGTGGGTGTCGCTTTGTTGTACAATAGGTTACAAGTAGGTCACTGTTATGGATGGTGTTAAATTTGTACTCAATGATTTATCATTGTATACAAAAAACGATTCTGAACGGAGACGGTCTGTCAGCCTAGGATAGGTTAGGTATTCTATATTATATTTATATTGCCATTATTAATGATTTCAAACTCATAAAAAATTAGTTGGACTTTCCGGTAATTTTTCTTTTAGAAAGATAAAAAAACTTATAGATAATTTTGTGTTGAATTTTAAAATCTTAGATTTAAATAGAAATTTTTTATCAATTTTATAATCAAAAAAAAACTGCAAAATTTCGTGATTATTACGTATTTATTCGAAATTTCAACTTTAGATGCTTATAAAAAAACATTAGATATACGCTTAACTTTTTTTTTAACTATCACTTACATAATAGCTTATGACTTATGAGGAACCTTGTATTCAATTTTTAAACCTTAGGTATAAATTCTCAAAATGTTATACATTTTTCAATACATATTAATTTGTATATTATCTTGATTTTGACGAATTTTGTAAGACTTTTAACTTTAAACGCTTATACATTTTTTAAGTATTTTCCTATCGAATTTTTTTACGGTAATCGTAAGAAAAACTTATTTAGAATCTAGTGTTGACTTTTCAAACCTTAAATATAAATAGAAAATGTCTTATACATTTTTAACCACAAAACAATTTGCAAATGTTCGATATTCTGATGACCAAATTTTGACAAAATGTCTATAAAAAATTTTAATTATAATATATCTTTTTGATTTTTTTGGTGACACTATAAACTACTTACAAAAACCTTGTTTTAAATTTTCAATCCTTAGTTATAAAAACTGAACATTTTATAAATTTTTAACGACAAAACAATTTGTAAATGTTCGATGATAAATTTCGGCCAAAATATGAAGTTTAAACGCTTATAAAAAAAAATTGGCCCAATGTATTTTTATTATTTTTGTTCTATTATATAAACAACTTATGAAGAATCTTGTATTAAATTTTATCGATATTTAAAGAAAAAAAAATTTGAAAAAACCAAACATTTCTTAAACCCATAATTAGCTCAAAAGTTATCAAAATATTTTTTTATTTTTTGGTGTAAAGGAATTGGTAATCTGAACAAATGTTAACGGTAATATATTTTTTTTAATTACATTAAAATAAAAAAATCGTTCCCGGAAAAAACTGTTAAATATCCAATGTCTAATTTTAAACGCTCATAAAAAATTTGTTTGATTTTCCGATAAACTTATTCTTTTTTAGGAAGGTAGAAAAATATATAGAGAATCTTGTGTTGAATTTTCAAATCTTAGATTTAAAAAGAAAAAATTTTAAGTTTCCTAATTAAAAAAAAACTGCTTAATTTCGTGATTTTTACGTATTTTGTCGAAATTAAACTATTAAGGACATACGCTCAACATTTTCAATTTACCTACTGAAAAAAATTTTATCGGCAATAAAAAAAAAGAAAATCAATTGTCTATAAATAGCTCAAAACAAGTCTCAAGTAGTTTTTTATAAGCATCTAAAGTTGAAATTTCCAAAAAAAACGTAAAAATCGCAAAAATTTTCAGTTTTTTTTGATTAGGAATTTCTTAAAAAAAAATGTATTCATATCTAAGATTTGAAAATTCAACACAAGGATCTCTAAGTTTTTCTAGAAAAAATTTTACCGGAAAGTCAAACTAATTTTTTCTCGTCCTAGGTCCCCCTGATGTGTTTATGCTTGGAAAAGCTGTTTTTGTAGTACAGCGCGGATGCTTGAGCTTTAATCTGCTTGAGGTCGGCGGTGTGAGTGTAATCTGATTTCGAACATAACTTATAAGAAGGATTACCTAATGTGGTTCGTGCGCTGATTGTTTAGACTGCCTCGAGGATTTTCCATTGAGATGATGACATGAAAGGTGCCCAAGCAGCCCCAGTTTATGTCAGAATGGGATTAATATATGTTTTAAGTATATTTATGCGAGCCCTTATGAGCACTGGACTATTTCTAAACCAGTTTCCAACATGTTAACATTTATATTTTCATGTATTTGAATCACTTATTATTAGTTATTACCATAATAGTAATACCAATATGATCATATAACTGAAAAATATTATCCTTCGTAACGTATAAGACCCAGCTATACAAATGCATTCTACCCAAGCTATAGGTAACCTATAACCAGTACTTGAATTGGGAAAAAAAAGAAGGGGATACAAAAGTATAAAAAATGTACTTACCTGAATATTTAAATGTCTTATTGATTATGATATAATTAGAAGGGATACGCATAAATATTTTTTACAAAGAGGGACCCCTCAATTCAAGCACACCCTAAAACCTATTGTTTCTGCATAACTACATACTATAATAGTATAATATTTATTGATAGTATGCTGTTTTGTGTCGACGAGCGTTTCACTGCTCGACTGCTAATAAATTCTATTTGTGTGGAGAGTTGGTGCTTTACAATATTGTTTTAACATTTTTCGTCGGAAGGAACTGGAAGACTTTTTTGAGAAATAATTAATTATTTCAGATAGTATTTTAAGCATGTTAAGTACCTACAAGTACTTACTCTTAGTTATTACTAATTAAAAAAAATCTCAATAATTAATATTAAAAAGAGCACGTTAAAAACTATAAAAATTTAAATTCAGTAAATAGAATAACGAACTTATTCGATTAAAAATATAACTACCGATACTGATGTGCACTGGGTAATCAGAATTAATAGGTGTTAAGTAGAAAAGTAATGAATGGGTATTGGTGGTCCTGATAAGGACCTTTTTAAAATTTACATTGCTTTACATACTACTACATTAATACACACTTACACTATTATAATATTATATTTTGTTTACTTTTTTTTGGGCGCTACCTTTTTAACTGGGACTTTCTTGGCGGCGACTTTTGTATTATTAGTTTTGGTGGCAGGTGTTTCCTTTTTTGTTTTGGACGGAACAGTCTTAGGGACTACCTCGACAACCTTCTTAGCTTTAGGTTTGGCATCAGCGGTTGCGACTTTCTTGGGTTTCTTAGCATTAGATACTGTGGCCGTCGTCTTTTTCTCCTCCTCGATGGCCCTCCGCTTACCGGACGCCACAGTGGGTGTCTTCTTAGCGGTCGGTTTCTTCACTTCCGGCTTCTTCTTGCTTGTTGCTACGACATCTGGTTTCTTCTTCACGGCGGGTTTTTTCACCTCGGCGCGAAGTTTAAAGTTGCCCGTGGCACCGGTACCGTTTGTCTGGATCAATTCGCCCTTAGCGACAGCAGACTTCAGGTACTTGCGGATGAATGGGGCGGACTTGCCCGTGTCGACTTGATAGTTGATGGCGATATATTTCTTGATCCCCTGCAGAGTGGAGCCTTTTTTGTCCTTCAACGACTTGATAGCCGCAGTCACCATGACGGCAGTCGACGGGTGAGCCAATGTGGGTTTCTTGACGGCTATTAAGGCCTTATTAACCGGCGATTTCAGCATTGCGGTCGGTGACGTCGGTGGTGACGAGACTGTTAATGATGATATTGAGGAGTTAGGTGAGGAGGGGGCGGTGGACAACGAATCTGAAGATTCGGTCATATTGACGGAAAAAAAATTACAATAAAATTAAAAATACAAATAATTCAAATAATAATAATAATAATAACTGACTAGAAATTTTACAACAAACAAACGACCTGAACAATGCCCTATATAAAGCATTTGCCGTGCCGACTAGTAAACGCGCACTGGCTGAATTTTGGTGACCAATGACGAGTACGCCCGTGTTCGTTTCGTTTTCTTGATAACCAAAAGTAGTAACAGCCAACAGGTCTAAATCGGTTTTTTCGGATAGCCATCGATATCGAGAATACGAAAACAACTGCATTAAGTGTCCGGAAGTCGTACCGTTCGCTACGAAAACCATAGTTCCATTGCGTCTTTGTGGCCTTCGGTACTCTTCACTTTTAAGCCGATGCGACCAATGCGTTACTCAGAAAACAGAAAATCAAACTACAAGCACAATCTGCACTTGTTTACGGACGTCCTAGTTAACCACTCACGGCGATATGTCGAAGTTTAACCGAATAGTATCGTTCTGAATTCGAGGTGTTGGTCACCTTCCTAACAGTCGGCGATCACAGATACCGATTTTTCCAATAACGTATTGGTTTTTTTTAATAAACAAAACTATTCAAATTCACTGTGTATTGTCAGTAAAAATTCAGCACTTTTCCACATACTTTACTTTCAAGGAATATAACCAGGTATATTACATTTTCAAAATTGACACTACGACCAGTATCAAATCGTGATTAAATTTAATTGATTTGATTCTGACAATCTGACAATGTTTCGCATCTTTATTGCTTCGTATATTAGTTAACAAAATAAAAATCTATAATTTTCATTGAATTCAAACATATTTTATTTCGATTTGACACATGCCACGTGGACACACATGAAACAATAATATTGGTAGTTATTAATACTTATTATCTGATAAATCATTGGTTAGAAATTTAGAAGTAAAGGTCCCGGAAGTATTTGCACTGAAAACTACCGATATACGCATGGATCTATGCGTTTAAAAACACTGAAATAGGTATGTGCTAAAATAAATGCCCTTAAATTGTTTTAAATCTGTCTATATGAATATATAAGTAATAAAAAACCTTTTCATACTACAATTTGTATTTCAATTTAGTTAGACTGGTAATGAAAAATATAATTTTTTTATCCATTCAAAAATAAAACTCAGGTTATAAAATAATATAAAATATGCATAGGTTTATTTATTTCTCGTCCCCAGACACAACTATATTCGTATAATTATATATTATATACTACTAAAAATTATTTTAAAGTAGAAAACATTTTATATTTTTATATATTGGAGATACCCGATTGTTGCCCGACTACAGGTAGTCGTATTTTATCCCAAATATAAGTATCCTGATTGTGTCCAAACACACATTGGTTCACAAAATAACTTATTGGAAATTCATATAAAAGTTAATGTATATATTTTAAAAATTCAAAACAATTATTCGTTTTTATAATACCAACTTTTGAGACCTACATAGGAAAATTAATAACTAATAATTTCTCACCTAGTAAAATAATTAAATTAATTTCTGATTTTATTAACAACTATTTGATTACCAAATAATAAAGTATTTCAAAGTTATTATAAAACAAGTTTTATTTGTTTTCATTTTTCATATAAAAAGTATTTATACATGGCAAGTATATTTTGTGTTTTAAATACTTTCTGAATAGATGTATTTGTATCTATATAAATAGATAAAATATACAATTTTAAAAGTATCTTTTACAAGATTGTATACTTATCGGGATATTTATTTAGTTTTGATAACCACTTAATAGTATTTCCTACTTACTATGTACGGGCCGCAATCGGGATAGGTGAAAGATAAAAAGGTTATTTTGGGCAACGCCTTAATATATAGACTTTTTGTAATCAAAAAGCCTTTTAAAAGTAATTAATCTTGACGATCTCATCATATGTATATTATACTTTATACATTATAATATGTGCACAATATGAACTTCTGGACCTTACTCAAAGGTAATATATATATTATAAATATTATATAGTTGTAATAATAATAATTGTAATGAACACTTTTTTTAGTTTGAATTTAATCTCTTTAAACAAAATTACTGGACACAATATTGGCATTGTGGTGCGCATGAATATTATAATAATATGAAATACCTAGTATCCACGTACTTGCATTTATTTGGTCCTGGGTGAAAAGTCAGCGAACAATTTAATTAAGTTAAATAAAACAGTACTCATCAATTGTAGATAACATACACAACGAGTTTATCATACATAATTAAACTCACATTTTAATCTTTACAGCTGGGCTTATTTTTGTTTGCTCTTTTTATCATTTAATTTATTATTGACCATTTGCCCTTTATAATTCAATGTAATATTATGGAAATATTATTATTATGCTCCTAATTTTAACATGTTCGAGAATTTGGATTTGATTTTAACACAACTCATATCGCAATATATTTAGTTATAACAATTTATTGTTGCTCTCATTTGTTTGGTTCGTTAGTTTATTCAGAACCTTTAATTTTTTATACAATTAATAGTAGGTAAAACATTTTTCGTTTAATTTTTTGTATAAAAATCCACGCCTTAGGATCCTTACCATACGCACACATTTACACCACAGCAACAAAATGTTCAAAATATTGCCTATACTGAACCCCTTAAAAACGACCAGTATCCAATTATTAACACTGATAATTAATTTATGATTTCTCAATAAATCTGAATTCTAGTGTAAGTACTTGAAATGTAAAATGTTCCGTCATACGAGTTAGCTTGTGAACTTAAAACTAACTTGGTTCAGAAATAAAAATATGACAAAAAGTACAAAGGACTTGTGGTATGTTATTGATATTTTGATGTATTATTAAAGAATTAACTAGCTATAATATTTATTTATTTATCTGTTTTTTTATTGTATGTTCAACAGGCAATATTATATTACTGTCTTTCTGTTTATTCTAATTTCTAATTAAATCTAAACTTCCCTCAGTATCCTTATTTGAAGTTACTTCTTTTATCATCAAAATATATTATAGTATTATTATATGCATGTATATATTATTAATGATATTAATTAAACTATATAAATACATTTATTATTATATATATATATTAATGAATTCACAATAGCCACTGAGAGCCGCCTAATATGTTAACATAATCTAGACACTAGGCATATCAATATAATATCATTAGATATTTTTAACAATATTTATTATTACCTACTGCCAAGTCTAGTCATTCCTGTGACATGGGTATAGAAAAGAATACCAAGTACATGACGTCCTATATTATTGTTCAACTAATTCGTGTAGTATTATATTAAAGACATCTACTACAGTAGTACCTATATAATACATAGGTACCCATTCAGATTCATTAATGTGCAGTGTAAAATTAGTCGTGGATAGTAATCATAATTTCCACACATGCGAGGTCGCATCTGTTTTGAAACAAATTAAATATAACGTGTAATAGGTATATATCTATTGCAGTTGTTAAATTATTATACCTATGTTACATCAATAAATACATGGTTGTACTAATGTAAATGATGACAGATGAGCAATCAAATTTTTCTTGGTGAGCTCATCAAATTATAAAATGTACCCATAATATAATAAATATTTACTAGTAATACCTATAGGCTATATTATGTATAATACTTTATTGAAAGTTAATAAAAAAAGAAAAATAATGATACAATTAATACTCTTTTATATTAATTTTTAAATACCTGTATTATTAATATGATGATTGATCAGTTCAATAAAATTATTAGATCAAGCAGAGCTTTCCGCTCAGAGCATCAGTAGATACTTGGTAAACAGAACTTATCTAGCTTATATTGATATGGATAAGCATGGTAAGAATTGTATCAATCATTTTTTAAATATAATATATTATCTAGAGAGAAAAATTGAACATAGCATTAATGAAGTTTTTAAAAACTAAAATTTATGAAAAACAAAAAAGTATTTATTTATATAAATTATCTTTATATATATATTATTCTATTGCACGTGTGTATATCACCGAATTCCTCCTAAACAGCTGGTCCGATTTGAATGAATTTTTTTGTATGCCTTTGGGTGACGCCCTGGATGGTTTATACTCACTATGGGATGTGATGAGGTGGTGAGGTGAGGTGCTCACATAAAGATTTCGAGATTTACGATGGAAATATTTGTTTATATATGGTTACCAATGGCAACCACTTATAAACAAATATTTCTATCGTAAATCTCAAAATCCCTGTGTCAGCACCTCACGTCTCCTATTTTATAATTTTATAACTATTATATAGTATTCTTTTTGTACGCTCTGTTTTGATATTATATGTATCACATTTACGGTAAATATTACATAAAACAATGCCACGTCGAGGAGGAAATATTGGTTGACGGATACGGAATTCACAATTAGTCGAAAATTAACGCATGTATAAAACAATGACACTGTTACCGATCCTGACGAAGCAGTGAACTATCCTGTTGAATTTTTGAATTCGCTGGATTTACCAGAAACGCCACCACATAACTTGCGATTAAAAATTGGTTCACCTATCATTTTGCTTCGGAATTTAAATGCAACTAAGCTATGTAACGGTACAAGATTAGTCATAAAAAAATTATGGGCAATGTTCTTGAAGCTACAATATTGAACGACAAATTTGAAGGTAATGTTGTTTTTCTGCCATGAATCCCAATAACCCCTTCAAACTCACCCATTCCATTCAGACGACTGAAATTTCCAATTCGCTTGGCATTTGTCATAACTATTAATAAGTCACAAGGTCAAACAATTTCGATTTGTGGATTAGATCTAGAAAATCAGGTCTTTTCACATGGCCAATTATATGTGGCGTGTTCTCGAGTTGAAAAACCGTAAATTGTATTCATTTATACCCCTCAGGAATTGACTAAAAATATTATTCATCAACTCGCATTAAGATAAAATTAAACAAACATTATTGATTATAACGAATTGTTTTTAGAAAAATTGATGTTATTTCAAAATAAAAAATGATGAAATTATTATATTATTTGTCTTTTATTTCATACTTCCGTATAATATCCTAATCGCTTGAAATAGCATGCAGAACAACGTCTGTCGGGTCCGCTAGTTAAATATATAAACATATAAAAAGGGCTCGGAACTTGATACATTTGCATCTTTTTATATAATACTTGTATTCGAGGCTCTTCTTTATAGAAATTTGACTTGTGCCATGCGAAATTCAATGGTACACATTTTATTTTGCATTTTTTGCATTTTTTTGGTAATTCTCAGTTTTAAAGGTCATTTTTTTAACAATTTTAGTTATTAATAAAATAAATAATAGGCAGTTCTGATCACTCTATACTCATTAGTCAAGTGGTCTGTGGCTAATTGTTTTTTATATTGTATACACATACCTATTAAAATGTATAAATGTATCCTTTGAAACTTCATAGAATAATTATTGGATTTATTTTAGAGTACCTACCATAACTGATTTAAGATTATGCTTGAAAAATTTCCTGCAGACAATACAAGCTATTGTTTTTGAAATGAGAACCCCCACCCCGCCTTTTTTTTACCTGTAAATTAATTAATGGATAATTTTTTTGAAACAGTTTGTACCTTATTCAAAATTCTAACCAGTAGTTTATATTTATGAAAATGTTTTTTCTAAGAATAAACCTAAATATAGTCATTAAAAATGGTTTTATAAAAATGTAAAATATATTATGCAATAATGAATCTAGTATTTATTATATAGGTAGGTACATGGACCATTTTTACAAATTATAAACATAGATCGATTACCTAATATTAACTACCTAGTAAAATTTTCAAATTACTATTGCGTCTATAGCCCCCATATCTTCTAAGCCCATTATCATGAAACTATTATCTTTAGTACCTACACAAAGTCAAATAACTCAACTATTATTTGTTCAAATTTTAATTCTGATACGTGGACATTTTCAGAAAAAAATATTTTCACTAGAAAAAGGATCACATTTGAAAAACAAAAGTTTGTATCTCTACAAAACAACCCTTAAGAAGTTAAAAAAATCTAAATAATTTGAAAAAATATGGTCTATAGTATTTTTAAACATTCCAAAAATCAGATTTTGAGGGGGTTGATAGAATGCTTGGTGAATCACACTGTATATTAATACATAGGTATTTTGTTATAAAATTGTGACTAAATTGATGATTTTCCTGTATTTATAATAATAGTATAATGTCACAAGCTACTGAACATTCAAGGCTTTTCCCGTGTATTCAATTGTAAATAATATTTTTGTTGTCTATAATTACTGTCCACCGTATTTAGTATATAACGAAAATGTAATTGAAAAATATTTTAGTTCTATTGTAGTATTTTGTACTTGTTTATAACTTTTGGAGGTGTAATTCTGTAAAACATGAATTTTTTTAACATTGCAGATGAATTTAAAAAAAACGCAGAACTCAAAGAAGAAGATTTAAATCATCTCAGAGAATGGATATCCAAACAACCACATCTTCCAATCGTCACCGGCAAGTAACTATTTATAGTACCTGTCAACAATCTAGAAATATTTACGATACACATTATTTATTTGTCCTGTATTGTAATATATAATATAATATGTATTTATGTAGGCGACATGAAAAATGTTTCCAATTAAGGTCACGAAATATAATTTATAATACTATAAGTTATAACACTAATAATTGGTGTTTTATATTTTTCTTTGGCCCAGAAATTATAGGTATTATGTCTAAAAGATTAATGACAAATTATTACTTATTAAACCTTTTTTGTCCCGTTTCATCCCTGAGACCAGGTGGGGATTGCTTTCGCATTGCTCCCGAATGTTTTTTTTAACCTAAGTCACAATAGTATTCATTGAAGATAAAAATGTTCAATAACCATCACTCATTAGCCACCTTTATTTTTACAAAAAAACATGAATTTTATTATGATTAACTCAAGTTCTATCGCTGGTTGGGGCATGGTTTAACATTGAAATTTGAACAAAATCCAAACAATTTAAACAACTTGAATGTTATTAAAGTGAAACGTTTATTAAATCTAAAAGTTAAAGATTCCGGTACTTATATTACGTGTGTTTTATATCATACATGTGTGCATTTAATTTATGTTTTGATATGCCTGCACTAAGACAGTGTGCCAATGTGACACTGTTATTAATTAGTATCGCAAATTATTATATAAAAGTGTTAGTGCCCCAAAAATTACACAAAACTGTAAAATCCTTTAATTAGTGAAAAGTTAAAACATGAAAGGTGATTTTATAAATCCATGTAAGTGTAGGTATCGAAGATACTTGTTTGAAAGAGTGAAAATCATTTCCTACTATCATATATTTTATAAGTTTCAGTTTTTAAAAACTGTTTTATAAACATTAATATTGTAGCTTTTAAATATACAATAATTATATTACAACAATTATCTTACGCTGCTGACTGCTGGGGTGAGTGATACGAGACAAGTGCGATGCATAACACTTTAGGGAACAGTGTTGTGGACTGTCTGTATCCGACCCACTTTTATTTACCTAAATTAATTTATTAAAACTTGTACAGTTATTGGGTATTGGGTATTATACTATTATAATATTAAATATGTGATACACGTACGACGTACTATACATAATGTTTTTGCAGCTTTGTATAATTTATTGTATTAACTATACATTTGAATTTTTAATTAGTCGTTGACGTACTAATAAAATAGTAAAAATATTTTCAGACGAACTCCTCGTGCTATTTTTACATAGCTGTTTTTATCGATTGGAACCGACTAAAGTAACCATAGAGTCGTATTTCACTCTTCGTACTCACTCTCCCGAATTATTCACAAAACGAGATACCGAGATAAAATCTGTAATGGATGTATTTAAATCTATGTAAAAAAAAAACGTATTATTTAATAAAGCGTGAAATGATTGTTTACTCAGAAGTACATTACTCCTTAGATCGTTTTGTGCATTGCCGGGATCAACTACAGATGGTTGCAAAGTTATATTTATATATGCTACACGTTTAGAGGCAGAATTTTTTATTTTATCTGATTTCATTAAAGTACTCAGCATGGTGATCGATATGCTGCTAATGAATTTTGGCACTTTCGGTGGACTTATAATTATTTATGATATGAATGGTTTTAGTCTTGGTCACATCAGTCGTTTGGGTATCAATATGATGAAAAAATACGTGTATTTTTTACAAGTTTGTCTATATTAGAGGAATTATTTTTAAATTTGAATACGCTACTTGTTGTTGTTAATTTTAATTTTAGGAAGGATTACCGGCTCGTCTAAAAGCTATCCACACAATAAACACAGTCCCGCTTGTTGACTTGATAACCGGTATGATGAAACCTTTTATGAAAAAAGAATTAGCCGAGAAAGTAATAAACTATTATTTTTTTTTTATTATTAATTTATTGTTTACAAAGTGCAATGTTATACATTTTAATATTAAAAATATATTTAAAGTCCGTCAATATAATTATGCCTTATTTCAGTTGTACTACCACTCGGCTGCAGACCCCGAAGCGATTTTTGATTATATACCGAAAGAAATAATGCCAGTTGAAATCGGAGGAAGTGGACAAACTCTACAAAATATAAGCGGTGGGTTAATAATTTATTAATTTCATAAAATTACAAAACGTTTTAGACAAATATCAACAGTAATACTTAAACTAAATTGTCTTGCCTATGAAATTAGATGATACAATCAACAAAGTTAAAGCAATGAGAAACTGGTTCTTAGAAGAAGAAAAATACAGAGTAGACGAACAAAAACGTCCTGGTAAACCAAAGACGGAAAGTGATTATTTTGGCGTTGAAGGTTCTTTTAAGACTTTGAATTTGGATTGAAATACATTTTTATTGTTTTGGGATACAAATTATATTTATATAGGACAAATGGAATACCTCTTAATATTTTAATATTCTAAAAGTTTTAGTATTTAGGTTGAACTATGGTAAATTAAAATATTATACAATAGGTATGTTAAAGCTAATTTTTTCTATTAACTCTGCATATTAATCATACCTATCCAGATTCCTGCAGATAATCTCTTTTATGACTAAATAGTAAATAGTATATATTTAGAACTAATAACTTAATAGTTATATTATTAATTATAATTACTTAAGTAATATTTGTATTTATTTTTTTTTTTTGTTTGTTTGTTTGTTTGTTTATTTATTAATTTTTTTTTTGTTTATCCACTAAAGTGTATGGGGCATTTATTTTTTTAATTGTTTAACTATAGAAATGTAACAATTCATTAACAAAATTTAAATTAATAAAAAATAGTTTATCATCATTGTGGACGCTAAATTTTAACTTAATATCTTAAATATATTTATTTTTAAAACCAGTTCAAAAATTGTTGGAATCCTAATTTTCCCTGAAATGTACAATTTTGTTTTAACTGAAATCCGTAGGTATCTATCTAAAGAAAATGGTTAGTGTAGTTTTTGTTACAGTACTAAGTTGTATTAAAAGACTGATTTTTGATATGCGAAGTCTAATACCAAAACAGATTAGGTACTTATCACAATCATAGGTTTATAAAAAATAAAGATGTAATTATTTATAATTATATATTAATAAACCTGTAGATACCTAATAGTTGCGAGTTTTGCAATAACCAATAACCCTACACCATGCTAATATAATAATTAATATGTACCCATACCTATACCTACATTCCTACCTATATTATAGTACCAATACAGCCAGATACTATTGTCCTGGTAAATTGAATGTTATTTGATTATTATGTATACTGAGTACGTATACCAAGAAAAAAAAGGTACCAACGTGCGTAAAAAATCTTATATAATAGGTATATTATTAATTATTATGTATAAATATATATTGATTCTCTGTCAAGTATTTTTAATGATAAATGGAAATGTTTATTCCCACCGACCTTGTAGATATAAATGTGTTGCGTTTTAAACAGTTTTGAAAATAATTTAGATTTTAATCTTCAAATTTAGAGATCAAGAACAAGTCGCAGTGTATTAAAATGTTTCACACCTTCCGGTTTCCATATGATCATAAAATGCTATATTGGCTACACCTATTATGCTGCTATGTATGTATACATATTATAATAAATAATAATATATTGATACCAAGTTGGCTGTATAAAAATTACATCCAACCAAACTGGAGGTGCAAAATATTTTGTTATTAATCTATACCGTAAAAATGCACTAGTAATAAACGAAAAATGCAAATAATAAATCGCACGTATTTCTCTATATTTTTTAACTTAAAAAACCATAGAAATCTATAAACAGTTTTTTGTTTTGTTGGGTTCAAATTATCATTTATTATAATATATTATACCCATTATCTGAAAATATTGATATAAATAATATATTATGTTTATAAATTGAGTATAGTTAATAGTTATTATTTATTAGTTATTATAAACGCACGAAGGTTAAAAATCAAATTAAATGCAACAATAATGTGTCGTATTAACTGGTTGCGCCTGGTAGCTGGTATACTAATCCTAAAATAGTCGTCGTTTGGTTACCGGACAAATCCACACGCACCATATATGGTCTATGTAGGTAGATTTTTCACTCACCAAGACCTCTTTGGCTTCTGACCGGTCGTTTCTTAAATAAATCCCTTGACTCATATTATTATATTAATATTATTATTATTATTATTATTATTATTTTAACATGTATTTAATATTCTCAACCACCGATAGTTTGTCGGACGTGTGTGGAGGTACTTAATTTATATTACATGGACGAAACAGGTACCAACGATACAATAATAACTGAATTACATAGTTACCTAATTGGGTCTGCGAGTGATTTTTGTCTTTTGCAAATTCTAAAGAACGCGGTTGATTCAACATCGCATTGTCGATATCTCATTTACCTAATAGCAGATTTGGCAAATTGGACGGTGACTCTTGGAATGGTATCAACAACAAAAATAACTGTTCAATGTCGAGGTATAAAATGAATTATTTAAAAACGAAAAGTTTTTCAAACTTACTTGAACTCAAACCTTAAAAAATTCGCTGTCAGCTATAATTACTGTATGGCTCATTTAAACGAAGAAAATATAAGAATAACAAACAATTTTGCACGCTAAGACGATTCAATTTCAAATTTGTATCGTCTCTGCTAAACTATTTTTGTATTTGAACTTGAACTTATAATTATAGTATTCGCTACATACTTATATATAGTTCATGAATGAAAAAAAATAATAATATTCCTATTCAATTGTATAAACTTCTTGTTTTTATATATTTACATTGTGTTTAAAATATAGTTAATATAGTTATTTAAAATACGATTCACAAAGTATATTTTGAAATTTTAACGCAACTACTATGTATACTATATGTTTATCATGTATTAATATTTATTATGTAAGTATCTTCGTAATTTATTGAGAATTATAACTTGTTGTTTACCGTTCTATGTAGGTTCTCAGTTCTCACAATCTCACTGTATTATAATTTATAAAACATAACTATTTTTTTGTGAGTAGAAATAGTCTTTGCTTATCTTACTATTAATCATTATAACCGTGTCATAATATCATAACCCACCATGAACAAATAAAAATTACATTAATAAGATTCGTAACATGATATACATATTATGTATTTATGTAATAACTGTTTTTTTATCATATTATAAAAACATAATGCGAATTTATCTGATTAATGCAATTTAGTGGTAACCACGTGCAAAAATGTAGCACATTTTAAAGCATAAAATTCACTACAAACAAGATAATAATATAGTATATTACTATAATATTTAACTATAGTCAAAATGTACACATATCAATTGTCAGTTGTCAGGAAAGAAGAATGTTGTTAACTTACACATTGAGACAAATTTACTCTTTTTTACGTGATGGTTTATACTTTTATAGATACAAATTTACTTGCGTTTTTGTACGCCTCAACATTGGAATAAAATACAAGTTTATTTTCTGGTTAAATTATAACTTAAAACTTATTTAAAACACATTGAACTTTAATAATTGTTAACTAACTTAAAGATTACAATTTGAAACATAGGTAAAGTGTATTTCTGTTTTAAACATGACCAAGTTCTTCAATAGAATTATGTTTATTGTGTAGATAATGGTAAATTATAAATACGTATAATACTAAAGCATATGGAAATATGGAATATGCCTACTTTAAAAAACAAATGTCAAGAATGAGCAGCTTAAAAATTGTAATCTTCAATTTTCAAATTTAATTTTAAGATATTATACTTTATTAAATTATTATAAAAGTTTAATTTATAATAACTTTGACTTTACAATAACATTTTAATTCTTTTTTAGTAAAATGTATTTGTGCTTATGACCTTGTAGGTAGTTAAAATGATTTTTTTTGCATTTGTAGATATTTTTGTTTAGGCTTTTTGGTTGAGTTTATGTCATACTTTGCACTTTTGTGCAACAGCCATTTTCGTGTTTAAGTGTCTACAACACCTATAATATACTCGATTCAAATTTTCTTATTTTGAGCTGTGATATACAATTTTTCTTCTTATCCAAAAATGTATTCCTGGGCAGTAAATCGGACACTATATAATACGTCTGTGATATAGTGCTAGCCATTGAAACATTTATGTACATACGGTATTACGGTCGATAAATTGGAGCAAATAAACCACAGATATATGATACTGTTAAGTCCATCCCACTGAATCAAAAAAACAAAGAAAAAACAATAAAATAGATGAAATATGAGTTAAAACGTGATTGCAATATATATTATTTGTTCCAATAATAATTGTGCAAAATGTACATTCATACGTATTAAGTATTTTTAACATTATTATTATACGCATTTATTTAAAACGTATTTACATTTTCAAATTAGGTTTTATGTTTATACAATACACAATGACGTATATTGTTTTGTTCGTAAACACTTTTCGTATATCGTGTATATTCCAAAAGTATGTCATTTGGATTAGAAATTCGACGCTGGTGATAATTTAGACAGTTTATTTTTGGAAGTTAACAGTAGTCTTTCTAAAAATTGTGAAAAACAGCTTACCACAAACAGTAAACCACACGTGGTAGACATGGATTTGATTTTCGTCAACAAAAAAACGTTTCCTACGATTGTTGTAATTGTTTAAACTGCATATCAGATTGTAATTTATACTTTTTAGAATACAATAACTGTAGAACTTTGAAAATATTAAAAATAATGCAAAAAATGAGAAAAATGAAAAAGTATTTAGTACTTTTTATAACAATTTACGCGAACACAATTATAGTTATAACTTATAACTATTTCAGTTATGCTTTTTGAAGTATAGAAAATGAACTTTTTATTACCTTGTTGACTATAAATCTGATGCTCAAAATTTGGTATACATTTCTTTTGTATTTTTAGATATGATCTAATTATCAAAATAATAAAATATTCAAAATATTAAATATACGTCATGGTTTTGCTCTATGTGTAGATTTTATTTAAACATTTATTATTTTTTTGATCATTATTTTATACAATTTAAACATTTTAATTTCTGGACATGTATTATAGATATTATACGGTAAAGCTTGGAATTTCCTTTCAAATATATTATCGACTATCGTGTTAGCATTTTTTAGTACCTATGCGGATATACGTGTAGCTTTAAGTTACTAATTATTTAATGTAGATTGAAGATTTTTTACAACTGCATGATTTTAAATTTGTAAATCTTCATAGCCCCTGTAAATTATTAATCCAGTAGGTAGTTATAAGGTACCTACTTATCGCTACAGCTGCTTTATTTTTCAATATTTCAATTGGATATTATAATGTTATTAATTAATAAATTAATATTGTTACCTATAGATACTTTAATAGTAATAAACTCTTTTATAGATAATATAGCCACATAGTTTTTCTACAAATTTTCAAGTCACTCTTTTATAAAATTTGATATTTTGAATTAGGAACTAAATTAATTAGGTAAGTAATAAGTATAAGTATGTACTTTTAATTATTGGGTTTATTAAAATACATAGTAATAAGAAATTGTTGTGTCTAATCATTTTAAAATGTAGTTGTCATTTATTGTTAAAGTATAATAAATATTTGGAAAGTAGGTACATCATTTTTCCATTAGTTTTATTAATAAAATATAACAGATAGGTAGTCTGTACTTTTTGTTTGTTTCCATTATTCTTATCGATAGGTTCTAGGTGTACGTGGAACACTAACTTTGGAAAAGATAATTATTTTTAAAATATTAAAAGACCCACATTTTTACAAACGGGTGACTCATATGTCTAAACATATTTCATATTATATTCATATCATAATCATAAATAATAATTAACGATTCCTATTATCAGATTCAATTACATAATCGTATTTTATTTTGTTGTAGGTAATAAAAATATTATTATCCATGTTTATATATTAGAGTAAAAATAGAACTCATACAAAAACATAGCGTCTTGTCAGCGACGAACAAAAATACTTTCCAGTTTCCAATTAATTTTCAATAAGAATCTAACAGGAAAAAAATGATTTTAAATGTATTTATTTAATTGATTCTTTGTTTATTTTTTTAGCTTTTATTTGTTGTCACTCATACTTCCTATAACTGCAATTATCTACTTTATATCAAAAGACAAATAGTGTCAAAATCTCAAAATTAAAATAACTTAAGCTAATTAATAATGAATTTCTTCTGAAGGGTTCCTTCAATAGATAGCCCTCATCACTTCAATATATTATTATTACACAGTTTGCACATTTTTAAAATATAAAAAAGAAGCTATTATTTGCACCCAATACCAATGCTGAAATATATAATAATATATATTGTTTACCACCATATGCGCCTATATATTGTCTAACTTGAAATCGTAAAAACCTTATCATTTCAAACAGGCATGCTGATAATTGTAAGAAACAAGGTTCTACTTTGGAATACATAACCAAAATCAAAAAAAATATCAATCCATATAAATCAAGGATCCATTCACAGGCACGTCCAATCAATAGCTCTTAATAAAATCAACTAACTTCAAATATAGCACCGCCTATAGACCACTAGCACAGGCATACGAGGATTGGAGACTAGCTTACAAAAAATAAGTAAAATTCCAGAGCCTACAAGTATAGAAAATAAGCCAAACAGGCCGCCACAACGAAGCAAAGCATGTCTATATTGAAGTAGTTACCAGCTTACTGTTACCTATATAATAGGCAAATATTAAATAGCGTAAATAGAATTTAATAAAACACATTTCTGTTTGAGTAGTATTTACGTGGTGACGACAGTAAACCAACACAGTAAATTCTATTTAAGGTTTTAAAATGAAATATAAAAAAAACAGGAAAAAAATCGTCGGTAATAACACTTGCAAATACCAGCAATGTATGTTATTACAGATGAGTCTAGGACATATTATTATGTTATTGCCTCGTACTACATAATATCTGGTAGCACCTATAATTCCTATATAAGGGGTTGGGCAGGGTCAACTGTGGAGTGTTTATCAAATCGAAATCATCAGGCCATTTTTTATGAATTCCAACATGCAGCTGCACAAGTTTAACAGGCCAAGTATGAATATCGGTGAAATATTCAGAGCAAAAAAGTTTGTGGTTAAAAAGTCCAGTTCGTCTAATTATGTAAAAGGAAAAATACGATGTGATGTACAATCAACGTTCCAATTAGTATCAATATAAATTTTAATTCAATTATTTAACTGACGAAATTAATGAATAGTCTATATTCGATAGAAATTATTAATATATATAAATATAGTTTTTGTATGAATAATTAATTAATTGTTTTTATATACCATGACCTGGCAATTAAGATTATAGAATTTTTTTTTCAATAATTTATATGATGCAGTAAATTAGACTGCAGATATAATATTATATTAACTCCTATATACCTATTGTTTGTGTATAAATAATTTATTTAATTTTTTTTTTATGTAACATAACCTGAAATAAATTATTTAATATATACCAGACTTTTTAGGAGTAGGACTTTTTTACCTCGGACTTTTTGGTAGTCTTCCAAAAAGTATGTATGTACATGCAAGTCTTATGTATCCGTCACACATGAAAACGTGTCCAGCAGCGGTAAGAAAATGTACATAGTGATAAAGGTACACTAGTGAAAAAGTAGGCAATAAACTACATTTATTTAGATCATATTATTGTAATATCGTAAATTCATTACAAATATCGATACGATGGTGGCACCGAAAAGGAAATAATGTATTGCCCCCTACGTTCTCCGCTGCAGTCGACGATGGTGCTTTTTGGGCGTTAATTATTATAAAAGCTTTAAAGAAATAAATTACTTTTTTCAAAATTTGGTTTATATGCCATGTGACTATGTAAGTCTTGGAATCGTGTAAAGTGTATACACATTGATAAAACCAAACGTTCGTATAATGTATAAGAAAACGGGTATATATAAACTTTTCGCTCTACAGCTGTATATACTAGTATACAATTGAGAAATAGGTGACTCGGCATGCTTATTTTTGATTGTTCGCCAACACGATATAATGAAAAGAGCCATTTAACCATATTAGTGGCGTTGGTACAGTGGTATAAACCTTATAGACATTACATCTATGTGTTCGTTTAATATAAATACTTAGTCGTGACCGGAAACGCGTCGAAATAGAGACATCCACGGATAACACCCCCCCCCCCCACACACACACACAACACTCACACACAATAAGTAAGTGAGTTGTGATGATATTATAATATGTGTACTCCGTAATGATCGGAAATTTCAACACTTATTGTCTTGTAGGGTGGTGTCTTTTATTTTTCCAGCGACTTTTCATGGCGACATGGGTAGGTATATAATATTTTATGGCATCGTCGTGGGGTAAATTTTATTTCTCTCCGCGACGCTGCTCGAAAAATCAAAAACGATTTTCAAGGGGCGACACAGCAGGGTCTTACGTAAAGATAGGGTACACATAATAATAATATAGGTATAAATACGGCGGCCTATATTCTGTACGTGGTCGTTAAACACACAGTGACGTCACGGAAGTGTTGGCCGGGCATAATAATATATTATGGTATGAGTCACCGACGACGCCCGTCCCGGCGGAGACTCGTTTTTCGCGTCCTGCGTGGTCGTCGCCCCGTTCTATTCTACATTATTAGTTATTACATTATATTATTATTATTATTATGTTATGCTGTTGCCTTCGTCGTCACGATCGTACAAACATTTCTATAAACGGAAAACAAAAACAAATGATAGCTAAAGGCATGTGCGCGCGCCGCTAGAGATCTATCGAAACATTTAGGTATTTACTTAGTCCAGTTGGTTCAAAGTTGGGAAAGTTAAAATTTTTTTTGTTAAAAACTTAGATTACGAACTTTCTTTCAAAATTGTAATTACATTTTTCTAGAGTTATTTTTATTTTATGTGTAAAATTACGCTACTTTTGAATTGAAAAAGTAACTTTATTACAATTAAAGTTACTTTTTATTTTCAAAAATATCACTGGTGTTTACTGTCAAATGTCAATACATTAATTTAATAATGACAATCAACAACATGAAATTATATAAAATGTTTATTTAAGAACCAAAGAAGACAATATTTATTGTTTAACACATTTTATTCTTTGTTTTTTAAATTTATTTGGAATAACAAAGCATTTTTCAAAACACAACTTATTAAAAATCAAACTTTTTTTATCATATAGCTATTATAAAATGTAATTATTGTCAGAAAATCATACTTATATTTACATAACGTACTATCATTTGGTCTTAAATTGTGCAAAAAATAAAATAAAGTAAAGAGTACCTATATAGTAATTGTATACTTCAAAAAAGTAATTTAATAATTACGTATAAATGACTTACAATAAAATGTAATCAAATTACTTAAAAAGTAATATTTCATTACAGTAACTTCTAACACTCAAGTAAAGTTACTAGCCAATACTGCTAGTTACCTATATTTATTAATATACAAAGGCGTCTTGTTTAAGGCGAATTTTAAACCAAAATCTGAAATAGGTATAATGACTATATTAAATATTGAGCTGTGCAGTGGATCCATGACCCAAATGCCCCCCCCCCCAAAAAAAAAAAAAAAACTTATTGTTTTGGTGTAAAACGTTTACATCACAGCGAGTTTATATCTACTCACAACTGCAGACTCTTTCATAGTTTCATATTGACACCCTCGCTCAATAATTGGCTCGTCACCGATGCAGCTGACGCATCACGCCACCGCAATGTAGCAGCGGCAGCAGCAGCGTGGTCGTCACCTGCCGCCGAAGGCTGCAGTGGGCGAAGTCGTTTTTAACATCATCCCCTATCCTTTAAAGGACTATAATATATTATAATATAGTGCATTGAATTATTTAGTGGGCACTCATAATTAAAAATATATCTGAAAAAAAAATAAATATTGTTTTTTGATTATTTGAAATCATTATAAAACAAAATTGTCAAAATTGTTGAGACAAATTAAATTTTTTATCGTGATCTTTTTTTAAGTTTTTGATTTTTCAATGACGGTCATACGTTTTAAATTTAATATTCAAAACAGCATATTTTACTGAAAATGTTAATACATGAAATTTAAATTTCAAACTTAAAGTTGAATAGACATAACTCATGAGTATTTAAAGTCTATAGATGTCTAGTTGTGAACTTCGATTTTACAGGGTGCCTCTATTATGCCACTATTTCACAGCTCCTCTACCGTCACCTCAGATCTAAATTTAAAATACTTCTAAGTTATAACTACTTATTCGAAATTCAATTGTCATATATTGAAGTTATTGAAAAATGTTCTGATTTGGAATAATAATTTAAAAATGTATGTCAAAATAAAATTTCAAAAAAGCTGCCTACTATATTTTGTGATAATGAATGTTTACTAATAAAAGAATCACTCTGTATATATATTGTGTATACTGTATAAGCAATCACGGATATCGAATGAGGGTTAATTCGCAAAATTAACGATCGTGTAAACTCAGATAGGTATTATATTAATATAGCCATATAGGTAAACATATAGTATGTTTTGAGCATTTTATAGTTTATTGATACAATGATCGGTGCAGTTTGTCCCCACAAGTAGTTGATTATTTCGAACCCTCATGAAGTAACTCTGCATTTATAAGGTTATATATATATATATATTCACACGTTTCATTATTTATATGATTAAAAATTGGACGCATTTCCAACATGTCTGAGTTCAACAATTAAGTGATACAGTAATACATCTCAATTAACTTGAGTTTAGACTTAAATTGAATTCTTTAAGTACAAGCTGCTTTTGCATTTTGTGAACAGCTAGCAAACAGCATTATATAACTTCCGGGTAACAGCTTTGTGAGGTGTGCCAAGATGAATTAGCAAAAGTAAACTATTAATCCATTCAATTTTAAACTAGGTAAGTAACCCTTATTATAAATATCTGTAAAATCAATAATAGAAACAAAAGAAACTTGTTACAGTAAAATGGTCTAATGGTAAAACTTAACCTTAACTTTGTGACTATCGTTAGTACACACCCTTGAACTAATATATTAATACGTGCAGTGTGCACTTGACGATCAATTTAATTTTAAACTGTGGCAAGATTCAGATTCAAAAGTTTTCAATCGAATAAAAAGTAAGATAAACCTATTATTATTAAATAAAGTACCAATAAACATCATACTCCCGGTTGGCAGTGAATATAGCCATATATGTATTACATATTATAATATTACCTATTTTAAATACACAAATAAATTGTTAATTTAGTTCAATTTTTATATTAAGTTATTACATTTTTTGGGCAAAAATAAATTACTTCTAAGTTTTAATTATCATGTTTTTATTTCAATTTTAAAACCATAATTTCGAACAAAAATTGTATGATATAGGTGAAAAGCTTATCATAAAACAATATTGTTAAGAATATAATATCATATACACCTATAATAGTGAAACTTACATAACGCAAAGTATGTAGTCATTGCCCATGGGCAACAAAAAAATTTTAATTTTCATCATTAAAAGATTGTGTTTATAATTGTATAAGTAATAAATAATAAATTTCTAATTTCTATAACTTATCAGCTTTGTATCAATTTAGAGAATACTTTATTATTTATTTAACTTTTTTGACAAATCAATAATCTATAATATGAACAAACAATAGTGTGTAACAATATGAGTTATTTATAATTTTTTTTTTTTCTAAATCAGTGATGTCAAATAGTAATTATAGTTAAAATTATTCGCAATATTGCAGTGTGATGAATATTAGGTAAAAATAGATTAAACACATGTGACGTCATACAATAATTTTAGATAAACAACTATGTAGGTAGGTAATTTAGACTTAAACATTTTAGAGAAAGGAGCTGGGCTTTTATATTTTAAAC